>CM030896.1:26756308-27956308 GCA_018136845.1 Heterotis niloticus
CTATTATTAGTCCTACTTACTGGTAGTATCAATATAAGTGAAGGTTATTACATCAGGAAATTTCATTCTTTGTTGCATCTGTGGTTCTTTTTGGATTCACAAATTACGTCCGGTTTGTTTTCTCTTTATGTGTCACCATTTATTGCTCTTTTGTGCCTCATGTCTGGCCCAGGCAGTCCAGTTAGTGCTAGCGTACTATAAATATTTTCCTTTTTTACACATGCTGTTTACTTCTGTTCAGTTAGAAAGCAATGATTATAGCATTAAAACAAATAAACATAACAATATGTTTTCTAGGAGTTTAAGAGCGGAAAGGTTTATAATAGGGGCCTGAAGTATTTGTGTGTGGGATGGGGGGGAGGTTTACGCGCGTGTACCGAGAGTCTGGAGAATGAGGCATCCCGTTCTCCTCGGTGCTGTGGAAGCGTAGACTTAGAGCGTATCTGGAAGTTGTGACCTCCTGGTCACTGCCCGGTGGAGCTGTTCTGCTAGGCTGTTGATCTCAGGCCAGTCTGCCTGACCGCTTTGGCACTTTTGAAGCTGTTGGGGGCGGAAGGGACGCTTCCGAAGTCAGCCGAGCGGATGATTAGGTCAGCGACCCGGGGATGCAGCTGGGAGGGGACAGAAAGGAAGAGGGAAGGACAATTAGGATAAGAACTTGCCTATTTCTAGAGAGTAACTCCACACCACCCTACCACCTACAATGCCCCTGACCTCCATGCTACCCCCTCCACTGTTTTGGCCTTGAGACCTTCGAGGCCAGGGCACAGGCCATAACAACAAAGTAAATCCCCTTACATAACGCAGTTGGGCATTCAATTACTTTCAGCATGTCGCTAAAAATAAAAGCACTGTGACCAGCATGACGTTAGTAGAGCAAGGGTCCAGTTACCATGACAAGGGGACCAGTGGACCAGACACGACACCAGGGTCAGTGGGAGGAGATCTCTATTTATAGGTACATCAAATACAGTGGTTCTGAAAACCTCCTTCCTGAGACAGTGACACTGGTGAGCGCTGAGTCTGAAGGTCAAGTTCTGCATGAGGACCACAACTGTCCCTTATGCTTAGTGGTTGAAGTCCCTTGTTTCAGACTGAAAGGGGAGATGCAGGAATGGCACCGATCGGCTTTATCCTTGGTTGAACCTGTACTGAAGTGACGCACGTCGGCGCTCAGTATCCTAGAAATGATAGCTGCGCTGCAGAAATGGTAGCAAAGGCATGGGCAGAACTAAACATCTCCAGAATGTTTTCTTCCAGTTTAATCTGCTCTGAGATGCACCCTACTTTTAGATGTGAGTGAAGATCTCAACCAAGAGCAAACATAGCTTTAACTCTGACAGAGATAACAGAGCATGCATCAAACCCATGGTGCACTTTTCAAGGTCAGCTGCACAATCCTGTGTTAATCTTACAAATTGTGTAGATGATGTCTGCATGGAGCATCATGGGAGAATCACTGGGAGAAAGCAGTAGGCTGATGAAATCTTTCATGTACACAACAATGTTGTGAGACTGCTGAGGTCAGGACTGTTACTATTAGAAGTTTCCTGAGATCTGAGGTCTATAAATACATACCTTAATCTCCTCAGTCATGGGTTCAGCAAAAACATTAGACCCCCTGCCTGGAAGCTTTAATGATTCTTGCATTTCAAAAGGTTTGAAACAATATAGATGTGATCATAAAAACTGACACTTTTAGAAAAGCAAATGTGAAATGAAACAAATGTCTGACAGTGTTTGTTATTACAGATATTTGTTGCTATCACTTTTAGACATCCATACAACTATGTGTTTTACTGAAATCAGTCAGGTTTGCCACCTGAATGCTGTAGGTTCAAGTCCCTACCGCCTTAACTGCATTTCTCAGGCCAAAAATATGTAGCTGTCTGCTGCACAAGTGGGTAATGGAGTAAAAACATTGGCTGGAAATGAGTTTACACCAATTAACAGCTAAGAAACCTACTTAACCTAGATAATATGAACACGCAGATGCCGCTGTAGAAGAACAATTCTATAATAAAATTGTTCTTTGTTTCAATTGAATGGCTTGTTATCCTGTTAAAAGGTGGTCATTTCCTAGCCAAAATTCTTTACCAGCATGGCATAGTTCCCTAACCTCCAACTGATAGTAAATAACCTTTGTAGCCCTCAAGTTTCTCCTTTGTCTAAGTGAGTGTGGGTGGGGCTTCTTTGTAGTGTAAGTGAGAGAACTCATGGTCAGCAGACCTCTTTTTGTTATTCTGAGGGGCTTTTGAAGTTCCAGAAGGAAAATCTTGAGCAAACTGTCTTCAATTTTGACTCTCCGAGGCCCTCCAGTCCAGTTAGGAGATTAGAATCTGCTGGAAGAAACTCAGAGGGAACGTGCTTTGGCATTCATCGGTGGGCATTGTGCATGCTTGCATTGAGCAGGGCTAAGCGACTCAAATCTCAGACTCCCTAACCTTCAGTCTCATAGATTCAATGAGCTGAGAAAGGGGTACTTTAAAATGGCTGGACAAACTAGCTTTATGCAATACAAGCGACTCAGCTGAATAACAACTGTCATAGTTTATTAACTTGTTATTGGAATGGACTTGAGTCTAGTGTGAGCTCGATTATCTTTCACAAAACAATGTGCAGCCATGAATATTATACTGAGCTCCGTACACCTGCTCCAGGGGGTCTTTTTCCTTCCCTGGCAAAGAGAAAAAATGCTGTGTAGGTTACACTAACAACAGCTCAATGCCTGGTGTCCAGAACTTAGCCGGTGTGAGATTTAAAAGTGGCGTTGCAAAAGACTGCAGACAGAGTTAGTGTGGTCAAAGGTCTGATCTGGTCAGCTCTATATTTGGAGCATCTCGTGGTGTTAAGATAAGGAGCACCGTGAGTAAGTCCTTGTGCTGTCTGGAACGGTGGGGCAGTGATGTGTTGACAAAAAGACAGTAGGCAGAGAGGGAGAGGTGCAATGGAACAGCATACTGTACACAGAGGCCTACAGCTTTTCTTCATGGTGGGGGGGTAAAATTAGCTTCTCTTGAAAAGATGTGGCAAACACCTAATAAAAAACTCCAAGTTTGAGGTACATACTTTTGAGTTTATATTTTGTATAAAATCCCCCAGCTATGTTCTCTTTCCTTGTCTCGCTTTTCTTCTTCTCATTTGATCTTCCCGAGTACCCCACCTCCCCCCAGTATCCAGCCAATGGAATCTCTTTTGTCCCTTTCCTGGGTAACAACATCAAAGGCTTACAGGCTATTATGCAGACAACCCCCCCCCCAGTGCCCCTAACACTGCCCACCCCATGTCCAAAAAGCAGCTTTCCTGAGCGGTTAAGATAAATTTGTGACAAGTGGTTGATGACTGGGAAATTAAGGAGAACCCCGGAAATTTTAAGGACCGATAATCTGCAGCTTGGTGACAGGTAGCATCTTTTTCCGGCTTCCAAACCGCTGCTCACCTGAATTTAAGTAACAAAAGAGTAAGCAAACACACGCTGTTTACAGCCGAGGTTCTGATTCCCGTAAAACCAACTCACGAAGCGATCCTTATTCCTACCATCACTGGAAAAAAGACCGCAGTGCACCCCGCCACCCCCTAGGATATGATGTACACTGGTGACAGTCCCCACTGCCACCCCCCACCACCACCACCACCCAAGCTTGAGATGAGTCCTTGTTTTGGGCCTATAATTAAGGCCCCAAAGAGGATCATTGCTGGTCTTCCTTGAAGACAAGGCTCATTCCAAAGCACTGATTTAACACTAACGCGCCGCTCATAACCCAGTGATGTGGACTGACAGCCCATTCAGAGGAAAGGAGACATTAAGACTACAAAGAGCATCCTTCCCATCCTGGATTAGAGGTTGACTTTGTAGCTGACGTGGTGGAGGCCCAGGATGAAAATAATGACTTAATTAAAGTGCTCCTCCATGTCCCGTTCTTCTGCTATTTTTGGCAGCACAATAACAGTTCAGGAAACAAACGGAATTTAGAGAAATAAAACCGGGAGCCAGGGCCGAGGCTTGGAAGACGAATGTGGCCCGTGTCTTAGAGAGAGCATGTCGTGTGATTAAGAGGAACCCACTTCAAGCAGCTGGGTTTTCACAAGCAACCCGCGATTTTTTAAAAGAAAAGGGATCCAGCGTCTGTCAGGCGCTCTGCCACGGAAATTCAAACAGACCGCTGCTCCCAGGATGCCAAAGTGGCTCCTTTGCTGTCATATCCCCAGAGCGAGCAGGAAGACAGCAACAAGTCTGGGGACTCAAGGTGAGAAAAGGGCATTTGTGACGGCCTCTTCATCGTATTGTTGCCCTTACAGATGCCCGACCAAGCTGCTTCAGCAGCCGTTCTGTTGAATACACTCGAAGAAAGCAGAGTTTAAATGGCAGGGCTACAATCTGTTGCTCTGGACCAACGTTCAGCACCGACGCCGGTCCAACCCAAGTACAACCCAGAAAAATGAAGAGCCAACGTTCGAGCAGACGGAAAGGTCGGGGATAGGAGCGATTCACGACACACGTTTCTTCTGCTGTCCCTTCCATGTTTTGCTGTATCGGTGGCATCATGGTGGCCACCGGAAGTGCTGACCTCAACCACGGTTGGCCTACCAAGACGGCCCATCTTGTTGGATGCTGTGGCCACATGTTTGAGTTTGTATATTTTTTGGCATCTTTTTTTTTTTTTTTTTTTCCCCCCCAAACCGGATGAAATCTTACAAATTAAACCACAAAGTAAATTATTACCATGTTGTTTGGACTGTCCCAACCTCACACGACTTCCTCGCGGAGGAAAACAGCAAAGAGACTCTTACATGGTCGCGCAGGCCCGCGCGCGTACGCAAACGGTCGCACGAAGAGCCGTGACGCATGTTTACACACACCTTACACACGGGGGTTGAAGCGCGCACATAAATTACGCTCAAAAAAACCGTGCAAGTAAACATCCACACACACGGGGTCCTCTGTGTGCCCTTCCGTGAGCATATGGAAAGTTTATTTCTCTGAGCCTAATCATGAAAATCTCCCCTTCAAACAATAAACTTTCGACTTCATTTCATCTCACCCTGGCCGGGACCACATCAAACGGTCCTTTGGGGTCAGGGGGGGTCAGGGGGAGGATTTGGATAACAGTGTGGAGGGACATGGAGAAAAAGAGAGAGAGAGAGATAGAGAGAGAGAGAGGGAAAACAAGGCAAAAACAGGGCAAGAAAGCAGGAGACCAGCTGATAAGTGCAGAGTCTGGGCCTCTGATTCACATCACTTTGCGAATAAACAGGCCCTACGCCAAGGTGGCGGGGCAGGAAAGGAGAGGAGGCTGCTTTTCTGGAGCTACTATTGTGACAGGAAGGAGACCTCAGTGTATATGCGAGTGAGGAAGATCCACATCAGAGCTTAGAGGTGAAGTACGAGCTCAGCAACTGTTTGCCCTTGTGAAAGACCCGCTTCACCAGTTGCTGTATAGTGAAATAGAAGGAGCTGAGGAATGGCGTGCAAGCGAAAATGCAAACAAAGAAATCTCGAGCAAAGGTTGAGGGTCTGGTGAAATGCAGATAGGTGGCAGGGATTTGGAGAAAGAAGTGCTTTTTGAAGTGGAGGGTGGATAGGGAGGGTTGCATTAAGCAGCCCCGGTTGGTGTTTTGTTCAGGGCTGGGATCTTGGGTGCAGAGCCGTGACTTGAGTAACCAGCTGGATGGAGCAGATAAAGGCAAATAAAAGAGGAAAGGCCACAGGTTCGAGTTCTACTGCCGACATCTGGGGATAGCCTCCTGCTCCAGCTGCCATTAACCAACCACCCATCCCTCTCACTCTAACACTCCCAATCTTACTTTGGGTTCCCAAGCCATCTCTCCAAAATCAAGGCTACTCAGTGCTGGGCTGCCCCCTCAAAGGGCCATCTTTGGATAAATATGTTCTATTCCTGGCAGCAGGCATCAAAGAACCCAGTATTAATCCCATGTGCCCATTTCTAAGGGGCAAAATGAAATACAGATGGGGTCATTTGGGCAGGGGCATAACACTCTGCTGCCCATTTAAACACCCTGCTTAAGAGACATGGAGAGCAGGTATTGGGTAGATAGATGGTGGTTGCGGTTACAAAAGAGGGGGGATGGAACAGGGAGACTACTGGGAGGCGTAACCTGATAATCCATCCTCCGCTCCCATGGTCACTGACACCTCAGTAGCAAGGGGAGTTCACAGTGCTGTGTCCCAATCGTACTGAACCAAACTCATTTGACTTGCCAAAATAACTGACTGGACATGGCAGATCTCTTCCTCTATCCCAACCTTAACTGTAATCTCTAACAGAGATTCATTTCATAAAACAACCATTTAATTCCATTTTCTTTATTGTCCATCATTGTACATATTCTTAACCCCCAAGGTCATGTTCAACCGCCATAGGAACCAGCGGCTGATAAATGTTGGCTGTCAAACTTGTAACCAATAATATTTGCAAAGGGAAAGACTTTGCTGATGCACGTAAAGCTTGCACCTCTTTAAAATTAGAAAGCAAGTAAAAACCAACAACATATTTAACAATAAGCTGATCATGCGCTTTGGATGCACCATACGTGTATAATGAATACTGTACAAAGCGTTTTCTTAAGGCGATCGGGGAGACTCCCTAACCTCTTGTGTAGCGACGGGGCTCTCCCATCAGCTGATGAAAAATAAACTGTAAGTAGACAAACTTCCTCCTGGCCTGAGCCTTTGCTGAGACTTGTGAATTTTCTCCACAGCTCCTAAAGTAAGCAAGGGACAACATGGAAGCTCCGTAGACTGAGATGGACTGAAACAAAAGCCCAGGTGGTGCAGCGCTGCTCTCTAAGCCACCGTGTTTCGCAGTCGCTTCAGTAAAATAATGTCACCCCGGCAAACCTCAATAAACATACAAAAGACCGTAGTAAACATTGATCGGACCACCCATTTTTGTTAACTGCAAATCCATCCTAGGAGAAGGCCGCTTGGCTATAAAACGATCTCTAGATGGGATGCAAGTCCATCGCATGGTAATAAACCTGTTTCGTGGTTTCATGGGCATTTTTTCACGCCATAAACTTTCTAAACGCTGGAGAAACACACCCCTCGCGCACCCACCGGCTATTTGTGCAAAAAACGCAGTCCATCCCCACTCTTTCCACATGCCAAACATCGCGAATCAGTCTTGTAATTTTTTCCTGGTGATAACAAGAGCAAAGAGAAATGTTTGCATCCTCTCGTGACTCTGTGGAAAAGATTGGGTGCAAACAATAGTTTTGAACGTCGCTGATAATGAAAAGGCTTCCATTTTTAGGTTGGAGCGAATCCCGTTGCTGGTTTAGGACTGTCTGGCGGCTGTGAAAGGCAGGAGGTTGGCCAAGCGTGGGGGGCAGGTTTCACTCATTCAGCCCTGGAATGATAGGGCTGTACAAGTGGTTGTGTGTGTGTATGTGTGTGTGTGTGTGTGTGTGTGTTTTCCACTACAGACTGAGGGAATCACCGCAAGGTCTTGTAATAGGACTGTCTGTGTATTTGTGTGTATGTGCAAGGCAGTGTTATTTCGGGGCTGTGATTGATTGACTGATGTAAGCGCCTCTAAGCTTCGGTCTGGAAGCTATTTGCAGAGAATAACCTCACACGCCTGCCTGGTTTTAGCAACTGTCTGCCTTGCAAGGGTCTCGGATAAAGAGGGGAGCACAAGGCTGCTGTGGGGAAGGCAGGAGTAGCGCTGAATAAAATATGAGGAAATCAACAGTTTAAATCTGATACTAGCTGACTAGGGACTGACCGGTTGCCTCCATTCGCTTCTTAATTCAGGGAAATTAAGGATCTGCGAGTCGAGGAAGTTTCCGAGATTTGACGTGCTTGTGTGCTTTCAGCTGTACTTTTGAAATCCCTCATTCCTGTTAATAATTATAGATCATACGTGTCTTTGAAGAGCTCCGCAGACCATATAAGGGGGAAAACAATGCCTCATAGAAAAATATTTCTACAGATAAGTTTTAGTTTCCAGCAGAAATGAAATGGGGTTGGGGTTGTGACAATGTTCCATCTCATTGGGGAATATTTTGAAGCAAACATTTCAGACTCTGAATCTTAGATTTGTTTGTTGCTTCAAATAGACGTTTGCAGGCCTTTTACAAGTTGGGACAATTTGCCTGGAAGTTGTGCTTTGAGAGCTGAGTCACAGTTTACACCCCGAAATCCCCTGGCCTTGACTACCATCCTCGGATTTTCACTCAGAAAAGGTTTGATACCAAACCAACATTTTGAGGTTTGCATGAAAGGAGAGCAAACAAGGGGCCCATTGGGTGTCTCTGATGTTTACAGGGTAAAAAACAAATTTATTTGTGAAATCAGCCTTAAGCGGTTAAGTACGTGGAATCTCGTGCCATTTTTCTGAAGTCCCAATAGCTGGCAGGGTCAGTTGCAGTTATTTAAACCCATAAAGTTTTATGATGTGTCCTGTACAAGCATGACTGTGACCCACTGTGCACAAAGCAAGCTCTTAACCACATGGTTTGCCCAGGCTGATGTGCATGAACTTGAGTGGATGCACAGAGCCCTGACCTCAACCCCACCAAACACCTTTGAGATGAACTGGAACAATGACCACGAGCCAGGCCTTCTCACCCGACCTCACTGACGCTCTTGTGGCTGAATGGGCACAAATTCCCAAAATCTAGTGGAAAGCCTTCCCAGATGAATAGGGGCTGTTATAGCAGCAAAGGGGGCAACAACTCCATATTAATGCCCAAGGTTTTGTAATGGGATGGTCAACAGGCACAGAAGGTGGTGATCCTCATGTGTCCACACCCTTTTAGTCATACAGTCTGTTTGTTTTTCGGTCAGTTTTACTTCTCCGGTCAGCACTCCTTTTCTTGTAAAATGCTGTAGGTATTTGGAGGAGCTAGAAATGTGAAAAATTAAGGCATTTATTATTTTGTCACAAAGACAGTGGCAACAACACTAGAGACCTTGAAGCGGAGGCCTTTTCGGGTTACAGCATTTTCCTTTTCAACGACCGCACAGCCGACTGATTCCTTTCCACGCTAATGTTGCTACAGTATAAACTACAATATAAATTAATTTATAAAGCCTAAATCGTGCGGGGCACCATTTTCAGAGGACTCATTCTTTTCTTCTGTTTCCACTAAAGAACAGCTCTCTGGGAGTGTTTTGGATGGACATGTGCCTTTGATCACTCACCACAGGAAAAGCAGACATATTTTAAAAAATCATCTACATCAAAAACAGTGGCGGCGTTACGTCGGCCCTCCAGACTCCCAGAAACCTAAAGTGGGATCGCTTAATTAAAAGATGGGGGACAACCCTAACCCTTAAAATTACACTTTACTGTAAGAGGGTTAGGGTGATGGCATGCACGTGTGTGTGTGTGTGCGCACGCTTTCTGATGTAAAGAATATAAAACGCACAAAGAATACAGTTTAGCTCCCTCTGCTTTGTCACTTTAACAGCTCTCATTTTTCCGTGCTTCCTTCTCTTTGCCAACTCAACCGTCTCACCATGACCACGACCGAATCTAATTGGACATGGGGTCTTGTCCATCCATTCAACCATTTGTAAGGACTGCTTATGCACTCACAGGGTGCAGGGTGATGTACCCAAGACAAATAGAAGAGATATGCACAGAGCTGGACAAAATAACTCAAACCCATTTTGATTCGGACCTGAAAACGGCATTGGGGTGAACCCATGCCACGATCTTACATTATAAATATGTTTGGTTGGTCATACCTAGAATGCTCACCATCCACCATGCTTTATGCAGAGCTGTATGTTAAACCATTTAAAAAATAAAGCATTTTTATTTGCCATCAGCCACTTTTTAGCCAAATGTTGGCATTTATTACCATAAAAATACTTGTTTATATAACTGGATTAATTTCTTCCTGTAACTTCTTATACAAACTCAACAATGTGATGCACTCTGTAGAAAGCCAACTACAGTAAGCGGATTATTATTACTCCCCTTTCCAGTAGACAAATTTGAGGAATTTAATTTTAATATTCAAAATATATATTTTAAAGAATTTTAGAGGCTGTGTAACATGAAACAGTGAAACGTGCTGCACATCTCATATGATTTCAAAGCTTTTGACTTTTCATATGTTTGGGAGAAAAACTGTGCATAAGATTTGGAAAGGTACATTGAATAATAATAATAATAATAATAATAAGACAAACATAGTAAGAGGGTTGTTTGTTGTGTTGTTATTTGAAAAAAGAATAAAGTTATGGGTCAACTCAAAGGGTGCTGGCTAGGAAATTCAGGGCTGAGGTGCAGTGTATACTGTACATCTCAAAAGAGACTGTGATGATATTAAATTTGAGCAGAATATGAAAGTAAAGTCAAACGGAAAGTAAGTATAATGGGTGAGAACAGATACAGAATATGTTAGACAATAGGAAGGGGTCAGCCGGTTGACTCTTCACAAACTGCCTCAAGAAGCTGGCTGCAAACTTAAAAGGAGGAAAACTGTCCACAAATCATCAAAGGCAAAGCAGGAAAAGCATCACCAAAGCCAGAGCTGCATGTCAGAAAGAACAAGAAGATCCAATAAATAGTGTTGCTAGTTCATTGTAAATGGCTGTACTTGCAATAGTGGACACTGTCTATTGTCTGTTATGTTTGCATCCCTAAAACAGGCCTGACAATAAAGATCAAAAGCAACCACCACAACATAAGAGCCACAGCATTCGAGTGAACACAGAGTTACTGAGGAGAAGACGATGGCGTGAATGCTGGTCTCTTTTCAAGGGCAAAAAACTTGCAGCCATTTGCAAATTAAAACTGTCTGTTGGTGGACATTATTATCAAAAGCAAAGACTCAGTATTATCAATTTTTTTTATTCTTCAATCCAAACTTCAATTCTAAGGTTTAGAAAACTGAGTTCAGATTAAAATAGAAATAAATGTTATTTATTTATTTACTTACTTAAATGTTTATTTAATATATTTTTTGGGGAAAAAAGCTATATTAAGTAAAGCAATAATAAACATTATAATTCAACACATATCCTATATGGGGGGGGGGGGGGGGTCCAAAAAGATTTCACCCCCGATTCTTAATAAAGACTATAATTTAAACAAGTGTTATCCTGCGCTTCTTTTGCACATGCAGTAAAGGACAAGAAGGAAGAGGGCGGCAGAGGAGCTTGCCTGGCACGGACACTCCACATCGCAATTCTGCCCCATCCCACATGGCCTTGGCCTCTTTGAGAAGCTTCAGCGTTCAATGGAACGTGACAACTGAACGAAATAGAGACAGAAAAAATCACCAGTAAAAGTTCAGAAAAAACATAGTACACATAATCCACCTACAAGACCTCAACAACCTAGCTGGCTGAATGTTAGAAATGAACCTCAAATTTGACAAACACATAAAGGCCTCAGTCCAACTGAACCAACTTGAGCAGGCAGTCCAAAAACATCAAGCCAGTGCTTCTTCTGGTTCCATGGACCAGATGCACTGAACTCCCTGCTGGTCTCGTTCTAGGATGCTACCTGTACGCTCAACAAGCTTCCTACTTGCTTTCCTTCACCCCTTTTTCCTTCATCTCATCCCTCAGGGAGCAGGACCAAATAAGTGAGATATCCATATGCTGAAATGCATCCTCTCCTTCAGAGATTTTTTAGAAATCTTTTTGAAGTTTAGCTTTTAACTTCTCTTTATAGTAATTAAGTCCTGCATGAGACTGGAAACCTCAATAATCTCTAACACCAGTATAGTTGTAGCCTAAATTATACATATTGAAGTGAGAAGAATTCAGCTGTATAAGGGATTTCATACAGCTTCTAAGGAAGTTATGAGGTCCAAATTAGGATTTTGGAAGCCTCCTCTCAGCTGAGCAGCATGAAACATTTACATTTATTCACATTTATTCATTTACAAAATTCTTTTCTCTAAGGAAACTTGCAAAGATTATCATGTAGCATTTAGTGAACTATTTTCTCCAATGTGGCTTAAAGCATAAGATACACGTTGCTAAGCCCCTGGCAGCCATTCACCTGTTTACACACACACACACACAGCTTTTTTTTCCAGGTTGCTGAATTCCAGACAGTTCAGGAACTGATCAACACCACCACCACTGACCACCACCCTCTGTATCATTACCACCATTACCACTGTCTGTTTGTACTGCTGCATAAGTCATTGGAAATGCTCATTTATTTGTTCATCTACTCAGTTTCTTACCTATTTAACCATCTCTACTGCCTCATTTTCTCACTCTAGTCCCTGGTCATCATTTTGTCTTTTTAGTGTATTATGTATCACTGTCCAGGAGGGTATACACTTTTTCTCATTGCATTTATACATGCATAAAGCAGAATAACTTAAAATGATACTTGAACACTGAACTGGAGTCAAACCTATGTTAAGCAGAACAACCTGGGTGCTGTGAGACACCATGTGTGGACTGATACGGTGGCTGCGTACAGGGGCAGCCTGGACTGAGGAGATGATGTTGTGACCACTAAGGCTGTCCATTTACCATCCAGTCCACCTAGAAGCACTGGTAGAATACTAAGTCCTGGAAACAATACAAAGGGATTTACCTGTCTCCAAGGGGCAAAAGAATCCTTGCAAAAGATGTCTGCCAAGAAACTGGGTTCTCATTGCTACCTTGTCCAGCACATAAATACATAAGAAAGACCAGAGACAACTACACTGTTCTATACAGTGATGGACAGACATGATTTAGCCCTGAGAAGTCCACCCTATAAACTATTCCTAGATTTGAGAAGTAGGGACCCACACACTGAATGTACCTATTTTCAACCTAGACTTACATTTCAAATTAACACATTCGATAGAAGACAGCTTCAAGGGTAAATAGGCTCTCTAACCTATGTATACCTTGCCACCTTCTCGATCATCTGAGAAGCTTTCAGTGATGTGGTCATCAGTGCTGCCTCCTCAGGATTCTTGCTGGGGAAGAAGGAGGTGAACACTGTAGCTAAAGTCTAGGGTAATGCTGCACATATAATCACTTTTTTGAAGAACATAGAGAAAGATAAGTTCCCAAATGTGTTAGTAACAGGGTATTAAGTCTAAGCCCCAAATGTAAAACACCTTTAAATCAAAGTGTTGTGCCTAAGGTTCTCAGCTGCCTGCGTACACCTCACAAGGCCTATAGAACTTCTTTAAAACTTCCCACAGATGGGTGTGGGGGCTATAGGGTGAAACGAAGTCTTCCTGAGCGGCTGTTTTTGCGGTCATGGTAGGGAGCAGCGACGGTTCGGAGCACAGCACAGGCCTGGACATCAAAGCACACAAAGAAAATATATAAACACTAAACCATTAGCATGCTTGTTTTCTTTAGTTAACATTTCAAACACACTGCTGAGAAGATTGTGTTTTGAGACCTGTTCTGGTATTTTCTTGAAGGTGGGAGGGCGACACTCCTTCACTGCTGGAAAATTCCCAGCCCCCTTGAAAGTAAGATCATAGCAGCAGGCCTGCAGTAAGTTGGAGAAAAGAACAGCTCCACAGATTCTAAAGGGCGCTTCAGGTGTTCAAGATGCCAGTTTCTTGTCAATTTGATTTAAGGGGCAAACGGAGGTTGCGGAGTCAGGACACAACCTTGTGTAACACCTGTGTTGAGGGATTGGTGAAAAATTGCCTTTTCAGTTAGGTCAAATGGTTGTGAATGGTTCTTTTGATATTATGATCATCTGGATATTTGGTCTGGAGAATGTATAACATTTAATGGAATGAAATTTCACTACATATAGCATCATGTGAAGATGAGAAAACTAGAGGCACCAAAAAGGGAGAACTTCCTTTATTATGGTCAGGAAGAAGGGTTTCCCGTGCAAGTTAGATGACAGATGTATCACATTTACGTTTACATTTTTTCCCCAAGCAATGACTTTTCTCCAAAAGCATAAAAAAAGGATTATTAATTACCATTTAGCTGGCACCTAGGACAAAGTTTGGTTACAGAGTTAGGAATAACAGAGCAGACAGTAATCCAAACTGTGATGGTGGGGGGGAAACATCAGTTCTGGTGAGAGGTGCAGATTCAAAATGGAAGAGGGTTCTGTTGAGGCTTTGAGACCAGGATGAGGAGGAAGCTCCAGTCCATCATGGACAATGGCTCATGTCCCCTAAATGAAAGGATCATCGTGAACTCTTTTAGCCACTGGTTTATTTAGTGTAGGTGCACGAAGGAGCACTTCTGGGGGACCTTCTTATCAGCAGCCATCTGGATCTGTGTCCTATGTGCTGCTGGAAACTTTCCCTGTGGGGATCAGTAAAGTTCTATCCTATTTTAACCATGCAAAAAGTACGAAGCAAACCCCACCCAGGAGGAGTGAGGATTGAACCTACATCCAAATCTTATTGTTTAAACCCAAGCTGCTCAAACCAATTTCTCACATCTTCCATGGCCACTTCAAAGAAATCATCTTCCAGATCCACAGAGCTGCTGTGACTGTAGGCTGAAAGTTTCAGGTGGGAGGCCAAGGCCCCCTTCCCCACAGGCTGGGGGTACTAAAGCAAGTCAAGGGGAAAGTGACAAGCATTTAGGCATTTAGGTTTTTGTGTAGAAGTCCAGTGGCTATAATACAAATCACAGTCTTAGCATCTTAGTAGAATTAACTTTTTTTTTTGCTCATGCTTGCTTATATTTTCACCTTCGGAAACTCCACTATATGCCTGATGTTCATCCCCACACATTTGGTATCCACAGTGAGATGAAAAAAGGTTTCAGTAGAATAAAAAAAATTATTTATTGATATATTTAATGAATAAATGTAATAAACAATACCTAAATGTATTAATTAATTATAAACAATATTGACCAAAGAAAATAGGGGCCACTGGCAGCCATTTTGTGACACATATAGTCTCAACATGCCAGTATTGGTGGTCAGCCTGATGTTCAGATTTATCTTTTCTTTTTCCTCTTTTTCCAAAAATGCCCCATGTTTTATTAAAGGTGCTACACAGAAATCCCAGTAACTGCGGCCGTGGATCCAAAGCAGTGTCCTGCTGTGGTGAGGCTGTTCACTCATCTATCATCCATCATAATTTGTCCCTCTAAATCCTTAGCTTTAGGTGACCGCCTTTGGTTTTGCTCTCTTGCTTTTATGGATTTGTGTTGGCAGAGCTAGAATGAGTTTTAAGAAAAAAAACAATTCAGAATATCTTGGAGGAAGCTGGTCACGGGGTGTTTATGCTGTAGTTTCGTAGGCCTCATGCGTCGTGATAATAATGATCTGTTGGTGTTATCCAATTTTTTGTGCGCTTTATTAACACGGAAAAGACGAAAACCAGTTCAGCGCACACCTCACGGGGCTAACCTCTCTTTCACTTTCCACCTTTCTTCCTCTTTTCATCTGTTTCCTAACTGTAGATTGAGTCAAAATCAAAGTCAAGAGGCATAAAAACTACTAAACTGGGTTTAGACCAGACAAAGGGGAGCTTAATCGGCAACTTTACATTCATGTGGAAAGAACGGCAGCTTTAAAAACGCCACACCTTTGCATGAAGGTATGTGATGAGCTTTTAAAAGCAGTGAAATGAAACAGACGGAAGGAAGCCGATGGTGAAACTGCGAAGGTCAGGAGATGAGCCCACATTGCTGTATTTGACAGATGAAAAGTGACAGGCATCACTTCCTACGTCTGAGCAACTGTGCAGAACCGCGTCCTGCCTTCAGCACCACAGGAGACAACTGCAAGCCAGCTGCCTCCTGGGAGCCATTTCTGCAGACGTCTCTGCTGGGAGATTTATCCCTGACTGTTTGTAATAGACTTAACAATCATCGCCGGCCAATGGAGCTGTAAATCTAGCAGCCCAGACCGTGCCGGCTCCCTTCATCCCAGATGCACTGGAGTGCGTGATGTTGAACTTGGAAGGTCGAACCTCTGCGGACGACGCGGAAACATAACTTACTAGTAAACGGGAACAGACAAGTTTGCACCATGAGATTAAAGTTTGCAGTGACAGCTTTCTGCCTGATCCTTTATTTTTCTCCACCAGCTGTTCTCGAAAAGAAAGTCTGCAGGTGTTAAAAGCAAATTTAATGCAGGCGGATTATATTCCAAGATAAAGCCAGGAATCTTATTGTGCTTTTTGTAAGATCAATTTTTTGAAACCCTTCATAGCTTTATAGGACAAGGCAGGTTACACCCTGGATGGGATGCCAGGCTTTCACAGGGCAATCGTGCGTGCACACACACACGCGCGCGCGCGCACACACCTATTAACTCCCACGCCGAACAATTTGCAGCCACCAATTCATCTCAAACACAAAGACTGTGGGAGGAAGCTGGAAAATGCCGATGAATCCCATTCAAACACACATGCAAATTCTGGACAATCTGTTAGAGCTGAACTCATGCCAGAAGGTGCAGCTCAGGTGCTGTGAGGATGCCTTGTTACTGTACACAGACAGCAATACAAAGTCTATAAACACAGGACTGACTGTTGCCCTGGTTAAATGGGCTGGTATCTACCGTCTGCTGATATCAAAGACCAGGATTTGCAGTTTTCATCATTCTATTGTTTTGATGATGCTTTTACCAAGCAATATTTTAAACTATTTCAGGCCAGATTCTATTTAAACATTATTCAGTTTAACTATTCTTCTTAAACTGTACAACAAAGCTCATCCTTTGGACTTGACTAGCAGTTCTTAACCTGCTGCTCTGTTATGGTGTAGGATAGTTACACTCATAGCTGGAGGAAGCAAGTTCTCAGGCCAGATCAGATACCGTGCTGATAACTACACAGGAGCAAGAACACCGGACTCGAACCTCAATGGGTGCTGCTCCGTGTGCATTTCGTGAGCACCACAACCAAGAGGAAAGCGTCGTGGAAACCGGTCGGGGAGTTTGGGCGGAAGGGAGCGAGGGTCCACCTTGCTGACAACATCACCAGACGTAAAGCAACTTGAAAAAAGAGAAGCCGCTGGCATCGGAAGCCAGAGGGGCGTCTCGGCCTGTTATACCTCCATAACACGAACCACAAAACCCCCACCCAAAAAAGTTATTTTACTCCATCACACTGTTGTTCATCTGGATGCAGAAACCAAAAACCATGTCGAACATAATGGAAAAATTCTGAGGTCTTCTTTTATTAACCAGGAAAAGCTTTGATGCTGATGGTCTTACTTATTTTTTAAAGGAGAAACATTAGGGTCAGAAAGTTTGCTTTGAAAGCTGGGACCAAAGGGAACAAAAATGGTGTAATATGAAAACAAAACTAGAGCAGCTCCCACCGCATTCCACATAATCAATTAAACATCATTATCAGATTAAAAGCGGAGATCAAAGTAGGGCTTTTCTTCCGGAAAGAACGTTTGTTTGCCCATCGAGGAGCTCAGACTCTTCGCCGCTCAGTCTCCTTCTTCCACATAAACCCGATGGTGTTCTCTCGCTGGAAGCTTGGAAATTTATCAGTGGCTCTTTGTGTGTGTGTTGCTGTCTACATTTGCTTGTGCTTCTTCGTGTCTAGGGATTTTTGGGTATCCATGCGCTGGCAGGAATCTGTGTTCATTGGCACATGCAAGTATATATCTGCATGTACCCGTATGTCTTTCTGCTCCTGCGCTCCGCTGAAAGTTTGCTTACGTCCATGCCTCCATGTCTCAGGCTTCAGCACTACATACAGCTCTGCACACGCGCACATCGGTGTCTGCATCTGGAGCTCTTTTTGCTTCCGTAGCTGTCGTTCCTCTACCCATGTGCATTTTGGTGCCATTGTACATTCATGTGGAGAGACATGCGGTCACCAGACCTTCATTCCCAAAGATCCCCATGCCCTCTTCTACTTCCCCAGGGATATAATGGAACTATCAGCCCCTAGTCTTGCAGTACAAAATTTAGGAAGGTCAAATTTAAAGTTAAGACTGAGAGGATCTGTAGGACCTCAGCCGAAGGCCTTGCCGAACATCTCTGGAAGCTCAAAGAAGCACACCGTAACGGCGTGCTTTGCTGCTGTTTGCATTGTGTGGTTTGTCCATCGGAGCCAAATGTGACAGCACTTCCTTACTGCATGTCAACAAAAATCGCCGTGGCTCCAGCTGGCAGTTGACCAAAAACACCAGGCAATGTTCACCGTATTCTCTAATGTCTTACGTTGCTCATAAGTAAATCTGCAATACCAATAAACATGAGACTAATGTCAGCCAAAAGACTTAGCAAGGGGCTCAGCAGAAGCAGACATGTTTGCAGAAGCAATTCCACAACAGCTTGTCCCTCCTCCACAGACCTTGATGGAACTCTGTGAAGAAAGGCAGCCGTCACACCAAAGGACACAAAGATCTTCTTATTCCTTGCTGAAGGAAAACTGGAAAATAAATGAGTCAGCTCCAGCTCGCTTTGACTGAAGCAGAGCAAACCTCCGAGAGCATTCCGGATATCAAAGGCACCAACCGCAGAACTTTTCAAGCTCCTCTGTTTTTGCAACTGGACCCCTGAAATGCTGAGCCAGTGCTCGAAAGGGTCGGTCTTTGATGGGATGCCCGTGTGGAGCTTCCTGTGGAAGGGTGTGGGGTGCACAGTTTTGCAAAGGGTCCCGCTGGCATGTCAGGGTTTCAGGATGATCACCAGCGCTTCCCCACTCCAACCACTTGCTGCTCCTACCTTGGTGATGTTGACAGAGCTTGGACATTTAGGGCCAACCCACAGGACCAAGAACGGAGGTTGGAAAGATGCAAGGCCAAGTCACTGCAGACCCTTTCCGCTTTCCAGAAGACCCAAGCCTTTGTTCCTGTTCAGAGAAAGATACGAGGCCACCTTTCCTGGACGAGGAAGGAAAAATTAATTCTTCATTTGTTTTTGAAGTCGTCTGTTTCTGAGGACCTGCAGCACTTTGTCTCTGAGGCAAAAGAAAATCAACTTAAGCATGGATTTTTAGACGTTACGACCATATCTGTCTTCGCAGGCGTGTGCAGGAGGGTACAGAGGGGTTGCAGTAGGGGTGTGTGACCCGCCTGACAGTGAATAAGATGGTTGCCCCCTCTTAGCTATGGCTTCTGTAGATCCCTAATCCTGTTGGAGCGCCTATCGGTTCAGCTCACGTCAATCTGAAGGAAAGAAATGTGACAACAGAGTTGCCTCCCATTTGCCTCACATCTGCTGCAAGAACTTAATGCCATGTTAGCTTCAGTTCACCTTCATTTAGTCTTTTATTTCAGATTCCTTTACAGGGGTGGCCCGAATCTCGTCACTTCTGAAAAATTAGTCTGCCAAGAAAATACATGGCCAAATACAAAGAACAAAACACTGAATTCTTTATAAAGTTATTCAGGATGGTACACTAAATCTTTTTGTGATGTCAGCTGCATAAATTGCCAGTGTGGATTTGGACTGGTGGCCTGAATATTTGTTGAAATGTATGCTTCGTCGACCTCACCGTGCTAAAAAATACAGAGTTACCAGCTATCTAGACAGTAATGAGCATGAATAATTTCTTCGTTCTCCATGTAAAAAAACAGAAAAAAAATGATGATATGGAACCTGCTCTATCCCTGTCACACTAAAAGCTTCCTAGGATGCAAAGCATAGCCCCTTAAAAAAAGTGGAACGTGAACTTTGAGAAAAAGAGCCCTTCCCTTACCCTCAGAAGGGTGCTGTACACATTGCTGGTGGCCCATTGGGTCAGGTGAGCTTCTGCTAAAGGTGGTTCATGAACTTCCACGCATTTGTGAAGATGTCATGTCGTCCCAGAAAAGCGTAAGAGATGACACCTTTTTTCTTCAGAGAACAATGGGTGCTCGCGTCAACTTTCTGAGCTAAGCTCTCCTTGCTTCTTGCATGGATGTGGTAAGATTGCGGACGCCTCTTGTTAGACACATTTTTTCCAACATGTCAGTCCAAGATAGCCTGGATCTAAAAGTGATCATTCTGGAACTTGCACACGATGTTCCATTGTTTCCTCTTGCCTGAGCTCATAGCATACAAGCTCAGTTCTTTTACCACAACAATCTGATGTCCGTGGTTATAAAGACCCAGTTCCAACATTTCAAGGGGGTCTTACAAATCTGTTGTGACTGCAGCCACAGTCCAGAAGGCATCATTACAAACTCTGGTACAGATAATTCCCACATTCCAACATGCTGAGCTGCAATGGTAGGAAGGAATGGCACTGGGGATTGGGGATTTCTTCACATTAGCTGTCACATCTGTAGGAGAGGCAGCAAACATGTTTTCTCTGGGTGAAGCAATGTCATTGTTCAGCCTTCTGTCAGGGTTCCTCAAAACTTATAATCTCAGCAATGTGCTGAAGAATATGGCCCATGTCCTATTTTAAAAAAGAATGAACACTATATGAAAATGACCGACTTTAATTCCAGCTGAATAAAACAAGGTTCTTACATGATGGTGCTAAGAGCAGTAAGAAAATGACTTGCTTAGGTTTTGCTTACGTTGCTTAGGTTTTGTCCCTTTGATATGTTTTTGCTGTTTTGTGGGGAAAAAGTCAGACACTTAAAACAGAAAGACACAAAGAAATTTTGTTAGCTTTGCTATCTGACTCACTGATACTCAGTCTCCTTCCCATCTTGGCGCATGGCTGGTGTGCCGAAAAGTTTTAGCCTGTTGGCAAAGCAGAAAGTGCTATTCTGAGAAGGAGCAGCAAACAGTTTTATATTTTAGCGAATCAAGATCATTACTGTACAAAATTTACTTTACACATTAACACAGCAAATAAGTACATGTAGCTCATGCTGGGAGTGGAAGGTCAACGCAGAAGAGGAAGACCTGCAATGCCGTGAATGGACACGGTCGCCACTGCCAAGGATGCACCTTTGTTAAGTCTTAGCCGACTTGCTGAAGACTGGATGATTTTCAGGGAAATGATCCATAGTCGCCATGAGTCGATATCAACTTGACGGCACTTAGCAGCTATGGATCTATCATTTATTCCAAGAGAAAAACCTAACCGCTGTGTATATGCTCCCCTCTTTTGTAAACCAAGCACCCAACTGACCAACGTGCACATATCTAACCAGACAGTAAAATAAAAATGAACCGAAAGATTAGCAAGGAGGGTTTTTCAAGCCTCCACAAACCAAACAACACATGGGTTCACAGGCAGCCCATGAAACATTTTATCTTGTCTTCTCATTTGCTCACAATGACTTTAATAGTTTATAAACCAGACAGTGGAAACCTCAGGAGGACACATGGACCACATTATGCCAATAGCTCCTTAATGTTAGAGTAAAAGCTCACAAACTACTACTAACTTATACTTGCTGTGGAAGGACAGAAAGCTCCATAATCTCACTCTTAGCTTAGATTTTAAGGAAGAAACCAAACGGTTCTTCTCGTTTTCTTTTTCTTATAGTCAAGTTTTCTAGAACGGAGCCGCCAAACTTACCTTAGTTCACAAACTCAGCAGGTGATGGTGATGGTGATGGCAGTGGGGTCATTCTGTGAGAAAGAAGGAACAAATCAGTGTTCAGATCCTCATCTCAAAATGTGCAAAACCATCTGGCAGAGATGGCGACATCAGGCCTGGGCACCTGTGAAACACCGGTGGGAGAAAGCACAGAACGCTGGGCTGGGGTTAGGAAATGGGATGGCTGAAGGGGTGGAGAGGTCATAAATTTACTTCAATTAGCAATTTCCTCTGACAGCAAACATCTCAGATCCAATCTTGGAAGTGATCACAGACTTCTGCACAGAAGGGAATTCTCTTCTGTTCACGGCATTTTGATTTCTTCAGCGAAACAACATTAGACCATGTTGTGTGCCTGCAGTGTAGCTGTTCTGCGATTCACCTTCACAGTGTGAAGACCGAGCATTTCCTCCAGCCCCTCTTACACTGATGTCCTTATCATCCACCCTGAAGACACTGAACATGGTGCACAGGAGTGGCACCAGTTTAATTTGTTTAGTGGCAACTTGAAATTTAATACCAAATCAGAATAACCGCCATCTTCAACAAAATTTAGAGAATCAAAGACTTTGTGACCCATCGCAAAGCAGCTGTCTGTTTAAAACCCAATAAAAGTCACGCTTGACCGTTGTAATTCACACAAACGACAGCACTCCCAGTACAGAAAGACTAAAGTAAGTTTTAAAAAAATCAGCTTCTTCAGCTGTAATATTTTAAGGTAGCTACGTTTCTGTAGCTCTGTTCAAACATTTTTGTTAATTTTCTGAATCACTGTGCATTATCATTTCACCACAAACTGAAATGTATTCCCGGTGAACGTCCGAATGTCTCCGGAAAATATCCTTAATTCATTTATTTTAGTCGGCAACTCTTTTCCTCGGCTTTGTGCACCGCTTGTCCTATCCCTGAGTTGCCGGATGCTGGGCATTTCAGTCAGCGATGCCGGTTGAAACTGGTTCATAGTAATTATGTATAAAATACCCACATGGGTGTAAGAGCGGTGAACAGGAGCGTGAGCTGGGGACACCTTTGCCAGCACTCCATTAACTTTATCCAAAGTAATAAGCCGTCAGGCTGAAATGGTATAAACTGATGGAGTGATGCTAAGAATATTTAAAAAATGGGGCAAATAAAGGGCAGGGGGAAGGTTAGTGAGAATGGAGAGCAGGGACCCGCTCGTGCTGTTCAGAGTAGGGCAGAGTGAAGGAGCCACCTGCCACCTTATTTAGCAAGATCAAAAGCTTCACAAAGTCCACTGCTTCATTCCAGGCACTGCAGCATGGAGTGCCGGATCTGGAATTTCCTGGGGAAAATAATCGAATTGTAAGATGATGTCATGTTGATTAAAGGTTGCCCATCAGACGCCTGGCTGCATGCTTTAGCACAGGAAGCAACATAGCATAAAACTGCAGCACAACAGTTAGAAGGGGCTGGCATAGTTTACTTTCTGCAAGCTCGGCTTGCCTGCTTCACAACTGCCAGTTGGGTTAGACTCAGTTTAGAACGAACTACTTTTTTTTTATTGATTGGCACTTTATTTAATACTAGCCGAGTGACCTTACCCTCAGAAAGCGGAAAGGTAAATAGCAGTAACACGTTATAGAATCACAAAATGACCCTTAAAGCGCTGCATTTAATATGTAAGTATTGTTAGGGCAGTTGGACAGGTTGACCACAGAGAACAACATGCACACCGGTCATACTAGTTTAGTGGAAAGGTGGAGAGTAATATCAAAATAAATGTGACCAAACTTTGATACCCTGATGGGGATGATGTGTCCAGTGCTGTACGTGTGTCGTGTATAATTTCTTGTCCCTGACTGTCACCAGTTTGGGTCTTTCCTTTCAGCACCTCCCCCATCAGTCTTCCCTGCTGTTTGCATGTGAAGTAGCCCATCTGTCTTCATCTTGACAAATTAGGTGGGAACTGACCAGAGGCACACATCACTAACATGTACAGCAGTGTGCGTGTATGTGTGTGTGTGTGTGTGAGAGACTATTCAGAAACCTCACTCAGGATGGAAAACAACTCTGTGCCAGATTTCCAGCCTGTAGCTTAAAAAACAAACAAGCATACAAACAAACACACAAACAGAGGTTGAGCTTTATAGATACAGATTTACATTTACTGAGATTATTGTAAGATTTAATATGACCTAAAGGACCTCTTACTTAAATTCCCAACCATAAGGATAAACACACCCATACACACAAATGTGTAAGAGATGCTTAAGAATAAATATTATATGTATATTATTATATTATATACTTTATTATGTACAACTCAGGTTAATATTGCACAGACTAAACAAACAAGTCAGCTGTTATATAAGACTTTTTCAGCTTTACTTTTTCTCATAGCCTGCATCTCGGCCAAAGTTGCAAGTATGATATGTTAGATGGTAGCTTCTGAGCAGGTAATGACAACTGAGGTTTGGCTGATAATTGACAGGTTTCCTCCCAGTTCTTGTCCTCCGTGGAAAGGGAACAGTGGGTTTCCTGTGATTCAGTCGCTGGGCATCCATGGTAACGCCCAGGGAGGCTCCTAATCTCACGCACCGCTGTCTGCCCTTTGCCGTCTGCATCCAGTTACCTCCTTGCCTCTGGCAGATATCCACCAAAAGCCTGGAACATCAACTTGGTGTTAGACCTTTGTGGTCTGTGAGGGCATGTTCCAAATTGATTCACCACCCAGAGGCACGCTACACCAAACACGTAACACGCACCAAGCACATACTTTGAATTGCTCATCTGAACCAGGTCCACATAAAAAATGTCAAGCGCGATGCTCTTTGCAAACATAAAGGGAGAAAAGAAGGAGACGTTTAATTCCTCTCAGTGCTGCTGACAACCAACACTGGCAACAGCCAGAGACCAAGTCACAGAGAATAAACGGTCATAGAACAAAGAAGAAAGAACAAATTTGAAATTCACAAGCCAGTTAAAAAATATACAAATAAAGACTGAGGAGTCAGTTATGCACACATTCAAGCTGACATTTAAGAGCCAGGTAAAGATTTGTTTTGAAAAATATTCACCGCTGTTTGTTTATACTATTTCCCAATTTTAAAAATAATTCTTCTTCTTCTTCTTCTTCTTCTTCTTCTTCTTCTTTTCGGCAGCTCCCGTAAGGGGTCGCCACAGCGGATCAATTGTTTCCACTTCTTCCTGTCCTCTGCATCTCTCTCTGTCACCCCCACCACTTGCATGTCCTCCTTCACTACATCCATAAATCTCCTCTTAGGCCTTCCTCTCTTCCTTTTGCCTGGCAGCTCCATCCCTAGCATCCTTCTCCCGATATATCCAGAATCTCTCCAAACCAACGCAATCTCACCTCTCTGACTTTGTCTCCAAACCGTCCAACCTGTGCTGACCCTCTAATATACTCATTTCTAATCCTGTCCATCCTCATCACACCCAATGCAAATCTTAACATCTTTAACCCTACCACCTCTAGCTCTGCCTCCTGTCTTTTGGTCAGTGCCACCGTCTCCAACCCATATAGCATAGCTGGTCTCACTACCATCTTGTAGACCTTCCCTTTCACTCTTGCTGGTACCCTTCTGTCAAAAATCACTCCTGACACTCTTCTCCACCCACTCCACCGTGCCTGCACTCTCTTCTTCACCTCTCTTCCACACTCTCCATTACTCTGAACTGTTGATCCCAAGTATTTAAATTCATTGACCTTCGCCAACTCTATTCCCTGCATCCTCACCATTCCTCTGTCCTCCCTCTCATTTATGCACATGTATTCTGTTTTAGTCCTACTGACCTTCATTCCTCTTCTCTCTAGATCAATCTTTAAAATAATTGTGTGTCATTATTTGCAACATTGAAATTGTGCCTGGGATGACAAAAAATTGCTCTAAAATCTTCTAATTACAGTAGTCTGACATATCTGGAAAGCCATGCATCGAGAAGCACTTTAGATTCCGAATGGTTCGCAATGACAATCGCGATATTTAGATGGCAGAAATTTCATGCTTTCGACCGATGCCTCCATCGTGGTCCCAGGGTCACAACTTGTCAACAATTTTCTTTCAACCGCTCCACGCCATGAAGCCACAAAGGGAAGCTTCTGTCCAATCTTGAAGCAATCAGCCTCTCCAGAGCCTCTCCGGGAATCATCTGCAAACAATATAAGGCCCCGTGTGGAAAAAGAAGGAGAACCTGCTGAACAGATGTGTCCAGCCCCTCTTCCTATTCTCTGCAGACATTAATAGCTGGCGTGTCATGACAGAAGCCAAGCGCCCGGCTGTTTATAAATTCCGCTTGGGTGCTGTTTAACAAACAAGGAAACAAACAAATGACGGAAAAAAAAATACACGACGGTCCTTTGGATGCGCTGGCGGAAATACCTGTGTGCCGAGTCTTTTACTTTAATTATTTCCGCTTAACTGCGAGTCAAAACACGGCACGAAAGGAATGGAGAGAAAAAAATGTTGCGTTTAAAGGTTTTAAAAAGATTTAGTTTTATAGCACTAAAGCGATTATCTATGCACATATTAACATCCTTTGAAAAGCCCGTTTCCCTCCTCCCTGGGAAGAAAATACTGTAAATGCTGGAGTAATTTTAACATGTTAAACAAATCTATGGTTTGTATTACAAACAGAAATTGCTGTGGGTGATCATTTATATCATAATTTTATCCATCTGTTTTCATTAACTGCTTGATGAAGAGGTTTTCACAGCTAATCTGCCATGCCAGCATTCAGCTGCCTTTCCATATTTTATTATGGAATGTAGCAAAGAGGAGCTGGGAATATTTTTCTCACCTATTGTCCTATAAATCTGGTGTGCCATATATACTAACTTTTTTGATAGCGGACTACATTTCTCAGGGGCGAGTGCAATTCAGCGTACCCTCGTGCCCACAGGGTTAAGGTTAGGAATCCAGGATTAGCTCTGGACCACCGTGACCCTCCATAAGATTAAACTGTCAAAATGCTGATGCAGGTTTAATGGTTATTTGAAGGGGCCATTTTGTTAGAAACAAAAAAATTCTTATTTTGGAACACCACATACACGTGTTTCTCAACATGCCACTCCAGGTTTGTCTTAAGAAACTCATCTCAAGTGTCTGACTGAAATAGTAAAATTTATCGGGATTATAACGCAGCAGCTTCCAGACTGTACTTGTGAGAAATACTGTGTGATGCAGAGTGAGTCGTGACACTCGAGTAGACAGCTGATGTCGTGAAAAAAAAAGCACTAACCTTACATAATGGAAGTTGTTCCAAATGTAACACAGACGGAGTTCCTGCATGACTGACAGCACCAAATGAACCCTTGAAACTGTGGGGATTTGAGGAAAATGCACATTTTATTTCCACTGAAAAGACACCCTTTGAAAATAGAAACGGAGATAAAGGTAAGGAGTTGCGTATCTTCTATCCAGATGTGTGAAGTTTTCAGATTTCTGTGACCAGCCTACCCAAAACTGCTAAAATCAGCATGGGGCAGCAGTATAGGGCTACAATCAGAGACTGCATCACAATACAAATATATGTTTCTGTTGCAACATAGATATGAGCTCCACATACCTTGCAGCAGCATGAACGATCAGAAATAGAAAATTTATATTTAGTTCATTTGGCAGGCATTTTTCTCCAACACAAGGTACAATGATTACTGCAGTGCTTAACTGACATGTTTATCTGGGATCACCTATAATGTTGGAGACGCCACACTAAACATCTGCACACCTCACCCGTGTAACACACCCCGAACCACTTGATTTTGCACTATAACTGGGAACCTATATGAGCATAGGGAGAACCTGCAAGCTCCACTCAAACTGAACGGGGATAAAATCCACGTCCAGTCGTACAGCCCAGGTGCTGGGACACGCCAGCACTGCCCCCACCCAAAATCTGGTATTGCATATATTAACACTGACATTTATGAAATAATTCTTACTCTCAAATGTGTACAAATTATGGAGAACAGTAAGGTTAAAGACTCAATAACAGCGAAACATGAGGAGCTTAAGAGGGTTCTGATCAGCAAAGCTCAACAGTAGTGAGAAGAGAAGCATGTTTATCTACAGCAAGTTGATCGTTGCAGAATACGACCTCCTACCTCACATGCACATCCCTCCTATCATCCTCTTTTGTGGGCTGTAGCTGTCAAGGATTGGGGGTGAGGGGACTTTAAGGGGGTGTTCTGAGCACCCATCTGTGAGTGATTGAAAGGCTTCGGTCCTGGGGATGAAGTGTGATAAAAACCGGAGGTAAAAGTCAAAGAGGCTCAACGAAGGACGGAGCCCTTCCTCTGGGGAATGGGGGAAGGGGTTGGTGCCGCATGTCCAAATCCGAGCAGGCATCTGTTTGAAGTTCCCCAATGAGAACCACCAGTTGGCTGGGTGTGACTTTTGCAAAAAAGGTGAGCCTGCCACCGAACCACGCTCGGGGACAAACACACACACTAATGGTGGGATGTTTTCTTTATTATTTATCTGGAATGCCTGCAGAGTTTTTGGACGCCACAAGTCTGGCCCAGAAAAATCCAGGTCAATGCACAGTAAAAGTGACAAATTTAACCAAACTCATGGGAGCTGTCAGATTCCATATAAATTCTTCCAGTTCTAATTAGCACTTAACACTGCTGACTTCACATTGTGTTTATTTCAGTCATCTTTCATCCTCAAATGAATAGAACTACTATTTTTAATACTTGATATTTGTAACCCTCCCAACATGCCTTAGACGCCACTTGCGATGAGCACCCGACTTTTTTTTTTTTTTGTACTTACGTCGATTTAGGCTTTAGACTGACTGTAAAATGACACAATAAAGGAGGCAACCGTGTGCACTTATTCATTTAACACACAACTGCCTCCAAATACTTGCATCTCAAAAAGGACATAACTGTACGCCAGCAGCGCTCAATGTTCATATTTATGGCGCGCAACCGATCAGAAATCGCTGTCAGCCAAAGATGCGGAAGTGTGAAAAAAAAAAAGAACATTTCCTCCCAAATTCACCGCACGTTTTATACACACGCACACACTACTATGTATATAGTGGAAAATTTATGTTTTTTAAAAAATTAAATAAATAAAAAAGAGTCCGTATGTTGGAGTTTCCCGCAGCACAGGTGCACGATGGGTAAAAAGTTCCGCACTTAGTGCCCGCTGTGCTCTGCGGTTCCTCTCCTCTTTTTAGCCCTCTTTCTTTCACCCCCACATCCGCTCGACATGTGACGGTAGTCGAGGTGCTTCCTTCTGTGCCTGTTGCGCGCATCGAGCAGTTAAATAGTACTTTTGGCCGCCACAAAAGGGCCGACGTGCCTCATGAAAGCCTTTTGGGGAGACTGATGGACAGAATGGAGACGGGGGGGGGGGTGCGCTTCTCAATGGCCCACGCGTCTGTGTGCGCCCGCCTCAATGGAGCGGCGACCCGGGTGCGTGTTTTATTGGGGTCGCGTTTCGCAGGCGAACAAAAGGCCGCGTCTGATATGACAACCAGCGGGAGTGACATCGCAGGGCAGCGTTTCCCGGTTACCGCGTCGCTCCGTCACTTAATCCCCACGCAGGGGTCCCGAGCCCGCGGGGGGTCCGGCCACCACCACCCGTCCGTCCACCGCCCTTTAATCTCATCGCCCTGGAGGCCAGTAAATCCCAGCACGGCCAACGCGTCAAGTCAGTAAAACATTCAAGCCTTCGTGTATTTATTGGCAGAAACGGATAACCAAGACATCATTTCCAGGTTTTTTTTTTTTTTTGCTTAAGGCGGGAAAAGCCGAGAACTCTGGCGGGGGTCTTCCAAATGTATTACTGGGGGTGTTTAGCGTTTGGAAAAGATCGTTTTCTTTAATTTCAGATACTTAGGATTTATGAATTTGAAGGCTGGTTTGTATTTAGAGAAACCCAAGCCGTCCGCGTTAAATACGCGTCAATGCGTCGGGTGTTGACGTCATCAAAAAGTGGAAAAGTCGGAAGGAGTCTTTTGAAAATGTTCGATTTCTCGCTTATTTATGACAAGTGGGCCAATAATAATCATTTTGCTAAGTAAATTCTACGTGTTAATTGGTTTTAAATAAAAACCAAACCCGTATACTGACAAATACAACCTCCCTTTTTTTTTGGGTATTTACCCGTTTCATTGGATTATTGACGTCCTTCGCATTTTAAGTTGCCTGAGTTTTTCCTAGCATGCTTGTCGCAACATTTGTAGCACAGTGGTCATTTGGTTATGAAAAGAAACCTCAGAATTTTCTCCTTTTTGCTTTTGGTAAGACGGCCGTGTTGACTTTAAAGCGCTGGGACTGACTGAGGGTTCGCGACATCCTGTAATGCTGCAAATTATAGGGCTGCGCGGAGGAAGAGGCAGCCGCTCATCATCTGCGGGTCCGTCCATCCTGTCCATCTTGCCAGCTTTACCACCATGAGTGCGATGCCGTGAACGCTGAAGAGCATCGCAACACCAGTTAGATCTTCTTAAAGAAGAGTCTTGGAGGCAAGTTGGCAGACTTGAGCTCCAGCGCGACGTTCTTGCGTGAAGGTGCGGGCTTTGCGCAAGGATGCCGCGCTTAAAAAAAAAAAAAAAAAAAAAACACGCACGCAGAGTACAGCAAAGCAAGTCGGGGGGGCAGAAGGGGAGGGAAGGGGTGGAAAAGAAAGAGTGATGGTTGCTTTGATCGTATGGGGGCCCCGTGTAGATAAAAGTGTCAGCCTCCCTTCTCCCATACGCACGTAGCAGAGGTCAAGGAAGAGGAACTGGCGCTGTCCTTTGGCCAAGATCTCAAGGGCGCACAAAACAACTAAAGGTAATAATAATAATAATAATAATAAAAATAACAATAAAACGCATGACGTGCACTTCCCACGAATACCACCAACTTTTATATCTACTTTTACGATTTATTTATGGTGTTTATGAAACTATTTAATTATAGCTCAAGTCTCTTTAGGAGAAGACGGAAAAGAACATCCATCCCGCTAAAGGGATCCATCAAGAACGAGACAGACATTTTAACGGTACAAACAGTTTGACTTGGGGTGGGGGGCTGCTCCGCTGAAACGCACATGTTTTACAGGACGTGCGATGTTTTTCATTTGTTTTCCTTCCGCATGTCGAAGCAATGATTTATGGCCGAACTAAGAGCAACAATGAAATAGACACAAATTAACGCTTTTAAACTGAAATTATTTGTTATAAGCGGGCCATTTTATGTCGCAGTTTAATGTGGCGATTTGGAAAGATGAATGTGATGGATTTGGAAAGATGGATGTGTTAAACGGCCGTCAGTTCAGAAACAGGGACTTTGCGCCGCACACAATAGCCACTTGCACGCGTAAAAATAAGAATATAAGTAAGAGGATTTCCCAGAACTGAGCGGCTTGCGGCGGCAGTTTTTACGTCTGTTTAAAAAATAAAGGACTTTTCATCGCCCTGCGCCTACACTGGGCTTCAAAGCGGTAACACTTGTTTACGCCGTCGTAACTTCGCATCTAAAGGTAAACGCGTAGCAAAGTGAGTCAAGAGAGATATTTAAAATATTAATACATATAAAACAGACGCAGAACCACGGATCACTTCGCTGGTAACGCGTTTGCTGGAAATGATGAGTTGTTTTGTGCGCGCCCGCTGTTTTATTTATGATGCCGCGGCGTCGTTTGCGCGCAAAAAGCTCGCCGGCGTAATTTTGACGCCGCTTCCACGCTGCCACACGCGATGTTTGTGCGGCGACGGATTATTTTAATATCCCAAGGGACGTGTTTGAGTTACGACTTTTGTTCTCGTCCTCCCCCTTCGTCCGCCGAGGGTTTTTCTCGCCGGGTGGATGTGCGCGGAATGAGAAATGGCGCATCCGAGGCCAAAAGAAACCGCCACATCAAATAAAAATCGGAAGATCAAAAGATCCGACGCGAGGGCCTCTTTCTTAATAAATTAGAGCGGATGTTTGGGGGGGAGGGGCTGCCTCTGAGGGCCACGCCCCTCAGGCCGTCCCTTCGCGCTGATTGGTCCTCGGGGGAGGGGGGGTGAGAGGGCCAAGTTTGAATAAACATTCGGACTTTGCAGAAAGAGCGGTATTAATTCTCCCCAAAGGCTGGAATGACTAAAAAGTTTGGGGGCTTGCGAAGTTTATGCAGAAAGGATATTGCTGTTTCATGCTCTGACGAAAATATCTGAAAACTTTTTATGCATTTAAAAAAAAAAAAACCCGCGATTCTTCTGCGATGCCTTTTTCTAGAAGTTGACTGAAGGAACACCTGCGAACTTAAGCCACTTGGCTCTCTCCATTGCCTGACTTATCGAGGAGTTTTTTTCTTAAACATTTGAACGTTATTACCAATTTTTTAAACTTGTTGATATTTATTTATTTTGACTTATCGTAGGTAAAGTCTCAACGTTCAGAAAGGGGGATCCTAGTGAAGGTTCAGCACAAAGCCAACCCTTCCAGGAGGACGTGCGCTGCGAAGGTCCACCCAGAAGAATGAAGGCGAACCCGCATCCCTGGGCTTCGCTGCTGCTGATGCTGATGCTGATGCTGCAGTGCGGCGGTCTGCAGGGAAGGAAATTCCGAGGTGGCCGCAACCCCCAGCCACGCAGGGCGCAGCCCTCTCCCGTGTACCGGGACCGGGGCGAGAGCACCGAGAGCTTCTCCCTGGATTTCACGGCCGTGGAGGACAACATCGACAACTTCATGAGCCAAGTGAAGAACCTGGCGCAGTCGCTGTACCCCTGCTCGGCTCAGAACCTCGACTACGACATGAAGCTCCATTTCCTGGTGAACACATCAGTCACGTGTAACGATGGAAGCCCAGCAGGGTATGTACGCCTTGTTTTTCTGATGGCACGTTTCCCATCCCAAATTCCGACTCCGTCCTTGCCCACAGCGATGCAGAATGGTACTCGGTGTGGTCCGGGCATCCCGCAGTCTAGTTGATGGCAACAACAAGTCAGATTTTTGGGGGCGCATTTGGGGATCTGTCCTCCAATGTCCAGCCAAGTTGTCGTTCCCCAAATTTAAGTTCAGTGACTTCCAAGGGGCGAACAATGCCGCTGTCTCTTGAGCAGCAGGTTGCCTGTTCCCTCTGCGTTGATCCAGGCTTCCGCGGGATGTTCATACCTTCTCCTGTCCTTCCACTGCACACTCCACATTCTCCTGAATAATAATGTCAAAGGCATCTTCTGCGGAAGGGAGGAAACCTTGCACTCCCCCCTCCTGTTCTGTGCAGCACCAGAGCTAGCATGTGTGGAAATGTAAATAAGTGAATAAACAGAACCAGGCCGTAAATTCGGAAGACCTCCGTTTCCTGTCGAGGATCCGAAACGATGGTTTTGGACACGGATGGTTAGAAAAGGCATTTTAAACAGCTGAGATGCAGCGAGTTCAGCCGCTCTGTGTGCAACAGGTGCCTTTGAGCTGTCCAGCAAAATGTTTCTGCAGCACGCAGTAAAGAAATCACTGTTGTGTTAAGGAAGAAATCAACATTTTAGTGGCAAATATCAGAAGCACTAAATTATCACCAGTTTACTTCTTAAAGTTCATGCCAAACTATTTAAAATGTACATGTTCATACACTATATGGTCAAAAGTTTGTGGACACCTGAATGTCACCCTCATATGTACATACTGAACAACCTATTCCAAGCGCATGTGCATTAATGTGGAGTTGTTTCCCCCTTTGCTCTTAACACAGCCTCCACTCTTCTGGGAAGGCTTTCCACCAAATTTTGGAGTGCACGTGTGGGAATGCTGGAGCAGGAAAGGAGATTCCTCAAAACTGGAAGCACACAGTTGTCTAGAATGTGTTTGTGTTCTCTCTGGGTGTGGCTCAAGCAGCTCAGCTCAGTCATTGGGGGGGTCCACATACAGTACTTTTGGCCATATTATGTCTCCTTTTCATACGTGGAGGAAAACGGCACTGTGGAGGTATTTAACATGGGAATAAGTGACTTGACAATTTCTTACAAAATATTCCCTCATTTTTTTTAGACAGTTTGTGCCTGGGTTGGAGTGAGTTCAGAACTAAAGTTTATGAAGGCATACCCAGGTCCCATAAACATCCATCGTACTTATTCAGACACTTTAAGCAGTAAAATCCATTAAGAGTAAATTAAGAATTTAATTTTCTTATCTGAAAGAAATTTAAGTTGCAGTGGGGAAAAAAACACAATTTGGTGATAAATGACTGTAGAGGTGCACACATAACCTTAATAGTTAATGAAAGATTAAATGCTATTTCAATTGAAAAGTTGTAGTGTAAGATCACTGTCGCAGTCTGCAGGTGCACGGTGTTGGCACACCTGCAGATGGTCAAGTTCTTACAGGCAGGTACATTTACAGTTATTCGTGTGGCTGACGCTTTGCTGCAAAGCAGCTTGCACTAATGCTTAAAAGTGATTTACTCATTTACAAAGCTGGGTGGTCATTTTTACTGGTGTAGTTTGAAGACCATCACCTGGTTTAAGGGTCTTATAGCAGAAAGTATGATTTCAAATCTGAGTCCTGTGAGGGCAAGGAGACAGTTGTAGCCACTGTGTTTCCTTCTGCCCTGTTAAGATGATGGAGTTTTTATGGTTTTAAATATACTTAGATGTTAAACACTGCATGAGGACATAGAAGGTCACCCCCAGGGAGAGGAGCATCTGGCCCAAGGGGCTTACCTCCTCAGACTAATTCCCTAATAGCACGCTTCAGATTTCCTGCTTCTTCACAGTGGTTTGCCCCCCCAAAATAGGTTTACTCTGGTAGATGGGCAGTGAGCTGATCAGAGGGCGGTGGCAGTTCATTAAGTATGAACACTTCTGAGAGCCTTTATAGGGGCTTGTGGAATGCAAAACTTGGAAGGTTTTGTTGTTTTTGGGGTTAAGTTTCCTCTTAAGACACTCGCACAGCTTGACGGCAAAAAGAAGAAATTGCCACTGGGCACATATCATATGCGACTGAAACGCAGCCTCCAGCTAAGTTCAGATTCAGGAACATTCGGCATACAGAAAACATTTTTTTCCCCCTCTGTAAATCACAGTTATTTCCTTAAAATAAACACAGCTCTCCAGCTACAATGCCAATTCATGCTGTGGCTCTGCTGTGGGAGTCTGCACTTTCTGCCACGGAGAAAACATGTTGTGTGACCGATAATGATTTATTTCTTCGATTCACACCAATGAATTATTTTCATTTCCGTTGCTTGTGTCAGTACATATTGGTGTGATCATCTTCTGATGGACATGTAGCTATGTATCCTGCTCCTATCTTCTTCTTCTTCATCTTTCGGCTGCTCCCGTTAGGGGTTGCCACAGCGGATCAATTGTTTCCACTTCTTTCTGTCGTCTGCATCTCTCTCCGTCACCCTCACCACTTGCATGTCCTCCTTCACCACATCCATAAATCTTCTCTTAGGCCTTCCTCTCTTCCTCTTGCCTGGCAGCTCCATCCCTAGCATCCTTCTCCCGATATATCCCGAATCTCTCCTCTGCACATGTCCAAACCAACGTATGTATCCTGCTCCTATGTTCAGTGTAAATGCTAAATGGCTCCTCAGTGCTGGACTGAGATGAATGAGATAAATGGTGTGTCCCATCACTCTTGACACACAAGGTTTCTCTCATAACGCAGTGCACTTTGGCACAAGTACTGTAGGCTTGAGGTGCCATGTGGGAACATCTTAGGTAGCTCATGGGGTGCAGCAGATGGTCACACCGGTTGCTGTGTTGCTTCTCATGGGGTGGACCATACCACCAGCATCCCTTGTCCAAAACCTTCTCTCGTAGAGAACCTGGACTCCCCCAGTCCGACAGCCTTTACAGAGCCTCGCAGAAGCACCAACTGCTTTGCATCCTATAACAGCTTCTGCAGTGCATTTGTCTTCAGAAGAAGCGACCAGATGACTTCATTTCTGCTTGTTCAGCGCTCAAGAAGGTCGCCAGCTGCTATCGTGCTGTTATGTTATGCTGTGCTGGAATTGTGATGTAATTTATTTACACACATGCTTTCATAAAGCTCTGCGCCAAATGAGTAAACCCAAAATGTGTTGAAGCGGATACTGTGGTTTGTAGGGACAGTGCAAGAAAAGAATGAGAAGCCCAGAACAAGTTCTCAGTAGTAGGTTCTTGTGAAAGTACCATGGAGAGGAGTGATCAGTTAAACTTGGCCAGCAAAATCATGCTGTTATTAATACTAATTCATTTTACTAGCAATGTGTGACCCACCTGTGCAGATTTGTACAAAAGCTTTACTGTTATTTATTGCCTGAAATAGGTCAGCAAAATTTAGGTAGATCATTTTCTCATTATTAAACAGTTGATAAATAAAATGTGTTTATACTGTATGTGGTATAAAAAGATGCTCGTTGTTGTTTTTTAACATTTCCATTATTGTATTAGCAAGAGAGCAGAACTGGAATGCAGCGGTGTAGACTAAAAAATACGCACAAGTACAACATACAATTCAAAGTCAAAGGATTACAGCAGCTGTCAAGCGTGGTGCTAAGGCCTGTCTAAGAAGATCTAAGGTAGGCTGTAAATAAACTTGAAATATAAAATATATTATGGCCGTTGTAGTTCCTTTTAATTTTTGAATACAGGATTGGTTAGGCAAAATTTTCTTTCATTGAAGAGTAAATCCAACAATTTAAAGGCTCCTAATCGCCAGTTAAAATGGCAAACTCAGTTTTACTGTAAAATTACAGCATAGTCTGTCACATGATCATAGACATAAATACTAGGAATAAGTGACCCAGTGAAGTAAAAGGCAGAAGAGAAAAAGCTCCTTCCACAGAAACAGTTTGAGAAAATTCTCCTCAACATTCTCAGGTAAACCTACAGATTTCAAATAATCAGATTTGTAAAGACTGACAACATCCAGTCCATCCAGCTTTGTGAGCTGAGGTTCAATACCTCTTATTTGGTTATACATCTCTTTTATAAACTCCACATGACTCCTTTAGTCACATACATCTGTGATCCATGCTATAAAATCTTCACTTGATGGCAAACTGGTAAAACTGGAAACAAAGATGCCTTTTTCAAAAGCGTCCACAATAACAGCATCAGATTTTGTGCCTTAAGTTGATCTCCTATCCACGGCATCTTAAAGATGTACATTTTTTTCTCTGAAACTGTCAGTTACTCCTCTACCAAAATCACATCTGAACTTGAGATCAGACCCCCAGGAGATCAGCTAATGTGATTTGTATGGGGTCTATAATTTGGCAAAAAGTTGCATGCTTCAGGGTTCTTGTAGATGCACATCTTGCTTGGATCTGTAGCTTTTTGTTATATTTGTTTACTTTGATTGTGTTATATTGTGTAGCGCAGGTCGTGCTTGGTTGTATTTGTCAAATACGATAAAATGTGCACCGGTGTAGCAGCATTTGTGCATTCTAGTTTTACATACGCAGACACAAATTATTAGAGTTACACAAATTATATTTGATTTTGATGTTAATATACATGTGTTAAAAACAATTTGATATATCTCTGCACTTATTGAAGCATCCCTTGAAGTTAGCGGTCTGGAGCAAAAATGCAGTGCCAGAGACTGGAGTGATCTGAACCCATTACCTTGTCTTCTGTAGATACTACCTGAAGGAGTCCAAAGGCAGCAAACGGTGGCTGTTGTTCCTGGAAGGTCAGTGCTTGGGGTATTTACATCGGCGTGTGTGTGTGTGTGTGTGTGTGTGTGCTCAGCTGAACTTTATTTCATGGCACAGGTTTGCTGTGTGCAGAGAGGGATCTCGGATGTTTCCAGCAAAGCCATAAGATTTCAGATAGTGATACATGCTTGAGTCTTTATTCTTTATTTCTTTAATATGTAGTCTATTATTAAGTACGCTGTTCCGACCGTTATTTCTTGTTATCTTTGTCTTCCAAGAGCCACACACTAAATTTTGCAATAGCTTGAAAGGTTAACATCTGAACAATTCAATTCTTGCCAAATTGTTTCTGTGTGCATTAAGATTTTGACTAAATTATTACTGCTAACAACCAGCCTGCATGTGGGCGTTCCTCCTTCCTCTGAGTTGATGTGATTTTGCCTTTCCACCAGGAGGCTGGTACTGCTTCAGCAGAGTAAACTGTGACACCAGGTACGAGACCATGAGGAGGCTGATGAGCTCGACAAACTGGCCACCCAGCAAGACAGGTGAGATGCGTGATGCAACTGTGACTGCAGCAGGTGATATTTTCGCCGATACACCAAGGCAGGTCATGCTTTTCGCTTTGCTTTTTGGGTTTACACCAGGTCCTATTTATAATTCCGCCGCAAAACTAAACATTTCAGTTTCTTTAGCTTGAAGGCCTGGGTATTTTGTTTGTGCTTTTCTGCACAATTAACTACGGAGCACCTTTATGTATTCATCCACAAAAATAACTACAGTTCCTGTTTTACACTGACAGGTCTGTATTACGTAAAAAATAAATAAAATCTACAACCAGCTAAAGAATATATCATTTTCCATTATTCTCCACTAAGTCCTGCTAACTATGACAATGTCCATATTATTCACAACAAAGTCATAATGCACTGTGGGTTAACACAAGCCTGCTGTAAATGCTGCGATAGTGGTGATAAATATGAATGTTTAACACATTTGTTGATCCTCATTTGATGCCGCGTAATAATTGTTTTTTGTTCTAAACATATGGAAGTGTTGAGAAGGGTTGGTGATAAGAGAGAACAGTGGTGACATTTTGTCTGCCTATGCCTACTCTCTCTAGGCACTGGAATAATGTCCCCAATGCCTGAGGAGAACCCCCACTGGTGGAACGCCAATATGGTGTAAGTAGTAGGGTGACAGGACCACTGCGTGTGCTTCTGCGGGTCTGCATGCACGTTGAGTGGGTGTGGTGGTGTCGGGTGTGAACTGCACATTTCCAAACACTTTGGGGTTCTGGAAATTATTTGTAGACGACAGCATCACACTGCAGCATCAGAAGTGTAAGTTAGGAAAGTTGAGAGCGTATGACGAAAATGCACTTTGTTGACTGGTGTGTGCATGTGCGTATGTGTGTATGTCAAAAGAGTCAAAAGAGTTTATTTGTCAAGTACATGGTTGCATGTACATGTGCAGAGCTGTGTAAGGGAGGCAGACCGCACTCACTGTGCTGATTCCTTTTCTTTTTTTCCAGGTTCATCCCCTACTGCTCTAGTGATGTCTGGAGTGGAGCTTCTCCCAAAACAGACCAAAGTAAGCAGCTCCTCATCCTCTCCATCTTCAGTGTTTTCCTGTGTGTTGGTTAGATAACCATTTGTGCACACAAAGGCACACTACTTAGAGGGGTCTTTGGTGGTGGCCTAATGTTTCTAGTCAACAACAGGGGCTGAAGAACTTTGATCTTTCATGCAATGTGTGCTTTTTCAGGTGGGTACGCCTTCATGGGTTCCCTGATCATAAAGGAGGTAGTGAAGGACCTGCTCACCAAGGGGCTGGACAATGCCAAGGTTCTCCTACTGGCTGGGAGCAGGTGAGTCCCTATGCTATGGGAATCTGTGTGTGTGTGTTTGTGTGTGGCTGGGCGGGTGGCTGTTATCTGTGACTCTGCTTCTGCCTGGCCAGCGCTGGTGGGACTGGAGTTCTGCTGAATGTGGACCGGGTGGCAGAGCAGCTTGAGGAGCTGGGCCACGTGGGCATCCAGGTGCGGGGACTGTCTGACTCGGGCTGGTTCCTGGACAACAAGCAATATCGCTGCACCGACTGCTTGGACACCATCAGCTGTGCCCCCACCGAGGCCATCAAGAGAGGCATAAAGTAAGAGAGACAGCTTTGCCCTTCAAGTCATGCGATCAAACAACGTGGACTTGCTACTTCTCCAGTACGTTGTACCCAATGTTAAACCCAACTTTCAGGTACTGGAACAGCGTGGTCCCTGAACACTGCCAGGAAACACATGAAGGGGAGGAGTGGAACTGCTTTTTTGGATACCGAGTCTATCCCACCATAAAAAGTGAGTGCTGGAAAATGTGTGTGTGTGTGTGAATGAGAGAGAATATTGGGATAATTGTGTCCCAGAGGGGCAATGGGTGTGTGTTTGTTTATTTTGTCTGTGTGTGCTCCTCCAGGCCCTGTGTTTGTGGTGCAGTGGCTATTTGATGAAGCCCAGCTCACTGTGGACAACATCCATCTGACTGGCCAGCCTGTGCAGGAGGGTCAGTGGCGCTACATCCAGAACCTGGGAAATGAACTGCGGAACACTCTGAAGGACGTCCCGTAAGCATCGCCCCGTCCCTGTTCCAATCGAGAGCGCCTGTGCAGAGGGGACACCCGTGTGTCTAAAGAACTGTACCGTAATGCACATGGAGTCTGGGTGTATGAACGCCATCCTGGCAGTGATTCTCCTGTCTGGGTTTGTTTCACAGAGCCATGTTTGCCCCAGCCTGTCTGTCACATGAGCTCATCACAAGAAGGTGAGTAAACAGAAGTCCTTGTGAGTTGCCTTCATATTTTACGTCACGTTGAATTTAGAAACTGCTTTTTGGGTTTTGTCACGTGAAAAGCAGTCCTTGTCTGTGTCGCAGCTACTGGATGGACATCCAGGTGAAAGGCACTTCCCTGCCCAGGGCCCTACACTGCTGGGATCGCAGTTTTCACGACAACAGCAAGAACAAGACCTTGTCCAAAGGATGCCCCGTGCACCTGATTGATAGCTGCCCCTGGCCACACTGCAACCCAACCTGCCCCACCATACGGGATCAGTTCACAGGGCAGGAGATGAATGTGGTGCAGTTCCTTATGCACATGGGCTTCGACGTGCAGAAGATGGCCCAGCAGCAGGGTATGGACCCTGGCAAGCTACTGGGCATGCTCAGCTCTGGCAGCTAAATGGGCAGCTGAAGGGCCAGCGACCCCACCCTTTCACCATCCCTCACACCCTGTTGTCAAATACCAGTAGACATTGGCATAGACCTTGCAGAACCTCAGGCCCTTCTGCTCGTAGTCCAACCACGCAGCCACTGTCACCCATCCTATTTTAAATGCACCCACTATCTCACCTCATTCCTACTTCCACCTCCACACTGGAGCGACCTCACTAAGAACCTCAGTCACCATGACAACAAGGCATCGTCCTCTGCTACTTGTTTCTTTTGAGAAATCTTTTGGTTGTAAAAGAAAAATGACGCAAATGTAATCCCGTTTTAAGGATGTTTTGTTTTACATGTTTTTTTAGGTCAGTTTAGAGTTTGTTACATTTTTTTTTTTTTTTTGCAAAAAAATATTCTAAGCACATTTAAATGTATTTTTCATAAGGAAATGTTCCGTGATGTGTAATGTGTGTAAAACTATATTGGAGTCCACATACGACGAGGACTTGATGTTTATATCAAGGCACGTGTGTGTGTAATGGTGAATGGACAGATGAGTTTGGTGGGAGAAGTTCTGACTCATACGTTGGTTCAGCGGAAGGTGAGAACTGAAGACAGCTGGGTTTGGGTTCAATGGGGATTTAAGCTGTGCTGCTGCGATGCCACATGGGATGCAGAGCAGATGGCACCCAGCCTTGACCAGCCTCCGTGGGCCAGAGGTGGCTGAAGACAAGTGTAGGACATATCCACCACCTTTGAAGCAGTGTCTTCTGGGAGATTTTTGCGGCTTATCAAGAGCATTTGCATCTGAACCTAGCCGCTCTTCACTGACAGATTGTATTTTATCCGGGTGTAGTTAGACATGACAGATCACTCTGAGTACCGCTTGTGTCGATGCCGTTGAAAACAAACGTTGCTCTGGGATATACGGGGCTTTCAGAATTGTATCTTTCGTATGTGCCTGTTTTTTAAAGTTTTCGTGATGAATCATCAAAATTTTCCAGCGCAAACTTCAGATGACTTTAAAATGTAAACTTTGCTGCTCTCTGCTGGATGTATGGGTTATACCACAGCGCTGGACCTGGGCACCACCACAATGGGACTTTTCATTCTGCTTGATCAGTTTGTTACTGGGTGGGCAGCTGCCGGAAGTCCACCCTGTTAGTTTCAAATGTATAGCAAAGCTGCACATGGAAGTGACCTCAAAATATCTTAGTGCTGCTTGTGAATGTAGTTCTTGCTCCAAAGCACGGTTTCTGTAAAGCTAATTTTGCCAAGTCAAAAGCTCGAACCTCTGCCAGCGCTTGGCTCCTCCCACCTGAGTGCATTGTCTGGAAAATATGACACAAAGGTGCTTTTTAGGCAGATAAGGCCTCTAAGCACACAATGTAGGTTCACTCTCACAAAAGCGAGATAACTGTACGACCTTTGTCGTGCCACGTTCAAAGAAACATTTTGCAATATAATGGTACTTTGCGTTTGTACGATCGCTTTTTGGAAGGGCAGGTCAGGATATCTGTAGAAGTTGTACAGACTTTTGTAGCTTTTCAAGGTTTGCAGCTGTAACTTGGTTTAGAAGGTGCTTCTTGTATAGCATCGACTAAATGAAGAGATGGAACGGACTGTAGAAATGGAAAAATATTGTATTTTGAGAGTCGGGAAAATTTCGTGAGCAGCAATTCCGAAGGAGTGCTCTTTCAAATAAGATAAAATCACTAGCCGTTGCTCTGGAACATTTTTTTTTTTTTTTTTAACGAAAAACTCAAGCTACTTTGGTAAATTTACATATTTATTATATTATGTAAATCATATTTATAAGTGGCGTTTTAACAGATGTGATTCTTTGAATTGTAAATATTTTTCATTGCATGTCTTTATAAAGCATGTAAAGAAGGGTACATCATAACTGTGCTTCAGAAATAATTTTTTCATTAAATTCTTTATTATACTGTTGCTATAGATGCTATAAGACAGAGTCCACTGAGGTTATGAAAACATGTATTGTCTGAAAACAAAAATTAAAGATGAAATAAAGTTTTTGTTCTTTGTACTACACGTCATCTTTTCTCCAATCAGATATATCCATATTTCATATATCCATAATATTCATATTTACACCCAGCAGGTTAGGTTTTAGTGGGGGGGGGCAAAGTTATTTCTGACAGGAAAAAAATGGCTCCCATATTTAAATCAAGGTTAAAAAAGGTTTTTTGAGAGTATATACTTTTCAGAGAAATATTTTGGTGACAATATTTTTTTTACTTTTACTTGAGCATATTTGTAAACTAAAAGTTATTTTATATTTTTAATTGGTTATGTTTTTGTCGTTATTTTTCAAATGTTCTTGGTTAATGCTTTAATTTTCTCCAAATATCTCCAAATAATTTGCTTTTACTGTCACCGCCAGATGAATAGTTTGAATTTCTTTTGCCAAATCCAACTATTGCTGCAGTTTTCTCTGGAAGGCATCAAGCTCCACAATACTGACAACAACTGGCATCTTCATGGTCAGCTGACACCTTTCCTGCATTTCATTGGCCAGTTTGCGCTGTCAGTCAAGAGTTTTCACTTTAACTGGTCAAGCGTAGTCCCACCTTTTACCACCTTTTACCACCTTCACTTGGGTGAAAGATCCATTCTAAAATGTCAGCAATAGGATTTGCTTTGGGAGTACAGTGAGAGGAGCAGCTAAGCCACCTTCTTAGAATTCTCAAATTCAGTGTAAGTTTATGAGAAAGTTAACTTTTTGTTAATAAGAATTTATAGCCATCATAAGTAACTGTAGCAATAAGTATAATAATTGTCATCGATATTCATTTATACCTGAGCAGCTGGGGGTAAAAACACTGCTGAATATAATGCAAGTTAGCAAGCTTCCCATTTCTATGTTATCAAGTAGACGTTTTTCTCCAAAGCAAGGTTGCAAGTCATCATCTGCTGCACCGCCAGGCCATCATATGGACATGGATTATAATTATCAAAAACACGAGGAGAACTCAGCAAGCTGTGTGCCAGTGCCGTACGGGACTGTGTTCTTTTTTCCGATCGGGTCAATAAGGGGGACCAGACAGTGTCCTGCTGAGTTTTGTCCTGCACTGAGCAACAGCCCAGTCTAGTGGAGCAATGGGATTGTAATTGTGAAACTTTGAGGAAAGAAATTGTTTGCAGCTTTCATCATCTTGCCATTTCAAGCTTTGTTTATTGTCTCCAGTTATGTCTCCATGGTAACAGCATGGCTCTTCTTAGTGGTGCCATGCTACAGCATTTTAGTGTCATCTTATCAGCTCAGCAGGTAAACATTGTATTCGCTAAACTGCCAGGACTTAAAGCATAAAATAAAACACAGATAGAATAAGCAATTTTCTTGTAAATGAAAATGAAAATATTCTCAACCTAAAACATTAATAGCCTGAGTGAGGAGCAAGCATTCTCTTAAACTGCTGGTGCCAAGGAGAATTTTATTTATAGCAGCCCACGGAGTGTTGCGATTACACATATATATGTAGAATTAAGTTCTAGAAAGTTTGCAAAGGTATGTCAATATTAATAAATACATCATGTTTATTCAAGTAATATGCTGATCGTGCATGCCTTGTAAATGGTTTGATAGAAGGATTTGTATGACATGTAGTTTTGCTTTTATTTGGTACCAACAGCCCGAGTTATTAAACCGCCAGCTAACCAGCTCTGTTCCACCGTAAAATAGAAGGTTTATGCGTCGCCATCTTTATAGATGCTCAACAGCAACTTGCATAAAAATACATATTGAAAAGCAAGGCAGTAACAAGCAGTGAAGCACTAAGTCCCACTTCTGGAGAACACAAGTGGTCTAACTTCCCAGACTTCTGTCCCACCCAGTACCACCCCACCCTAACCCATCCCAAAAGTTGCAGTCAATAACGTGTAGTTATAGAAGGGTGCAGCGTGTAATTTTTTGCCTGCTCTGTCCCAAATCGAGCTTCTTCTGGTTGTCAGGCCTATCATTACAGGGTGGTTAAATGCTAGTCTCCCAGTTAAGACTGCTGGAAGTCGGTGAAGCAGGGTCCCCAGGTCCCCCCGAAATGTGACTCCCTGCACCGAGGCACAGTGCTACCTCTGTAACTCACCCACCCCCCATCCCGCCCATTCCTGTGCGGGACACAGACCTCCTATTTATAGCGATTTTGCAGGCTCCACAGGCAGAGGGAGCGTGAGTCAGCCAAAGGGCGAGAGGAGCCACAGGCGGCAGAAGGAAGGCACCGGCTTCGGGCGACACCACTGAGTGGACCTGCTGCGAACATTGACCGAACTCCAAACAGTGCGCAGAAGACCAGGTGGATGGGTGTTACAGTGAGGACCATCACCTGAGCACGAGCAAAGGATCCTCAGACTAGAATCCCCGCGCTATGTTCCGGCACCATCTACCAGCGTGATATCCTCTGCAGTGTCCCGTCGTTTCTTTCCCACCCGCCAGACAAACACCGCAGCACAAGAACTTAGAGGTACCGACCCTTTCTTTTCCTAACAAGCCCATAACTGGTTCATTATTAGCAAATATGAAGAAAATGTCTTCTGCCTTTATGTTTAACACCACATTAAAGTACATTGCATAAGAATATCATTTATTACAAGCAAATTAAGAGTTTAAAAAAACATCGGCACATTTTCCTAATGTTCGCACGTTCTATTTTTGAGCCTGGGTTGCACCTCGCGACTAAAAATGTGCATTTGCCGTGCAGATCTAAATTTAATGCCATTTATAGTTCCGTAAGCACAGGGGTTCAGAGCTGCTGATGTACTGAACCGCTCACAGGATTTGCTGGATTACAGGAACAGCAACACTCAGTTTCCATCTGTAATTTGAACCCTGCCGAAGGGCCTTAATTACAAAGCAACATAGGGAAGCAGTGGCTGGGATTTGTAATTAAAGCTGTCTTTATACAGAGTGGGCACAACCTTAGGGAGAAGCGAGGCATCACCCGGTCCAACGCAGCGCCTCGAGAGGGGAGGGTGCGACCTGTCCTAAACGGGAAGCCACGGATTGACCATGGATCCCCACGGAGGACACTACCTGAACAAGGAAGCAATACTGTCTCCCCTAGGTGTGGCACGGATGACCCAGCTGGTCCTGGGCTGCGCCACGATGAGTCTGGTGGCGCATGAAGCGGGCTACAGCGCCAACTATGGGACGTACTGCATGTTCGTGTGGTGCTTCTGCTTCGCCGTCACGCTGGTAGTGTTCACGCTGGATGTCACTCGCCTCCATGGATGTATGCCCATCTCCTGGGACAACTTCACGGTGGCATTTGCCATGTTGGCCACGCTCATGTACATCACTGCCTCTGTGGTCTATCCCGTCTACTTCCTCCAGTTCGACTGCCCATCCAGCGGTTGTCAGCAGCGTGACTACCGCATCGCCGTCACCATCTGCTCCAGCGTTTGTTCTTTTGCCTACGGTGCAGAGGTCTTCATCACTCGAGCCAAGCCAGGCCACGTGGTGGGCTACATGGCCACACTGTCAGGCCTTCTCAAGGTTGTCCAGGCCTTTGTAGCCTGCATTATCTTTGGAGCCCTGGCCAATGACAGCGAGTACAACCGGTACATCGCCACTCAGTACTGCGTAGTGATCTACAGCCTTTGCTTTGCTGTCACCGTGGTGGTGGTTGCACTAACCGTTACAGGGCGCACCTCAGCCTTGCGCTTCCCCTTTGACCGTTTTGTGATCATCTACACCTTCTTGGCTGTACTGCTGTACCTGAGCACTGCTGTGATCTGGCCGGTGTTCTGCTTTGACAAAAAGTACGGGACACTCCATCGACCATCAAGCTGCCCACGCGGGAAGTGCCCCTGGGACAGCAAGCTGGTGGTGACGGTTTTCACCTACGTCAACCTGGTGCTGTACATTGCTGATCTTGTCTATTCACAGAAGATACGTTTTATCTCCCAACAGTCAGCTTGAAGGTAGATCTCATTGTCATCACAAAATGGAGTCGCCGGATTGATCTTCCTTCCACGCTGTTTGAAGGAGCTTTCAATAAAAAGCCGATTGATGCTCAGATGCATTTCTTCCCCCTATTTTGTGGCCTTCAGAATAAGCTTGATATGATTTATCAAAAGACTGGTCATTTAATGGATGGACGATCTCAACTATTCCTTTAAACAAGTGACCGAATCTCCAACCCTTCCATCTTTTAACCCATAGCCCTGCCATCCCCGCTCTGCTGCACAACCACATTCCTGCGCTGCAACCAGATATGGCCAGTATCTGCTCAGCAAGTTTAACTGTCTGGTTGGAAAAAGGAAGCCATCTATCTCATTAAAAAGTTTAATTTCATTTAAACCATTATAAAATGCAGCAACCACCCCCTCCTTCCAGCCAGGAGGTGTCATTAACATTATATATGGAGAAAGGATCCCAGTCCTAAAGAAAAGAGTAGGTGCTCAAAACACAGACAAGTGTCCCAAGGTTGCTAACAGAGTGTTCTCATTCTATTATATTTATTTTATTTATTGCAAAATATTAGCATATCAAACAGTTCTTATGCTTTTATGTAACTGGACTGGAAGATAAACCAGTTGTGCAGCTCCCGCAGTGACCAGTTATCACATTATCAAGTGAATTAGTATTTCTACTGGTATAATAATTTAAAGCAATTTGCAGGGAAGCAGTTGTCTGCATTTCACAGCCCGGAATGATTCTGCACCGACTGAATTGCGTAGCGCAGCTCAAATTTACAACACATCACCACTGAATACTGTTGTCGTGTACCGGTGCTTTGCTGCTGAACCTTGCAGCTGACATCTTGTATGAGTTTTGGGCTTCCTTGCACGTAGCTACAGATTTATACACCGGACACTGAATGGCTCCCAATAATATTGGCACTGGCCCAGTGTTCAAGAGCTGAGGCTGGAACAGCAAATTATACAGATGATAAATATTCATTTCTAAGACCGAAGTCGACGGTTGCAGCCTCCAAATCACAGGAGAGGAGCTGCCAAGGTTCCTTTGAGAGAATATTTCCCTAAATGCGTACGGTAAACATCAAGTTGCATTGTACAATGTGTAAGTCAGTTTGTATAAAAAGACTGCTGAGTGAATAATAGTGTTACCTAATCCACTAAAATCTATAACCTTGTTCTATGGCAGCCGCACATCCCCAGTCTGATGTGTGATGTTTTCAATAAATGTTTTTACCTTTGCCATAATTTCTGCTGCATGTACAGCATGAGTGTCACATCGTCTCAGCCTTATTATATCAACGCACCCTCACACGGACACGCAAACGTACTCGGGTATTACAGTGTTGCTACACTTCTTTTTTAGCAGTGATTCTGACTTAAACCTGTGTAAATATCTCTCTATAGTTTTTCTAGAGGGACTTTTTGTGCTCTCCATGAGCAAACAGTAATATTTAGCATCTCAGCTATAAATAAGAATAAACTTGGGGGGGAAAAATTTGTAAAAGAAATCTTTCCAGGGAGATGTTTTCCTAACGCCAACCCACCCATACAAGTGCCCAGCTGACTTTCCAAACAGCTGATCCAGTCTGGGGGGAAAATTCTCGAATTAGTGAAGGCTACAGGGAGTATTAATTTCACGATGCGCCTGCCACGGTGTTTCTTTTTTTGTCACAACAAAGTTAAATAAAGGGGTTATGTTTTTATCCAAAACTGACAATGGAGACTCATGTAAATGTGAAGAAATTGCAGAACAAAAGCAATCCTTTACAAGGCAGTGGACAGAGTAAATACATTTTGCATCATCCGTGTAGCAAAAAGTAACCGGGGATCCCGGATTCTTTGCTAATCCTGACTGCGGGTGGGGCATCTTCAAATGCCATCGTATCGTTCCCTGTAAAATGGACTCACGGTCTTTAGAGACCTGGTTACAGACATGGGAATCAGATCTGTACAATCCAAAACGATGCTCAGCTGTTGAAAAAGCTGGCCTCTGACCCGAGCCAAGCTGTGAGAACTTCCTTTTGGGTGGAAGAAACGACCAAGGACCGAACCTTGTGTCCTCACAACTGCCAGCCGGAGAATCCAGTCTGATCCACCTGTGCTGCACATTCCTGGAATTTCAAGCATAGTAATCGTCTCATCTGCTTTAGGCGTAGTAATCTTGGCCATGATGCTGTTATTTTGGCTAACGGGAGGAAATGTGAATATAACGCACAACTTTATTAATAAATGTCAGCCTTTGAGGTTCACCTATATTTTCAAGGCACATTCATACTTAACATTTTGTACACATAATATAAGAGGAGGGTTTTTAGCCTTTTTAAATGTAAAATGAGTCAGCGATGAGCCATATCGGCAGTCAATGGTCCATCTGTGTAGCTCCTATTTCTGCTCATATTTTGCAAGTGTGAAGGTAGGCGGTTTTATTTAAAATATTCTTGAATTCCTTAATAACAGTCCTTTCTTCACACAAAGGCTACACATTGCAAATAGCTATGTCAGGTAAATCAGATTTTACAGTTTTATTGAAGAGCCGGTAACCGAGGGTGACAGATGGACAAATGTTCCCATAAGCATCGCTGTAGCAAAGCCAGGAAAGCTCCTTTGACTCGATTCCTCACCAGACATTTTGTCTCTGCCCAGCAGCTCGGTATCCTCAGCAGTGGCAAACACTGGAGTCGTGGTTATTTTTACTCTGCCAAACAAGTGCTGCAAGACCTTCGAGGTACTGAGTAGACATACTCCAGCCTCACAAAGTCATCGTGTAATGTGTGGAGCTGTTTCAAACTTATAAATAAATGTTTCCCATGTTTTATGCATTTATATTCAGGATACATCTACGGTAAATTATATCAGAGGTCTTGATCATATGTACAGCAAACATTTGAAAACAAGGCTGCATTTCTAACCTCTGTGTAGAAGTTTGAGCCTAACCTGCTGACTGGGAAAGGTGATTTTGAAATGTTATTCAGTTTACAGCCTTGTAAGAATAGGGTCTCAGAACCACTGATATGTAGGAAAAAATATGAATATTACATTTGTTCTGATTATTATGTGTAACAGGTGGCACAGTGGTTCCACACAGCACCTGAGCTGTGTGGGTGTAGGTCTGAATTTGGCTCACCCAGTGTGAAGTTTGCCCATTCCTTGTGTCTTTCCTCCCACAGTCCAAAGCTGTGTTTGTTTCACGGTGCTTGTTCACTCTAAACTGACATAGTGTGCGAATACTTGTGTCAGCAGCTACTGCGCTATACCCTGCCTACCTATTGATGGTGTAACCCAGCACCCTGCGATCCCAGGGTAGATTCTGAAGAGAAGTGGTGAAAGGCACTGAGTGAGTGCGGGGATCTCATGGATTCCTGGTTAATCGTGACCGCAGGTGTTGGATTCTGGGTGCCATTGTATAGCTCTTTTTAAAACTGACAGAACATCCTATCTTTAGCGCCAGAGAATCCAGCCTGACCCACGCGTCACGCATTACTTCCATTTCAGACGTATCAATAACATCAGGTGCAGCACATCTCAGCTGTGTCCAGCACAGCTATCTTAAACCTATTGCTTTCTATGTGAGTTAATGAGAGGAAAATACAAGTTTCTGAATAAAATGCAGCCCTTTAAATTTTATTTTTACTTCCGCTGCGCGATCAGACTTAAGCTGTTGCCTTGAAATGATGCAACAGGCAGGACACATTGGCATGCCTACAGGCGCCGGGCGTTGGTGTGATTGGTCAGAACGGAAGACGATGCTCGCTCGTGATTGGTCCATCCGCCTGTCTCTTTTTGGCTGCCTTGACATGGCGTTGGTATGGAAGTAGGAAGTGAAATTAAAAACATTCCCTTATAATTCATTAACACTCAAGAATAGGTGGTTTGTACTTGAAACCGGGTGGCTTTTTTTCTTCATAAAAGGTAAGGATTTCTTCAGCAGGGTGTTGGTTTAAAAAAAGCAAATGTTCCACATTGCATTGAACCGTCTGGGATAAACAGATGTTTCTCTGGCGACAGTGTGGCAGTTTATAGCAGCTTTGTAGCTACGTTGTGACCAAATGAGTCCGTTTTGTTCGCAACACCTGAGCGAAAACTGTCCCCCACGACGGGGGATATGACTGCAGTAACTCAGACTGCCAAAATGATCTGTTTTATTTGTGTTTTGTGGTCCACGACGAGGCAGCGGGAGGTGCACGATGAGCGTGGGGTTCATTGGCGCGGGCCAGCTCGCTCACGCGCTCGCGAAGGGCTTCGCAGCGGCCGGTAAGATGGCGAAGTAAAATTGTGCAAAACTGCGTGGAAATGCTTATCTCCACGTAATATTCGTGCGTAACCAGGCGTGTGTGTGTTTCTCGGTGCCGAAGCAGGTGTGTTTAACTTAGCTGAGCGACATTGCTCGTTTTTTTACCACCTCTTCCCATCCCACCCTTGGTCGTCTGTATCCAACTGGGCGAAAACTGCCACCATTAAAGTGACCCTTTTGGACGGCGTATGTGTAGCAGGACACCTGTTTATATGAATGACAGGGCAAGTCATTCTAATTTACTTTAAATTATACAAATGGATGGAAATCTACGCTGCCCGACCAAAAGTCACACACAAATATTTTGTTGGACCGCCTTTAGCTTTGACTATGGCACGCATTCGCCGTGGCGCCATTTCGATAAGCTTATGCAATGTCACAACATTTATTTCCGTCCAGAGTTGCATTCGTTTTTCACCAACATTTTGTATTGACGGGAGAGTCGGACCGCCGCGTAAAGTCTTCTCCGGCACATCCCAAAGATTCTCAGTGGGGTTAAGGTCTGGACTCTGTGGTGGCCAATCCATGTGTGAAAATGATGTATTCAGTATATTCAGGTAGTCAGCTCACCTCATTTTTTGGGCACATAATGTTGCTGAACCTTGACCTGACCAACTGAAGCAAGCCCACATCATAACACCAAGTTAAATCCAGGTGGTCACTTTTTTTTTTTTGGCCGGGCACGTGGTCATTCAACCTTTAAAATGCGACACATACAGTAGCGGAGTAGACCAATGAGAAACAAGTATTCTTTAAGCAGTCCAATCAAACAAGAATATGAAAGGGGAGTCCCACCCATACTCTGGCAGTTAAACTTCAACAAAGGAGAAACTTGAGAGTTTACTTGAAAGCTACAAAGGTTATTTATGGGGTTAGGGGGGTTTAGGTTTAGACAGAATGGACCACACCATATAAGAGGAAGAATTGTACCCAAACACCATGATAAAATGTCCACCTTTCAATTGAAACAAACATTTTAAAAAATCCTTAATAAAAATGAGTCTTCCACATATAAATATCCACATCCCAAACAATAAACACATTCTGGTTATTTAAAATTTAATTTTATTTGTTTTCCACCTTTTGTTATGTATATTCTGTTTTGTGAATTTATAAGGGAATTAGCAAATTTATATCCTAGGGGTGTACTGACATTCCAGAATTCATTTGAAGGATACACATTGCTCACTTTCCTTACCTCTTGTACAAGTCAGGGCCATGGTAGTTGAGAGCTCACCCCAAAAGCACAGGGTGGAGGGCTAAGTACACACTGGATGGGATCAGCATCAAGCGTTAATTTTTCTAGCAGAAGATATTTCATTACTTTGGTCATTTACACCTTTAAAGAGGGACCCACAGGTATAGACCATAGCAATACGATGCATTTTCTGCCAAATATGCAAGAGTTGTGCAGTGTGATTTTGATGCATTCATACTAGGTACAGTGACTGGTGTGTGTTCTTCCCCAGGTGTAATTGCTGCCCACAGAATCACAGCCAGCTCCCCAGACACAGATCTGCCCACTGTGTTTGGACTGAGGGTCAGTAAGCCACTCTAGAGCACAGGAACTAAGGTCTACTCTCTGGCTCACGTTCCATATTTCTGTTGCAATAATACAGTAATACTTGGATTACCGCTACCTCCTCCAGAGCTGTTTTAGCGCTTGGAGTAATTTATCGTAATATTTTTCCATAATTAAAAAATAAAAATATGAAATGTAAAAAAATTGATTTTGCTATCCATAAAATAATGTTTTCTATGCTTATTTGGTGTTATTAAAGCAATAACTAGTGTGTTTTGTATTATGTTGCACATGCAGTTTTCAGGCTCCATTTATGCAATATACTTTATTAATGACTTCTTGTGGTGCTGTTTCATTAAAAAGGCATCTCTAGCATTGAGTTATAACTGTTATAAGTTTTTTTTTTATTATTATTATTTCTAATGCACATCTCAATAGTGCTACTTCTGCATCCTCAAGTAACGGTCTTGCTAGTTATCAGTTCTTTTCTTGGAAGAATTTAGTAAAACATTGGAAACGTTAAATGTTAAACGTTAACATTAAATGAGTTTGACACCCCATAACAGAACAGTAATGATGTTTTGCTTTGTGAACTGGAAGTGGAGGGAAAAGCTATTTGTACACAGTGTTTATGCTTTTAAAAATAAGAAATGTGTGCAAATCTGTTTTAATCGTTTGAACAGAAAATAGGAGTCAGTGTAACAACGAGCAACAAGGAGACGGTGCACAAGAGTGATGTGCTCTTCCTGGCAGTCAAGCCCCACATCATCCCCTTTGTGCTGGATGAAATTGGGCCTGACATCGAAGACCGCCACCTCATTGTCTCCTGTGCCGCTGGAGTCACCATCAGCTCCATTGAGAAGGTCAGCAAGCAGCTCGTTGCTTTACACACCAGTGATCCTCTTCCACGGAGAAGAGTCCCATGTCGTCACTCACCTTGCAGCTGCCTGCCATTTTCACCCATTCCCTTCTGCTTGCTGTGATCTCTTCTTCCCTCCACCCCCACACCTCTCTGCCCAAAGGCCTAAATTCCTGCTTCAACATTCTTTCCCCACTCAGAATATCTGGAGCAGCTGCTGTGTGCAATCTGAGATTGCCGCTGCACTGGGGTTGTCCTACAGAAGGAAACCCGGAGCCATTTGGCAGTGAAATGAGACCTAATCAGCAAACAAATGCATAACTGTCATATTTGGCGTCACCTGCTGTTGATCAGACACTGATTTGTGCACGGAAGTCTGTTGTAACTTTTGGTGACTTATTTTGTGCTCTCGCTATATTATAAATATTCAAGCTATGACTTTTCTAAGAGGCAAACATTTCCAGCTTATGTTTAAAGGCAGCTTTCACCATTTTGTTCTTTAAAACATCTGTAGCGAGAAGCGAATGCATTTCTGATGGTAAAACGCATCCAGACAGAATGGAAACACACGTGGTACCTCTTTCATTTGACTCACTTCCACGGCTCTTGTATTGTATTTCTGGAGTGTTGTCGATCGGTACCAAAATGATGATCAGTGCATATGTTATAGAGTTGGCTCTGTCAGCAGCCTTAATTAAATGCAGGTTTGTGGATAGAATCTGTTTTTATTTTCTGGTCACTTTAAATGAGATTTAATTTAAATTTAGATTGAAGTTGCTTTAAAAAAATAGTCTCACAAATTAAATAAGTCCTACAAAGCATTATTTTGTGTACTGTGATTTTGTACAGTGCTGCAATGACAGAAACACCTGGGCTTTTTGTGTGTGGGTTCAAACGCAACCTAAGCTGGGTTTGGTTTGCATGCTGTCCCCGTCTGTATAGGTTTGCTCCCTCAGTCCAAAGATACGTGTTTCAGGATAAGTGGTCACTGTAAATACTCATCCTGAAGCTGATGAATGCCTTTTGTTTATTGAATAGTTGTGGAGATGATGTATTTTTAATTTTCAGTAAGTTTAAAGAAGTTTTAATGCAGTTGTAAGTAAATTAAAAGGGCAAAAAATAAAAGTGTACATGGTGAAGTGGAATCATTCAGTCTGGGAGAGACTCCAAACATGAGAACACTGCATTACAAACTACTATACAGCTGTTGATGAGGATTAGAAGTGTTAGTTTCTTGTTATTTTATCAATTCATTTTTTACAGAACTTAACCTGTTAAGAAGTGGAGGATGTGTATGTTACTGAGTTTTTATTCATTATGCCTTAAAAGTGACTTTGGAGTTATGAATAAATTGAGTTGCATACAGAAATTCTAGTCTCCATTATGTGGAAAGGTTAACAACCCAGTGTACCTGCATCTCATTTCAAGGAGAAACAGAAGGATGCCTTTGACTAACTTGCATCTCCTTGTAATCTTTTTTCCACATGCAGAAAAAATTGTCATATTACTTGTTAATTATATGCTTACTGGTTCAGTTCCTTACAAAATATGCTGCTCGCTCACTTGCCTCTGTAACCCATGTTGCTTTTGGATTTCCTTTACAGAAGTTGCTCCAGTACCGGTCTACCCCCAAGGTGATGCGTTGCATGACCAACACACCTGTGGTGGTTCGGGAGGGTGCCACAGTATATGCCACTGGCACGCATGCCGAAGTGGAGGATGGCAAGCTACTGGAACAGCTGATGGCCAGCGTGGGCTTCTGCACCGAGGTGGAGGAGGACCTGATCGATGCTGTTACGGGCCTGAGCGGCAGTGGCCCTGCCTATGTGAGTGAGCCCAGACTGCGGTGACTCAGTATTGACATATCCATGCTTGGTTGTGCTATGTTTTAAAGTGAGTTTTTCATAGTGAATAAAATGTGGCAAGGAAAACCTTAAGGAGAACGTGAAAGTACCAGAGTTTAGAGTACTGGTTACGGCTACACAATATAAAGATTTCCATTCTGAAACCTTGTTCCTGCTGTGGTATCATTAAGAAAGAGTCCTAATATGGTACAGTAAGAGGATCCTGCTGTATACATGGCTAAATCACTGATAAGCTGCTTGCCTAACATGCTAAGTTGCTTTGGGCAAAGGTATCAGATAAGTGCCTTGAGGAATTTCCCTGCGGGGATCAATACAGTCCTATCCTATCCTAAATAATCATGACTAATGGATAATAATGAAATAGAATAATGCATCAAAACTAACTACCACAATGGCTGTTGGTCCCTTAGTCTCTTCATTTTGCGTTAAAATCTTATGCGTGTTTCTCTCGCTGTACCTCCCCTAGGCATTCACAGCTTTAGATGCTCTTGCTGATGGAGGAGTGAAGATGGGCCTACCCAGGAGGCTGGCTGTCCGGCTGGGAGCCCAAGCCTTACTGGTCAGTGTGTTCCCACCATCTTCTCCTATTGATCCCAAATCGGAGAAGTGTGTCTTCACTGGTGGTGTAGACTTTTAGCCCAAGGATTTCTTTCTTCGGCTTCAGGGAGCAGCAAAAATGCTGTTGGACTCAGAGCAGCACCCTGGCCAGTTGAAAGACAACGTGTGCTCTCCGGGTGGTGCCACCATCCATGCCCTACATGTGATGGAGAGCGGGGGCTTCCGCAGTCTCCTCATAAATGCTGTGGAGGCCTCCTGCATCAGGACCAGGTATTCACACCTTTTTTTTTTTTTTTTTTTAAATGGCAGCTTTTCTATAGTATGTGTGATGCAATGACTGGGCTGGCCCTAGCTTTCATCGAGAACTGGGCAAGATACTTTTTGGAGACTTGATTCCTATAGCAATTCTTCAAATGTGTACCAGGAAGATCCTGTTGAGTTCTGTCTGCTTTGGCTGTTCTTACTGTGTTTGTGTTGGGTTCTCTCATAGCCATGAATCATAAATGCCACCCATTTATCCTTATAATAGGTATTTATCTAACTTCATTCTCTCTAAGGGAGCTGCAGTCCCTGGCTGACCAGGAGAAGATCTCAGCAGCTGCCATCAAGAAGACGACTCTGGACAAGGTGCTGCAGCAGCCTGGGGTCTCAACTGCAGGAGTAGCTGCCAGAACTCCCATCAGCCTGTTCAACAATACCAGCCCCTCAAGACAGAAGAAGAATTGAACAAGACTGGCATTGTCATCGACACGATGTGCGTGGGGTGGTGGTGAGGGTTTGGGGTCGAGGTGAGCTGCAGGCATTGAAGATCTTGGCACCATTTCCTAGAACACAGGATGAACTGTGATAGAACGCAGCAGATAAAATCTGTAGGTTCAGCTTGATGCAGACAAACCACCGGCTTATTTTTTTGTTTTTATTATTTTTAGAGATCATAAACAGTACTGCATTGTACTTTTTCCAAGGACTGTAAAGCAGCTATTTAATTTTCTTTCTGATGGTCTGGTGCCAGCAGTTGATAAAGATTTTGCAAGGTTCAAGAGAGGATGTGTGATGTGCTCATCCTGTAGACAGAAATGTAAAGTAGAGAATTGAGGGATTGTCCTGATCCTGCCGGCGCGAAGGTCATCTACAGACACCTGGTGATAACAGTGCACTCCTCAGGCTGCAGAATGAGCACTCCACAGGCAGCCCAGGAAGCTGTAGTTGTGTGCACCAGTTTCGCTGTTGCACTGCTGACCTGTTGTAAGAAGCCAAATGTTAGGTTGTTCTTCGGCAGAGACATAATTTCCTCCCTTCAGACCACACTCAACAAGAGATGGACCAAGGTTGGCAGTAACTCCTCAGTACTATTGCAGAAATGTTGGCTTGCTTTTTTCCTATTTTCAGTGCAAAGGTTGTGATTATTTCTTAAATGTGTTCTCCCCCCCATCATGTACAATGGGATTCAGTCTTCGGTGACACCTGGCTGAAGGTCATCTTTCATTTTTTCATGTCAGTTAGGACTCCTGGAATGCCTGTGTTGGTCAGTCAGATTTGAACTACTTTATTTTGAACTACTTTATTTTTGTATTAATATGAATCTTTAAGGAAATTAAAGTTGGCATAGAATATTTCATCTTAATATATATAAATATTCAGCTTGTGAGTATTGTAGATAAAAAATAATCTTTATTAATATGCCATATAATTTCCTAGGAATATGAAATTTGAGCGAGGAGGTCTGTTTTGTTGTCGGTAATAAAAGTAATGAAGTTTTGTACTAATTTGAAGTGAATATTTACAAAATTCCAAAAAACAGGAATGATCACAAGTTTTAGCATATTTTTTTTTCTGAAAAGTGTTGCTCCTAAAGTAAAGAGTTACTCTATAGTAACAAGTTAACACTCATCTTGGAAATCCTTCTTTTCTGCCCAAACAGACTATATAGTATATACAGTATAATTGTATATAATTTGACTATAAGGGAAAACTTTGGCTGCTTCCTGATGAGTAAAGTACATTTCATACCTTGGCTTATTGAACCTGTTATGTATATGAATATACGCTTCCTTACCACTGATGCAGTTCATAGAGGATGTAGATAAATGGGTTTGCAGTTCTGTGCATTGTGGAGGACTGCATTTGACAGGCAGCTTCCTCTAAATCGCAGACCCCACCTTAGCAAAAAAGTCAGGTTTGCAGCAAGGCCTGATTCAGCTATGGTTACCATCCCCGCGGAGATTGCCATCTTTAGTAAATGGCCGCTTGTATCATCCTGCATCGCTTCAGCCCGCTGTTGCTCAGTACAGCACATGTGTGAGGGCAAGTGGCTGCAGTCTATACAGTGCGAGACCTTAGGCAATGGCTTCAGAAAATCTGCTCTCTCGCTGGCGCAACACCTAAAACTAGCACAAAAGGAAGTGAGCTTATGTGCGTGATGAAATGTGCGGCATTGAAAGCCTAGCATTTAATCGGTTGCATTAACTGCCCCTCATCAAAATGGATCAATTCGTCCATTGTGTTTATACTTGCATGTGTGCAGGGTTCCTAGTTCATTTAAATGAGGAGAGGTAGTAAATGGGAGAACATCTGAAGGAAATCCAGTGTAAATTAATGTTTCGCATCACACTGAACAATGCCCAAAAAGCATTGAAAACATGACAAGTGATGGGATTCCCTCTAATTTCTTGCCAGGCTTAAATTTCCTTAGGCTTCAGTGCCTTCTGGCTTGTGTGCTTGACACTTATCCTTTTATTTTAAGCAGTCTTAGGGAAGCGGTGAAATGTTCTAGTAATCCTTCTTTTATTCCAAATCTTACTAAGTATGTCGAACAATATCACATTCTCTCATGCTGCGTTTCTGGTCATGCTTGAGGTTGCTCTTTGCGAAGGAAAGGTAACTTAAAAACTTTTGCGATTGCCGTCATCCACAAAACACTGTTTCAAAGGTGAATTTCATACTTTTGGAGCCGATACTGTGGTAACCTTTTTCCGGTACTGTTTTTTGCATCAGGAGTAACGGCATAGATTTTTTTGGGACAAGATAACTTTACTATAAGCAAATAATTGTATTACTGGTCAGTTGCAGAAATTTTACATTCCATGACAGCCTTTTTATCTGAAACTTGCTCTCGAACATGTTTAATGACAGCATCAGGTTTTAACTTGGACTTCCCTCCGATCACTGCTCTCGGCACATTAAGAGGTTTTAATGGTTTTCGCTGCAGTCTTTTTCCAGTAAATGGATGACATCTGTATCCTGTTTGAAACTGGAAAAAAGCCATCATCAGTTCTGTCCTTCTTTCCAAAACATCTCAAACCTTAAAGCACATTTTGAGATCTAGCATATATACTAAGCAATAATAAACAATTCCAATGCTATCAGAAATGATTTTTAAAAAATGACAAAATACAGAAAAACCTTATCCTTTTAGTTTTTATGGGGGGAAAAAAGTTTAATAATTTAGCCTTTTATTTTGCTAGCTCAGTGTTTATTGTTGAGATGTAAACAGTCGTTCCAATGATGCTGTCATCCGAAAAGCAACATCGCTATTTAATTCTTAAAGCTGTCGCTGTGAACGTATATTCCGGAAGCCTGAGGCTGACCTCTTGTGGAATAAAGGGAATTACAAGAAAAGGAAAACGCGCAACGCTTAAGCCAGACCATTGTAGATCGTAAATAGCTTGCTTGGCAAAAGGGCGGCCCTGCTCTGCCCGTCTCCTTTTATAGAATTTCGTGACTCACGCGTGTTGACAGCAGCATGCAGCAACAATGTCTAAAAGGAGGAAAAGCAGCATGTCTAGCAGTGTAAGAACAACATAATATCTGCTCAGCTTGCTTACACATGAAAACCACAAAGATGAGCTCACGCTGCCCACTTTTATTAATTCTTCATCACCCAATAAGCAGTGTTTGTTTTTATAAAAAAAAAACAGACAAGGGTTTATGCACATCAAGATACAGCTGCCTGCTCAAATAAATGTCATGCTTAATTGATAAAATAATGTTTAAATTAAATCTGACAATATAAAAATAGCAGTTTCTTAGCCTGTGGGGCTCTAGTCCAGTCATTCTTCTTATTTCTGTATTCTCCACTGCAGCCTTGCGGTATGGGCGTCTCGTGTGATCCATCAGCATCTGTGACACATTCTGACCTCCGGAAGGCCACGCTCCTGGAAAGCAAGCAGAAGCAATAGTACGGAGCGAGTCTCAAATGTTTTTTTTTTTTTTGTTTTTTTTTTTTCCTCGATCTGTCGGTGCAGGAGGGTTACATAAAGAGGAAGTTTTGGCTTGAGTTAAATACCAGCAGGAACCTGTTTTCCTGGCGCTCCAGTGAGTCACTGCATTCTGTGGCTAAAATGGCTCAACCGAGAGACAGGCCTCACGGGGGCCAGAGTCTGCAACCTGCTCTGGCTGGAGATGCTCTCTAATGTTCTCATCATATTTCAGGCACTTGTAAGACGAGGCCTAAACGAAAGGACGGGCTCAGAGCACGTTCAGCCAGGTGCCTTTATTCTCCATCCTTGGACATCTGTGAAATATTTAATATCCACAAATCCAAGCAAGCAACCGCACTACCCGGAATGTGCGTGGATTACTTATGCACTTGCATTCTAAGTGCTTTGTACAAAGAAGTAAGCGAATGATCTGCAAGCCAAACTCATACGAGAAAAATGAAAGCAACCACAATAAAAATTGAGCACCGACAAGAATGTTGCTGTTCCAGTAATAGACTGCGTAGCACCAAGAAGCACACCTTCTGAGTCAAGAAGCGAGTCTTTTTATGCGTTTAGAAAATTTACCTATGTGGTCTGTGACACAGCTGCCTCAAGTCGGCACAAGGCCTGGTTGCCCCGGTCTATTTATTGTGCAGAAATAACGGCCTGGTTTACACCGCCTCCGGCGCTGCATCTTTAAGAAATTCTTGCTGGATGTTGTAATAGTTCAAACTTACTTAATCCAAAAACCTTATAAGGGTGTCACCCCTGACAGGGGCCGCTTGAAAATGCTAGCAGGTGAAATAACTTTTGAGTACGGTTGGTCGTTTGCGTCACCCGCAAGCCTCCTCGCAACTTGCGGCAGTGACTGACGCGCGTTAAGGCAGTGCACAAGATCGGCGTTCGCCGGCAAAATCGGGTCTTAAATTTGAGCCCGGCGTGGCGGCATTTTTGCTTGCGACGAACGCCGGGGCCCCTTTAAAAGCAGGTCCGTTGGTGTGGAAGAATGCGGTCCCGAAAAAAAATCCATCACGTTTCCATTGTCACTTTAAGCGCCTTTGTCAATTTGCGTAGATTCCTTCATGAATGAAACCACGTGACCAAACATCATATGACGTCTCGGCTCCCTGTGCCGGAGAAAGGGAGCGACGAGAGGACCGTAACGAACGTGCGGTCCAACCGCAGAACGCACGGTCAGGCACAGCCGCAGCCGGAGCCGCGCTCTTGGCGGATACGAAAGTGCCGCGGAGTTGGGGTGAGTGGGAGCGAAGTTGATGCGTGGTTTTTTTTTTTGGAAGCTGACTCGAGTTGCCGTTTGGCTGGGCGCGATGATCGCGCCCGCCTGTTACGCTGCCCTTGTGTGTAGAAATGTGCGTGCGGTGCGTGAGGGCGTCAGGTGTTTCGTGAAGATGAGCGCGACATCCAGCGCGGTGCGAGTGATCTCAAGTGGGTCACGGTGGGGGGGGGGGACGACAAAAAAAAAAAAAAAAACACCCGGACAGCCCCGAGCCGCGTGCGGGCCAAAGTTTTTGAGCCGCTTAGAGGAATGAAGACACGAGGGGGGATTCCCTCGTCCGGGTGCGAGCCCACCCCCCGCGCACACACACACACACCACACTCGCACACACACACAACCTTCCCCGCCCTGGGAGACGCGATCGCAAGCTCGGCGAGGAAGCGGTGACAGCCGGGTTAGCCGCCGCGAACGCACTGCTGGACCGGACCCGCACGGAGCCCAGCGCACGACCACGCGGGCTGGGCGACATAGAAGAGGAGGAGGAGGAGGGGGGGGAAGCCTGAGGGCAACGGTGCTTTTCGGCCGAGCGAGGGCGGCTTTGCCTCCTTTGTACGTGCGCTGCGCTAAGGTAAGGCTCGCTTCGACGCTCTGCCTCGCCGCGGAGGACCTTTTTACCGCCGAGCGCGGCCAGTTGGCGAACTCCCCGCGTAGCCGCTTGCGCCTGGAAACAATCGTAAAGCTCTTTCCACGTTTGTTAGCGCGCCGCTGGTTGCCTCGCTCGACAGCAGGCTAGTTAGCTAAAACTGACAAGATAGCTTAGCTGCGTCCGTAAAACGCTCGTCTCCGGTGACTCCCGTAAACGTCCCCCCCCCCCCTTTTTTTCTTTTGACATTACGTGTGTCGATTTACGGACACAAGTGAGTTAAAGTGGAGCGCGGGGTGGGGGGGGCGAAGGATTATTTTTATTATTATTGTTGTTGCAGGTGCTGATTCATCACGTTGAATTTTCTTTGACGTTTACAAGTGGCTGGCGGGCGGGCGGAAGCCATGGTAACGAGGCACGAGCGGACAAAGGTCTGGCTCGAGGATCGCTCGTGTCGGGGCTCGCGGGCGGGACGTCGCGCGACGTCGCCGACGCTGCGCGCGCGCGCGCCACAAAGGTGCCTTTGAGGTGTCTGCCATCTCAAAAGGTGTCCAGGGTTTTTATTTTTATTTTCATTCTTTCCTCCCGTAGATGTCATCTCGCATTGCTGTTGCTGACAGAAAAGCCTCGGGTATTTCCACTTAAAACATTCTAAGGTAACGTGCGGTGGAGTTGAGCGAAAATTCACTTTTTTTTAGTCCGTTCCAAGTAATACCGCTTCTGCTTACGTGAGATTTCTTTTGTTAAGAAAAGCTACGAACGCCATCACCGTGTGTGTGTGTGTGGGGGGGGGGAAAGCAATAACTACACACAAAATATAAAGTTGACTTTATTTCCTTTGCGTTGTGGCTTAGTTATCACATTGTTGATGGCTTACTGTTTAAAAAAAAAAAAAAGTTGTAGCTATATATATGTATGTATCTCTGTGTCAAAATTGTAGCTATTTATACATGTGCACATGTGTAAAAATTCAAAGTGTGTACATGTGTACATGCATAGACTACTGTATTGCACATTTGTACAAAAATGTGTCTGTGTATCTATAGATATCTGTACATCTTTTCACCTGGTGACATAGTTTCCAGGGGGTGAACAAACAAATGCCAAAGTAGCGTTGCGTAGTGTATTGTGTTGTGTTGTCTGCTTTATCCTATTTTTGTTTCATCTTGCGAATCTTGCAACAGCTGCTGGTTACCTCTGTTAAAATGCCAATTTTTACTTGTCTAGAAAGAGCGTTTTGGGCTTACCGCATTGTCTGCGACCTCCCATCTGTCGTCCATTAGAATCCAGGAGAGCTCCTTTGTTGTTTGGTTTGCGTTATGGGATGATGCAGCTGGGTTATTGAATAAAGCCTCCAGGTAAACTAATGGGTGTCATCGTGATACATTTACTGTTAACTGCATTTTAAGCTCTGAGATCCTGTCGGTGCCTCATACCTCTGGCTATAATCAGATTTTATATGCATTTTCATTTTCTAAATGGATGCTGGTAGCAGAGAGGCAGGAGTTGTGTGCGCAAAGATCCGCAAGGTTGTTGGTTCACATCCTAGGGAGCTGACAACACCAAGGACTGAGCTCAGCCTCAGTTCTCTTTACAATGAACTTTGCATCAGAAGACCAAGTTGGCAAGAATGCAGCCAACAATGTGCAACGCTGAACAGCGTTCGCAAGGTGACCTGGATGAAGGTTACCTTTGGCAGGCTGATGAATGTAGCTGGAAATAGGTTTAGTCTGGAAAGCTCCGCGTTCACAAGTTGATCCGGCAAAATGACGGCTGGAGGGCCACGTCGAATGCGGTCGAAACTGCTTTTAATTTACGTTTGTCGGTGTCTCAATAACATCTCGGCGAGCTGAAGTTGGCAACGCGTCTCCGAAAGCATTGCTGACAAGTCTCGTACGCCCGAGGAGAATTCGGTGGCACCATGTTTCTACGTGGCAGCTTACACTTTTGTGAGATTTGAAGGTCTATGCCATCCTGAGGTCAGTCCCGTAGGTGTATATGTGGACATCCTCTGGTTTTTGTGTGAAAGTGCTGGAGCATAGAAAGGCGAGATCTGCCCTGAGCTTAGATTAGGAGTTGTGCAGCTGCGGAGGGAGATCGCTGGATCGAACGGGAAGAGGGGAATGTCGCGAGCTGCACCTGCTCGAGTCAGCATGATGCAGAGACAAGTCCTGTATGGGGGGAAAACACCGGCATGGGGCATTCGGCACCTCCCTCGAGAGCATTGTTTCACAGCACGGCGGGACCGCATGCCAACGAAGCTTTGTTTATGCTCAGAAACTGAAAAGCCAGTAGAAGGAGAAGGGTGGCGGCGGCGGCAGCAACAGCAGCAGTGGGGCAGGGGGAGGGGGGTGACTTTTTTGGTAATGATGAAATGCTTTGCAAGCAGGAACTCGGGCTGCTGCTGCCGCTGCCAAGTTTACCACCCAACAGCTTAACGGCTTGTCAACAAGCTACTAGCTTGACTGCGCACGGAGGCATTGGTTGCTGAAAGTATCAGAAGGAATTCTGGAAATGCCGTAACGGTTGGGGACGTCCAGATCTCCTTCATCGGGATCTAAAAATTATTTTATTTATTTATTTTTAAATGATTCATAAGTTCATTGACTTCAGCTTAGTTGGAGTTACGTGATTTGTATGTGAAACCGCAGATCCTTTATCATTTGCTGTTTAATGTATCAAAATGGGGGGGCCGGCAGTCTTTTCTGCCTGTGTGTATTCAGAGGACAAAGTCACTGTGCATGGCTTAATGAAACGCAGTTTTTTATTTTTTAAATTTTTTTATTTATTTTTGTGTGTGTGTTTGGAAGGATGGTTTTATTTAAGGGCCATAGGCCATGTTTTATGTTATGTTGTGGGATTAATTTTATCTCTCCGAGGAAGTACTCGAAAATGGGTTAGAACAATTTTGGCATGGCTTAGGACAAAAACCTCAAGTCTGTCTGCTCATTGCATCATCTTGTGTCATATTCAAATGTAATGATATTCAAACAGCCAATTATGCACCTGCTGGGGTGATGGGGATAGGCGTCCCTGTGAATATATGGGAAAACAAAAGCAGATGCATAGATATGTACAAAAATGCATTTATTTTAGAGTAATTTTTAGAAATTGGGGGGGGGGGGGGTTTGCAGTGTTGATCTACAAAATGCAAGCAGTTCCTGGGCACATTCACTGAAAATGCCGCTCTGTGTCACAAATGAGGCTGGTTTGTCCCACATGTCAGTGCACCAGCGTAGGGACTGAACTGAAAAATGCATAAAGTGAAGTGGGAAGAATTTTTCATCCCAGTTTTTTGCATCCCTGCCACCTCATGTCTTGCTATTCAAAAAATCTTTCATTGTCTTCCCTCATGGAAGATCGAGGATGAAAAACAGCCCTTGGACTTACATGTCTTATTATAATTATTCTAGACTAGGCAAACACTGCACTAATATATTAAACATAATAAACCCCCCCTCCCCCCCATGGAAATCCCCTTGTTTTTCTGGATAGAAACTAGCCAAATGATGCATTTCTTTACTAGACAAACATGCAAAAAAAGGTACGGTAAATCTCCTTATAGTGCACTTTTTTTGCTTATGGTTAGAAATTTTGTAATCGCACTTTATCATAGCACTTAAACAGGGAAAATGCCCCCCCCCCCCCAATTTTACTTTTCTTTTAATTCAGCAGAATTTTTTTTTCTCTCTCTCCACTCACCCAACTTCAGAACGACAGATTTTGTCTTTATGTCACTGCTATTTCACGCTCTGAAAATCTAGCAGCTAATAGCTTCTTTTTTCTGGCAAAGAAGCTTTTTCTATAAATTGCCTGTTTCCTTAGCTGGTCCAACTGGGATCTTAGACATTCAAGTGGGTCTGACTTTTTAAACTCAAAATTAACCACCATTCAGCCTAGACAATTTTAAAGGAAAAATAAGAACAAAGAAATACTTAATGTGTTTCAAAAAAGTAATACTGAGCTATCAGCATACAGGTGGTAAATTGTTCTTAATTTATACATTTGAATTTAGGCAGAAGTTTCAGACTTTATTATAAAGGAAGACAACGGCAGATTTAGAGAATTGTATCGTGTGCCTGTGTTTTGAGACGCTGTTGCAAACTTTTCATACTGCTTGTTCATGTATCTTTGTCAACTTACAACATCATGTTTCTGCACAAAGATGTGTGCAGATATTTTCTGATTTACACAACTTTGAGTAATTTTTTACTCAAGCAGTTTGGGGTAAGAACCTTGCTCAAGGGTTCTTCACCAAGGGTGGGGATTCAAACCCACATTGTTCTGACTGTATGGTGATTTTTACACACTATGCCACTTGGTGCCCCAAAGGGCAGCAGCCAGATTGGCAGTATGGAGACATGCAGCTGCAAGACAGGTGTATAGTCGGCAGGATCTGACCCTGACTCAAGTTTTAGTTATTTATTTATAACATAGCAATGCAATCTGACACCACTTGAGACCTAGTAGTGTTTTTTTTTTTTTTTTTTTTTTTTAAATAAATGCAGAAGTCCATTCTTACTTTGTCAAACAAGTCATTTTTCGTTTATTTTGTGAGTTTTGAATTTAGGACAAGGACTTTTGGATCCTGTGGGATAGTCAGGCTTCACGGCATCTCTTTTCTGCCACTTTCCTACCTGCATGTGTGCTTGGGTTTCTCCCCCAAAGGCTCGGTGAGGAAATTCTCATTTCTCTATCCGTCGCTTTTTGCGTCTCCTTCTCCTTGCAGCTCATCACCAAAGGATGAAGGTAGTTTTACCTTTTCGGGGGGATGTCGGCAAAATTGTTTTGCTTCACATGTTTAACCCCCTCATCACGACCCCCCCCCCCCCCCAGATTTGACTCAGCTTTGGTGACAAAAGGGAGAAGCACCCCTGTACTGTACCCTCACAGGCATATATGAATGTACAGTTTAGGAAGTCAGGTTTTGTTGAATATTTTAAAATTACTACAAGCATGTTGTGTGCTGAAGATGACTTCTTGCATGTGGATGTGCACATGTGTAGAACCTACAAGTGTCCTTCATGGATGGGTATTGAGTCTCCCCTGGCTACGTACTGCGTGACGTTGGTAAACATGCAACAAGCCGGAGTTATGGCTCATCCGGATGCTTTATGTAACTGTGCCTTTTCAGCGTGGCTGAGGTGGGCCTCATACTGATGGGTCAGCAAGATTTAAAGCTCAACGAATCCTGTGCAGTCGGTATTATTTGTCCTCCCAAAACGCCTTGTTCCCAGTCCACTTATCGCAAATTTGATGGATTTCATAACAAGGAGGTGGTAATTTTGGAAGATATCAAAGATGTCTGCTTCATCCAGCTGCCTAAAAACCCTGAAAGCTTATGCAGCAGATGGGCAGCTGTTTACCTAAGGTGACACGTCCTTGCATCGTGCAAGGGAGCGCTTTGCTTGCAAGCCGTTTGTATTACAAGCATGTCAGCAGGGATGCTGTTCTGCACCGGTGCTGGCTGTGACAGATGACAGGTTTCCTTCCTTTGTGGCTGTCACAGAGACCCTCAGCACACCCCCTCTGTGTGGGGTTTCTCTGCGTGGTTACAGGTTCTTTTCTCAAAGGTTGTGTTTTGAACAAAATATGGGCCTTTGGAAAACCCGTGTCCATGGTACAGTGAACCAAAACTTTTGAATACTGTTATGTTTCAGACGCACAATTCGCACACACTGGTATCACAACCTTTTCTTTGTAAGGATATAAAAAGGCATCGGTTAAAAAAAGAAAACAGATGAAAGAAGGAACACAATTTTTTCCTTATCATGGACTATTAACTGTAATGTTTTACCTGTCCGCATTTGTATTTTTCAATGTAACGTTGTTAATTTGATCACTGTCAAAATTTTTGGTCGCTGAAACAAAGAGCTGCAGAAAATTGTGTAACGGAGGACTCCGTGTGCAAAATATGTGTATTATCGGCACTTGGAGCGACTTCTCTTTATTTCAAAGTTGTTTTTTTCTAGTGTTGAATTCTGAAGTCCCTGCTGAGGAGCGAGCTTTGGGGTGGGTTTCTGCACACAGCTGCGGCTGCAAACCTCTGTTTCCCCAGCAGGACAGCAGGATGCCTGATGTTTGAGTTTCCAAAATGAAATATAATCGCTTGTGCTTACTGTCCTACTTTGGAGAAGGCTCTGCATACATTGTTAGTGACTGTGATGTTTGCTGTACAGATCTGCTCTGGATAGCGGTGGCCACAGCTTTCTGCCCCTTTTTTTTTTTTCTTTTTTTTTTTGCACTTGTTTTTTGCTCATGACCAATTGTGAAAGAGATGTTACGTCTGGGGGGGGAAAAATCCTTCATAGTACATTACATTTCGATGAGAATCTTCTAGACATGTCACCGATTTTCAGGTACATTGTTGAGTCACTGAACCCCTACTAGCTTATTATTATTACTATCATTATTCAGTGTCACTTTTGTCCTAAGAGATTAATGATTGCAGCCATTTATAAAGCTTTTGATTTCACAGAAGACTTTTACTTCTCAAAGGTCTGAGCAGTTTCCATCTTTGACATTGAAAGATTACATGTCAGTGTTTGTAACCTTCTGCTAGCTTTGAGGTGGTTTTTGTGGCCATCTACAGTAAACTATATGTTGAGTCTCAATTTCAATAGGGTATTAATGATGCTATAACCTTTGAACTGCAGACCCCTTGGAGGTGTAGAATTTGATAAGTTAAAACTGAACGGATTTATAAATGCCCCTGTGTGTAACTGTGGTACTGTGCGAAATGTAAGATAGAGCCTTACGGTCATATTCTTCAGACTGCAACCCACGCTGAGCAAAGTGCAGGCTGGCGATTCTTTTCTCACAGCTGGATTGATGGTCAAAGCTTAACAGCTTCATGTGAATTGCACTTGAAGTCAGGCTCTGGTCTGCAAAGTTGAAACCCAGAGCAAAAAATGTGTACAAAACCTCCATGAGCTTTAGTTGTAGTATAATATTGCGATATAGGTGATATTTGTAGCATGACAATGTCTGCTGGGTTCTAACAGCCTGCACACCCCCCGCCCCCATCTGCAGGTCTGAGAAGCTGGGTGTGGCTCGCGTGGCATGACGACCACTAACAAGGGCAACAAGGCGTTGAAGGTAAGCCTTCAGTGGTTTTGCTATATCGTTCCTTTGTGTCAATTGCTGATTTTTTTTTTTTTTTTTTTTTTTTTTTTTTGTATTTGCTATTTTTATGAGGACAAGTGGCAGACTTGCACAGCACACTGTTTTCTCATTGAAAAATCTATTGACTTGGTCAGAACATCAGTGTCCAAATGGGGGGGGGGACCTCATTTACCCTTACGGCAGCCTTCACCATACCCACTAAAACTATTTTCACTGCAATCTAATATTTTGGTTTAAGCTACAAGATTCTCTCTGTCTTTGTGTGCATGCGCAAATATGTGGTCCCCTTTTTTGTTCCAGGTGAAAAGGGAGCCAGGGGAGAATGGGACCAGCCTTACGGACGATGAGCTGGTGGCCATGTCTGTGCGGGAGCTGAACCAGCACCTACGCGGCCTCTCCAAAGAGGAGATTCTGCAGCTGAAGCAACGACGGCGCACGCTGAAGAACCGAGGCTACGCTGCCAGCTGCCGCGTCAAACGCGTCACGCAGAAGGAGGAGCTGGAGCGCCAGAAGGCTGAGCTCCAGCGTGAGGTGGAGAAGCTGGCCTCTGAGAATGCTAGCATGAAGGTGGAGCTGGATGCGCTGCGCTCCAAATATGAGGCCCTGCAGAGCTTTGCCAGGACAGTGGCCCGCAGCCCTGTGGCCCCCTCGCGGGGCCCGATTGCCTCCGTCATTGGGCCCCTGGTCCCAGGAAAGGTGGCCGCCACCAGTGTCATCACGATAGTCAAGTCAAAAACAGATGCCAGATCCTAGTATTGGGCACAGCTGGCAAAGAGGTGGCTGTTGTGAGGAACTGGTCAGTGCAAATCTGTTGGGTACAGGATGATATTCATTAAGTAAACCACTCCCCACTGCCCCCAAAGGCAACTCTACTCTAGAAATCATACTCAATCTTGACAATGCAAGGAGCTGTTAGATCTGCTCTTCAATCCCAGGCAAGCGGTGTGCACTGTGCTCCCATGGAAAAGCATAAACGACAACTTTTAGATTCAGGCAGTGACCTAATTTTGTATGTTTACTCTGTTATGTTAAAACATTTTATCCAAGAGTTAGTTTCATCAGCTGTGTGTGCGCACGCACGCGTGTGCACGCACTAATACAATATCTATATGAGCATACATATATCTATACCTCTGCCTGATATTTTGCACTGACCAATAATATTCAGGGGTTGTATGGGTTTAACGTCTGGAACTGCAGTGTGAATTTCAAGAGCAGCAAGGACCCCCCCCCCCCCCCCCAGAAGACCAGCTTATGTGATAGGGTAGTCCTTCTTTTAAGAGTAATTTTAATAATTATTTTCATAATTTTGTGCAATTGTTCTTGAAATCCTGTAGTTCTATGTTTAGGGTAATATGCTGGTATTTCTTGGTGATGTTTACAACTTACATCTGAACAATATTGTTATAATAGGGCAATAATGTATTTTATAAAATGTGGGTCTATGTTGACAAGTGGAACTAATTGGTTAGTTTTCGGATTAAGCAGAGCGATCTGTAAAAATAACCTTACCATATTGTTTTCTGTAACTGTGTGGTATTTTCTTGATGGATAAAGTCAATACTGTGTTCCCAAAGCATTCTAAAGTAATAACCAACATGGTGACAGTGACATATAGGTAGTAAATAATAACAAAAGCGTTTGACTCTTGTAAATATCCCATTTAGACTGATGGTCACCTGTGGAATTGGATGCAGTTTAGTCCGCTAGATAGCAAATGCTCTTTTGTTATAAAAATGAGGACCAGCTGATAAGATAAATAGGCAGAGTAGATAAATAGACTTAGCCAATCATACAAATATTTTGTAAGCTTTACTATTAAAGTTGTCAGTGTATGTACTTGAAGGATATTTGTCAGAGTTCAAGTTTTAATTTTTATATACAGTATACATAGAATACATAGATTTTACATTATTTATAAAATCTCAAAAAATGTTTAAATAACTTGTTTGATATACTTTTTGCAATTGTACCAAAAGTGGCTTATTATTGACGTTGATGGATTTTATTTTTATTTTATTTTTGTGAATAGACACGTACTGTGGACTAGCGCGTGGTGTGGCGTACACGTGACAAGGTGACAGTATTGTTCACTAAATGGATGTGAAGCTGTACTTTATTTCCTTTTTTAAATGTTAACAAGTGATGTAAATGGCAATCATCCTCCCACCCTTGTTTTTCAGCTTCTGTACTTGCTAGTCCATATATGGGGTTTATTTTTTATTTATTTATTTATTTATTTAAATTTTTTTGGGTTGGGGGGAGTGTCTGAAACCATATGTTCCTGATTTTGACGGCTGGATGTTTGCTTAAAGGGGGTGGAAACCTTATGGTGAAAATATTTGTTGGGAAAATATTTTAAGATTCCTTAAAAGACCCCCCAGCCTCCATCTAGGCTCTGAGCTAACAGTTAATTTGTTTAAACATGCCGAGCGACCCCGTCTGGTGTCCCGATTTGTTTCGCTGAGGGCACATGTGTCAATGAATGTGTTGCACACTCGAAGCAAGGGTGCGCAGGTATATTGGCAGGCTGTTTACATCACTTTTCTCACAACGGAGACACTTTGTGATGTGTAGTGTCCATGCGTTTCCCTCGCTATTAGATGAGAAATCAATTTAAACTGAATGAATTGCCCAAATGCAGGGCACGAGGCGGGAGCTGCATCTGTTCCTGAACGCAGATTCTGTTTGCTCACTAATGCCGGTCCTGCTGGGAATCGGTTCTCCAAAATGCTGTGTTTTAAAAAGGAGAGGTCGTTGATACACGGTAGTTTGGCAGTCCTCTACGCGGCAGGCAGTTGTGTCCAAAATAAACCGAGTTTGTCAAATTCCCGCAAAGGGGGTAGCCACGCCATTGCAATACATGGAGTTGTACCACATTTTCTGGCATTGTTTTGAATTAGAGATGTGTGTTAAAAACACACCTTAACTTATCCACAAAGTCAAAAAATAGAATTTTAGTCCAAAAACTGAAACTATATGACTTTCTTTTTGGATTTTTAACTAAGATTTTACTTAGGAAACTATAATGGCCAGGGGAGTTGTCATCCTTTAGCCGATGTGGACTGTTGTCTGTTTAATTCATGTAAAAGTTAAGTGACGCTGATGTCAGATGTGCATTGGGCTCTGGAATGGTTTTTGGAATATTTGAAGTTTTTAGTAGACCAAATAGACTGGAGTAACGGAACCCCGAACCCTGTTCAACAATACTTTTTGACTTTACGTGTACTAAGCCTGTCCAACCCACCCCCCCCTTTTTTTTTGTTTTTTTTTTTTGTTTTGAAGCATGATGTTCTGTAGAGACGGCAGACATACAGATGGCTTGCGTAGCAGAAGGTAAATTGTAGGTCTGTTGCAGATTCTCTTAGAGTTCAGCTGTTTGAAGCTGGCCTGCCTTTGAGAGAAACGAGAGCAAACAAACGGACAGTCCTGGAAACGAGAAATAATTGCTGCAAGCCTTCCAGCTGGTGCTTAGCTGGGACGAGTTTTGGTTTCCTCCGAAGAAAAGGTTCAAACAGAAGAACCGGCATGAGGCAGAACTGAGATTTCGGCCTTTGAAAGGTCAAACTTGGGTTGGTGTGGCTGAAGGATCTTGCATTCCCTTTGACCTTACCGGCACTGACTTTACAACCTGTCCCGCTGACCTCTGGAGTGGGGCCTTAAAGCAGCTCCTGACCGCTATCAGGCTGCTTTTGCTGCTTCTTCTTCTTCTTCTTCTTCTTCTTCTTCTTCTTCTTCCTGGCAGCATCCGTTCTTGCCTTGCTTGTCAGTAGCACACGCAATAGCAGCTGCCAAGGGCTTCTGCAAGGAGACCCACATCCTGGGCTCAAGTAAGGACCCTGGAAGAAGAGTACCGAAACTGAAACATCTGCTGCCTTACCCATGAGGACACTTTGACACCCCCCCCCCCAAAAAAAAAACCTCAGAAACCTGGAAAGCAAACATCAGCCATTGTGTCTGTACATCTGTGTGTGTGACTTGTGATAAGAACTGTAGATTTTCCTTTGTGACTTGACACCTGTGGACACGTCCTGCTGGGAGTTGCCTCCGCTCCCTCCTGCCGCAACTGCTGGCATATTAACCCTCTTTTCCGTGACTGCGCCGCTGCTGTGACCCGCGGTGCCCCCTCCCGGCTGTCGCGGTGGAAGTCCACGCGCCGCTCGAATGTGAAATCCGGTTGTCTGCTGTGAGTCGCGACTGGCCTCCTCCTCCTTGAAGCGACAGATGTGTGCATCTTTCTAGCTGTGGGTCCACTCACGGTCACAAACTTGACCTCTTTTGCATGCCTTTTCCACGTGTGCTCGACACCCCTGGTTTCTGCCGGCCGTTACTTCGGCGCGTTGTGCTCCATCCGTGTCTTCTCACATTGAAAGTCTGAGATGTTACTGCATTACCGTACTCGGTTTCAATTGGGTTAAGTTTAACTTTGCTCCTCATATCAGCACTGTATTTACCGCGGTATGTTTTTGCATATCTGTTGGGCAATATGAAACAAGTCTGCCTTTTTACAGCCCTCTTCAGTCTTTCCATTTATTTTCATTTTTTCTAAAACGTACACTGTGAAAACATGTTGACTTTTCAATGTATTCCATAAAAGTTAATTTTGTAGCATTTCCACCTATATTTGTCCCCCAGTACCTCGATGTGCTTTAACCTGCAGTGAGGTGGCTGCAGCTTCTTTACCCAAACTATCCCAGGTCATGAAGCTGTGAGATGTTAAATGTTTCTGCAAGTGCGACCGAAGGTTCAGCTTAGTTTCTCCTAAAAAATATAAGACAAAATGCTACAAATTTCATCGCTTTAGAATTTTGGCAAGCGATACACAGCTTGAGGAGTCTCCCTTTGTGGGTATGAGGCAGTGGCAGGTGCCCCTATGGCCAGGTGGAGGGAGGCTAGGCTGAAGATCTGAAAAGTTCTAATTATGATGGGCTGGTTTTTTTTTTTTTTTTTGCCACAATTTGTTTGCATATCGTACGACGCCCCAACTCGGCACAGTTTGCTCACCCCCACGTGTCGGCGCTTTGGGTTTATGTCGCAGGAAAGAACCGTGCAGGTTGTTCCGAGGGCTGCCTGTAGATGCAGGTGTTCGGCAAAAGTTGTAGCACTTAATCTGCCTTCACAATGCTTGTTTTTCTCAACTCAAAGCTCTGTTGTGCCATTTTGGGATATTTGGGGGGGGGGGGGGGTGTAAATGGGTCCCATCCTCGAAAACAACATACTGTATGGCCTCATCAGTGGTGTTCTGTGTTTGAATCCCCTTGGGCCCGGTAAATGGTGCAGCACCTCTAGCCAAGCAGGACAGAAGGAAGGGGGTTTGCTCTTCATTTTAACCCGACCAGCACTACTTCACTGGAACTCCACGTCGTCTTCTGTTAAGACCGTTCTTTCCACAAATTCTCTCTTGCAGGGAAAGGGATGATGATGTGTTTTTATTTATTTATTTTTTTTAAAAAAATTTTTTTTCAAACCACATGTGTCAGTCACACGACTGCAAGTGCTTCTTGCAAGTGTTTTCAGGCTTTAGATGCGTAAAGTGAGAGTTGATGCTATTGAAAAAGTAGAATATATGTTATTTTTCTGTATGGGGTGTAATAAATTATATTGCAGTACTTTGTATGAAAAATACAGAAATAAAGTGAATTTAATTGTATTTATTAACTAAATTATTGTACTTTTTGCTATCTGTAGATAGTGATATATTGTATTCATATAACAGCTGTGAAAATAGTTTCCATTTCTAAAACAATGTCTAAGTTATTGTTGTAAATACTGTATGTTTGTTGATATACAGCTTACTTTATTTTCTATATGACCAATAAAAATTCCTTTTGAAAAGACAGTTTTTTTTCCCCCCGCATGGCACCAGTGCTTTTATTTTTACCCTCTGTGATTTTGGACTTTGTTAGTATCGTTGTTTACCGCTGGGGGAACGGAATTGCTTGCGGTTGTTTGCAGGGACGCCGCCGTTTCGGAGAGTCGATCCACCTCAAAGGATCTTGGGGGGGGGATAAAAAATAAAAATGAGTCTGCTGACCCAGTTCGCTTCATCTCAGCGGACGTGTTTCTGGCCTGACTTTAGTGAAGTATGACAGTGATCGTGGCTGCGCGTGGCTCCATAATGAGGACACGGAGGCTGCTGTGCATCCTCTCCCTTCGCAGACCGAGGGGACGGGTTCGTCCAGCACGGTCCGCTGCGCATCGCTGACGCATTTCAGACCGGCGTAGGGTTGCCTTCATCGCTGCTAATCTTGGCCGCACCGTCTCCTGCCCTCGTCCTTCTGTCAGTCTGCCGGCAGGGGGTATGCCGAGTGGTCCTCTCGACCCAGTTCTGAGCAGCACTCTCACCCGACCCTGGGGCCCGGGAAGGAAACCGGAGGACACCGTGACCCAGATGGAAAGGACTGAAATATCGACAGACCCCCCCCCCCCCAAGCCCCACTCACTCGTGAAATAAAACCTTGGTCATTCTACCGATTTGTAGCTTCGCTCACATGATCACACCACCCCTAGAGCTCCCAGTTACGTCCAACCGCCAATTCCTCTAGGACTCAACCCCAATCTGGTCCTCCAGGTCCAAAGTGACAGAGGCCATGACTCTGGTTGGGAAGGTAAAATCTGCCTTCTTTAGAGCCCCTAAAGTGGTGGAGATACAATAGACAAAACAAAAAGAAGGCAGTCACCATGGGGAAGAGGGTGAACCTGAGCAGGTACATGGGATCTGGTGGTTACCACAGTAGGCCAAGAAAGTCTAGTAGCATAAGGACCTTATGAAAAATGTATGGTTAGACATGGGACAAAAAGGCAAAAACTGTCTTCCTAAATATTGCATTCCCCATTAAACTGATAATGAGTTTGGACAGTAGATCAACACTCACATACAGTGCCATGCCCTTGTTCAAAAATTTCTAAAGGAAGTCACGTGTGGCCAGAAGTTGACGTTCACAGCCGAGACTGACACTTCCAGGCTGTTTGAGGGTGTAAATTTTGAACATTGTTGGAAAAAAAAATCTCTTTATTCAACCACTCCTCAGCCCCAAAAAGCCTCAAAACACGTAAAAAAAAATCTCTTCTAATCCTATGGTTTTATAAATCAGGACATTAAAAAATTATCTGGTACTCACCAGTTGCTAAAATGAGGTAAATCAAAGCTCAGGGGACAAACAATAACAATACATACAGAACAGATTCCACTGTCTTATTTATTCTATTAAAAATAAGCCAGCCTGTGATTTGGTCGCTTGCAGAACCTTCCTTAGTAGGCACAACTTGAAGTGATCATTTTTTTTCTTTGAGCTTATGAGGTTCTTGCATCATCCTGAAGGAATTTTGGGCCGTTCTTCTGGATATCGCTTGAGTTCATTGATGTCCGAGGGCTTGTGTGCAGCTCTCTTAAGATCCCGTTGCAGCATCTCAGCGGGGCTCAGGTTTGACTCGGCCGTTCGAACACGTTGCTTCTTTTCTTTTTCAGCCATTCAGCTGTACATGCGCTGGCGAGTTTGGGATCTTTGTTCTGTTGCCTGACCCAGTTTTCACCAAGCTTTAGCTGTTGGACAGATGGCCTCACGTTTGCCTTTAAAATACTTTGGAATGAACAAGAATACATGGTTGATTCAATGACTACAAGATGCCCAGAACTTGTGGGCAGCAAACAAGCCCAATCATCTCCTTGCCACCACCATGCTTGATGGTCAGTACAAAATATTTGTGGTGATAAACAGTTAGCTTTTCACCAAACATGACATTGTTGATCTTGACCAAACATCTGTACTTTGGTCTTGTTTGTTCGAAGGATGTTGTTCCAGAATTCTTTTGGCATCTTGATGCAACTTTGCAAACCTAAGTCCTGCTGCCACGTTCTTTTCCAAGAGAAAGTATCTTCTCTAGGCTGCCCTTCCTCGAAAGCCATACTTGTTCAAGCTTCCTGATCGCAGAGTCCAGAATGTCACATTAACCTTACCTGTAGGTAACCTACACGGATGTAGCTCTTGGGTCCTGTGCGACTTCGCTCAGCATTATAGGATTTTAAATTTGAGGTGAATTTACCCTGAAACCCACTCCTGAGAAGACTGTATGCTGTCTGGCATGTTCTCCATTTATAAACAATCCTTCTTGCTCTAGATCGATGCATTTCAAACACTTCAAAGATGGGCAAATCCCTTCCCAAATCGATGAGCAGCAACAATTGCTTCTTTGAGTTCATTGCTGATGTCTTTCTTTCTTTGCATGGCGTTAATGCACACCTGAATGTTCCAGATCAAACTGCCACAAGTTCTGCTTTTACTGTGGTGCTCACACTTTGCTAAAATCACCTACACAAATGCATTCAATGAACAACTAATTCCTTCTTAATTCCTATGGAGACAGTGAGTGTACTAAATTCCTCCTGCGTGGCTTCTGCATTTTGCAAACTTTTTTTGAATAAGTGATGACATATTGATGTTATATATTGTCTGTTTGGCTTACATGCTTCTAACTGTAGATGCCGGTGAGGACCAGATGGCTGATATTTGTGCCCTGATGTGTAAAACCATTGAATTGAAGAAGGTTGTACTTTGTTTTTCGTATGATTAGCTGAGCTACGTGGCACTGCTCAGGTCTAAAGGTGTAGCGGTGGAAAAGTAGAAATAAGAATAAATGATATAATCAGCAAACTGTATTACTCTTAAATTGCTTGTATTTAGTATGTAAGTATTGTTAGAGCTGACAGACTGGTGGATGTCAAAGAAGGATGTGCATGCCAGTCGTACTCAAGTAGAGAGGGGGGAAAAAAATGACAGGATAGATGTTGGCAAACTTTATTATCCTTACAACACTAATGTGCGCATCCTGTATAATTTCTTAATTTTTTACATTTCCAGTAATATGGGTTATACAAGTTATTTTTATTTGCACACATATTGCAGCTACAGGCTCCTGCTGAGAACTGTCTGGAGGCGCATGTCACTGGTGTGTGTGTGTGTGTGTGTGTGAGATGTATGTCATCATGCTTGGAGCAAATTTACTCAATGGAATCTTCATATGCCACCGTATATAAAAATTTGTTTCTGCCCCCAACGTGGAAAATGTTTGTTCACTTATGAAATTAATTAAAACATCACAACAAACCAAACTGCCATAGGAACATTTGAAGTCATCACAATTATAGAGCTGCTCACAGGTAAGTTCCACGATAGTTGAAAAAGCCTGTAATGAGGGTTTTTAATATCGGTTCTGTTAAAGACCATATATTAACCCTTTAAGATGTATAGCACTATTTTATGTTTATCTAAATCAGTTTTTACATGCTGTAATGTGATATTTATTCATAATGTTCTAGCAACTTCTTTCATTGTTTATATATGTATCTATTATACAACAACTTCATGCAACTTCCTTCAGGATCGATCGATCGATCAATCTGGTTTAACTTAGCGCGTGTAGGGTGCAGTATGGGGGGTTTGGGTGTTTGAAGAGGTGTATGAGGGTGGTGGGGATTTCTGGTGTTGAGGAAGGAAACTAGTTTGTTTTGTGATTCCACTGGATTTTGTTTGCTTGTATGAAGTATTTTTGTGTTTCAAATTGTGATAATTTTTTTCCCCTCATCTATTACATGTTAATTGAATACAAACACTTCTGTTTTTTGTAACATCTTATCTACTGTGATATAATAAAGATGTTTTTAAAACCTATCTATCATGGATGGGAATACTGCTAGGACCAAGAGCTTTTCATGTGTTAGCTCTCAGTAATACATGCCAGCGTGTAGGTAGTTACTTTAGGCCATTTTTTAAAATTATTTATGCATATACGTAAATTATATATAAATTTGCAACAAGTCATACCTGTGGGTTTCAGTAAGAAGTTCGACAAAATAGAGCGGCCCAGGTTCTGTCTTACTGCGACCCCTGGTGGTTGGCATGCATTACAACTTCACAAATCAATTTCCTGAAAAGGCGTAACAACTTGTCGGAGGTACTGGGGGACAAAAAAGAAATCTACATATAAATTCTCTATATAATATTCAGTACAGTTTTGCACAAATATTAGAGGTGAATTATGCAGAAAAATTGGGCACACAGTCATTGTTTAAGTTTTAGTGATAACAGAGATAATTTATACTTTTTTTAGACTCTGCCTAGGGAGAAATAGAAATATTTTAACTGTTCTTTTGTGAAACTTCACACAGGCGACGGAGATCCCGCCGACACGCACCGATTTTTGACGAAAAACAGATGAAGTCGTCCTCAGGCTCAAGAGAAGCAGCGCTCGTCGCCCCTACAAAACCACTGCCGTGTTCCGCTGCGAACTGTCGCGCTTCTCCCACCTGTTTACGGCAGGTGCGCGGCCGCGCCTCAGAGTGGCGGGTTTCGCGGGCGCGGTGCCCAAAGTCGAGGTCACAAAAGAAAGACAGAATGGGGGAAAAGTTGTTATATGTCGCCTCACCGTCCTATGTGCGCTCGTTTTAAGGCTTCTTTTTCGCTCGGCTGGTGTGGTTCGGAGAGTGGTTGACGCTGCGGTTAAACGCTGGCCCGTTTCTTCAGTGTTGAGGCGGTTTGCGCCGCTCAATGGCTGTTTGGGCCAACTTTTTCAGGAGCTCTTCGAACTGCAAGTGCAAAATGTCCACTTGGCGTTGCCAACATGCAAGGGGTTACTTAAATACTTTATAATACCGTGATCTTAATACCCAAACAGCTTTGTGGGCTGATGTTCTCAAGGCCCCCCTTGTTATATCATCCATCCATCTTAAATGGGAAATGGGGGCAAGGGGGCGAGGCTTTCTGGTTACAATGGGTTTGAGTGAAATGCATTTAAACAAATCTGTATATATGTAACCTGAGCCATGGCCACTTGGGCTGCTAACAGTTGTTCTTTTGTTTATAGATTTTCTACTTTATGCACTACATTTGTGCTGTTATGAAAAAGAAAAATCAAAAACTTTTCTGTATGATGAGTCCATCGCTTTGAACATCCACATAGCAGTGCCTTTGTCTTGAGCAACAAGATGAAAAGGATGTAAAGAATTGTCCATTCACTTCTGTATTTTTCCCCTTAGGACCTGTTTATCTTCTGCAATGTTTTTGCTGTTGTCCTCCCTAAGGTAAGATGCTTGGGGAACTCAATGTCTGTTTCAGTTGGTTTCTGCTATGGTTTTATCCAAAATTTTCTGTGTCTCATTTGATTGATGGGTAGAGGAATGAGGATGGGCACATTGGAAAACACTGCAGAGAAGAACAGCAGTCTGCTCACTCTAGGCTTGGTATGTAGGCCTTCATCTTATTGATCTTTTGTTGCTGTGAATGTTTGTCTCACCAGAAATGCAGGTTAACATTTTGCAAACCATCTACACCGCTGCCACCACCACCACCGCTCCCTAGGCCTGTTGAGGTGACCACAGAGGAGCAGCTGCCCTGCCTATGGCTTCAGAGCCCGAACGTGGGCATCTCCATAAAGTTTGGGGCAGTTTGTAGAAGAAACTACAGGTGTGCAGCCCAGCTTCTTGCAGCTCTTCTAGAGGGAACATGAGCTTCCACTGGAGTGAACATCTTACGAAATAGACTATGGTATGTTTTGAGGGGGGTCAGAGATTGGAAGACAAAGAGAAGTTTACGGTATCACTTGAGAAATATTGGAGAAAGACAGGAACTTACTTTAAATTTGTGTAAATGATTTGATGTGACCATGATATTTTAGCGCTGTCAACTCAAATCTGACTCGTAGCACCAGCTTGTGGTTTTCTTAGTAAGAGAGCATACAGAAGTGATTTGCCATTGCATTCTACACATTTGTAAAGTCCTAAATACTCCTTTCAGGAGTCACTGAACAAACACACTCGCATACACAAGGTGTCCAAACTCATCGAGGGGGACATCTCCTAGGACAGTCTGCTGCACCACTCTTTTGTCATCCAAAAAACCATGCTGCTACCTCCCTCCCTGTAGAACTCTCTAGGTTGCTAACATTTGCATTTATTCATTTAGCAGAAACTTTCCCCCGAAACCGGCGTACAACTCCGACTAAAAAAAAAAAAAAAATTCGCTGACATTTCACCAACAGACGTATTGATACGAGATTCTCGAAGTACAGCTGCTGGGACCAATAATGTCATTTTTACTGCCACCCAATACATTGACGGTCCCCAAATGTGGGTTTCACTGGCTGTCATCAGTCACTTTCAAGTGAACCAGTAGCATCGCAACCTGACTGTCAGCTGACTTTTTTTGTGGATTCTATTGGCCATCGTCAGTTGTCAGTCACAGTTACCCCCTAGCACCTGAGCCTTGGAGACATTACCAGGCAGCTTTTTTATGGTGGATATTCATGCACTCAAATTCATTATATGTTTCTGGGGGAAGAAAAAAAAATTTTTGGATAAATGGCAAATAAATAATTCAACGAGACTTACACCTGTTTATTCATTTTTAACCTAGGGAATTTATACTGGAGCACTTCAAAGTAACCACACAAAGGAGGAAGAGCAGGATTTCAACTGACAGCAGTTAGGTTGCAGGATGTTATCCCTACTGGCTACATAGCTGAGTGTCCTATGGGTATGGAATATTAAATATTGTGTAACCTTTCATAATATATGGACAGTTTAATGAATTTTTATCCAAAATTTATTCATACAAAAAAATTGAAATGTGAATAAAATCAAAATTCATTTAGAAAATCAACAAATTCATGCAATACCATCCAGTGTACTGTAAAAAAAAAATACTGTATTTGTCAGACTATTTTGTACTGTTACAAATTTATAACATTTGAAATGCCCACACTGGTATCGTAGCTGATGTTTCTGCGCTTCCTCGCGAGTCTCGTACTTTGTCTGGCCACGTTTACACGGTGTCACCGCATTTACTATGATTTAAGACTGGTAGTTCACCCAGATGGCCGTTGGTCCTCGCAGGAGGTGGGGGAGGAGGAGGAATGATTTTTGCACAGCTGTAATGCCATGAAATCCTTGAAGATGATGATGATGATGATGATGATACACGTATGGCATCTGGATGACTGCATTCTCGGGGTGTACGACTAATAGCTTCTGCCTGCCATGCACCAACCTCATGTAGCTGCCAGACTCTTGTTCAAGGAGGCCTCAGAAGAAACTGGTGCAAAACACGCTTCAGGCAAATGAGTGATGAGGTGTGTTGCCTCAGTGCCTGTGCGGTTTATTGTTTTTCCTCTTTTCTTGCCCCTCAGATATTTAAGAACCAAGGAAGCACTTATCATGTTAAAAAATGTATGTGCATATCCACGATACTGCTCATTTCACCTGCATCTTTTTTGAATGCTGTTAAGTTGCTTATTATGAATTAATAAAGAACAAGATGGGTTTATTTGACAAAATGTATCTAAAGTGCCACTGTGGATTTAGTGTGACAGACAAATATTTTTTTTTTTGTTTGTTCCACTTTGTAGGATTTTAACTCATTTAAGCTTCTAACCGTAAGCATAAGTAGTTGTGAAATCTTTTATCAAACCGGAAAGACAAAGCAGTGGTCTTGACATACTCGCACCCGGTGCACAGCTGTAGTAAAAGTCATTCTGTGATAACAGGCTGTAAAATATTGATTAGTGCCTATTTGTAGTCCTCAGTGGAAATGGGCATCACAGAGCAAAGTTCATCCCCTCACCCTGATACATGCTGTATGGCTGTAAAACGCTGAAGAGGAAGGAAGAACTCTTTCAGAGCGCGACTTTTGTAAGAGTCCTCCAGTGTGAGTGAGGGGGGTTGTCAGTAGTTCTTATCTGCTAACCTACAAAAGTCCTGTAAGTTTTGTTCACGCTTGCTTTGCCTTTACATTTTCTGTCTACATAAGGTGTCTATAACTTGTTTGTTGGGTACAGACTGGTCTCTGGATGCAGGCTACTCTTGTGGATGTTTTGCTGAACTGGCATAAGTGGTGGAGCTGCAACTTTTGTGTAGATTTTTTTTATTTTTATTTTTTTAAAAACAACTTTTCTCCTATTGATTAATATACATTTTGATTTTGTCATGATTTCCTTGCATTTTTGTTCTGTTTGTTTTATAGTAGGACAGAAGTTGTTACTCACTTTTACCCTCCAACACTCTGTCTCTATGTTGCTTCTCTTCTTTTTTTTTTTTAATTTTTTTAATGTTCTTGCTGCAAACTTGCTATTTAATGTAGTGTATTTAATATATTTATTTGAGTATGAGTTTGGGGGAAAAACAGCAGATGTAAAGCTTCTTCCTTATCAGTTATATATACTGGCAAAGACAGTCAGTGGTAGACAGTGTTAATAAAGCTTAGAAAATGCTGGAAAATAATTTGTGTTTCTTTACTAGAAATTAATAGTGACTGAAGATGTGGGCCTGGGCGTTGCTTCCCATCCTCTTAGTTGCGGTAGGGACTCTGGGAATTTGGGCAGTGTAGGTATCATTTTATCTTTCATAGGTGTGCCTGCATGATACACAGTTTGGTAAACGTATAGTAATATTCACTAATTTCACTTTTTTCTCCATGCAGTTTCGGAATTGCGTATCCAATGGAACAGTCAATCTGACAGCTGAATTTTCATATATAAGGTGTGCGGATGTCTTTGTGCTTGATGGAGTTTTAATTTTTTTTTTAAGTCTCTTTACCTGTGATGGACAGTATTGTAAAGTATTCATACTTCACAGCCAAAAGCTTCAGAAATGTTTCCTCAGTTGATTGCAAGTTTAGATCCCCTAAGGTATTTATCACAAGGAACCAAACAAATAGTGTTTTAAAGCTTAGTAAAATAAGTTTTAAAGCTTTTCCATGAAGGTGTTCCATAATTATTATAATTATATTATTATATATTATGGAATATTGAAATAAATACTACATACTGCATTATGATATTTGCTGGAAGGAAAGAAATTAAAGACTAGACATTTAGCACAAACTGTGTGAATTTTAGGTGTTGTGGTTTTCCCTGGTGTCTATTAAAGCTCATTTCTAGGTTTCTAGTTTCTTACTTGCTCTCTTGCTTATTGTGCAGTTTTAAAAAATGTTTTGCAGTGCAAAATTATGCTTTGTTTTCAAACAGTGTTTTTATACCCTTGTCTCCATCTGTCATATGTCTCAGATTATCAACCTCTGCTGTTCTGGGTGAGTTTTTTGAATTTCTCTTTGCACTTCCAGTTTTTTGAACTTATCACCCCCCTCTTAGCATTCCTATTGTTGTTGTTTTTGGGGGTGATTCTGTCAAAATAACTGTTTTTGCACACTCGTATTCCTGGCTATTTGAATAGAATAATCTTTGTCAACTGCCTCCCTGAAGGGTACTGTGGTAAAGCTCCTTCTTCAAGTTTCAACCCCATGTCCTCTAACCACCACTCCGTGTTCCGCTCATCCACCCCTAATCCCGCCTTTCTTCTTTCTCCCCATCAGTGGTGTGGATCGTGGTATTACAGTTCCAGCAAATCAGAGACTTTGGACACAAAAGCAAGGTCAATGTGGCTAGCATGGTGCTGGGCTTCATCTTTGCCTTGGGCATCTCCTTTGTGGGCAATTTTCAGGTACACTACCGGTCAAAAGTTTTAGAACACCTAATTTTTTTCAGTTTTTATGGAAACGCATGCAGTTTAACATCTTAATGTTTCGTGAAATCAAGGCATAGAACAAAAAACAATGAAAAATTTAAAAAAAAAAAAAATAAAGTCAAGGAATCATTAGGTGTACAAAAGTTTATTCAAATTTTTTGATTCATCAAAGTAACCACCTTTTGCTGATTTAACAGCCAAATACACGGCATTCTTTCTATAAGGGAAATCAAATATTGGTCATAAAAACTGGAAAAAAAAAAACTGACCGGTAGTGTACTTTAGTTATTTCGTACTAGGCAGGTCATAACCACCACATTACTATTTACAAGACAACGTTTCCCAAAGTGATTTACCGCATTAGATAGTAAGCTTTACAATTGTGTACCTACACTACCGGTCAAAAGTTTTAGAACACTTCAGTTTTTTTTTCCGGTTTTTATGGAATTGCACACAGTTTAATGTCTTAATGTTTCATGAAATTAAGGCATAGAACAAATAAACTTCTGCAACAGTCTTGGGAAGATCTTCTGTGTTTGGCTGTTAAATCAGGAAAAGGTCGAATACCATTGTAGAACAACATTTGGGGAGCTGCAGACTCATTTTTCAACTTTGTGAAAAGAATTAATGCGACATTAAAGATATGAAATTGCTTAGTAAGAATTTTGAACAAAATCCATTTATTTTCTAACACATTGTCATTGATTAGGAATAAGCTTAGCATTTGCTCAGCTTTTTTTCAAAAAGTGTTGTCCTGCTTACTGTGTTTGTGTGAAAAAGACTTGTATGCTGCTCCGCTTACACAGATGAGTCTTATATGTAATTGCTGCGATTCTCCTGTGTTCCCCACCACATCTTCTCAGCAAACGGTTGTGATGGGAACACACCTGTTTGGGGCCTTCCTGGTCTTCTATGTGGGCGTGGTCTACTTCTGGCTGCAGCTCTGGCTCACCTACAAGGTGGAGCCATCTCAAGATCGATGCTGGGTGGGTCCACTCCATGCCATCTTCTGTACAGCCTGCACCGTCCTTAGTGTTACCAGTATCCTTCAAGCAGGGTTTTTCAGCATTAGGGAGCTGGCTGGGTGAAGGGGGTGGACTTGCGCTTTAAACAGGGAACAAATTAAATCGGAAGCTTTTTTGCCTACCGTGTTTTCGTTTGTCAGCCTGTCTTCATATCATTGACGCTTATGTAGCCGTACGTTTTTCACAGTAACAACCCCTTGGGTTAGGTCTCCTTGACCCTGCCCCCCCACACACACCGTGAGTTTCCTGCACAAAAACCACCTTCGGTCGGCAGCTGCCATCTGCGAGTGGCTGGCGGTCACATCTTTCTTCATGCTGTTTGCTCTTTTTGCCACCAAGTTCCGACACATCGACTGCCACCGGCTCACCGTGCAAACACAGGCCGGCAAAGTGGAGAATGCGTGGGGGTTTTTGGATTGAGGACACTGCGTAATGTTCGCTTTCTCACATCTGCACACAGGTATGTGCAGACACAGTTACTGCATACAAATTTATGTTATTATTATTTATATTATACAATGTCTAGTTAACAAAAATGATTTCGAGGGGAAAAAATCCAAGCACATACACAACTTGACAACCAGTTGGAGAGAGATTTCATGAAATTCAATGTTCTAAATTTCTGATTAAATATTCAAAGTAAGGGATGGAAAAAATTTTATCCAAATATCAACCAAAGCATCCTGAACATGCACAGTTCCAGGGAAACTTTGGTCTCCTCTTTACACAGTTGTTTTAGCTCATTTATATGTGTGATGTCTTGCACGAGCAACACACATTACAATAGGACTGATTCTACTCAAAGATGCCGAGGTTCTTGTGCTTAAGCCATGCTTTTGTCAGTTTACTGCAGTACTTTGTTCCCTCCAGGCCATGGGATGGTAAAGGAGTCTCACACAGAGCTTTAGATTTGGGATGACGTTTGGTGTTGGTATGCTGCGTTTTCTCTAAAGATAATACTGTGAAATTTTTCTACATTTTATGAGCCATTTTATGCAGGAAATTAATAAAAAGGTGCACAAACTCTGTCCTGTAAATATTTTTTGTTTGAAATCCTTTCAGACGTTCTTAACTTGAGGCCACAGTAAAACAGCTTCATCTCTGTTTATTAAAGTTCTTTCCCTTCACAGAATGTGTTCAAGGACATAAAAAATATTTATTTAATATTACATATTTTTAAAAGGCAGATATTGTTTTGAAAAATAACTGATACAAACTTTGAATATGAAGACATCATGGAGTCTAGTTGATCCAATAGCTTAACTTCTTTCAGTTGCTGTTAATATCCTAAATGTCTTGCATTACACACTGTGATTAAATAAACATTATTTGTATAATTTATTATCCCTGACAGAAAAAAAAACTTTTGTTCAATTAAAGAAGCGAGTGAAACTGTGTGTCTTTGGTAGTGTTGCCTCCATCTGTCTTGGATGAAGTGTTGTTCCTCAGTTTAGCAGGCTGCCCGTGAACCCTGAAGCGATACACACATGTGTATTGCGGGTGACCCCAATTGCTGATGATTTCCAACTCCACTGCACTGTACATCATCTTCGTAGGGATCTGAGATGCAGAATAAACACAGCGACAGGTAAGCAAGAGAGCAGAATGTGGCCTGTTTTATTTCTTACTTTTCCAGTTTGAACGCTGTGTAACCATCAAACAACTCTTTTGAGCTTCAACAAGGGTGGAACACAGCTGCTTTGGGACTAATATAGCAGGTAATCTTGGACAAAGGCAGAAGCTAAGTTAATAGTAATTTATTAATAATGTTGTAAGTTGTGGTAGGTACATACAGTATTGCTGTACGAGACTTCAGTCAATGAGGTACACATCAGAAACAATCAAGTTTATTCCCCATATACATTTGCATCTGTTAGGAATTTGGTCAAATGGCACAAAACATAAAACATCACAGTGTAAAGACAGTCACTGTACTACAGTTAAGCTGTTAACCAAAGTAGAGGTATAATATAAACCTTGGGTGCACCAGTTACACACGCACTAAAAGGGAGACCTGACATCATGAACTGTGTAAAAATATATCCTTAGTTTTGGCTTGGTGATAAAAATGGTGACAAGGCCATCGCTGTGTCTCACCGGCAGTTTGAAGGTCTGAATGGGGTCTCTGTCTTGGTCATATGTAAATGTTCCCAACAAAGTCCTTTCTTCCTCTTTTTCAGTGGCCAACCCCTATGGAAAGTGTAAAAAAAGAATAATGGTATTAATGGAAAGTAGACACTTGTGCATTTACATTAAATGCATACTTTTTTTAATAAAAAAAAATACTATAGGCTTCCCTTGCCATTATTGATTGTAATTTTCTGAAGACATAATTTAAAGTATTTTTTAATAATTAATTGCAAGTAAACTGAAATGGGATGAGCAGTCAGGTATAGGTTCAGTCTGTATGGAGTCTGCATGTTCACCCTGTGTTTGCAGGGGACAGGATTGGATTTACTGGAGCTTCTTTAATGCCTGCAGTGAAATTTACACATACAGTTCGTGACTACAAGTTCCCCTTATTGCATGTACAGGATGTGTCAGAGAAAGAGGTGTGTGTGTGAGTGTGACGGAGATCCTGTCCAGGGTATACCCTGCCTCACACCTTATGCTATTCTGCTAATTTTTAAAATGTTGATATTTATTGTAAATTGCTTTAGAATTGTAACCCATGTAACTTTACTTTTTAATTGAGGCGGTACTCCTAAATATGCTGCGTAAAATAAAATATTATGAATAATAGGAGTAATGAGATAAGAGATAACATAAACCTTAACTGATCCATAGGGAAAAGCTTAGGCCAACAACATGCTCAGGGCCACAAAGGAGGAGATGGGTCAATAAATATTTAATTAAATTATATGAGTATGTACAGGGAAAAAATGTACAAGTACAAAATGGCGCGGCCACGTCCAGACGCCTACCTGATCGCTCCAGGAAGACTGTGCGTTTTTTCCTTAATTTCTGTAGTTTTCTCCTCAAAAATCTCTGACCACTCCACTCCACCCCACCACCCCCGCTGTCACTGCCCTTCCAGGGCACCTTAACAGTTTCTTTACCATTTTGCCTATTTATTTATTTATTTACTTACTTACTTACTTACTTACTTATCTATTTGCTGCTTGTTTATGTTTCTATTCTTCTTAGTGTTTGGATGTGTGTTTGCTTTATTTTCCATTATAGATTTTTCGCACAGTCATCCTGGTTCAGATCGGAGCACATTTCAACACATGGTACACAACCATGTACTTGACAAATAAACTCTTTTGACTTTGACTTTGAAAAAATTGTACATATAGTACAGCACAGTAGAGTAGTATAACATTTCCAAAGGATGTTTCTGTAATTGTTACAATCGATCATAAGACTCATAACCTTTCTCTGATGAGTTACTGATAAAGTATAATTTGTGACAAATAAGTCATTTTTAATGATATTCCTATAAAGAGAATCCTTTGTCTGACTTTTAACTTCCTTTAAAGCTTTTTTGCTTTAAGAATCAGTATTGTTATTATTGATAGTAAAGGTCTCCAAGGGATTGCAACAGATGTTTGCGAGCAGACGTGCCTGCAGGACAGCTGAAACGTGCGGGAGGAACCAGGTGAGCTTATCTGGCGTGATGTTTTTTTTAACTGAACCTTCTCTTCTTGAAAGTTGTGTGATGATGCAAATTTTAGGGTACAAATTACATTGCGACAGGAATACTGAATGCATAATAAGTTCCTTTGTTGTAATTTGTTTTACTTTATGGCACTCACGTAGATGGTGAAGTCCTTGGGTGCACTGTTTATGTGGCCACTGGGGGACAGCGACTGGGGCAGGTGTTCCAGGGTCACATGGGTGATATAAATCGGATATGATAGTGAGATCCCAAGAAAGCCATGGCTGCCTTTGAAAGCCCAGCACTTCCCTGGGTGCACCTCAGGCTGTTAGAGAAGGAGCAGGGAGTTGAGGGGAAGGGGTGAATTTAGGACTGCTGTCAGCATTGTGTGGTGCCGCAGCAACAGCATGACACTTAAAACTGAAGAAAGCAGAAGCAGAGACAGGGAGGAACAACACTTGAAGGACAAAGAATGAGAAAGTAGAGAGTTCGAGATGTGCAGCACAGATAAGGAAGGAGAGATTCCTTACTTGTATGACCGACCGAGGACCCTCAGAGGTGTAATGCAGCGGAAAGCCAAATAGGGGGAAGTGCCCAGCTCTTATCTGGTAGGTTGGAGAATGGTGCTGAAAGATCACACTACCCCCTGCAAGCACACACACAAGTAAGCTCGCTATAGAACCCATAGAGAAAAGGACCAGAAACACGGACGCAACCTTCACGGCAGTTTGTCAAAAAGCTGCCCTCGGTAACAAATAAGTGAGGAGATGAACGATTACACTGTTAGGCCGAATCCACAGCATGTGCCCAAGATACCTGAAAAAAGCAGGTGTGATCTAAAGAGAGACGATCTATGGCTCGTAAAAATGGATGACCCCGAGTCATTGCTCACTCCGCACCTGCAGACTCCAGGGCATAGTCTGCCATGCCAATCCTGTCGGCCTGGTACAGGCTCAGCGCCTGCTGCACGATCCGCTGCACATCCTGTAGAGGATACGGTGGTTCCAAAATTATTTCCAAAACCTTGACCAAAATAAAATAAAACCACACTAGCCACTACCACCCTCACCTCCACAGTGGCACACTGCGCCTCCAGGGTCTCCAGCTTTTTCGTGTACATGTCTGCCCTCTCTTTCTCTGCTTCAAGGCTGTCAAGGAGCTTCTTCTCCAGGCCTACCAGCAAACTCCGAATTTCCGGCTGCTGCACCGCACCGTCTCTGCTCTCAGCTCTGGAGGGCAGGAGGTCCCTTAGCCAGTGGGAGAAGTCAGGTGACAGCTGTGGCACATAGAGATGACAGGAAATCAATATAACATATTTCCATAAATACCTGCCTGAAATACCTGTTTGCTGCATTTTCAGCCAGTACATTAACACCGACTTCAGGGACACCACCTCAGCATTCTAAATTCTGAGGAAGAAATGGGCAGAGAGGCAAGGAAGTGGAAATACAGGTAGGAAAGGGTACGCTCATGAGGGATGGAAGGATAAACTGGAGAGAGGAGAGGGGCATGTGGGGAACTCTGGGTGAAGCTCACCGGCAGAAAAACAGGGTCAGGTAACGGGGGGGCAGGTAAAGTAGATTCTGTGACGTTTGCGGGGTGCTTGGAGAAAGAAGGCCACCACCACCAAACACCTTGACACAAAAAGACCAAAGTGTGTTACTGCATGTATATTTTTGCTCTATACAGACGTGTAAATGCACACACACGCACAGCAAATGGATCTTCAACATGTTAACATTTATTTCCTCAGAGTAATTGGCATGAGCGGCTGGATGTGGCTACAGAGGAAGCGGAGGAGTGCTGTTTGGGTCCATTTCAACTAGAGTCGTATTTGCATTTAACAAACTCACCAAAAGATAGTAATGAAAACAGGATGATCAGGGTGAATTTCTTCAGGGCTGGGGTCCTTCTGTACGCTGCCCTCGTGTCTCTGCAAACAGGTCAGGTATAAAATACAGTACAGATATCCCTCGAGATGAGTTTTTGCATGTATGAGTGAAATTGTACGGCTTTTTACAAAGTTGCAAGCAAATATGAGGCCCATTTTTTTTGCATTTATGAATAACAACAGCCAGACGTTGGGGGAATTTTTTTACGTTTGCACCATAATAGCAATTACATCTCCGACTTAAGTTTCCAGGAACGTAGGGGGACACCTGTACTAGCTTATAACAGTACACGCCTCCCTACAAGGGTCCGTGTCGCCCCAAAAATAATGCCTCCTGTATAGCAGTTTCGCTCAGAGCGAGTTCAACCAACTGATCGGTCCCGTTGCCAACAGTCGTATCCATTTCCATTAACGCAGCCCACTGTTCGCTAAATACGTAAACCTAATTCATAACTCGACGCACCTGTCCACAAACATCAGTAACAGTCCCCAATCTTTGTTAAGAAATAAGTTCACTTTTTGGCTGATCCTTTGCAGTATTGCATTCAAATTCAGACCCAATCTTTCTGCAAGAGAGAAATGTTGCGGTTAAAGGGCCCTCAGACATCCGGCAAGCAGAGTAAAGAGGCGGCGGTACCTGATGAAGACATTCAGCTGCGCCAAGCCACTCGCCACCGTACTCACTAGGGCTGCGGCTGTGGAGCAGGAGTCCGAAAAATGACAAGATACGGTAAATTTAGACAGTCCGCTTAAGGGCTTTGTCCTGTAATTCCTGTTCCTATCTCAGCGCGATTGAAATGCTAATATTTCAATAATTCAGCACTTGGATATGCAACTTTAGCTGTATTTTTGTCACACCGCAGTTCCGTGTAAATGTGATCCTGCGCCGGTAACAGATGAGTATGACAACTCACTCAGGCCTTTCCACGTGGGCCCTTCCTCCTCCACGCAGCAGTCAGGCGAATGTTCGCGGGCCTCTAGAGGTACGTCCATGGATTTGCCGGAGACGTGAGCTCGGGTGACTGCGGGGAGAGCTGCTGAGCTGTTGGTTTCGCAGATGGGGCAGTGCCGTGATCCGTGTCCTATGCTCCTACCAGAGTACAACAGCCTTGGTGTCACTGTCTAAAGAGAACCCAGAACAGCACCCACCTCCAACCAAAATACCGTACCTGTGAGGACTGTCCCGGTACGAGACGGCTGCATCGCCATCTGACCCATAGTAACCCAAAGCGGCCAGTCTAGGGCTTCGTCTGGACATTACTGCCTTGGGGGAACTGGAGACAAACAGCATCATGAACAACCATCTTCATGTCAGGTCCGTACAGCATGATGCCACTGCAGTGAAAGAACCTTCTGGCACAGTGACGGCTTCTAACGTCACTTCTTAGTCATTTGTTTCATTGCTTTAAGCGAACCTGCTTTTTTTGCAGCATTTCTTCTACAGTTTGCTATTCTGTCGTTTATGCACTAAGCCAATATTTTCATCCAAAGTCACTTAGTCCTGCATCATTCCATCCATCCGTTATGGTTAACCACTCGATCCAGGTCAGGGTGGTGGTGTTCCAGAACCGACCAACAGTCATAAGGTGTGAGGCTATGTAACAACTCCATTGCAGGGGGGTCACACACATATTGACTCAGAATTGACAATTTAGGCGACCCATTCACTCGAAACACAAATCTTTGGACTGTGGGAGGAAACAAAGAGGGCATGCAAACTCTGCAGACTGAGCTGGACTGAAAGCCGTGTCCGAATGGACCGGGAGACTGAGCTACTCGCAGAGACACCCCATTCTGCTCATTCATAATACCATGTTATTACTTTATTACAGTGTTTACCAGATTTACTGTCTCGGTCAGCAGTATCTACTGAAATCTGAGCCAGTTCAGTTGTGCTGTGGATTTACAAGTCTCTTCATTCCACACTCGTCGGCATTTCAAGTCACGCCGTCTGAAGGCAACGGCACATTTGAAACATTTGTCGCACGGAACAGTAAGGAAGCAACAGTTCTGGTCAAAAAAGCGCAATCCTTTACGCAGACGTTACCCTCCACTTCAGCGTTTTCACGTTGTCCGCTGAGCAGCGCTTACAGGTGGCGAACGCAGGACTAATGTGACACAGACACGGTTATAATGTGTCACAATTCGGCAGATGATGCAAAATAAGTAAACGAAATTGAAATACAAAATGCAAAACGTTGAACACAATCGGGTCTTCTTGGCTGCAACAGCTTCGCAAATCAGCCTGAAATGTTGGGAGAAAATACCCCCCCCCCCCCCGTGTAAACGTACCTCTTCAGTATTTCCGAGAATGTCTAAAAATAATACTTCAGAAAGTTTAGTACGTTTTTTATATATTAAAAAAAAAATCGAAGTCTATTTTTTCTACTGCGGCGTCTTTTATAAGTGTTGCGTTCGCCAGGGGTGTGACGTCATCGGCGCTACCTTGGCAACGCGGGAAGAGACACCGCATGAGCGATGACGAATTAATCCGATTCGCGATGAACTGCCATCACAGTACAGTAAAGCTAGATGTCAAGACCGAATTATAATTATTAAGAATAATATTTTGCGTTATCATACCCAATTCCATTCTATAACATTCCGCTTCTTTGTTATTTTAACGCTTCACCGTGGCCTTTGATAATAAATACGGCGGACTGTCAAATGCACCCCCCCCCCGATCTTACTGTACTACATATGAAATAGTTGGTCGTTATATACCTGTTGCATCACCTCTTTGTTGTAGGTAGCTTTAAGTGGAAGCACATAGAATATTGCCTCACTATTTTTTCCATTAAAAATTTATGTTACAAATAAAATTTTAATAAGTAATATTTATAGTATATTAGCTATTTTATTATTTTGTAGAATATATTATCCTTCTGTTCATTATCTTCAACTACTTCTCTGGGTAATTATGAACACCTAGTTGCCAGTTTTTTAGGTATATCACTATAATAGTGTGATGCACCTTTGCTGGCCATAGATTTTGCAAGACAGCAGCTGCATTTTGCAGGAATGTTGTATTACATGGAAATAACTGCATTGCATAGTTGCTAAAACTGAATGGCTGCACATCTTGCTGAAAACATCCCTTTCCACATCATCCCAAAGATGCTCCAGGGACTATGAAAAGTTCCCAGAACCATTAGGTGACCATCATCCTGCTGAAAGTGTCCATCTGAGTATGGATAAACCATAGCCACGAATGGATGAACTTGGTCAGCAACAGTGCTCATGCACTGTGCCATTTGGATGTTCTTCAGTGGGCATTGGGAGTGCAGTCTCCTGTCGATTCAATGCGCATTTCACTGTATGGCATACCTGGTTACCATGTATGTGACAAATAAATCTTTGAATCTTTCCCCACCCCATCATACTGCCACCGTTGGCTTGTGGACTCATGTTGCTTGAACCAAATTCTGATCCTTCCATAAACATGATGCACTGCTCCTCGGTGGTCCAACTTTGAAGTTCCTGTGCCCACTGGAGATGCATTTTCTTGTTTTCCGCTGACAGCATCAGTAGCCATCAGTAGTACGGCTCACTGGAGACAAAATCTGATAGGTGGTGTGGTTCCGAGATGACATTCTGCACATCAACACTAAATTCGGGAGAGATTTATCAGGTTGGAACGCATTTGTTTGCTTCCATAGTTCTTGCCATTCTCCTTTGTCCCCTCCTATCCACAAACTGTTTTTGTCCACAGCGTTGTAAATCACCAGGGCTTTTTTACTTTTCACACCATTTCCAATAAATCCTTGAAGTGGCTGTGTGTCAAAAAACTCAGAAAAACAGTCATCTGGGAAATGCTAGAACCGGCACACCTAACCCCACCCACCACGGCACATTCAGCCGGCAAAGTCCCTCACTTTGTCCATTCCAGTGCTCGACTGAACGCTAACCAATGCCAGACATCTCCTGATTTAGACCACATGCTGCAGTCACATGATGCACAACAACTTGCTGAAAGGTAAAATTTGCATGATGTTGGAGGGTGTACCTAATAAAATGGTAACTCAGTGTATTTATTTCATGCAGTATATAATTTAAAATTTTTTCATAATGAGTTTTATCCACTTTGGTACCTGGAAGCAAACTATTTGTATTTGTAGTTGCTGCAAGTTGTCATCTGTTGTACCCTTTGGACAACTCTTTAGTTTAAAAAAAAAATCTGCAACTGCTGTGGGGGTCACCTGTCACCCCGTTAAAGTGCATTTCTAGTCTTTGTTTAGTAGGAATTTATTACAAATGATACCTTACCTCAGGTTTCAGGTCTTCTCTAAATGGTGATGAACCATTTAGGGTTCTCGGTCTCAACCAAAGTTTTATTTGAGAGCTTTGGCATCAGCACCGAAGCCTTCGGCCTTTAGCTTTCTATGTTTCTGCATAATAATAATAATAATAATAATAATAATAATAATTGTTATTGTTATTACATAATTTGGAGTTTTTTTAACAACTGTCATCATTATTAAGCACTGTTGAGTATTACTGCATTCAGCTTAGATGTTATTATTTGTTTCTATTTCTTTTACTATGTTTTGGGCCTAAATTTAGAGATTCCGTGTTTTCCAGTCTGTATTATACACTGCCTGGCCAAAAAAAAGTCACACACTCTAATTTTTTGTTGGACTGCCTTTAGCTTCGATTGCGGCACACATTCGCTGTGGCATTGTTTCCATAAGCTTGTGCAATGTCACAACATTTATTTCCGTCCAGAATTGCATTCATTCTTCGCCAAGATCTTATATCCGTGATGGGAGAGTCGGAGCGCTGCGTAAAGTCTTCTCCAGCACATCCCAAAGATTCTCAATGGGGTTAAGGTCTGGACTCTGTGGTGGCCAATCTATGTGTGAAAATGATGTCTCATGCTCCCTGAACCACTATTTCAGAGTTTCAGCCAACCCGATGAATCCTGCCATTGTCACCTTGGAATATGCCCATTCTATCAGGGAAGAAAAAAATCCATTGATGAAAAAACCTGCTCATTCAGTATATTCAGGTAGTCAGCTGAACTCATTTTTTGGGTACATAACGTTGCTGGACCTAGACCTGAGCAACTGAAGCAACCCCAGGTCATAACACCAAATTCAATCCAGGTGGTGACTTTTTTTTGGCTGGGCAGTGTAGTATGATATATTGCAAGATTATATAAAAGATATGCATGCCACATATGCATATCACACCTGAATAATGAAATGGGAAAGAAATAAGAAATAAGACTTTGTCTTGTTAAATGTACAATATAAATTATTTTACAGTCGAGTGTTTCTCAGTATCCTCTTTTGTGTGATATGCAGCATTAAAGAACGCAGTACTTTTCAAGCATAAATTCTGAAAGAATGAATTGAATTGAGTGAACGAATTGATAGTGTCACCACTCTTGGGTAGAAAAATAAAATAATTTGAAGCTCAGTTTGCATTATTCTTGAGTTGCTGCAGTTAAGAATTTATGATTAGAATATGAACAGCAATGATTGTGCATAAAATAGACTATTTTTCTTAATGTTGCTACAATACTTATGATCATTTTGAGTTGCTGCCTTGAGAGGACCAGGCTGAAAATGATTCACTCCTATTAACAATGAATATGCACATAAGAAGGTGAGTCAGTTTTGCTCTTGCTTGTATACATCACAGGTTCAAATGGAAAGCGAACCAAGGATGTAAAAAGGGGGAATTTAAACATCATTTGAATGTTATTCCAAGTTCTTTAAACGCAAAAGGTTAGTCACGTGATGCTCGTACTAGATTTGGCATGCTGACCTGATGTCTTATTATTATGATTTTTTAAAATATTTTTTGAATCCCCTGGCTTTATGTGTTCCACTTTTTCTTTCTTTCAACGTGTATACGCTTCGTTGCGTCGCAGTTAGCGTTGTGTGCTTTTATTATTACAATTTGTTTGAATTTTAAAAAGGAATGTTTTTTTTAAAAAAAAAAAAAAAAAAAAGGCAGTTAAGATGTTATGAAGCAAAGGTGCTGTCTGGGAGGAATTTAATAAAAACATTTGGAGAAGACGAGGACGACAATTTCAAGGAGCGCACGACGTCGTTAACCGGGCACGCCCCCCGCCTCCCGCATGGCGTCACGTGATCCCCGGGCGCGAGGCGCGTTACGTAACAGCGTGCCGGCGCGCGCCCATCGTACGATGCAGCGCCACGTGACGCCGCTTCCACCAGCCGAGGGAGGCGTTTCTGAGGCGATCCAGACCCGCAGATACCGGCAACCCGCCGAGAGCCTCCGCCGGCCGCGTCCGTTCTCCTTCGCGGTCTCTTCTTACTTCTCACCGTTTTTTTTTCCTATATCTTTTTTTTTTGGCGGAGCGTGCGTGCAGCGACGAGAAATGATCCGCAACGGGCACTACGCTCTGAACCAGCAGGGCAAGGAGACGGGAGCGAACCCCGGCGCTGCGGCGTGCAGCCCCGAGAAACGGAGGCGAAGCGTCCGGGTGTGGTGTGACGGATGGTGAGAGACCGCTCAGCCCGACTGTCGCCGCTCACGGTCCGCATGCAGACGAATAAAAGATGGAAACGCGAGATATGCTCGCAAGCCGTGCACGACCGCAGGCGGAGGGCCTCTGTCCGCCCGAGAGAGTCATTTGAATCGCGCGTCGCCCGCGAATGTGGTCGTGGTCGTGGCTGAGGCGCATCGGTCGGTCGCGTCTGTGGTGCTGAAACGACGGCCACGCTCCTGTGACGTCAGCGCCGCCCGTTTCTTAAGCGCCAGTCGATGGGGGGTCGCGGGCAAAGCTGGAGGTCCCACGTAATTCCCAGCTGAAGTGTCCTGATCCACAACTCCCACTAAACTGACTGTCGTTTAAAGTTGCTTCTCTGACGAGGAAGTCGCATTTTACAAGCGGCCTGAATGAAAGTTAGCCATAATATTTCATAATATTCCAATTAAGCAACTCCCGCCTTGAGCTACAATATGGTTCTTGGTGAAGGTCAGCCGTGTGACACCTTGTGTTATTTTCATGATCCGAGAGGGGACTGGAAAAACAATTTTGTTCGCCTTGCAAGGGCTTGTGCGCTTCTTCCGTGCGTGGTTTTCTGGGTGGCCGCTGGACAGCATGCGTCCTCCCACGTGTGATTTTTGACACTTCAGAAATAAGTGTTTGCTTTCTTCTCGAACCCTTTTCGCGTTTTAAATGTGCATAAGGAAGTCCTTGCTGTGTGACATTACGGCTGATGTGGCCTTGAATCCCTCTTGTATCTCCAGGTGGAGGAAACCCTGCAATACAGCCATTTCTTCTGCTTCTTGTGCAGATGTAGGGCTGGGAATCTCTCCCTTTCTCTCTCTCACAAGTTGACCATTAACAGAAGCAAAATAAGTTGATGTTCTACATTCCACCTGACTGATCACTCTTTGCACACCTCAGGATGTACTTATTGCTCTACTTTTCCTTGTTATTATTGTTATTAATTTTTCCGCAAGGTAATGCGGTCGACAGTCCTGACTCCTTACAGCGTCTGGCCCATTCGGGTGTGGGTCGGAATCCAGCTCAGCTTGTGTGGAGGTTTCACGTTCTCCCTGTGTCTGTATAGGTTTTGTCTGGGTGCTCTGGTTACCTCCCACAGTCCAGAGAAATGTGTTTTGAGTTAATTGGTCACTCTAAATTGCCTCTAGTGTGTATCTGAATGTATCTGTGTGGCTACCTTACGATAGACCAACGTCCACGTTCTTCAGTTGTAGAACAAGCATCTGTGAAATCCTCACTTTAGTTGCAGAATTGGAGTTTGAATGAACAAATTTATGTGCCTGGATATCTTTTTCTCTACCCAGCCATAACATATAATAATTTTCTTAGTTTCGCTATAATCTTTTTTTCTCTAATAGACATAATGTACTGTAATGAGACCAAAAGCTTTAAACTGGCAGTCCAACATAAGTGTCACCCTTTTTTGCAGTTCTATGTGTCACACTATACTGTGCAATATATAGGCAGTGTTGTATTTATATTAGGATTAATATTAATTAATAACTATTAATACTACAAACAGCTGTTGTCTTGTGTTTCTCTTGTGGTTTGAAGATTTTGAATTTGAATCCCAGTCTTGCTATAGTAAACCTAAGAATGGTATTTGGGCTAAATTGTTTGGAAAGAGTACCCTGCTGTATAAGCGGGCAAACCACCGTTGCTTTGGACCAATGCTTGAGCTAAATGAAGGGTATTAATCATTCGAAGAGACTTTTTTGCTGTATATATTGTGTGATTTAATTCAGCTTCACTGATTTTAATGAGTGAATAAATCTCTTTGTAGATTCAGTTTTGGACAGGGTATTAAGTTAAATAAAACATTGTGCGAGCAGCTTCGAGCAGATTAAATATGGAAAATCCACTCCATTCAGAGTTCAGGTCTGCTGCACCGTCTGCTCCGGTGCCGAATGCTACCTCTGGCTGCTTGAATCCGCTTGACTTTCCACTACATGAAAAGACAGAGAAGAAACATTAATAAAAGAGCTAAGGGTGGTTATAATTTTCGTCTTTCTGTGTAAAAGTTTAGATTCTTGGTAATTTCTGGAATTAGGGAATTGTTTAACCATATACTAGAGTATGGTAGCTGCTGTAGCCCTGCATTAAAAGTGTTATAGCTGTTACAGCCACAAAACACAATCTTATATTTATTATGCAATAACATATTTCTATTAATATAGTTATTAAATCCCTGTATAGTGAAAAGTTAAATTTACTAACACAGCACAGTGTGGCCTTTATGTGTAGCAGAGTGTTTAAGGATTGTCCCTTGGAGCAAAAGTACAGCATCACTATGTTGCGCAGTGTGTTTCTGGAGCAAAGTCATCCAGTGATGTACTAGGCAAATTTGAAATTTCTGGCTTTTTGTTCTCATATGCTGTAAAATATGCATCTATGAATGCACAGATTTTTCATTTTCAGTAATAAATGTAGTGCACTTAATGAGGAAAAAATACTTTTGGCAGCAATATCGGCCCGGAACACTCATTGGAATGTCTGTGTGATCCATCTCTCCTCCTACTGATGGCAACAAACTTCTGAGCCCCTCCTGCTCAAGAACAACCCCGCAGCACAATGCTGCCACCGCCGCGCTTGAGAGAACTGACTGCTTTGCTTGGGTGCTACGCTGTGTGGTTTACGCCAAACAGTGTTTTTATTTTAGACCAAGGAGCTAGACTGTGGTCTCTTGTTCATCTCCTGTCAGTGTGCTTCTGCTCTGGCACAGCGAGCTCTGTAGTTCTGTCAGTGCTGCAGCTGGACTTTCGGTCACTTCGGCAACAATTGTCCTTCTCATTCAGTTGCTCAGTTTTGGAAGGATGGGCTGACCGTGGTTGTATCTGGGTTGCACATTTATTACAATAGATTAAACTGTGCTCTGTAAGCTTCAGAGCTTTTCTTGCTTTATATAATATTCTCCACCTTTTTGTCCTGTCATCTCTTCTAGAGTTCCTTCTTCTTCATGACAGCATATCAGATCTTCTGTTTCAGCTGCAGCATAAAAGCACCAGTATTTATTATCCAGCCATACAACTGAGTACGGGTGGCATCCAGATCAACACAGATGAACCTTGGTCATGTTTTAGCACAATTGCTCCAGAAAAGGGCCTATTCATAGCCCAATCTATAAGGGAGTGAACTCTTATCAGTTATTTTCATTTTCAACTCTACAAACTAATAAAAGCAATACCATATGTAAATAATTCACTTTGCTTGTGGTAGCATGACAAAGCAAAACAGGAAGTAAAAAAGGAGGTGAGCGCTTTCTAAAGATTCTGTCCGTGAGGTGTGATGGGTGGATGTCGGCAACAATATGGAATGTTGTTGATTCCCTCAAAGCGGGACCACTTTGCAGGTGTTCCTCTCCCAAAGGCCCCAAAATCCACGCATCTGAAGAGCAGGATTATGGGTGCTTTTATAGTGCCGAGATTCCAGCCATTTCTGCTTGGATCGGCCCGATGTGGTGTGTTGGAATGTGAAATTCTCGGAATACCAGCAAAAGAAAACATGGGGATGGGGTCACACCCACGATTCCAGCCCCTTGCCCACTCGCTCATAGTTGAAATTCCCGATAGCCGAACCGACTGCCGTGCAGAATCCCCTTGATATACAAACGTGTGTCAGCTATTGTTGCGTTGCTTGTTTACCTCCAACAACGTGACAAATATTAACTGTGTAACCAAGCAAAGGGAGGGTGGCGTGACTGAACCATTGAAGTAAATTCATTCTTCCCATCAGTGGAAATTGCATACCTTGCTAAGGTGTCGGTTTGATCGGCGGACCACTCAACACCTCTACAGTACTTATTGCAGTAACATGTTTGCAGGTGGTAGTAATTAATAAGACATCTCTGTGCAGTTCTGAAGCCGCGCCGAAGATACCGCGTTTGTCAGATGACAGTCCTTTCATGCTCATATCCGGAAAGTTCTTCTTGGTAGCCTCTTTGTGTCAGAAGGTCTTCCCGATCGCTTGTGTTGTCACGTTTGCCTGCTATATGCAGCCATATTATATCGTGCCAAGGTGCACTGTTCTGTGTTTATTTGCTATTATTAAAGGTTGAACAAATCTATTCTTTCTCGCACATTTGCGGTTTTCAAGCTCTGTTTATTATACGTTATACTCTATAAATGACTTCTTGCAGCGCTCCATTTTTCAACAAGGTATCGAGTAGAGTTAAGTTATTATTGTACCTACACGTGAAGTCTTAATTTAAATTCATATGTAGGTTTATTAACTCTGAATGAGTGAGATGGAAGGCTCGGAGAAGCCACTGTCTTCAACAACACGACGTAGCCACAGCGATAATTTCCACCTTCCATCACATCTCCTCAGTCCCCCCCCCCAGGTATTGACCGTGTGTTGTTTACTTTGCCACGAGATGGTTGTGGGTCAAAGTATTTGTGTGCTTTCTCCGATGACGCAGGAGGAGCGAGACTCCGGCCTCCTCTTAACTTCAGCGTGACTACTTCTCCGCTGTGGACCTACGCTCAGACGCAGTTACAGGGCAGTGACATCCTGGCAGCATTACCTTTGGTTGAACCAATACAATCATTCTTAGTGCAAAAAAATCAATTTACCAACCTTCACTTAACTCCAGCTTGTGGCTGTTGCCCAGCAGCTCTTTGGTTACAGCAGCATTACTTGTAGGTACATCTGGCACCTACCTCCTAATAGTCTGAATAACTGATGATTGAAATGCTTATTTTAATAAAGAGTTTTCACCTACTGTTTCACAAATAACTTGCATTACAACACTGACAGGTTGCTCAGCCATCATTACCATAAACAGAGATGTTTATCCTCTGCTGCCTACACAGGATGGGCATTCAGACGTTTGCTCTCCCACTCGGTGTGCCTCCGTCACCTTCGCTGCCTCTCAGTAGTGACTACGTTGCTGCAGTTACGTGCAGCACACTGTGTCTGTGTCCATGTCTGCGGTGTCTTCATGTGGATGTCCTGAATTGACCTCACAAGGGAAACCAGAGCTCTGCTGTCCAACCAGAGCTGCGCATGTGTGCAGCATAGTTGTAATGCCTCCATCGTATGGGTCCGAAACTTGCTTTTTTTTTTTTTTTTTTAAACCATGTTTATTATTACAGGACCAAGAATTAATGCTAATATCGGAACATATGGCCTTTACCTTATAATTTTTCAGGTGTGTCTGCTCTGGAAGTGCCTTAACCACGGTGGTAGCTCATATGAAGGAGTTGAGTATGCACAAGGGCCCGCCTGTGTTCACGCAGGCTGAGCGCTACAAGATGGTAAAGTGATGCCTCACATAGGGGTGGTAGATGTTCCACTGTTGCGCTTAGTGTTACCTTTGCAGCTTCTGGGGCTCACGTTACTGTCTGGGCCTGTGTGGGACGGGGCCCTGAAACCTCTCGGGTTCCTGGAACTGTGGGTGCCGCCCAAGCATACACCCCGGATAGCTGTGACATGCTGCGCACCGAGCCTGTCAGGTTACTGGTGTCCAGTGGTGTCTGGGGTCCCAAACTCCCAGATGGATTCAGTTAGTGAATTAAGAAGTCAGTGGCAGGAGATTATTTCACTTATTGTTATTAAATATTTCAGTTATTTAGCAGTCGGTTTAAACTGATGGAGAAAGATGCAGAGGACAGGAAGAAATGGAAACAATTGAACCGCTGTGACGACCCCTAACGGGAGCAGCCGAAAGAAGAAGAAGAAGAAGCAGTGGGTTTAAAATATGTGGTTCACTCTTACGAGTGCGACTGAATATACTTCCGCCTCATGTTTACCATGTACTCATGCACTGTATTAAATCAGAGCAGTTTACACTCCATGTGGAAAAAAAACCCCTCCAGGAAGTGACTGTTTAAATTTGTATAAAATATATGTAATATATGCAGTAATGCCTATTAGCTCCCTAGACGTGTTTTTGAGAAATGGATCTTAATGAAATGGTAGAAGTCATTAATAAAGTGTATTGGATAAATAGACGTATTGTATGTATGTACCGTAATGGGCTAATTTCTTATAAAGTACACGTATTTATTTTTTCTCAAATGGACTTATTGAAGATTTGTTTTAAAGAAGAGGATTTTAATAATGACCAGATTAGCTACAGTATTGTGTGGTATTTAAATATACAGTTAGGTAAATCCCTAAATTCAAAGGACAGTTAATGAAAAGAAAGACTGGACTTGAGATGAGTAAAATGTAGAGGTGAAAAGTAAAAACTGCACTTGAGATGAAGGTCCAGCCTGTGATTCTTGCTTACATTTTGATCCAGTGTGAGGAAAGTAAGGTTCAGTACCGCACTGTCACACAGGGCCTTAAAAACTGCATGTGCAATGAAAAAAAAAAAAACTAGATTGTCTACAACTTTAATAACAGCTAATAAATCAGAAAAAGTATTCAATGGATAACGTTTTTGAAATATACATTTCAAAATGTTTTTGACACGTTAAATTTGGTAAAGTGCCGTGATTAATTACTCAAAGGGCAAACGTGAGTTCTGTCACAAAATGGTGCAGTATGAGGGTGCGCTAATAGAGGGATTATGGTATTATTTTTATTTAGCTGGTGTCATCATGTGAAGCATTTTATGAGGTTTTCTTAATGGAAGATGACAAAAGAAAATGAACCGTGACGGTTGTTCTTACCATCTGCCCTCTCTATGCTTTCCAGCTACGACATGGTCCACTACGGTCATTCCAACCAGCTGCGTCAGGCCAAGGCCATGGGTGACTACCTCATTGTCGGAGTGCACACTGATGGTGAGCATCCATTCCCAGCTGAACCAAGCCTTCTGCCAGGGGTTGTGGTCCTGTGCCTGGTTGCAGAAGGAGATGAGCCCACCGTTTCTCTGAGGAACAGAGTACATTGCTGAGGGTATTGATAAAGGGGTGACCGTAAGCAAAGGTGATGTAGGATGGGCCTTCACATTTTTTCACAGTGCAGGTCTTTTAGAAGAACCAACCATCATCTAGGCTGTTATTTATTGTTGTCCTTGACTGAGCTGCAAAAGTGTTCAGCGTGTGTTTGTACGTACATATGCATGAGGGCTGCATTGTGGGTGTCGAATTATTGCAATGACGTCTTCTGACTCAAAGCCTCCTTTGCATCCCACCTCTTTTCTCATTCCTCCTCCTTCACTTCATGGACCCAGCGGAGATCTCCAAGCACAAGGGCCCGCCTGTGTTCACGCAGGCTGAGCGCTACAAGATGGTCCGTGCCATTAAGTGGGTAGATGAGATTGTGGAGGGAGCCCCCTACGTCACCACCTTGGAGACCCTGGACAAGTACAACTGTGACTTCTGTGTCCATGGAGGTAAGATGTTTACTGGTCCCCAATGGGACAGAGGATGCTGAAGGGTGGAGGCAGTACTTTCCCATCCTGATCCCAGTATATCCTCATTCAGCTGAAATTCTTGGTTGATCATCCTTGAATGAATTGTTCTTTAATAAAACAAATACCCGAGTTACCCAGCATTGCCCAGGTCAGAAAGAGAAAAGGTTAGCTGTATTAAAGTGGTTGGATGAGTACTGTTAGTACTGATGGACAGGCAGATGCCACAGAGAGCGACGGGCATGCCGGTCAAAGTCTGGTGGAAAAATGGGAAGTAATGACATTAATATATCATCCAATTTTATTACTGATACATTAGTAATGTGTGCATCTTTGCTGACAGTTCAGTTTCTTCCTCCAATACCTTTCACCCCATCTTAGTGTGTGTGTGTGTGCGCGTGCGCATGTTGAAAAACAAAAGCTGCCCATAAAGAGCAAACAACCAGACAGAGACCGAACTCCATAACTATTGAGACTGAACCAAACATTAACTCATGAGTCATGTTTAATTTTTATTGTATTGGGTCTTGCGACATTTGTGTTAAATACAGGCAGTCCACGGGTTACGAATGTCTAACTTACAGACAACGCGTACTTAAGAGCGGACTGCCGTAAAGCTTATTATATAAAACATTTGAGTTAAGTGCAATGGTTGGTAACAGCAGATGAATGCACATGCTACTTTGTGATGCTCATGAAAACATTGCGCAGCTTCAGCAGTTTCTTTGACTAGAGGAAAGAGAATACCATCATACATTTTAATTTGGATCATGTCGCCTTGCGTGTGCAACTTTGTATTTGGCTTAAATTTTTCTCTTATTTATCCTTATAACCATGCCTCCAAAGCATAAAGCTGGTGCAAGAGCTGGTGATGCACTAACTGATGCTAAATCACAACTGTATGTATCTGTTCCGACTTACCTACAAATTCGACTTAAAGACAGACTTAGGAATAGATCTTGTTTGTAACCCGGGGACTGCCTTTACCACTTATGGTGAAGATACTCTTATTGCTGGTGCATATCTACTAATAAAATGTGTTCCTTTTATTATGACATTTGTAAAGAATAAAACAAAATAAGGTATTCTATATTTATGGCATTCGCTGGCTTGTCAAAATGGCTTGCAATAAAAAGTACCTACCTGCATAAATGAGCAACTTGCTGTAAGTGGTCTATGGTGCAGAAGGAAACAAAATAAAGAAAGATGCTACTTTTGGACTCAGAGGTTGCAGGCTTCAATCCCAACTCTTGCTACTGTACCTTTGAGCAAGGTACTTGTGTTCTTCAGTAAAAATTACCCTCATGCATAAATGGGTAAAAAAAAAAAACGTATGGGTAGCTTAACACACTTTGGAGAACAGCATGAGCTAAATGAATGAATGAATGAATGAATGAATGAGGAACAATATGAGAAGGGGCATCATTGTGCATCGATGTTTCAGATGACATCACGCTAACAGTGGATGGGAAGGACACCTATGAAGAGGTGAAGCGGTCAGGTAGATACAGGTATGGAGGTGGTACTTTTCTAATAGCTAAATACTCTTTGTGGTGGGACACCGTAATGTTGCATAGTCATTCCCAAAGTCCTGCTCTTCAGGTATGTACTTTTGTAATAACCACTGAAGAATTGCTGCAGTTTCTATTTTTGTGAAGGAAACATTGCGGTGCCCTGATAACTGTGTTTCAGGGAGTGTAAGCGCACACAGGGAGTGTCCACTACTGACCTGGTTGGCCGCATGCTCCTCATGACGAAAGCCCACCACAGCAACATCGTGAGTCTGATCACAAGGTCTTAGTGCCATGGGTGAGATGTTTGACTGTTCATGTCCAGAATTTTTCACCCTCAAGTTCCCTTTTTTTATAGGGAAGCTCAGACTATCAGCAGCACACCGACAACTTTGGAAAGGTGGGTCTTTGCTTTTCGATGTTTTTTATTACTCGATTGAATAAGGTTTTATCACATGGCATGCAAGATATCAACAAATACTTTGGCTGTGACAATTAAAAATTGTAAATAAATAAATAAATAAATAAACATTAAATGTAAGCTTACATTAAAGAAACGGAAATCTACCAGAATTTTTGTGCTAAGAAGTGTTTCCAAGTTCTAGCTGCTTTCTGCCAGTTCCAGCAAAATTTTGAGCTGTTTTGGTCCCGTTCTTGCGTACAGGTCACTCGTTTGGTTTCTTTTCCTCTTCATTTCCATCTCTGTACCTGAGTACTGATGCCTCTGAATATGCTAATATACTAAAACAAAGCCTTTATTTTGGTTATAATATTTAAAACAGTAAATAACCTGGACCCAGAGTTTAATGAATTTCCTCAACACAAGGCTGTGACTGCATGTGAACCCCTTTTTTTTTTTTTTTTTAGAAACAATTTAGAATTATTTCTGTAGAAATGTTTTTGGATTAAGTATAGAACAAACCTCTTGGTGAATTCTGAATGTAGAAAAAATGTTTGCTATGTTGATGTGTGAAGGGAAGACCAAGTGAATATGGATCCTTCCTTCAGCTGCACGTTGAAGTACTTTACTCAGCTTGCACAGGGTATGGTGCATTTTTTAAATAAGTCGATAAAAATCTAAACCGTCTATTCTGAATAATTTTACCCCTTTCCTTTTGGACAGTTCAAACTCTTTTCAGACTCTTTTCAGCCTACTTAAATTAACCATCCAGGCAATTGAGTAACCTTGCATTAGGAGTTCTTTAGCAAACATTCAACCGTGCATCACGTGAATGAGCAGGAGCCAGGATTTGGTTCTTGAACTTTGCTCATCTTGGCGTTGTTTCTGTTATAGAAATCACCGTTTTTTTTTTTTTTAACTGATCTTTCCAATGTTTTTTTTGAGTTCTTGTGATGGCATCTTTTTCACTGCTTTCCCACTGACACATGGCTAATAAAACATTGCATGAGCTTAGGGGGAAGACAGGGTTCGCAGTTGGGGTGGGGGGTTGGGGGGGGGGTCAAGGATTAAATTTAGGGAGGAGAGTTGAGTGTCTAAAATTTATGTTTGTTCCTTTTTCCACACCTGCGACCATTTCAGGGTCCACAGGGCCACAGTCCCTGGACAGGAGTGTCCCAGTTCCTCCAAACATCCCGCAAAATCATCCAGTTTGCCTCTGGGAAGGAGCCTCAGCCAGGGGACACCATCATCTACGTGGCTGGAGCCTTTGATCTCTTCCGTATCCTCTGTCGTTCAGCTGCTGCTCGGCTAAAATTTGACCGCAGATGAAGTCACGTACAGGCCACCATAAACACGTTTCTGTCTTGACCGGCGACTCTCAGACATTGGCCACGTAGACTTCCTGGAGGTGGTGCACAAGCAGTCCGACAAGCCGTACATCATCGTGGGTCTGCACTTTGACCAGGTGAGTGAGATGTTGGCAACGGTTTATGTGAGGGAATCCACTCCTCCTCATGCTTTCTCTAGATTTAATTCTCTGCCCTTGGGGTCATCAACATCTGTTATTTAAATTGTGGGGAAGATGAACATTGACAAACAAATCCTGGAAAAATTACCGACTTCACAAACCTATCAGCCTCTAAAAGAAAAACACTGCCAAAGCTCAGACAGGACATCTCAGTACATTCTGAGTAAACCGAAAATTGAGGGGGGGGGTGAAGCACCTGCTGTTCGACGGTGACTCTGACTTTTAGGTGTGTGTTTGTTGCAGGAAGTGAACCGCTACAAAGGGAAGAACTACCCAATCATGAACATCCATGAACGGACCCTCAGTGTGCTGGCCTGCAGGGTGTGGCTTCTTTGCCTACACACACACACACACACACACACACACACACACACACACACACACACACGGACCTACAAACAGCCATCTTGTCTCACTCTAAATTATTATTTTGTTTATCAGCTACACAGATTATTTTTTTTATCCATTTTGTGAAAAGGATACCTTTTTAGGGACTGTCCTTAACCATGGGGCAAGTGGCTGTCAGTTTTTTTCCCGTTGGCTATTAAGATATTTTTACTTAATTCAGGCGCTATGCTGATGAACACAGACATAGAAATGTATGGTTGGTTAATGGGTTTTATTTATGAGGATGAATGTAGAAGTTTTATATTTCTACAGCTATTTACCAGATGCACTTTGGGATAACAACGTGTGTGTTGTGTTTTTCTCCCCAGTATGTGTCAGAGGTGGTGATTGGAGCACCGTATGCCGTCACACAAGACCTGTTGGACCACTTCAAGGTACAGAGCCGCCGTAATTTGGCTCCAGCTGTCGAATTGTGAGTACGCGACATGCAGAGCTGACGCAGCCCCTCCCTCCACAGGTGGATCTGGTGTGCTGTGGGAGGACAGAGGTGTTTCCAGACAAGGATGGATCTGATCCATATGCTGTGAGACACCGCAGACTCCACATAATAACCATCATGGCACACTCTTGAGAAAAATCCCTGGTTACTGTCAAATGTCGGTCTCTTAGTTTTTCATTTAGAATGATGAGTTGGCTGTTGTTCTGTGAAAGTAAGCGGTGGTGACATCGCTCAGTCCTCAGCTCTGTTTCACTTTCTTGCTTGGTTTGAACTGCACTGCTGGTTTCTGAGACGGTAGAATGTTGCGTCTCTGCCTCGCCACTTGTTTGAAGGTATGTTTCTGCCCACAAGGAGCCCAAGAAGAGAGGCATCTTCCGCACCGTGGACAGTAGCAACAGTCTCACCACCGATGACATTGTGCAGAGAATAATCAAGAACCGGTGAGGTGGCACCGTGTGCCCAGGCTGCTGTTAGCACGTTACCGCAAGTTCTGATGTCCCTGATAGTGGTGTGTGTTTCCACTGATGAACCCCTTTCTTCTGCCCCTTGTCCCTTTCTGTCCAAGGCTGCAGTTTGAAGCCCGCAACCAGAAAAAGGAGGCCAAGGAGATGGCGGTGATCCAGGCTATGAAGCACCGTGAGGAAGAGCGGATGAAGGAGCGAGCACAGGCCATCCTGTAGCTGCCAAGTCCTCCAGAAGGCCCTTGTGCACCAACAGGACTGAAAAAAACAGAATACCTACCCAGTCCACCTTCCCCGAAGGACCTCAACCTCCTCTTTCTTCCTCCGCTTTGCTCCGTGACCCCATGTTAACCCCAACCAAGGTTTTTTATTTGAGAAGGATCTGACATTTTACTTTGCACTCTCCACAACTGTCCCACACGCAGTTAAAATCCTGAACATGTGAGCAGAAATGCCCGCCATCGGTTTTTTTTTTTTTTTAAAGAAGGTCCTTCATATTAGAGGTTTTCACCCACCAAAGATCAGTGGTGGGTGTTTGTACATTGCCACACAACCTACTTCTGTGGCAGTGGGACCCAGGTTGTAAGAAGTTCCTCATCCCATTACTAGAGGACTTGGCATTTAGCACTTCAGCTTGGGCCTTTGCCCTCAGGCATCGTGCTTGTCACAGTTAAGGTCTTTGACAAAAAATTCCCTTTGATCTAACTATAAATTAAAGCATAATGTTTGTAATGTTTCCAAGAATGCCCAAGGTGGCAACGCGGTTAAGAGACTGGATGTGCGACTTAGATGTTCGCAGCTTCGGTTCAGAAGAGAGGCTTTGCTGCCACCTCCTTTCACAGGATGTCCAACATTGCCTCAGGAAATGTACTTAAGAGCATAAATAGGTGGAGTATAACACGTATAAGCTAACGTAAGCATATTTAACCCAACGTAAAGGTTTGTGTTGTCCCAGACGTTAATTTATGTCTATCGACAGTAGAACTGCAGCCTGTGGGCCAACCCTGTGCGTTGACGAATAGAGGAACAGAAGTTTTCGTCCCGCGTCAATCAAGCGGGGGTCCCGCACTGAACACGCTTTGGACGTGGGGCTCCGTACAGCCTGCATGTCCAGCAGAGGGCGTCACCTGCACGCTGGTGTAAGGACCAGATGTTGGACTACAACTGAACTTTTTATAAATTGTTTTTAGACTGAGGATAAAATTTTAATTTTTCCGAGGCGATGTTGCAATATGCACACTGTTATTGTTATTATGTTATCTTGTAGCACATACACGCGAAATGTCTTTTCTAACATTTTCTGTTTGCTTTTAAACAAACTTGAGATGTGATTTTTTTTTTATTAAGTATGGCATGCAGGCGGCGAGGGCGAAAGGCATCAAGTAGTTTTCACCGAAGAACAACCGTGGGGGTTCCCAGCAAAGCATGCAAAGAAGCGAAATGTATTTCCCCCCAAAACAGGTGGCTGAATTACAGAATTTTACTGGTTTTCATTTTTAGATGTTTGGGTCCAACATACAGTGTAGTTAGGAGAATCTGGACAGGGATGCAGTTTTTATTTATTTATTCATTTATTTATTTCAACTCAATTCTGTGCTCATTGGGGTTGAAATGGCAGCTTTGAGGACTGTCAGCTTGAACCTGAGGGTGTTTATCTGTGTCAAGTGAACTGTGTGGGTATTGAAGCTATTTTTATGCAAAATACCGGTGCCGGAGGTGGGGCGGTACTCAGTAGCAGCACTTCTTCTGCCTTTTGCTCTTTGGAGACCTGGGCCTTTTTCCTTATGTACCAGCACTTTTCAAGCTTTTTCATTGCTCATTTCTAATCCCTGGCCGCCGGATTCCCTGGCTGAGCTGCTGTCCCAGCAAAAGGCTGCTGTAAATCATGACAGTTATTCACAGTAGTCCTTCTGGCCGCATGTCATTACCTAGGGTGCACTAAGTTACGCTGCACCTCAGCTTTCGAGCTGCTTCCCTACTATCAATTTGAAACTTGTGTCCCTTTTATTAAACAAATGTTTACTGTGAACCTCAAAGATGCGCATCTTTAACGTTCAAGAAAGGAAGGGATGTTGCAGGGTGCTAAAACATATGTTTAAAAGCCTGAAAAGTTCTGGGGGGAAAAAAATCTTGTGCACAGATGAGATGAAGATGAACTTTCTTTCACAGTGATGGAAAGAGAAACTACAGAAAATGAAGTTACCATTCAAAGTCCAAAGCAAAGGTTCTCACCGCTGAAGCATGGTGACAGTGTCCTGGCTTGGGATGTGTGACTCCTCGTGGAGCCAGGCCGCTCGCTTTTATCGATGATTTGACTGTGAGCGGCAGCAGGATCAGTTGTGAGGTGCGCAAGAGCATCATATCTGGTCAGTTCCAACCAAATCTCTCAGAACTCTTTAGATGGCACTTCAATTGGAGCAGAACGATCAAAAACATGCAGCTAAAACAGCTCTGGAGCTTCTCGGGCTTCTTGCCCAAAGGGACCAAGTCAAGCACCCAATCTGAATGCTGCTGAGTAGTATTGTCGCTTACTGAAGGCACAGTGGCCCCTAGGCACGTCAGTTGTGAACTTGCCTGCAGCACAGGCCTGGCAGAGCCTCGCCAGGGAAGACAATCAGCATCCACTTCTATCTATGCAGCTGCACACTTCAAGAAGTCATCAGGTGTACGAAACATGGCAGTTTTGTATAAGAGGGTTGGTCTCATACAAGGGACTGGGGGGGGGGGTCCTGTGTATGAAAAGGTTGTAATCCCTACCCACACAGTTTACCTGATGCTGATGCCCTCAGATTGCAGCTGACAGGCTACACTTTGTCTAGCGGTCACAGTTTCATTTCGCCCCCAGCACTCTGCAGCCCAAATTCTCGCAGGCTGCGCTTTTGTCCCATAGTTCCTTTTTCTAAAGTAACCTTGAGTGCTCAGCGCGCCACGGGTGCTTCCGGTGAAATGCACTTAACCCCACCTTCCCCAAGGTAAGGTAACTCCACCTTCTTGTTCATCTGTGCTGCTGGAACGTTACGTTGATATCCTGTAAATTGCATTGTTGTTTAGCATGCAATGTTATTGAGGATGAGTACCACTGTAGCACACTTGGAAATACTTGGACCGACTTGCAACCCTGTGTATAAATGAGGAACCGTGGTCATACAGAGGGTGTGGCGCACCTTCGGTCGTGTGTAAACCTAACCCAGGTAAACACTTCAGTTGAACCAAGACTGAGAATTAAAGCGAACCTTTAGGCAGGTTCAAGTGTAGTTGGCATTCTGATACCTGCGTTAACCACTATTCTGTAGTGTTTTGAACTTTTCTAGTGTTCATTGAAAATTAAACAAAGCCAATCGATCCATAAGTGGTTATGTCATGACATTTTATTAAATTCCGGGCTGTGCTCCTAAAGAACCTGTTTGAGCTGAGCTGTTTATTTTGCACTCTGGTTGCACTTGTTCTGCACACAAAGTTGACACTTTTAGAGGTGGATACGTGATCGTTGGGAATAACGTCTCATCTGCACAACTGTGTGTAACAGTTTCTCCCCGTGTGTGTTTTAGTGATGTTCCTAAGTATTTACTTTTGTGTAACCCAGTACGGTACAGGATGAATAGCCGTGTGCTGTGGCAACACCATGGCAACAGTTAATTCACTAGGGGGCGATGTGTTCCCGTGCCGCCTCACAGCAACACTTGCTAGCGCTAAACCAGAGAAAATATGGAAATTTGAGAACCGGAACTATTAGCAGTTGTTTAAATTATAAACGGTTGCGAATTTGCAACGGACGCGCCATGCTTGTTTAACTGAACTAAATCTGTCGCATTATGTGCATTCAGAGCATCAACGTGGTTACATGATGGAAAGGATGTTTTACATTTGACTTCTGACAAATACCAGGAAAAGAACATCTTCCGGAAAACTCTGAATTGTCAGGCTGTTAATATACGCCGATAGCTGGCGTCTGCGGCTCGGTTGGGGACTAAAGCGTAAAGCAAATTGCTGCTGGCCTTGAACTGGGGAAAAATGTTAGTTCTTCCCCGTATTGGCATGTCGGTGTATTTATCCATTCGTGTGGACAAACTTTTGAACTTCTGCAGCTAATAGGACACCCAGCCGGCGTTCGCAACATAGGAAAGCAGCACCCGAGTCGAGCCGCCTTGCAGCGTAACTTGGTGCACCCTGGCTGCCGAATCGCGGCCATTATGAATAATTGGCAGCTATTACGGCGATCTTCTGCTAGGAGAGCAGCTCAGCCAGAGGATCTGCTTGTTCGGGGGTAGAAAACAGTAGCGAGAGCTTAGAAGTGCTGCTACTTCCAAGATAAAAATGTATAAGTTCTGGCGCTCAAAAACTTTCAGCACAGGCTTCCAGGGCTTAAAAGGCCACAAAATGGTACCACATTTTCTTTTCTCAATTAAAAAAATAGGTGTCTGACTATAATGAGCGCTAAGGTATCCCGTTCCGCACGTTTCTGCACTTTTCAGTTCAGCCGAACGTTATGACATGCAAGCAGTTCCTGAAAAACTGCAGCCATTAAATAAATTCTGAAAGTGCTTCCTGGAATTTGGAAAGCTTCCCGAAATCTGCACAGACCAGCTGTTCTGCTGTGTTCCCACCCCACTTGGCAGCGCTGCAGACCTCCTAAGAGCTTCTCCATCAGTGCCAGCCGGGACTGCAACTGAGCAAGGCTCGAAACCTCACCGCATCGGTGCGATACTGGGGCTTCCAGACACGGGCGCATCATTTCCAGGAAATATCTCCGACATTTGCTGGAGCTCTTAATTGCTGACTTGTTAAAATGGGCTGATAGCAGACATCCTGTGGTGTGTGTGTGTGTGTGTGTGTGTGTGTGTGTGTTGGGTAGCGAGAGAGAAGCTCGAACGAGTCACAGGAAGACAGTAGTGCAGTAAACCAATCATCAAGATGTCATAAATTGTCCTGGCAAAGCTTAGTTAGCCATCACATAAAACCCAGAGTAGAAACAAAAATATTCCAGCTTTAAAATGCTTTAGTTTGTGCGTGCGTGTGTTTTTTTTTTTTTTTTTTTTTTTTTTAAACTTGAATTAAAAAACAGGTTGTTATTCTGTGTGGCATTTAACCTGGCAGCTGCAGCTGGCCGCGATTTTAGCTGAATCCGGTGACCGAGGCCCATTTACAGCCACGGTGATCTGGTCTTTTGCCAGTTCCTGGAACAAGCGTTCGGCATACAAGTGCCATAACACTTTCCAAAAAAGCACAAAAAAGTGCATTTCATCCATAAAGTGCAGTAAATGAAAATAAAGTCACCCTTTCAACTGCCTTCCTCTGAATAAGTTTGTGATAAAATGACAAAATGGGTTATTTACTCTTGGTGAGGACATGTGAGCAAAAATTGTCTGAGCAAAATCACCTCCTGGCGATGGTCAACCTGTACCTTTGCAACCGCAGGCGCAGGTGGGCTCTCATGCGTTACTCAACGCAGACATTTTAAAGCAACACCAGCACTTGTGAACATCTGTAGGGATGTTTAGGTGTGGTTTTTTTGCAGATGTGCACTGCGTTTGAGTCCCCTCACGGTAGTAGGGTGTGTTACGGCTCTAGCGGCGCAGCTTTGACCGTTGGTCGGAGGAAAGCTGAAGGTTCTAGAGAAGGGCAAAGGAACTATCGTGTTAAAGGGCATCCTGTCCAGCATTCTGTTAGACGTGTGGCTAATCCAACACCAGCGCTTTTAACCCGTGAGGTCGTGTTTCCTTTCGGTTGGTGACAGAGTGGCATTAATGGAAGCCACCGTGAAGACTCGCTGCTCCTGGGCATCACATTCCTTCGTGCTGTTGTCATAGAAACAGTGTTTCTGCACTTGGCTGCACTCCCCTGTGTTTTCTTTGCTCGTGAGGGTGGCGGTAGAAAACAGTAGCGAGAGCTTAGAAGTGCTGCTACTTCCAAGATAAAAATGTCTTGGAAGTACACCGACATGCCAATACGGGGAAGTTTTCTACCCAACCGTACCTGAACTTTTGAACGCTTATTGGAAATCCAGCTGGGATCGAATCGAGCAAATTCACCTTGGATTCACGTCCTCATTTTTTTTTTTTTTAACTTCTTCAGCACACAGGCTGGAGCTCTTGTCCAGGTTTTGCTTTAACTGACGATGCTTCAGTCCCGCAACTTCAAGCTGGTTTGCTTCAGTGCGCCAGCACAGAATGAATGATCTTAATAGAAAAATGAGTAAAACAAAGTACCTGGAGGTGGAGTTCAGGCATGAAACTGCTGAGTAAGCAGCACAGTTATTTGGGTTTGTCTGGGCTGTGACCACATGCAGAGCTCTAATGGGTGGGCTTCCAGGAGGCTCCATACTCCGTCTCCAAACGTTTCAGCTAGCGTCAACAAAACTCTGAAACAAACAGTGCTATGAAAATAACATGGTTTTTTAAATCAATTTGTACAAGACTAAGGGGCAAGAAAGGTAAAAATTCTGCCCTCTTAATCACAAACAGTTCTCAGCTTCCTTACAAACTCAAGATACTTTGCTCTCTAAAAGTCCAGTCTTCCTTTTTTCGCTTCTTAAAGAGACCACCACTGGGGTTTGTGCCCGCCTTAACAAGGCGTCACCAGTTGTGGCTGTCAGTCCTGGGAGGGTAATGGTGACAATGACGGAATGTGAAATTTAATGTGACAGAATGGTTTGGGTCTCTAATTCAAGTGAGCATCTTGAAACGCTGGGGCCACACAGTAGGGAAATGAGGCCGAAAAATTTGAAGGCCTTTAAATGAAAAGCAAATGTGGAAGAAGGAAAAGACATCTTGTCTCATTCTACACAACCCAACTATTCTGAAACCGGTACCGGGGTAAGACCAAAGTACCCAGCTTCTAAAACAAGGACTTAGGTCAGTTTTATTCCATGGTCAGCACAATAACCACGCGAACGTCAGATTTTCCCCATCATTCTGCCTGCGGTTATCTGCTGATGTTGTAAAAATCCTATGTGGCTGTTAAATGTGTGCTGTGATATAGATGGACGCTCCTGGGGGAGAGTAAAATTCTCACTTTAATTCCAGAGACATTCAAGTTCTGGTCAAGGATTTCTTGTTGTAATGAAATGTTGTATTTGATTTTAGGTAGTGAGTTTGTTTGTCACAATGTTTTAGAGAGATTTTAAACTGGTTTTTGGCCAACAAAGTGACTTGGCTATCACCCTTCCGCACAGCAATTCCACGAAGGTGCAGGGTGAGCGGCAGACGCTGCTCAAGTCACGGTGTCTAGACAGAATCGTCATTGCATCCAGTGGCAATGCTGTCACCGGGGGTCCTTAAGAATGCTTTGTTTGAAGCCCCCTGGCCCACCACAGCACGTGTCCTATTGTCACTCGCAATTGTGAATAATCTGTGTGGACAATGGGTTTGGCGAGCCTCCGGCATGACACCAGGTGACCAGAGTGGTCCTCACACTGGACCTCAGCACTGGGAGTCCAACACCCTGTGGGAGTTTGGTACCGCAGGGGTGTTTGGAAACCTGGGAGAAGCTGTAACCTTGCTCGATTTTACACGTGTATGCCGTATTATTCCTCCAGCGACTGTGAAAAAGTCGTAAGTGATATAAATAGGCTCCTTTGCGACGTCACTTTGCTGAAAGCCAAGCTGCGGACTCTCCCGCTCTATCTGATGTACTTTATGACATTACGTGAAAGATAATCCTACTCACTCGCGTTTGTATCAGCGCCGCTTAATATGCTTTTCTGGACATTGGCTGCGTACTGGTTAAGGAAGTGGAACTGCGATCCTGAGGTTTTAGCTTCGGTTCTCAAAATGATTTTTACACTCAGCTGAAGGATGGAAATATAAACTCTTTTTTTTTCCCAGTCCCTCATCAGTCAGTCCCTGGGGTTTGCAGGCCTTTCATTATATTTCAAACACGTGGATGCCGTGCTTCCCGGCAAAACCAAATAATCTGTGAATTTCGCGCTGAATATTTTGCGCTATTAAATAAACACATGAATGAAATGTTGGTATTAGGAGTGGACCATGACATGGCCTGGGATGATAATTTAGTTGTTAACCACCATGGAGGCTATTAAATGTAAATCTGAAGGTACTCAGGGCTGCAGAATAATCGCAGATGAGGATAGGAAGTCTGCACATAGGAAGGTTCTAGATGCAGTCTCAGATCTTTAAAGGAATAAATAAATCTCCCGAAAGTGACAGACTTGCAGACTTGCGGAGTTTAATAAGATGTCTTCCAAGGAGCTGATGCCATTGCTGCTCATAAGCCTTCACTGTAGGCCTGAAGACGTTCGCGAAAAGAAGCGTGGATGACACGGCGAAGCTGTCCTTGCTGTCAAATAAAGCGACGTTCGCCGGACACTTTTGTTCCAAGAGGGCAAGAAGTCATGTAATTGCGGCTTTTACATCAGAACCAAAACTTGGAGATTTGCGAATTACCTGCATTTAAGTCACTTCCAGAGACAAATTCAGTGACTCAGTTTGGTCCAGCTGCGTTTGCGCAGGTGACAGCAAAAGCTCGGTGCAAACTCACGTACAGCACAGCTCTGCTGCGTTTTAGTCGCTTCTGCTGTTGACTTGCATCTTGAACGCTAGGCTAAAGGTGGCCAGCCACGTCCTGCAAGGGCGGTGGTGTCTGAAGGTGGCTGCCACTCACTCCACCGAAGCCACAATTTCAATAGACAATAGCTTCACCTGGGTTTTGTGGGTGCGATCAGTTTGCCAGCTGGGCTGCTTTCCAGTCGGCACCGAGTTCCAGCCTCTCCAAAATGGCTTTTGACAAACGGCCTCGGTGTCGGACCTGGCTTGAGCGGCACCGTATTATGTTGCTTCCTCAGCCCCATCATGAGGCCTGATGTGAGGTGGCACGGACGCGGGGCCAACGCTGGGCCGGCTGCTGGTTAATGAGTTACCTGGCCTGCGCGAGGCTCGTGTCGTAACCTGGCAGAAAAAGGATCCATTGACACAGCTGCCATGCACCACTGTGTGCTGAGGGGGGATTGGCGAGCACCGGCAGTCGCCCGCAGCACAAAGGCAGCGAATAATGGACGTCAAACGGTCACCTCTCTGACATCCTCACAGTTACTCAGTTTTCCCATTTCAGCCGATGGAACCCAGTTAGCTGACTTACAGAACAGAACGTTTTTCTCCGTAAACCTTATTGCAGCCTCTTGCTTAGGTTGGAGCTTATTTTACAACTGTATTGTGTGATTGTGTAATTTTATGAATTTTTTTTTTGCTTTTCTTTGGGATTTGCCCTGACAGCTGTGAATATGATGACAGAACTGCAATGGCATTTGCAGCAACAGCACTGGTTTAGGTCAGTTTAGTCTCATATACACTGCCTGGCCAAAAAATAAAATCACCACCTGGATTTAACTTAGTGCTATGATCTGGGTTTGCTTCAGTTGGTCAGGTCTAGGTTCAGCAACGTTATGTGCCCAAAAGATGAGGTGAGCTAACTACCTGAATATACTGAATGAGCAGGTTTTTCCATCAATGGGTTTTTTCTTCATATTCCAAGATGACAGTGCCGGGATTCATCGGGTTGGCTCAGATTGTGAAAGAGTGCTTCAGGGAGCATGAGAGAGACATTATTTTCACACATGGATTGGCCACCACAGAGTCCAGACCTTAACCCCATTGAGAAGGAATTTTTGGGATGTGCTGAAGAAGTCGACTCTCCCATCAGTACAAGATGTTGGAGAAAAATTAATGCAACTCTGGATGGAAATAAATGTTATGGCATTGCATAAGCTTATCGAAACAATGTCATGGCGAATGCGTGCCGTAGTCAAAGCTAAAGGCGGTCCAACAAAATATTAGAATGTGTGACTTTTTCTTTGGCCGGGCAGTGTATTAGGTTAATAAATTAAATATTAAATTAATTAAATGAAATATTAGGTTAATAAGCACATATACAGACCAAAGCACATTCTATATACACGGCGTATGGAAGGAAAGAGCGTAAATAGGCCGAAGGTTTGTTTTGAACTCTTTCATTTAACTAATCTATGAGGAATTTCCAGCGTTCAAATAATTATTAAAAATTATGCTGCAATATCACTTTTAATTTTTTATTGGCAACAATTAGTTAGCCAAATTGTTTCGGGGGAAAAATTTTGGGATGGGTTTTGTTATTTTTTCCCTCGAAAAATGAGCCACGTATTGTTTACGGTAAGTACTGTGCTGTGCACCATCAGAATACGTAATATATGGATGTGAGTCAGACAGAGAGAAGCAAGTCCGTTCGGAACAATTCTGTTTTTTTTCCCCCTAGTTTTATTCACCTTTTCATAAATTGGAATTTGGATCAACACTGACGCAGCCTTTATAGGTAACTCTCCGTGCAAAATTATACCAAAATGGGACAAAAGGGAATGAGGCAGAATGTCATTTTGTGAGAAATTAAGCTGGATCAAAGGCTGCGACTATCCGGGCAATTAAAACAGGGAGAAGGCATTTGGAATAAAAATTCTAGAACCGAATTACTTCCTGTATTCTTCTTTGCTCAGTACAAGCACAACAAAGTCAAAAGCTGTAATTCTGGGGCGGTCAGTGTGCTATTGAAATGCTTTAAATAAAATCAATACCTGTTGTGTAGGTATTGATCCAAAGAAGGAAGCTGTAAGCTGCTGGTGGGGTTTATTATTGGGGGCCTTTGGAAAAAGAACGAATGTCTCTAATCTGTGGGGTTCATAGCTACTTTTTGAATGTTGATTTTAGGTGATGAATTTAATACTTCTGAACTAATTTAAAGTAAAATGAATCTAATACGTTGTCCCCCAACTCGTGACCGTTACCTATGAGTGCTTTTGCGTCCAACAAGTAGGCCATCCTGGATTTGATGGTGACCTTTTACAGTGAAAGACCTTCATATGAAGTCTCCATTTAAAGAGATTTCTGCTAGGGCAGAGTAGATAGTTTAATACGCCCTTTAAATTTTATTGTCTTAATTTTATCTTTCATCATTTTCCTTTCCAGTGGCCGCCTTCTAACTTGTTTCGCTCTTGCAGTAGAGGGAAACCCCATTTTAGCAGCTTAATTCATTCCTGGAAACACTACAAATTGAAATTCCATATAAGGAGATGATGTTTTGCATCACTTTAAGAGGGGAAAAATAAGCTCATCCAAAGCCCACCCCTTACAACCAACTTTCCCAAATATCACTAAAATGCTGTAAAACACACTTTAGCACGTAGAGCAGTTCACTGCACCATGAAGCCCACGCATGGCTTCCCCCAGCAGAGACACTTTATTAAAATGGAGACACTCCACACGTGTACAAGCAATTCAAATATGAGACATGAAACTGAAGATATTAACAAAAAATGTCAGTTTCAGTCTGCCGTACTCCACACTATTGTGTCACCAGGCATTATGGGACAGGAAGAAGTAACACAGGAACTCAAAATTTCTTCATTTCGAGCAGACCGATTTCTGGTACTGTGTTATGGCACAGCGTCACTTCCGGTCATCTGTTGTGTAAACCAGGAGGTGATATTAAAAGTTTAGCTTTGTGATAGTGAAACTATATTTACCAGAGTTGCATATACTAGGGTTTACCTTTATTAGTCACCTGGTACCCCAGGACAGTAACTTTGAGCGATGTTCAGTTCTCTCTCATTCTGCAATAAGTCTTCTTCATACACAGCTCCAAAACTCCCTTTGGGGGGCTCCTGAAAGTTGAAGCAAATCAAATGTGTGAACGTGTGGATTAAACTTCATTATTCAGGGCTATGACCAAACCAGGAACGAATACAGGTGCATTGTTTCATTGTCTCACCCGTCCCAGCAACACCACCACCCCCAAAAATGAGACGTATGCAAAGATATGACATTAGGTCCCAGAAACATACGCCAACACCAACACGGTGGATTTGCCACAGCGGAAGGACCCCAACCAATTGAAAAAATGTTAGGTCGGACTCTCGTGTTCAGAAGCCATCCTCTAAACGCATTACAAAGACCTGCACCTGAGTGTGGTAAAGGAATTAAAAGTGAAATGAATAACCGAAACCACTCTTTTCATCACTTCTCTACACACCTACATAAAAGAGAGGTCTGTGTCATCTTCCTATACTTTTATTCTCTCTTTGTACACTTCCTGCAGTGTTACCCTTCTTTCCTTCTCAGTGGATGTGAAAAGAGGTGTAAACTGTGGGTCTGTGCTGCCTGCACAAATTAGGGCACAATATTGAGGAAAGGGATTTTCAAAACATATTTTATATTATAGCCCATGCTCTATTCCAGCTCCACATGGTCACAGGGATTAAAAAATATATACAGTATAATCCAAATTACCAGGTTTGCTTTACTTCTCTTGAAGCTTTTGGAAACTGTTAGCTAATTCTTCTTATTATTAAGTAACACTCATTTCTGCACTTTTTCACAGCTAAGAACCGTTTGGTTTGATGCATCTTTCATCCGGCAATGCAAATAAAAAGCGTGCGTTGGATGTAAAAGTGTATTTCAGCTTTGCGGGCTTTCTTGCTGTATGATTCACAATAGTAATTTGTTCATTTGTGGATATTGTTTTAAAAAAGTGTCTGCTGCGGCGTATTTGTCACATGTAATGTATGTATGTGGCGGAGTGGAATTAGCTGTATTTTTGGGCTGGGGATGGAAACGCGTGTTAGAGTCATGGGTTTACTGGATTAGTGCGCAGGGATCCAGGTTCGGGGAGCTTTACCCCCGGTGTAGTTGTCTTTTAGATGACAAACTGGAAGAAGTGCTTTGGAGAGCAGAAGAACGGGGTGTGAGGCTTCTCTTCACCACATTTGCTTCTCTCAACCCCCAGCGGATTCTGAAGGATGCTTGGTAGTTTCCTACTTCCTACTTTTCTCAGGGGCTTTGCACTGAAGTCTTTGCATTTTTGTACTTTGCAGCACTTTTTTGTGTATTTTTGTAGCACTTCTGGATCTACGATGAAGAGTAGAAGAGGAGACCAGCAGACTTTCTGAGGTCAGAATCTAAACGGTTCTGGTTCGGCCTACAGATCAGGACAGTCATGCGACCCAACGAAGTGCAAAGTTCTGGTGAGTGGAAGTTTTTTCGTTGGATTCTGTAAAGAAGTCCACAAAAAAGCAAGCACTTTGACACAGAAATCAGTTTTTTTTTTTTTAAATTTTTTTATTAATACAGCCTTCTTTCTCACTTCAAATACAAGTTTTAAAATATTCTTCAAGTATGGCCGGATACAGAGCACAGTTTCAATTTTCTGTTTAGCAGATTTACAGGATTTGTTTTATGGCAGCGATCGCCGCGTCGGATTTCCGATCTCGTTCGATTCCTCCCAACAGGCAACGATTTAAGGGCATCGAAACAAAAACGCTGCGCGGTGGATGAAGGGCAAACTGAGCAGAAGATGGTTTCGACACAAGCGCACGGTTTGCGAGACGCAGCGCTGGGAAAACTCTGACGGGACGGGACGGGACGGTTTGTGGCCGCGCGTCCGGCTGCGAGGAACGGCCGAAGCGCTTCGGGTGGCGCACGCTCGAGTCTTTTGCGGGTTTTTGTCATTCGTTTTTTCGGGCGTGAGATGAGAGGGGAACCCCGCGCGTCGCCGTCGCCGTCGTCGCGCAGGCTCAGGGTGTCGCGCAGCCCGCGGGGTCGAGCGACAGCACGACTTCCGCTTTGCACTGGAGCGCGCTCGAGCCGTCCTGCGCCGCCACGCAGCTCTCCAGGTTCGGGGAGACGTCCTTCACGCAAATGGCCTGAGGCGGGGGGGAAAACAGACAGAATTCAGCCAAATAAACCCGCAAACTTTGGTGGAAAACTGTCCGGAGCGGAGTTCGTCGTGGTGCTGAACGGACAGCGGCTGCGCAGCTCCGCTTTGGTCTGCTGAGGCAAAACACGAACCAGTTCGGACGCCACGTTCCGTTTTTTTTCCTCTCTCTCTCCTCTTTCTCGCCTGCATTTGTGGTTTTTACAGCCGAATTTGCGCTCTCCGAAACGTCGAGTGCGTTCCAGTGCAACTTTCCAGCAAAGTCGTTTGCGACTCTGAGGCGCCGCTCACCTGGCGCCCTACACCTGAGCAAAGCGCTAACCCCCGGCCGACGCCTTAACACTAAGTCACCATCCGGCTTCGTGTGAACGTCTGCGGACGGAAGAGCATCGTTAACAGCTCGGCTCAGCTCAGGTAGGCGAGCTGTCGCTAAGAAGAAGGAGGCGACTCACCATATTTTTCAGAATGTAGTTCTGCCGACTTTCCGATTCTGGATTCGGATCGGCCTCGTCGCCGCCCAGCCCGGACTCAAGCTCGGACCTCCGGATGTAAGGAGACCTCCGAATGCCGGACAGCAAGCCGGACGCTCTGCCCACGGAGTAGTAGCTCGGCCCCGTGGCTTGCTTGTACCACGCGTCGGTGGGACACCACGAAACGAGCGTGGAGATGGCTACCAGGACCAGCGTGAGTCTGAAGGAGCTCTCCATGGCCAAGGCAGCTGATCGATGGAAGCGCCTGGCGGCCACCCCCCCGATGTCCCGCTTATAAAGGACGCCGTGCTCATGAGGAGCGGTGACTCACGTCTCCGCCGGAGAAGCGGCCAATGTGAGTCGATCACCGGGGGCGTCGTGGGGGGCGTTGGGGGTTGAGGGTTTGGGAGGGGGACGGGGGCTGACCGGGTGTGAGGGCTGCCGATACGAGAGGTGTTTTTTTACACCCGCGTTTGCTGCACAGTTCAGCTTTCCGATCATGCAGCGTTGCAGCGCATGAATGAATGAAATTTTTTATGAAAGGTGCACGACATGTTTGGGTGTGTAGGAGAGACCTTCATGGCCACAGGTCAGGCTTATGGCTGGGTGAAAGCAGGGGACAAGCGGAGTCGCAATGGCTTTCCTCCGATTGTCGTCATGTCTTTCTGATGCCTTTTCATTTGCGACCGATACGGCGACCGGCACGACCGAGCCGCAGCGATTGATTCTCGGCAAACAACAGCGTTTAGGCGACAAAATCGCTGCGACGGGCAATTTCCTGCCTGCTTAGGGTGTATCGGCTTTTATTGGACCTTGCGGCAAAAATCCAGCCTCTGCAGAACTACATTATGAACTATCGACAAATCAGAGCCCAGTGTTCTGACCCAAAAGCACAGTTCTGCACCCCTTTAAAATAACTTTTAAGTTCAGTGGTTTCTATGGAAACCAAAGCTTCACCGGCATGCGAGGATTTGGACGAAGGGATTCTGCTTGTTAACCTTGCAGTTTTATTTGTTCGTTTGCTTTGCCATAATAATGCAGTCATAGCAAGTATTGTTACTCTTTACTTAGCTGACTTCTTAGTTCCTGGTGATGTTCAGGGTCAGAATTAGTAAAATACAGTAGTCGTTTTGGTAGTTACAACGGTTAATTGTCTGCCTGGACAGATTTTGAGTTTTAATTTGCTTGGTCAAAGACAAAGGGGTATTTTATTGATTCCACGTTGCTTTTGTAAGGCAGTGCTTCTATCTCTGCAGTCCTGGCTGTGAACAGCAGCTTTACTCATACAAAAGATGACTTGTCTGCCGATGACTTTGCCTGCGCTAGGGCGTGTTCAGAGGTTTATGCGCTAGGCTACTTGTCAACCTGTGGATCCAGCTCTATTTCACACTGCAAAGGACCATCTTCTATACCATTAGTTGTTTCTGAAGGTCTGTACTCATGCAGGTGGCTTGTAGAGAAAGAATTACTTAATCTCACATTAGTGAGCATGCAGCATGGTGGCATAGTGTGCAGCACTGCCTTCTCAGAGTTCCTGGGCTCTGCTATTGAACGTAGGTTAGAATCCAAATTCATAAGCATGCGATTTGCATCTTCTCCCTCCGTTCACGTGGGTTTCTTCTAGGTGCTCCAGTTTGAACCCCTGGTTGAAAGATGCGTTTCAGGGGAAACAATGACTTTAGAATAATTGCCCGTAGGCCGTATATACGTGTTTGTCACATTTCTCTGGTGTATAGGTGGATGTATGCGTCTAGGGCATTTACTGTAGAATTTTTAAATCTTAGGTTAAGTCGTGAGCTAAATACTGAACAGTGATCATTGTATTTGTTTTTAGACAAAAGCATCTGCTAAATAAATAAATTCCTTTTTAAATTTGTTGCAGTCCTTCCTGTGACTTGTGAGCAATGACTTCAAATGGATTCATTTATTTGGATGACTAATAGACTTCTAATGGTTGGGTAGGCCTGTACTTTAAAGATTGCAGCTTTTTATGTATGTTTTTTTTAGTTGGGAATGTACACGGCTGAGGACACCTTGGCAAGGCTGATGACACAATGCCACGATGAAAGGGTTTCACGGACAGAATTTTTTTAACAGTCAGTGTTACGTGTAATTTTTTTACAGACACGGTTTTTAGACAGAGATATCACATTAAAATATTTTATAAACTGGTTCACACTTTCTTAAATGTAAGGGCCAAGTCTGCAGCCGGTCTACACTGTTGTGTATCATGTTAGGTGATGCACACTTTTCCTAAAAGAATCTACACAGAGCGCAACCTGAGCCTGGTTGTCCTGAAGCGCCACCGTGTGGTTTGCTTGGAGTATAGCAGTAACGTCGATTATTACCCCGTTTTTTTGACGCGCTTCAGGGTTAGTACCTTATTCAGTGGTACTACAACAAGAATGGGGATGTGAACCTGCAACATAAAAATCCTAACCACGACAGTACGAACTGGCCAACAATCTGTTGTCTGTATCACTTATAAGTAAGTGGGTGATCGATCTGATAATGTGCAATAGCAGCAAGAAGGCCGATTATGTTCTTTTTTGGAAATAGACCAGTGCTGTGATAAAGTGTTCGCCCCTCTCTAACTGTATTTGTTTTTGCAGTTTTTTTATATACATGGAATTGTAGGTGTCGCTGTGAATTTGTGACTCAAAACTTGAACTTTTTGGATAACACAGGCCAAGTTTTATACTGTAAAATCCAAATACACCATTTCAGAGTAAGAACCTTCCACCAATAGTCAAACATGGTGGTGGCAGTGTGATGGTCTGGGGATGTTTTGTTGCCACATGACCTGAATGCCTTGCTGTGATTGAAGGATCCATGTTCTCAGGAACCTCTATTTATCAGGTCATGCAGCAATACTACAAGTACAACATCCAAACACACTTTATATGGCCAAAAGTTTAACACCTGAACATCACGTCATCACATCATCGCATCTGTATATGTGCTTGTTGAGCATCCCATTCCAAACCCATGTGCATTAATATGGAGTTGTTCCCCCCTTTACTGCTAAAAATCCTAACTTGAGGTTTTGTGACTTGAAGTTTTGTGACAAGAACTGTTTATTTTCGGAAACCTGAAAATGCTAAGGAGCTGCATTAGTTTTGCGTGGAAAAGTGGGCCAAGATCCCTGCACAGCAATGAGAGACTATGTTCAACCACTGCAGGAGGAGTGTAGCTGCAGTCATTGCAGTTTAAGAGGACACAAGCAGATACTGACCGTGAATGTGTAATTCCACACTGTTTTACTCCTTTGACACCACATTATGCTGTCTTCCACTCCAAGTAAATGATAAAATACTGGTATGACTTCTTTCTCTATTTTCTTCTCTCCATTTACTCACTGGTAGAATTCACAAAATGATCTCTGCAGCCAAGGTCAAAATGGTGCAAAAATGAAAGTTGGAGAAGGGGGAATACATTTTTTCACAGCACTGTGCAGTAAGATTGAGTTGTCTGTTCATACCCTGCAGCCCTTTTCTTCAAGTACTCCCCTGGCTGGAGTAAGAGGTTCCAAGAGATGAAGGGCCTTTGCGCTTAATGGAGAAGAGCAACGGCCTACAAGTAGACCTGTGCCGGAAATAAAGCGCAAATATTCTTAAAGGAGGTCTAGAGCAGGACGTCCTCACAGGTGTGGCCTTCTCAAACAGCGGGACTAGAACACAATGCAGGTCAACACATTAGGAATGCAAAGGGCCTCATGTGCCTTTCATGCCGCCTTTGCACGGCATCGGGTTAACACCTGTAAAGAAAGGACTGGAAACTGACGTCCCCGCTGACGCAGTTGTGCACGTTGGGTGTGGCTCATTATGGATAGCCGGGTTCAAATCCTGAGAGACCTGTGGTGCTGCCGTGGCAGGTGGGTGTTCACCTGCGTGTGCTTACTTAGGGCTGTAGCTGGGGCTGGAAGTTTGGGAGGGAGATACAGGGGGGCATGAGGGAGGTCCACAGAAAACAGGAAGGGGGAACAGAGAAGATGCCATCGTGCTACCACCTACTGGGGGAAACAATATTTCCAGCTCTGGCTGACTGTCAATGAATTAAAGGCAAAGAAATGTGCAAACGTAACAGAAGTTGAGAAAGGATCCAAGTGACGGCGTTCCCGGTGACCAGAAGGAGAGCCACGTCAGCCGGCACCGCTCGAATGTGGCAGAGCCGGTGCGTCCGGCGCGGCAACACGAAGCAGCGCTTCCGCAAAGAAGCTCCGCACCCGGCGACGAGGAAGAGGTCGCCGCGGTCACGTGACCCCACAGCCGCGAACGAAAGTCCTCTCTGTCGCTTCCACACACACACACACACACACACACACGCACACACACACACAGACCGGGTCGCCGGGCCTCGCTTAACTTGTTAACTTGTATTTAAGGATTGAATTATTTATTTCTTTATTTATTCATTCAGTCAGTCATTCGGAAATTGAAAGTGCTTAGCGGGTCGCACGAAGACAAGGCGATGGGAAGCGTCTACGAAATATCTGGCCCGGTTGGATTATAATACGGCACACGGTAAACCTCCTCTATATTTAATCTTTTAAAAAGGACAAAGTTAGAGCGCGCTTTGTTTCTGAAAGCGAGAGCCATGCGTTCGATGAAAACGATCCATGTGTAAAACGATGTCGGCACCATAATCTGTCTCTGTTTGGTGACAACAGGTGCTTTCACGACGGTAGCGACAGGGACGGATTAAGTGCTGGCTGACTGTATTCGTGTGACTTATTTTATTTTTGCTTAACGCCGTCGTGTGCGATCGTTTCAAGTCACCTTCGTACGCGCGTTCGCGCGCGTATGTTGTCAATGGATGCATTGTACGTTGTGGGCAAAAGATGCCTTTAAACGGGAACTTTTTTTAAAGACACGATGTGACAACTTTATTGTCTTTAGGAAGTCCGGGATCTACCGCCGAAGAAGCTGGAGTGTGTTAGATTTTTAAAAATTTTTTAAAATTATTATTATTATTTAAAATATTAATTTCCGGATCTGCACGAGAGGTGTGACAAATGACGACACACGTGGATGTTTGACGTCCCATGCAAACAGAGGTGTGCGACTCCGTAGTCGCGGACAGCCCACTCATACGTCGTAACATCAGACGTTTAAATGCGAGCTGTGCCTTACACTTGCTGTGAAGCAGCATTTATTACTCGTTGTTTTCTGCCCAGTTCCCATTGTCCGTTTTGTCATTCCTGTGCACGACAGAACAATCCAGTTGTGTGGAGCTCCCGGCTGTTACATCGGATTATGGAACCAGGGCTGGACATGCCCGCGTCAAAAGGCAGAGAGTTGTGTACGTGGGGTAGGGGGGGATCGTGGTCCCCCCAGTCGTCCCTGAAGGCTTGGCTACCCATCATGACGTGGCTGCCCAGGTACCGGCTCACCTGGCTGCAGATGGACCTGATCGCGGGCATCACCGTGGGGCTGATCACCGTACCCCAGTCTCTGGCTTACGCCGAGGTGGCTGGCCTGCCTCCCCAGGTGAGCCTTGCTGCATGCTGCTTCCCGTAATGAGAGCTGCATGATCATGACAATGATGATGATGGAAGCACTGGATAAATGTTGGAATGATGTGAAAAAATACAGATGGATCACTGCAGGACTTTTACAGTACTGTCAGTTATTGCTAAGTGGGCAACATGGTGATGCGGCCGGGACGTGGAAATGCATACGAGGTTAAATCGGATTCAGTTTGTTTGGTATTTTCGTGTTCTCTCCGTGTGTTTCCTTCCATAGTCCAAACACATTCGATTGAGGTGAACTGGTAACTCTAAAATCACGTGTAGGGTGTGAATGTGTGAATGAACATGTGCCGCTAACCCCAGTGGGCCGCCACCCTATCTGGGCGTGCCCTGCTCAGCCTGGTGTCTTGTGCTTCTTTGATAAACTCAGGACCAGCACTGACCATGCCTTTGGACAAGCGGTTACTGAAACCAAGTTAGTTGTTCCGGTAATGTTGATAAAGCCATGCTGTTTGCTTTAAGGACACAGAGTAGAAATTTCAGTCCAGAAAGTTCCATGCCAAAGTACTAACCCTAATTTACTCTTATTAAAATATTTAGCTACGGTACATCATTAATAGTTGTATAACTGGGTGATATTGCTGTACAGATGTAAAAGAAAAAAAATCACTGTAGTTTTCTACGACGTTCACTTCCATTAATAGCTTTCCCTTGTCAGAGTCACGGGGTCCAGACTCAGTCGCTAGGGCAGAAGGGGTAAACCCTGGTCATGACACCAGTCCGTTGGATATCTGTGGCACTCAAAATCAGAAACGTGGCTGTGCTTACATGAACGTGAAATGTGATCGTTCACCAGAATGATCGGTATTTTTTGCTCCGCAGGAGTCTGGGGTTAGTTGGACTACAAAATTCCGGCTTTGTTTCATTCAATGCCCTTGTCATCCACCTGTAACTTTCTAGAAATCATTGTTGCATTCTTATGTGTTTTGTCCCACTCACTGAAATATTCTGCACTTCCCTTTCATTTGCCAGTATGGATTATATTCTGCATTCATGGGCGGGTTCATCTACTGCATCTTTGGAACATCGAAGGATGTTGTGCTGGGCCCGACGGCCATTATGTCACTCATTTGTGCCCCTCATGTGGGCCACCATCCAGGCCATGCTGTGCTGCTGACCTTCCTGTGTGGGGTCATCCAGGTCATCATGTCATTGCTGAGGCTTGGTAAGAAGGGAGGGGTCTTGGGCGGCAAAACGTAATGCTGTGACCTGCTGAGGTGGTTGGCATGAATGTACTTTGTGCACAGGAAATTTTTTGTACCTGTATGGAAATTGTGTAAACAAAGATATGTTAACCCCTTGGAATTTAACGCTGTATCTCAGTCCCGCTTCTTATCACCAGAAGAAAACTGGCACCACTCTTTAAAGATGGAGGTCATAACCCCAAATGTCTTTATTGATGTCTCAATGTGTTGTGCAGGATTTCTGTTGGACCACATCTCAGACCCTGTGATCAAAGGTTTTACCTGTGCGGCTGCTGTCACCATTGTGTTCGGGCAGATGAAGGTGAGGAAAAAGCAGCTGAGCAGTTTGGCGGAACATGACTTAGTAACTCTAGCCCTTCTGTTTATGTAGATGATACCTGTGGATATGACTGACACCCATGACCGTGATCCCAGAGCTTAATAGATTTTGCCCAAGAGATCTGTCCTCCTTTGATGAAATTGCCATTTTTTAATCAAGATGCAAAATTGCACAAAATTTCCTTTTTGTCTTTAGAATATCCTTGGTATTGGAGAAGTCCCTCAACAATTCCTACTGCAGCTCTACTACATCTTCCTGAAGGTCCCTGAGGCCAGGTGAGCTTTGCTTCCTGTGAGTGGTGCACTGGGATGGGGGTCATGTTAGCGTTCTTCAGCATTTACCCTGTTGTGTTTGTAGGCTAGGTGACGTCACCATGGGCCTACTTTGCCTCTGCACACTAGCTATTCTGGGTGGAAGGAAGACATCTGCAGGTTCAGAGGATCTCCCCAAGAACAGCAGACGGATTCAAGGTCTCATTTGGGTCCTTGTCACAGGTTAGCTGTCTACTTCCAACAACTCTGTTGCTTTGTATTCTCCTGGCTACTCGTTCCTTAAGCCAGTTGTATTGAGATCATCCCGTGCCACACTAGCAGAAGAAATTGTGTCTGAGTGGTTAATGCACAGTAAATCCAAAAATTACCCAAAAGTGTAAATATAAGGATTGTAAACTATGTAAAAGTCAATAAATGAGTCTTGTGCACAAGTCATATATGAATATTATATATCTCTGTACTTTGGAGTCTTGTGATTATTATTATGAGATATTGTGTTTTGTTAATGGGAACTGTTATCTACTGAGGAAAAAGCAATATTTGAGAATTTAATTGCGCCATTTTAATTTAATAAACTTTATTGCATGTATAAATGGTGACCTCGTGGGAATTCTCCGTGCTTCTAATGAGAATTTCTGCTGAGAGAAGGGCCAATCGCAGACAGTTTCCCCGGAGCTCCAGTTGCTCACCTCGCTGTGTCTGTTTGCCCCCATTAGCCCGTTGTGTCCTGGTGGTGGTTGGGGCAACCTGCCTGGTGTATGTTACTGAGGCTTGGGGCTATAAGCTCTTCACCATTACAAGCGAGGCCTCCGAAGGCCTCCCACCAGTCAAGCCACCACCCTTCTCTGAAAAAACATCCAACGGAACAGTAGTTTCCTTCAGTCAAATTGCACAGGTATGCAGATATTTCAGTTTCTAGATAATTACTATGTATAGGGTCAAGGAAACCACGGTATCGGCATTTGGTTTTGTTAATGTTTTTTCTGTGTTCATTTGTACAACACATACTTGTGTGTAGGTATGAAGACACATGCTTCTATGAATACATTTGGAAAAACCTGTTCGGTCAAAGACCTGTTCCATAGCGTCTCTCTACGTTACCCATCAGAAATAGGGGCCATGTGACACTACGCAAAAAAAATCCCAAAAAAAAATCATAAAGGGTCTCTTAAACAGCTGTACTTTGGGTTCTAGAATTTCCATGGCTTTCATGCAAGTAAGATGTAGAACAGAGTACAAACAATGAAGGAAATAAATGAACATCATATAGTGAGCACTATAATAAAGAGTAATTTAAAAAGTTAATGATTATAATGTAAGACACAGTAGATAATAAGGAAATTGTAAAAAAAAAAAAAAAAGGTGCAGCCTAATAACGGCATGCATGAAAGGAACTAAATATATTCCAGTATAGATACTGAGCTCCAAAGACACAAATCAGCTAAACTAGAACAAAAATTTCATAATATAATATATGAATAATGTCAGCGTTTTAATACTTTGTGAGGTAGCCTGTTTGGAGCTCACAATGACTTTTTTCCCTCTCTTCCTCTCTGTGGCAGAGTCTGCAAGGGGGCCTGGTCATCGTCCCACTCATGGGCTTACTGGAAAGCATTGCTATAGCCAAGGCATATGGTGAGAACCTAAACAACCGAGCTGTTCCCGTCACACTGCTCTTTCTGAAATATACCTGTACTTCATAAAGAATATGCTCATCTTTAATGTGCTATGTAATCACAATCCTGGCTGGCATAAGGAGTAGTTCTGCAGAGGAGTCAGGAGATTGGCTGGGCTTGGAGATTGTCAAAACGTTTTCTTTACTTTACAAGTCAGATTATTTTAAGCCGTTATAAAAGGGACAAAAATCTGGCACTTTCTGTGAGTGAACCGAACTGTTTGCTGCAGTGCTGTACAGCAATTTCCCACTTATTGTTCAAGAAAGTGAGGTGACAACCAAAAAAGTGGTAAACAGAGTCATTTTAGCATTATAGATATTATAAATTATTAGACAGGTGAAAATGAAAAAATGAAAAGAGTACAACTATAATGAACTTTTAATGAAAATCTCATTGGGATCACACAAATATTTAACTTTGTTGTGATATTTTACACTAGATGTCCATAAAAATATGTAAGGAGAAGCTTGAAATGTTGAAAAGACATTAAATATGCAATAAAACGAATGTAAGATAGGAGTTCTCCCCATCCTTAGCTGGTTGGCATCCTCTGTGTAACACTCATACATAACTCGTGTTCCAATGTCAAAAAACTTATTCTGCATGTGTGAAATAAGTGAAGGAAAGGTGCTGGGACTGCTTCTGGCTACACAAGAGGGGAATGTGCTTGAGAGCCAATGCCTATAAGTTGTGTTCTGCAAACCAGGAACTGAGGGTGTGTGTGTAGGGGGGGTGCACTGAAAAAAAAGCATAGACAATACCCCGCCCCCATGGGGGAGGGGCCAGTGGCCAGTGCCCCTGGCAAGGATGAGAAGGAGATGTGATTTGAATGTTGGGCAATCTGTGCACCTTAACATTATTGCATGGGCCGTAAATTTAAAAAATTAAAAAAAAAAAAAAAAACTAGGCAATATTAAGCATGATAACACACTAGTATTAAAAATAACGTAATAAAAATAAATGTTAACCAACACTGCCTCTTTCCTCTTTTCTTGTAGCTGCTCAGAATGACTACCGGATAGACACCAACCAGGAAATATTTGCAATTGGTATGCATAAAACGGCTCAGTTTGCTTAGGTCATAAAAGCAAGACTATACAAGTGTACATCCTATTTTATATATTTGAGTTCCTGTGTGTCTCCTGCAGGGCTCACCAACATCCTGGGCTCCTTTGTCTCCTCTTATCCAGTCACTGGAAGCTTTGGCAGGTAGGGCATGAAGGATTTTTGGTTGACTGATACTCATTACCAGCAGTGTTAATGCAATGGATAACACGAATAAAATCGATCAAACTGTATTTCAGGGTGAAATATATAAATGTGTGTAGTTCTTTCTTCTTTACCCAGTTTAATAGATTTTAATAACCAGAAGTTGTCTGGATTAAGTGCCTTCTTAAAGGGGAAAAACAGTTCCTGTTCTCCTGCTGCTCTTTATTTACATAAGTTTTTGACTACAAATTGAGCTTCTCACTAGAGCTTTGTCTATGTTATGCATTGCTTGTGTGTATGGAGGCCATACTGTGGGCAGCGTGCGCTAAGCTTCCTTAAATCGTGAATTAAATTCATTGCTTTTGCAGGAGTGCAGTGAACTCGCAGACCGGGGTGTGTACACCAGCCGGCGGGGTCCTGACTGGTGCGTTCACGTACTTTTTGCCTTCTGCCAAATGTCACAAAGGAACCTTCCTTAAGTTTTAACTGCTTTTATTGTCCTCTCTTGAACGTTCCCTTTGACCTGTAGTACTTTTGGTTAGAAAACTTTGCAAAGAAGTAGCTGCTATTTTCCAGTTGGTACCAAACCAGCAAGAACTCAATAGACTCTCCCCACTGCAGGCACCATCGTGCTCCTCTCCCTCGCTTTCTTCATGCCCCTCTTCCACTACATCCCCAAGGCATCTCTGGCTGCCATCATTATCTGCTCCGTGGCTCCCATGGCGGATTATCGCGTCGTCCATGACCTGTGGCAGAACAGACGTGAGTCGTCCCCCCCCCCAACTCCGGGCTTTGACCCATAGGTGCCCGCAGGTTACAGTCAGTGAGCTTGCAGATTGAGTTTGTCAGCTCCTCAAATGTTTCTTCGGTCCAAGGTTCACACTAATGTATGCGGTTCACACCATTTTGAAGAAACATGAGCTAAAATGTAAATTCTTCCCCGTTTTTTTCTGTCTGCAGGTATGGACATGCTGCCCTTCCTGGTTACCTTTGTCATCAGTTTTTGGGAGGTGCCGCATGGAATTGTGGGAGGCGTGATCATGTCTGGGATGCTCAATATATGCAAACGTACAAAGTTTTTACATACTCCTCTGAAGACGCTTGGACACTCGCAGAACGTTTAAGTTCTAGTGGACTTCCCTCATTTTTAGTGTCGTGTTTTATTGTGTCAGTCAAACTACAAAGCAGCTAAAATATACTGAAAGGAACAGAGATGAAATTTTCAAAGATGAGGTAAAAAAACATTTAGACATTGTGAAAAGCGGGGTCCACGCTAGGTAGGTAACAATTTGCTTCAGTGAAGTATACAGCTTTAAATATAAACAAAGGTACAAAGGTGTTGAACTCCAAGAGCCACAATGAGATGAAAACTGTTGAAAAATGGGCTTCATTTTCTGTCTGGTTGTGAAATAGACATTATTTTTATAAATAATACAAAAAATTTAAGCTGTTTTTATAGAATAAATATTTAGTTGGGAATATTTTGCCTGACATTTTTTCTGCACCAGAACCATTGCAGCCATTGAGATTTTTTTTACGCAGTCACTGACCTTTTGGTACCGGCTACCTTTGCACGTATTGAGGTGTTGTTTTAATTTATTCCCCAACCAGATAGTAAGGAATAGAGACTCCCGGTACAGCACTACACTTTTTATACACATGCATGTTTGCTTTGCTTAATCCAAACTCCAGACGGACTTCAGGAGGACAACAGTTGTCTGTCATTATTTGAAAAGTCTGCCTGTTTATCGGAGTACTTAAGTGTTACAAGGACCCGAGTCGGTCTTAAATCTTAAGTCCTTTCTACTCAAACTGTTCTGTGTAGGGATGACTAAAATGGCAAACTTGTGCAAACTACAAATACTTTTGCAGGACAGCGGCTCTTGTTCACTTGTAGATTTACTGTTGATGGAACTTATTTGTGCTGCTCTTCTGGCCTCTGCTTCTGTGAGCCAGTGTTGCTGTTCTGGATGTAGAGAAGCAGATTGGTGATTCAGGAACCTCGGTCGGCAACAAGGCGTAGGACCCATGTGCGGAAGGGAGACACGGGACAGGAGGTGCGAATGCTCACTGGTTTAATGTGGGTACAACTTCATGGTACAAAGACAGGATTAACATCACGGACAGCAGTCGTCAGGTCCCGCACCCGTGTTGGTCGGCTCGGCCGCTTTTATGTCCGCGGCGTCGCATCCTGTCAGCGTCCCGACGCGCCTGACAGTAAGCATTGTAGGAGCCACCTGTGAATAATAATAATAATAATAATAACGAGAAGAATAAGAATAAATGCCATTTGGCAAAAGCAACATTTGCAACAAGGTGTAGTTCTGCCCAACATTGGCTCGCTTATTTAAACTGAGGTTGCACTGCTATCTGAAGTAGAAATGTTTCCCAAAACACAAAGATGTCGTTCTTCTCGAGAGACAAGAAGATCCCAGGAACGTGGGGTTCAGGCTGACACCGGAGCTCCAGGACTGCCAGCATTTACTGCGGCGCGACTCTTTATTGATCACAAAAACGAGCGGACCTCGCGGGACTTGGACGAGGAAGGCGGCAGGGCTGACGTCCTTTTCACATAAAACGAAACTGTTGGCTGCCACACTCCTGCGATTACTTTCGGCGAAGTGAGCGCGGCCAGCGTCGCTCTTGCAGCCATTTTACCAGGGTACGGCCGAGCGTGTAGGTGCGTTTGGGGTCCAGGCGATGGAGGAGCTGTAGCTCCCACCCGGGCACCGGCCTGCGTTGCGCGACTCGCGTCCACAGCGCATTTCTTCGCCCGTCCCTCCGCTCGGGTAAGAAACCTCTTTTGTCCACATCTCCGTCTGCGAATCCGGTTAAATTTGCTAAAATATAAGTGGTAAAATGGTTTCTTTTCTCAGTAATTCCTCCGCGAAGAAATGAAAGTGGTGAACTTTGTCGACTTTGTTGACGTTTTGCGCGGTGCGTCCTCGAACACGCCGCACCTACTTTTGATATTTCGGCATGAATCTTGACATCGCATTCGAGTCACGCGTTTGACATTCGATAAGTACAACTCATATTTTTGTGGCAAAAATAATGCTCATATCTGCGACCGTACAGTAAAGCACAACATATTAGCAGTGGGTTAGCGACCACGTACAACGCAAGTCACGAGGATCGTTGCTTTGGTCCGGTCAACGAAGCCGGAAGTAAGTGACGCAAACGCAAAATCCGAGCGCCTATTGGGTGGCGTCCGAGCTCCTCGTTTCCTATTGGCCAATATTCCGCCCGCTTTCTGTCCGGGTTCGGCTGCCTCCGTGCGAAGGTATTCCAGGCAGAAAGGCTGAAGGTGCAGTTTGTGCGTGAAAGTACTCAATTTTTACATTTCTGACACGACTTCAGTCTTCCTTTTTTTTTCTGTTGAACAGTCGCTCGAGTTTGTTGTCATTAAAATGTTCACCCAGCACACGTAGTTAAACTGTAATTCGGGGAGATGTCTCCCGAGTGAGTCGTAACAGAAACTGCAGTTGAGGAAAGACAGAAGAAATGAAAGCGAAAGCGAATTGAAAACCGCAGTTTTGTACATGTCACTCTGAGGAAGAAGAGCCCCGAACTGCCTTTCCTCCCCCGTCAGATACCGAGGAGACATTCGAGGATGAAGTGCCCAGAATGCGGCCACGTCTTAGTCGAGCAGGCGGCCAAGTTCTGCAGCAACTGTGGCTGCAGGTTGGCTCCACCTCAGGATCCCAACTCGACAGGTATGGCAGCGGACTGACGTGCGAAAGCTTGAAATTTGCAACAACATCGCGCTCTTTAGCCTCGTCCTGCTCATGAACACCAGCGACGATCTTTTTCTGACTGCGGCGGTCAAGCGCAATACTATGGCCAGAAATCCAGAAATTCCCATGTTAAAGTTTTCAATTGTACAAGAAAGCTGTATCTTTGCCTGGTTGTTAGTAAAACAGTGTTTTATTTCTTTCATGCAGTGGCAAATCCTTTTAAAAGCCACTAGGACAGTGTATACAAAGTGTTGTTTCTTGTGTGTGTTTTTATCAGTCTTCTAGCACAATTTTGGGAAATTTCTTGCGCTGTTTGGGTTTGGCTGAAACACATTATTATTTTCCTTGTAAGAAGTAATGTAAATAGCTCTCTCAATTTAGGCATTTTCACACAATTTGGTCTTTTTGGGAATCAGTTAGGCATGTGAATCAAGGGATGACTGTATATCAAGAATTTTGCCCACCAAACAGTCTGGCTAAAGCACTCGCAGACTGAATGAGATTTCAGCAGCAGTTCCTACAGGTTTGTGTGCTGGAAGATTTTAGCCTATAGCAGATTGTTAGCATGGCATCAGAGCCGACTTTTAGTCACAAGTTTCGGCATAATGGGGTGGAATTACTGAAATGGCGACCTATTCCATGCGTGGCGAGGACACAAGGTGGTGCTGGCAGGTATTCTGGGGAAATTGGAGGGTGGGAATTCTATTCTGCCAAAGCATGTGGTGAGAGGTGAGATTGGCAAGATAACAATGAAACGCTAAATATTTTGTATATTTTTTTACTTATCCTTCTAGCTAAACACTAGTTCACTACCATATGATTTTTCTGACAACAGTGCTTGGTTTTGCATGTTTGAGCACATGGTGAAGGAGGCCGATATATGCAGCCTGTTTCTGACATTTAAATGTGTATAAATAGATGAGAAATGTTTTTACAGTTTTTTTTTTTTTTTTTAAAGATTTAGATGCCGACCATCTAAATCACAGCTTCACTACATGGGCGCAGAGGAGGCTGCTAGTAGAGACAAGATGGTCGTTCTGGCTTAATTGTTGATATTCTAGGTGTTACTCATTTGCAGGAAAGCCCCCTCCAGCACCTGAAGTTGAGGAGGGATGTGGGGCACAGCAGGAAATAAAGAGTGAGTCAGCCTCTCAGCACGGCAAGGCGCATGAGGTGTCTACAAAAAGACCCAATGAAGAACCCAGAGGAAACATTAAGAATAAGGTGGGTTATAGCGTATATCAAATTTGTGGCACTGTAACGGTTCCTGTAATATTCAAACACTTGCTCTTTAGGTTTAGGTGAAATATGAAAAAAAAGCAGGAAATACACAGTGAAGCACTGTGGCCGCTGCTGTTATGCCCCAAATAAACATAAATGAGTCAACAGTTGTAATTTGCTTTGGACGATGACATCAGTTAACAAATAATAATAATAATAATAATAATAATAGTATTATTACTGCTTCTCAGTGATTATTACAAATGGTTTCTGATCTTCTGTTGTCTTTTTCAACTGGAATGTGTTGTTCCAGGTTCCTCAAATCTTATTCTATGAGGCGAGTGTGCATGTGTAGGGCTTTTCCAGCTCTCTAAACAGTCTGCAAGCTTAGAATTGAAACAGAAAGCCAAATGGGTTAAGTCAGGAAATTGATTTTTTTTAAAAGAGTCTCTGACTGATGAGCAAGGAAGAAAATCTGCCAATATACTGCTGTGTCGAGATAAGGTGTGGTGACTCTGGAAATGTTTAAGCTCTTTATGCATTTGCTTCTCCCTTTGGTCTGGGAAAATGGTGTTGCAGAAACTGATTTACTTGTGCAGGCATGAAGGATTGCTTGAACACAGCAATGCAGTATGAGTTATGTTTTTATGTACTGTGCATTGTAGTTGTGTATATATAACAATATTTGAGATGTCAAGCAGCATGTTCCTGAAAAACCGTTCGCAAGCCAACAGTTTATGAACAATAAATGTAATTATGTTTCAGGGTTCTGGAAATAAGACTGTACAATCACAGACTTTACTTCTGCAAGACGTGTCTGACATGGTAATACACACTGAAGAAACCCCATTCTGATTCTTTTAAATACACAATGTTTAACAAGTTATTTACTCAATTTTTTTCCCCCAAATTGATCAAAATGGAAATATGAAGACATTGGTGTACAACATAAAGTTTATAACCTTATCATTCATCTCTCTACATTTAAAATTCTGTGTTTAAAAACAGCACAATAAGTTTTTACACACATATACAGTGGATTCAGAAAGTATTCATACCTCTACACTTTCTGCACACTTTGTTAGATTTAATTTGAAATGGATACATTTGCCATTTTTGTCCATCAGTTTACACTCAATAAGCCATAAAGGCGAACAGAACAGGTTTTCAGAAAGGTGTACAAATTTAAGTTTCAAATTGAAAGTGTGCAGAAAATTAAGAGGTCTGAATACTTTATGAATCTAACAGCAAGGCATGACGGGATACGCTGCGTCTCTGTAGTACTTCTTGAGATGTAGACATGTTTTTATATGCATTCCTCAAATATATTTATTTCAGTTTGCTGTATTAGTAGGAATCTGCATAATTTGCATTTCAGAACTAATAAAAAAAATCTTGAACAACACGGATAAAGAGGTTTTTACCCCTTTTCACTCTTTTACACTTTGTTACTGAGGGGGAACCTGGGTGTCAAGGCACACTGATAGTCATGGTGTGGTGTGAGTTTTGGTGCAGTACTCTTGCATAGAAAGAAGAAAAAATTTGATACAGTACATTTACCCGTATCAAGGAAGGCACCTTGATGCAGGTAAATGTGCTGTATCGAACAGCATCCACGGATTATTTCTAGAATGTTCTGGATTTGGCTGCTGTTTGGTGTTGTCTTTTAAATTCCTAACTTATCAGTGCTCTAGTAATTCTTGATATCTGATTTGTTATTTGCTGTGTCCGGCGTTCCCTCATTTAATGATGATGTTTCTTTAATGTAGAGAAGGAAAAAGAAATCCAAGAAGAAGAGCAAAAAGAAGGAGGGTCCTGACTCCCATGTGTCCAAACCAATGACTTCTGACATCTCTCATACATCTCTGCAAGACGAAAAGACCGAGAGGCAGGAAAAGGTGGAGTCTTTGGAAAAGATGGAGTCTTTGGACAGTGAGTGTTCAGATGCATCTGGGGTTTCATCCATTGCATTTGAGGGCTCGTCTGGGCCTTCGTCCTTGACTGAAAGTTGGATTGAAGTTTCGGGAACGGACCATGACGTCAGCACGCTGGGTGACAAAATGAACAGCAGTCAAACTGAGCCTGCGCCATTGCTCGACATGCCGGTGCAGCGCTGCCATGCAGAAGATAGTCAGTCTTCGAGGCTGCAAGACAGTCAGAATGTGAAGAAGGGGACTGATGTTCTGTCTTCAAAGAACCAAACACCCAAGGCTACTTTGGATGCCCCTGCCACACCTCCCACTGATTTGCCCATAGATTCTAGAAATCCCACTAGCCAGATTGATCTTGAGGAAGAAACTCAAACCGCAGACCGAAGAACTGATCAGGCTCATGGTAGAGTTAATGCGGCTAAGAAGGACGCAGAAAGCTCCCAGCAGCCTAACGCAGACCAGAAAGATGATGTGAACCGGAGTGGTGGCAAACCTAGCCAAACCCGACAGGAAACCAAAGCTGCAGAAGAGAGTGCGGGATCCCAGACCCAGTCTGCTAGAAGTCTGCAAGTAGATCTTGATCCGGTGAGGAAGCCAGAGATACCAGACTATCAGAATTTTAGTTCTCTAGAACCTGCCCAACAACTATCATAAGAATAAATTATGTTTTGAAGTTATTTCTAAATGATGATGATCTGAAAAAATAAATACTAATAAACACCATATTATATATAGGTTAATTAATTCATTTACTTTAATTGAAAATATAGTGTTTTATTTTTGTTATCCAGGAACTTTTAATTGCTTCTATTTTTGTATTTAAGCAGAATATGAACCTAAAATTATTTAGATTGCCTTCAATTTTGCAAATTCACAGGTGTTTCAAAAAGCAGCAGCGTCAGAGATTTCAATGAAAGGAACTGGAGATGCAGACCAAGTAATGAAGGAGGCTGACAGTAAACCAAACCCTTCGAAGGATGCTGAAAGCCTACAGGAGTCTCACACAGATCAGAATACTAAGACATCTAAACCACCGCAACAGAAAAAGAAAGCTGGCCAGACGGACACAGAGGAAAAGGGGACCATGATCTTTGGCCCACGCAGCAAGCCAGAGGTACTGCTATGTTTTCTTTAGCATGGGGTGGACTTTGTAATTTACAGAATAATAAATAATGCAGGTCCTACATTTCCTTTTTCTAATACATGAACATACTGTAAAGATGTACATTAAATCCAAGTGAATGTTCAAACCTGAAATTTTAAGCTCTTTGCCAGAAAATGTGCATCAGTGTAAAAAATTTTCACTGATTTGCAAGTGAAAATATATTAGCGTGTTATTAACATGAGAAGAAACTTTTGTCAGGATTTTCAATTTGTTTTCTAAACAGGCCCCAGACACAACCCTGAGAAAACCCCAGAATAAACAGAATTCTGACAAGGAGAAATCTCAGGGCCAAAAGTCTGCCAGGTCGAAAGGAAAATCTGGTTCTCCAACATCTCAGAGTGCAGAAACTGATAAAGAACCTGATGAAGGCGCAAAGAAAACAAATGTTTCCTTACAGACCAGGTGAAGTGAATATGTGATTTCTACCTTTTTAAAACTCTACAAACTGCTTTTGAGTAATAACTGAACCAAATCTTTCCAAACGCAGTCTTATTTGTCTTAGCTAATCATGATAGAAAGTTCAAAACAAAATTGCAAGACTAAAAAATGTAACATCATGAAATCGATTTTGTTTTTAAACTTTAATTTCAGCGTGTCCCCTAAGATGGAGATTCCTGTAGCTGAAAGGCTCACTATTTACTTCCACGCAATCCTCTCTAAGGATTTCAAATTCAACCCAGAAGAGGACTTTGTTTATCTGAGGGCTGGTGGTCCTCTCGGCTCGTGGGATTTCAATTTAATTCAACTCCATGTGTCTCGGTAGGTTCACTTTCGAATATTAGGTGTACAAAAACCCTACATGGTACTTGAATTTGCTGGACAGAATCAATCAATTTTTGATGCTGAAAAACTAAAATGTTATGTTTTAAATATGGGTATTTGCAGTGTGCTTCAATTTGCCTGTGTGGGTAGTTTGTTTCTACATAGTCATAAATACTATGGAATAATAATAAAAATAATTTTTTTTTGTCTTTGCAGGGACTTAGGAGAGCATGGTTTTTATGTAGAAGGAAAACTGATGACTTCGAAATCAGTAGCAACTTCGGTATCCATTCCATACAAATATGTTGTATATAAACAAAAAAAGAAAGCAGTAGAGTTTGAGTTCCTCTATAAACGAGATGTGGATCCAGCCAACCCGGCCAACAGGTGTATTTTTGTCAAGCCACACCTGCTCAATCAGGAAGGTACTGCATCAAAAAGAGAAGAATTTATTTATTTTTTTATTTTATGGATTTATCCTGAAACACATGCACCCTCACAGATGTTTTATCAGCTGTTTACGTGCTTTCCCACAAGTCTCATGTTCACTTTTTCCTACCACGTTGAAGCAGCATCACCACATTTACTTTGATTTAAAATGGGTAATTTGGCTGGATGGCCATCAATCCTGGGTGGAGGAGGAGGAAGGAGGATTTTCTCACAGCATAAAATCCTTGTTATGTGGTAGAAGAAAGCTTAAAGAAGTTTTAGGGCAGAAAACAATGATCTCACTGATAATGGGGTGTATTAGTCTGCCTTTCAAGAACCAAACTGAAGGCGGTGTCACAAGTTATAAACAGATTTTCATAAGAAAACATTTTTTTTAATTTTAATATTGTCCTGGGTCTCCCCCTCCTCCATGCCTCCTATGGAGAAAACTGACAAAGCCGCCACGCAGCAGACCCCATAAGCCTCTCTTCTTCACGTTATTCCATGATACCCAGGAAAAGTTCTTAGACTTGTTTTTTCTTATTGTTTTCCACACAGTTTTTACTTACATGTTATTTTGTAAATAAACTTCTTATGGCGTCGGTACTAACATGCCAAAATGTCCAGTACTGTGCATACTGCATCCTGTGTTATAAATATAGACATGATATTTATATTATCATATATATTAGACATGAGAAAAGTATAAAAATATTATTTAAATGTAAATATGATGCTATAATATTAGATCTGTATTTCTATATGTAATTCTTTTTTTCAGCCTTTTATATCCTGTGTCTATGCGTTTATTGTTACTTTTAGGAGAGTGGCATCAGTATGATGACATCATCTGTGCAGAGCCATCCACAGGGCTTTTTCAGTGGCTTAAGGAAACATTTATGCCTGATCAGCATAAAAATGTTGTCCAAGGGCGAAACATTGCGGGCAAGATAATGCTGGAAACCATATTCGATCTGCTGTCCACTTGGAGTGATGCTAACTTGAAAAGTTTCTTTGTTCAACTGAAGCAGTTTCAGGAGGTCTATGCAAACCCCTTTGTGTATGAAGAGAAGCAGAAGAGGTGGGGGTCCTTGGGGTACGGTGACAAGGAGGTGAGTGGACGTAAACATTGCGGCCATGCAACTTGTGTTTTGTGACTTGCAGAGCTTTGCTTTGTGATTAAAAGTTCTGTTTTCTTATCCAGGTTAAGAACTTAATAAAGGAGTTCATGGTGGAGAATGTTCTTCCTCAGCTGCAAAAGGAGAGTCAAGAAAAAGGCAGTTTCTTTAAAGACCCCTTGAAGGCTGCTGTGATAGTGCTTTATGTCATAAAGGAATACTCCATAAAGCTGGACCATGGAGAGCTGTCACGACTCTGCACTGCCCTGTGCTTGCCAAAATTGCCAAAAGAGGAATTTCTTGTATACTGGGCAAACTTGGATAATTGGCTTTCTGTCTGGAAGAAGTAAGTAATGTAAAAACTATGTATGAAATGTTTTGGTCTTCACAGCTGTTGCTTACTTTCGAGTTAGGACTTCAAGACTTGCTTGGTAGGGCTACTCTTCACTTTCAGAGAGCTCAGCATATACACTAGGCCCCCAATAGCCAGTGCGTATATGGATGTGCACTGAGCCTTCATCAAACAGTCAGTCTATTTACCCCCTTGTGTTTATACCTTGTGAGGAACATTGTTCACATGAAATGCTAATATCAGAAAGGTTCACCAATTTTATTTTCAATTTTGGCCCTTAACCAAATCAAGGTCGGTGCTTGGAAGGTTCAAAAGTACTGCAGCACCTGTTTGTATAAGGCAGTTGGATAATGTTTACCTGCATGCTTGGATTTTTTTTGTACAGTATATTTTTTGTACCCATGGTTGTTATACCTTAACAGACCAGTGAAGAATTTGGAAAGTTAGGCTATTTACACTTCCATTTAAATGGAGTGAATGTAAAGCCCAGTATACTCAATTCACACTCATTTTTGTACCACTTGTCCTCTTCAAGGCTGCAACAGTCAGCATCCTTTGCCAAAATCACACTGCTGCAACAAATTGCATAATAAGTGGATGGTTGAGTTTAGACACAAAGCTTTGTGATGTGCAACTCTTAAAACCAACCAAGGTTTATTATTTCAATGTGTAAGTAATGTGTTATCTTTTTTATATTTGTCAGTCCCTCTGAGATGGTGCTGTGGCTTATAAATAGTATGATCGCTAATGAGCTTCAGCGATGGGTCCTGCTGGTTCCTCTTCTTCACTTCCTGAGACGGACCTCTGACCCTTTTAAACCTGTTCAGCTTGTGGTCAACCCCCAGTACAACTACTCTTGGGCTGGGCTCGGTGGAGTGAAAATACCATCTTACCTAAGAAGCCAAGACAGAAGGTTTTTGTTTTCCTTCACTGTATTTATGTCTCATCAGATGCTTTTTCCAACACTTGTGTAACTTCACATATATAACATCATTATTTTGTTTACCTGTAACATCAACTGAAAAACCTGGGAAATAGTTTTTGAAGGACTTGGCAATTTTGTAGACCCAAATAGAAACAGACGATAGGTTATGTTGTGTGATTCAATGAATGTTAATGTGAAAAATTTTGTCTGATAAGTTGTATATATATTTTTTTTCCAGTGCATTAATGAATGTCATGAAAGCAAACATACATCTCGTAGAAAAAGACCAGCTACTGCTACGTTCCTGCATGGCCATTATTAGTCTGGATGATCTAATTAAATTTATTTCCATCACTCCTGTTGACCTGCTAGAGTGTCTCCATGCTTTTGTTTGTAAAACACCAGTTGACATCAGCTATTCCAGCTATGAGGTAAGCGTTTGTCTGCCTGCCAGTATATGTACCTACCGTGTATGCGTTTTATGCGTTTTTACTGTGATAACGCACATTTCTATTTCTGTTTACAGGATGTCTCAAAGATCTTGAGTATTTGTCAGACAAATCTAATTGAACATAAATACAGGTAACAACATAGACTTAATGCTTGTTCATTTTGAGGCCTTGCCTGGCCGTGCCTTTGTACACCTTCATCTAAATTCCTCTTGTCAAATGTTCAGGTGAACGAGTGGAAGGACCTATGGATGAATGTGTCACCTAAGAAAAAAGTACAGATTGTCCTCGGCATACAATGGACTTGCACTTAAGATGCTCAAGAACAAACAAATAAAAATAGTGATAATAATAAAACATAATTGACAAAAATGGTAAAAAAAAAATAAATAATTTTTAATGATAGCCAGAAACTTTGGTAAGCGAATGAGCATCTTATAGCAGAATGTTTTGTAATTTACAATACCTGTACAGAAGAGGTACAAAGTCTTACTGTAACAATAGCATCTGCCAACAGCTGTACAAAAAACGTATACGGTATACTAAAGATGAAAAATGTTGCAAATTTTTTTTGAAAATGCCTTAAAACGTTGCACCTGTGTACTAGCAAAATATGCATGGGTGATATCATAGTGTTAATATTTGGTTGAGGTCAATATTTTATGAGACTGTGTTACAACATGATGGCGTTGTCCCACCCTCACACAGCCAGGACCGTCTTCTCACATCTCACACAGTGTTGTTTGTTCTCACAAGCAATAAAATATTGGCCCCTGACCGCTACCGTATCCCTTATAGCATTCACCTCTCCTTTAACACCAGTTGGACAACTGACCAATGACTGGCCATCACTGAGCTCAGTGGGCTTACCCAGAAGTATTCTCATGGGTTTCTGAGCAATGCCTTGTCTTCCTAAGGAGAAGAAACTATAGTGCACCATTGGTTAGATTAGAAAGCAGTGTCAAGGCTACAGTTGGTCCAGTGTTTCTGCCAGAGAAATTTTCAGTATTTTTGTAAGCATTATATAGCATTTCAGTTCCTTAGTACTGTATTATGGTCAGTCAGTGTCACAGAATGTCATAGATTGCTCGACTGGCTCACATGAACTGTAATGATCAGAAGTTAAAAATATCTGTCAGATAAAAGTAAGCAATCACAATAAAAGCATTCATTCCTGTATCACTTGTTTGCATTTTCTTCTTTTTTTGTTATTTACAGATAATGTAAATGAGGCCTGGTTAGATATTAAGTTTTAATACTTTGAAATGATATAATTATTTTGTGTGTGTTCTTATTTTGTCTAGCTGCTATACTGAAGACTATGGGAAAGAGTGCTTAGCAACAGCAGTGAAACTGCTGCAGAAGCTCTGCAAAGGCGTGAAGTCAAGTTATGAGAAGTTGGCAATCCCTATCAAATGTGTGACTCTGGTCACTTCTGTGTCAGACTTTGCCAGTGCCTATGGGATGCAGGTATGTTGTATCTGAAGAAAAAAATTGAAATGACTTCAAATGAAATTGCTCCAAAACTCCAAATTTCAGTTTAATGAGTAAAATCAAAATGATCAGAGAAGTATGGATTTAGTGGTGCACAGTTACTAAATATTACTCAAGGTGAAGCTTGTTTGTTGAAATAACTATACATATGTTTCTGTAATGCTGAACAGGTCTCACTCCTTTTGTGTCTTCTTTCTATCGCTTGCTTTTAAGGCGACAGAAGACTCATGCACAGCTCAGCTCAGCTCCAAACACATTCAGCTTCTCACTGAAGCGATGAAGATCATGCGAAGCTGGATGAGTGAAACCTTCAGGGACCAGCTGTTGCAAAAGAACTATTCTAGAAGTTTAGGTTTTTCATCTGAGATTGAGGTGAGAATAAAACATTTTTTAAAGTATGACTTGTATCATCTGTTGGTTTCCATTTCTTAATTTAATTGTAGTACATTTTGTTTTTTACACTTAAATTCTACTTCATGTTTTGTTAAAATTAAGGTCCACAAAGGTGGTAGTATTTTGTAATTTGAAATTTTATTTTATACTTTAGTTCATATATTGAAATTGTATTTTTAACATCACTTATAAAACATAAATGAAATCAATTATCTATCTATCTGTCTATCTATCTAAAGGTGTGGAACAGTGTGATTTCTCAGAGTTTTGCCAGTGAAGATTTCACAAAGGAATGGACACAAACCTTCAGCACAGATCTTGAAGGAAAGCTTAATAAGGTGTGGTATTACTTCTTTTCAGGGAAATGTCTTAGGCACTTTTAGCAGAGTAGAAATGTTGTAAAAAATGTCACTTGTCTTTGTTACAGGAGCCTCCCCTGGATCAGGTTGAGATTTACTGCAGTAAATTTGATGAGATGAACAACACTCATCCTTTTGTGGCAAAGAGTATAGAGAAATGTGCTCTTCAGGCAGTTAACTCAATTTGCCAGGTATGGATAAGAAGAATGGTTTGACCTTTGATTTTAAGGTGCATTGACAGCTTCAAGAGTTGAGCTGGTCAACACAAAACCTCTGCATTAGGTTCTTTCTTGCCACAGCTTTGCTTTTTTTTTTTACCCTTTATTTGTCTTATGAATGTTTTGTGCGTTTGTCAAGGGAGTGTGAGGGAACAACTGCTATCCATGTTTCAGGGCTATCACCTGGACAGTACAGTGGAGGTTATGTGGAAAATCATAACTTGGAAGTCGGATTTACAAGAATCCACAGTTAATTTTTACAGAGATGTTGGCAGGGTGATCAGTTGCTTGTAAATGTTTCTCCTAAACTGAGTGCTGATAAACTGAAGGAAAATGTATACATTTTCAATTATAACTTCATGATTTAACAGACCAAGACGGAGGAAAAACTTTTTGAGAGAATTACAATAAGTTCGAAGTTTGGAAAGCTTTTGTCTGTGATCATCCTGAAGTCCTGGCCCAAGGACTCACGTGGAATTAACTTGAATGGAGATGAAGTGGTCCTTCGACACCTCCTGAGTTGGGCTGCCGCCAAGAATATTTTTCAGCTGCACGGTAAATCCTCACGAGTGCCAATTCTGATTAAGCAGCATCACAATGAATTTTTTTAACGTCATTTTCATATCTCTGGTTTTGCTGTGATGTCTTTAGGTGTATACAGTCCCGATACAATGTTTATGGGTTTTTTTTTTTTTAGGTGCAGATGAGAAGTTGATGAATGCGCTGTCTGATGATGCCAGAGAAATAATTGCTATTGCAGTTTCCTCATTTGCTTCAATTTTCGATCAGTTTATTAGTGGTCACATAACCATCAAGCTGCTCAAAAACATCCTGCCGAAGAAGGACACCTTTATGGAGCTCATCAAGATAGGTGAATAAACAAACTGTATTATAAAGATAACCTGTAAATTCCTCTTAGATGGGGGGGGGATTCCAAATTGGGCTCTGCCATGTTAAGTGTGTGTTGTGCAAAGTAAAAAAAAAAAAAGGTAAAAATGAGTGTAAATTAATAATTAAATTAATAATATTTGTGCAGATTGTCTGACTACCGGTCCGAAATGCAAGGACAGTTCAGCCATGAAGAAGCTCTTGCAATTGAGGGACAAGGAGGTGAAGGACTTGTACCATGAGAAGCATTTGGTGCAGACCTTGGTTGTCATGTGTCGCACACTTCAGGAGTACATCAAAGGTGCGTGTTTGTGTTAAGGTGTAGTTAATTGTAGCAATAGAAGGTCTGTACTCTTGTTCTCTTGAGAAGAATAATTTAATGTGCTGTACTGGGCATCTGTTCGTGATTTGGTGTTCTTTTGTAGGAGGGGAAATTGCCATAGACCATCAAACATTAATGTTGTATACTTGCTTGAATTGCAGTGAATGTGGACACGTTGGAAGAAAAACTCCAGAATGATGTTGAAAATATGACTCTGGACCTGTTCATGAAAGTTCATCTGCTTGATGAAATCCCTTCCTCGGAATCAGGCGTGGTGACGTTCTTCAGTCTCAATGAAGATATGAGACAGATGGCAGAGATTTTGAATACTGTCAAAGAAAGCTGCATCTTTAAGATGTGCTGGGAAAACCAAGCGAAGGAGTGGTTTAAAATCGATGATGATGACGAAGAGGAGGAGGTGGAGGAATTGGAACACAGAGAGCTTGTTGCCACAATTGAAGTGATACATGAAAACATTTTCCAGCCGTGCTATGAGAGGTATCGGTGGATCTACACGAATCTGAAGAATGGCGATCTAAAACTGCAAGATGTTGACATAATCTTTGAAGCCTACAAGGGCATGTACGAGGACCTGACTGCGCATCTCCAGATCATGTGCAAAATTGACTCATCGGATGACGGAAGATGGATCGAGAGAAGGACTCAACAGATCAAACAGTACCATGAGCTCCATCTTGCTGTAGAATCAGCCCAAGTTATTATGAATGTGAAGGAGGCACTTAGCCTCCAAGGAAATTTTCAGGTCCTGCAGATGTTGCTTGAAGCTGTAAGTTTTAAATTTTACTATTAATATATGTTTGGAGACTACTGCTGAGCTCCTTATTGTTGCCCTGTGCCTCTATGAACTTTATATTTAGCATTTTTTATTTTCAGACTCACGTGGGATTCAGGGATGAGAGACTGGATCGGATTGACAACGACCTGATGCAGGCCAAAAAAGTTCTGGTTGACATCACAGAATCTAGACGGGAGTGTCTGCAGGAACTAAATATCAGAAGAAGTTTTGTGATGTGGGTCAAAGAGGCCCTTGAAGGTGAGTGAACATCAGAACTATTAATCTCAAGAAATATTTAATTTATAACATGTTGTTGAACCGAAGACCTGCTGTTGTTTTAGAGAAGATGATGGGTGGAAGCGTGATGGATTCTGACAATATATTTGCATTCGTATAGATATCAATGAGCTGAAGGTTTTTGTGGACTTGGCCTCAATCTCTGCTGGGGAGAATGATCTGGATGTTGACCGCGTGGCCTGTTTCCATGATGCTATACTCGGCTACTCATCAGTGTTGTATGATCTGAAGCCAGAGGCAGACTTTCAAAGCTTCCAGGAAGCATTAAAGAAGTTATGGAAGGCTTATGAAAATGACCCCAATTTACCCAAGAAGTTGGTAAGATTTCTGCATTTGAAATAAAATAGAGATGGACAATGGGATAATTATGTGCTGATACCAATATGCGGTAATTCCCATGTACCTATTGGCCAATACTGATATACACATTCATAAAATATAGAGCAAAATATAGAGGAAAAATATGGCAATTATAGACAAATATAGCATTTCAATTCGCAGACCACATACAACCATTGAAACAAGCACCATCTGCTAAACCACCTTAGCCACGTGATTCTTTAGTAGCCAGTGGTTTTGCAGGCTGTAGACTTAAATGGTGAATAACATTTTTTTTACATTATTAAAAAAACTAAAACAAAGTTAATAATAAGTATAATAATAAGTTAATACTTTTTCTAAAACTGTATCATTTGATGATTTTTTTTTTTAGTATGACAGATAGGGGGTGGCTTCTTAAAGAACAAGAGCATTGCTTCTTTGTTGCAGGAAATGGTATATCCAAATTTTTGCTACAACAGGTCTTGGAGGGGGAAAAAACAGTTTTTTAAAAAAAATTTTTTTAAATCCTATAAATAATAATGCAAACTGAAAGTAGCCCCATGCTGATGTAGTATATTTTTTTTCAAATAAATAAAAAATTATACATAATAATAATAAAAATAAAAAAACGGACACTCCTGCTGTTGGTGTAGCTCAGTCTAGATCATTTGGTGCAGTTGTTGTTAGGGTTGACATGTTAGTTTGTTGAGACTATTTGCAGCGTGCCAAGTGACCATTGTGCGACCAGCTTTGTGACCGCAGTTACTCACTGATTTCAGCGTGACTCCGCACGCCATCTGGAGTGGCTGAAGACAGTGAAGGACAGTCATGGCTCTGTGGAGCTGTCTTCCCTCTCCCTTGCTTCAGCTATCAACAACAAAGGAATCTACATCATCAGTGCACAGGATCACAGAAAGGTTTGTTTAAAAGTTGTGTACATGGTTATTGTGCATTGTGTTCTTTTGTTTACTGATTGTTGACTGGAATCTGTATGTTTGCAATGAATGAAATCTGCAGAAAAATGTAGGATTTGTTACATCTGTTCAAAAAAGAAGACTGGCACATAATCTTAAATAGGTATTACATGCAGAATTTAACCACATTTTTCTAAAGATGCTGAACGATTTTGTTGTTGTTTCTGTCTTTTTCTGCCAGTTGTGTCTGGAAACAGTACTGAAGCTGAAGATCCCAGAGGAACATGAGGAGGGACAGGAGATGCGTTGCTATAGCCTGGAAGACCTGAGGGAGCTACAGAACAAACTCATGCTGATATCTGGAAAGGGAGACCAGGGTCAGGGTGAGGTGGAACGCTTTGCTGAGGTAAGAGTCTTGATTTTGAAGCTTATATGATAAGTTCAGAAATAAAGTTATTGCCTGAAAGTTAGGTTTCAATATTTTGAAATACTGATGTCTGTTTGTTTTGTTTTTTTCTCTCAGGTTTTTGCAAATGTCCAGAGACTGGCTGAGGCCTTCATGAATCTCTTCACTGCTGGGAACCCTCTATTTCGACACTGGGAAGCAAATGTCAACTGTAGCCCACACAGTGAAGCAGGAATTATCATGGACTTCAGCTTAGATGGCATTATCAGGGATATCATGGTGGAGGGGAATGTTGAGGAGCAGCTTCCTGTCCTGTGCAAAAAGATGGAAAGATGCTTGAAGTTCTGGAACAACTTCATGGACAAGCAGAGATCTGTGCACTACTACCTCAATTATTACACAGCAGAGCAAATTGTTTATCTTTGCAATAATCTCACTCAGCAAAGTATGAGTGAGGATTTAGAGGATCAGGTTCTCATGATGCTGTCTTTTGTCAAACCCGGCTGCAGCACATTGGACTTAAAGCAGGCATGGTGCAAGCTTCAGCAGGAAATTTGCAACGAAGCACCTAAGCAAAACGAAGAAATTGACTTTCAGACATTTGTTGAGGTGACTGAAAGTATGCAGACAGACACAAATTTTGTGGAGGAAGCCCATTCCTTATATTTGCTAAGCCTTGTTGACCAAGCTTGTGGTTCAAGAAAACTTGATTTGGTGTGGAATGCCTACATGAAGGACATGACGCATTTTTTGCCAGACTGTCTTGACATCACAAGTCTTGGGAGGCTGCTGGAAATACTGGCAAATGAGGATGACGACATGGATGAGAACGACGGCGATTTTGAAAAACAGGACACGACTGTATACAGAAACCTGCCAAAAGGCTTCATGGGTGGACAACCAAACCTCATTATTTGCCCACATGCTGAAATCCTATTATCCTGCATCTCAGTCTACATGAGCGATGAGCATGTGCCACTGCCCACTTACGATGAAGTTCTTCTGTGTACTGCCAGCACTCCATATGAGCAGGCTGAACTCTTCCTCCGGCGCTGTCTCACTGTTGGTGGTCACGGAGAGAAGATCTACACCATGCTTTACGCTGATCAGCTGCCCTATGAGGTTAGCTATAAGGTTGAGCAACTCTTCCAAAGACTGGAAAAGCAGTCCCGTAAGGACTATCGACTAGTGATCATCTGCAACTCTGAACGGGAACATGCATACCTTCCCTCAGCCTTCAGTCAGTTCAGGTTGCATATGATCCCTCTAGAGCCCCTGGACAGGATCCAGGCATACCTGTGCAGACACTACGCTGTACCATTGGAGCAGTCCAGCGCTGCATCTGTATTTAAAAAAGGACTGTGTGTGGGGATTGTATGCTCTGTTCGAGCTGGAGTAGGTAAGTATGACAAAATTAAAGTTCTTGACTGACACACAAAGACACTTTGAAGTGAACGTATTACATTGCATTGTTATTTAAGTAAAATGTGTGAAACTCCTGAACTTTCAGGTAAATCACTTTACATTCGGAGGCTGTATGAGAAATTGAAGAAAACCACAACCAAAGAAACAACGATGAAGTGCATTCGCTTGATTGAACCAAGGGTGGATGAAAATTTTATCCTCAAGTCCTTGCTCAGCACCCCTACCCACGCAGCCCTCAAAATTTTCCATTTTGATGTCACATCTTCAGTAAGTGTTGCAAGTAATTGGATGATATTTAAAAAAAAAATACGTTTATTAATCTGTTTACCAGGTCCTGCATTATGTTTTCTTTAAAAGTATTTTGTGATTTTAAATGTTGATCAGGTCCAGAAAGGCTTGCACGAATTCCTGTTCAAGCTGCTGGTACTCGGCTATTTGATGAATTCTGAAGGAAAAATGTGGAAGTGCAGTAGTCAACACTTGTACATCATCGAGATCCTGCAATCCACAGGAAATTTACCCAAGAATTCTTCCAGACCTGTAAGTCCGTCATAAGTTTTTGAACTTGTACCTTAGGTTCAGCATCATGACATCATTCTGTAATGTAGTTCTGTTAAAATTGTAGAGGCTTCACGAATCTTTCTCTGCTTCCACAGAATGTGAATTTCCAGTATGCCTTTCTTGATATCTTCCCAAAAATTACCTGCCGTCCACCTAAAGAGGTTCTTGAGATAGAAATGAGGATACAAAATGGCACTGCCGTGACAGAATCTGACGACCCGCTCATGGACGACCAAGAGTTTAGAAGTGAGGCCTTCCAAAGGCCTTATCAGTATCTTCAGCGGTTCTACAATGGGCACAGCCTTGACAGCTTCCTTTACAATGGTGTCGAAGGAACACACGTGGAGTGTCTGCAGATGTTTTTTGTTTATTGCGGCATTGCGGATCCCTCCTGGGCTGAACTGAGGAACTTCGCGTGGTTTCTCAATCTACAGCTTCGGGACTGTGAAACATCGGTTTTCTGCGACGCGGAATTTATCGGCGACACTCTCCAGGGCTTTAAAAACTTTGTTGTGGACTTCATGATTCTTATGGCAAAGGATTTCGCAACACCTTCTTTGAGCATTTCTGATCAGAGTCCCGGTAGGCAGCAAGTGGACTTTGCTGGAGTAAGTGAGGATGATCTGGCTCCCTTTCGTATCAGAAAGAGGTGGGAAATGGAACCACACCCATACATCTTCTTCAATGATGACCATGTCTCCATGACATTCATTGGATTTCACCTTCAAGTAAATCAGCAGAATATGGTTGATGCCATTGATCCAGAAAAAGGAACTTTGATCAAGAGAAACATCATGACCAGACAGCTATACGAAGGGTTGAGGCTTCAACGAGTCCCTTTCAACGTTGATTTTGACAGTCTACCCCGAGCAGAGAAGATTGAACGTCTGTGCAGTGTACTGGGAGTACAGTGGCCTTTGGACCCTGATGAAACCTATGAGCTGACAACTGACAACATATTGAAAATGCTTGCCATTCACATGCGATTCAGGTGTGGCATTCCTGTGATTCTCATGGGAGAAACTGGCTGTGGGAAAACGAGGCTCATCAAATTCTTGTGTGAATTGGGAAGAAGTGGAGTTGCCACAGAAAACATGAAGCTTGTTAAAGTTCACGGAGGAACCAACTCAGAAATGATCTACAGTAAAGTTAGAGAAGCTCAGGCTGTGGCTGTTTCTAACAGGCAAAAGTACGACTTTGATTCCGTTCTCTTCTTCGATGAAGCTAACACAACTGAGGCCATCAGTAGCATCAAGGAGATAGTTTGTGACAACACTGTAGAAGGAGATCCCTTGGACTCAGGTACAGGTCTGCAGATTATTGCTGCATGCAACCCTTACAGGAAACACACAGATCAGATGATCTCTAGGCTGGAATCTGCAGGCTTGGGATACAGAGTTCGAGCAAAAGAAACTGACGACAAACTAGGATCCATCCCTCTCCGCCAGCTGGTGTATCGGGTTCATGCTCTGCCACCCAGCATGATTCCCCTAGTATGGGACTTTGGGCAGCTCAACGACAACACTGAAAAAATGTACATCCAACAAATTGTTCAAAGGATGGTTGAAGCTAATTCGGTTAGCAAAGAATGCATAAAAATCATCGCTGAAGTTCTGTCATCATCACAGAAGTACATGAGGACAAGGAGAGATGAATGTAGTTTTGTTAGTCTCAGGGATGTGGAACGCTGCATGCAGACTTTTGTGTGGTTCTACAAAAACCACATTATGTTCCTAGCAGAACTGAAGACATTTTTGGAAGACAAGTCCATGGTAAAGAATGCGAAAATCCAGAAGCTTTCTGCTGAAAGAGATCCTGTCCAGTGGTCTCTTATAATGGCAGTGGGTGTTTGCTATCACGCCTGTCTGGAAGACAAACAAAAGTACCGGATTAGAATTTGCAAACACCTTCCTGGACTTTACGGAAACCATCAAAATGTACTGCAAGAAATTTCACTCATGCAGGACCTCCTTCTGAGCGGGGTTCCTCTTGGCAAAACAATTGCAAAAAACAATGCTCTGAAAGAGAATGTGTTTATGATGGTCATCTGCATCGAGCTACGAATCCCACTGTTTTTGGTTGGCAAACCTGGAAGCTCAAAGTCATTGTCTAAGACCTTAGTTGCAGATGCTATGCAAGGTCAAGCGGCACACTCGGAGCTGTACAAGAAGCTGAAACAGATTCATCTGGTGTCCTTTCAGTGTAGCCCTCACTCTACACCAGAAGGGATCATAAATACCTTCAAACAATGTGCTCGCTTCCAAGAGGGCAAGAACCTGATGGAATACACATCTGTTGTGGTGCTGGATGAGATTGGCCTGGCAGAAGACTCCCCAAAAATGCCTTTGAAAACACTTCATCCTCTGCTGGAGGAAGGATGCATAGATGATAAACCACTTCCCCACAAGAAAGTTGGCTTCATTGGCATCTCCAACTGGGCTTTGGACCCAGCAAAGATGAACCGAGGTATATTTGTGTCACGAGGAGACCCTGATGAAAAGGAATTGATTAGCAGTGCCAAAGGGATATGTTCATCTGACCAGATGATTCAAGAGAAGGTGTGCGACCTCTTTCAGCCATTTGCCAGAGCATACCTGAATATTAGTAAAAGACAGGGTAAAGGGTTTTTTGGCCTGCGGGATTACTACAGCTTGATTAAAATGGTGTTTGCAGTCACAAGAACCTCGAAGCAAAAGCCTACCGTGAAACAAATTATGGAGGCGGTGCTGAGGAACTTCAGCGGTCGAGATGATATTGATGCTGTACAGCTCTTTACCACCAGGTTGAATGTGCATACCAGTCCAGAAAACATAAGTAAGATTGACCTGGTGAGACAAAATATATCTTCCGTTGGTCAAGACGATGACTGCCGATATCTTTTAGTCCTGACCAAAAACTACGCCGCCCTCCAGATAATACAACAAACGTTCTTCTCTGAAAGTTGCCAACCTGAAATTATCTTTGGATCCAGCTTTCCCAAGGACCAGGAATATACTCAGATTTGCCGGAACATCAATCGCGTGAAGATCTGCATGGAAACAGGTCAGACTATTGTGCTGCTGAACCTTCAGAATCTCTACGAAAGCTTGTATGATGCTCTCAACCAGTATTATGTCTCTCTGGGAGGGCAGAAGTACGTTGACCTGGGGTTAGGGACCCATCGTGTCAAATGCAGAGTGCATAAAGACTTCAGGCTCATAGTCATTGAAGAGAAGGAAGTGGTCTACAAACAGTTCCCAATCCCACTCATTAACAGACTGGAGAAACATTACCTTGACATCAACACAGTGCTCAGAAGTGAGCAAAAGGAAATCGTGAAAGAGCTGGAAAAATGGGTGGAATTGTTTGTTACCCTCAACAACCGGGACATGACGTACAAGTACATCCCAGCTGATGTCTTCATTGGCTACCACTCTGACACCTGCGCCACCGTGGTCCTGCAGGTGACCGAGAGGCTAAATGAGGAACCGGAGTTGTTTGACGTTCAGAAAAAAGTTCTGGATCAGGCGAAGCTCATCCTTCTTAACTGTGCCACTCCTGACTCAGTAGTTCGACTAGACTGCACCAAACTTCCCAGGGTGGAGACTGAGGAGTTGACCAGGATGTACTTTGAAGAACAGAAGCACTGTTCCCTGGCTGAGTTCATCCTCTCCCATAGATGGGTGGAGGACAGGAGCAATGCTTCTTTCACAGAGGTAGAGAAAGCCACATATCATTTTCTTAGTGTATTCTGAAAACTACATAAACAAAATCCACGCTGAAGGTCCATCTGTTGCACAATGATATGCTACTGATAAGTTATGGTGTATTTTTTATTTTCCTCATATTTGTTTAAATTTTGTCTTTAAGGTCACAACATTCTCAAGGCTGTTGACAGCCTCTGACATAGGACAGCTACAGCAAACGGGTGACAGTGTTGAGCTTCTCTCACTACAACAGTTTGATACAGAGCACTCTTTTCTGAAGAAGATCAGGTGAGCTCTTATTTAAAAATTGTTTATGTTCCCAAGTTGAAAACAGGATAATTTAACCCGATGCATTTTGATTCTAAATACTTCACAATGAACGTTTTTGTTTTTGTAGGCAGTTTCTCGTCTCGAACTACGGAAACAAAATCCTTATCGTCCAGACTGAATTTGAAGAAGGCTCACTGAGCACAAACCTCATTGCGTCTGCAAAGTAAACCGCGTCCTTAGCCCTCCTCGGCATTTGAATGAGATTCAATGCTTTCTTTTATGACTGAAAGTAGCAAACTCTTATTTATTTCATTGGATTTTCTTGTTCCTTACAGGTATTGTGCCATGAACGAAATAAATAAATCTCGAGAAGAAGAGGGCGCAGGGAGGGTGTTTGTGTACTTTATCACCAAACTTCCGAGAATAGGAGGCGGGACCTCCTATGTTGGGTTTCATGGAGGTACAATAATTAAGTTTTCTTCAGGTCCATGACTGAATGTTCTAGTGGGACAAGACTGACCGAACTGAACATTTAAAAAATAATTTGTCTTAACAAAACTTTCTTAGTCAAGAAAGAAAAATTTGACAATTCACTCTCTCGATGTCAGGCCCCTGGACGTCAGTCCATATTGATGACCTTAGGGAATCCACACATATTGTCGCAGACTTCAAAGCCTTGAGAGTGTTAACCATCAGTCAGCTTTTTGAGGAGAAGTCACCGATGCCTGAACGTAAGTCGCTGTCCATCTTCATAAGGACTGCTACCTTCTGATTAAAAGGAAGTTTGTGTCTGCAATGAAAAATTAATTTTTTAATTCCACTTCTCATGTTTTACCATTGTTAAAGTTTATTGCAGTAATCTTTTCTGTAAAAGAAACATGAACCTGAAACCTCTGAACTCACAGTTGCTGCAATGTGCAGAAGTAGGGCCTTGGTAGGCATATCTTAAGGATGGCTCCCTGACATTAAATGTTATGTTTTTTTGTGAAATTTATCCAAAATATTGAGCTATCTTTTGTGTTTTCTGTAGTAATGGAAGTGGAGGACACATACACAAAGAAAGAGCAGACTGAGATTGCACAGGACATGTACATGGAGGTAGAGCAGACTGAGACTCTCCAAGACATGTATGTCGGTGCAGAGCATACTGAGGCCACGCAAGACATGCATGCAGAGCAGGCTGAGGCTGATCAAGACCTGTACACAGAGGCCAACCAGTTGGAAACGGAGGCAGTGGAACACAAGGCAAGTGGGGAAAAACAGCTCCTTATTCGACAATAAAACGTTAAATCCAATATTTTTGGCCATGCTTCTGAGAGTGCGTTGTGTTTCAGGGCCTGGAGACCATGCTGGACACAGCTTCGCTAGTGCGCAGCTCCGTGCAGAGCGCTGTGGGAATGCTCAGGGACCAGGTGGACGATGGGACCCGCAGCACCAAGAGAGTCGAGATCCTTCTCACCCTTCTTGGTGACAGCGACGAACTGAAAGGTGTTTCCGCGCTACTTTCTTAATATTTTCTGCAGCTTTCAGCTACATAGTTGAACTGTTGGTGCAGCGGGTAATGCTGGCTCAGGCGTAGGTTCAAATCCATGCCAGTGTGTGCTGAGTTTGCTCATGAAGCACTTACATACCCTCACATGGAACGAAATCATTTCCTTTGGCTGCTCAAAAGCACTTGTTCTTGCCCCCTTGAGTCATTTTTATTGAGAGAGACACAGTATTCACAACCAGAAAAACTCAGAACTGCCGAGTCCCTCTCAACATTCAAGAAAGGTCTCTAAACATCTCTTTCGGACCCATTTTTCTCCTGGGCTGCTCCATTACGTTATTTGTTTTAAAAAATGCACAAAAACAGTGAAATTAGACTAAATGGCTATGCTTTGAGAATTACTTGTCTGCATCTGTGTTTGTCCACCTCTTTGACTAATACACTCTGGTTTTATCTGAGTTAATGTAAAATACTTTTTTAATTGGCACAGCTGTATTTTTGAAGACCGTAAAGAAACGTCTTCACTTGTTGCTGCGGATGCACGATGAAAAGAGTTTTGCACCGAAGAATTGGGTTTTCAAGGAAGCGTCCAATGTTGATGCCTTGCAAGAAGGAGGGACCTTCAGGTCTGTGTCTTTGTCACATGCTTGCGAGTTTTTTATTTTTTGTTTTGCTCTTCTCATGCACATATCCAAACTGAAGATGCACAGAAGAAGAAACTTTAGATGCATTATATATATTATACACTGTTCTCAACTTACATCCAGGTTAGGCACTGAAATAAGTCTCATTTTTCCTAAAGAAGATTTCAGTGTGCAGTGGACCATGTGGTAACTTCTTTTCAAACATTTGTTGATTTTTTTTCTTCATCTGTTTTGTTTTATGTCTAACCACAATATAACATATTATTCATACAATTAATACATAATTTACTACTTAATAATAAATTAATATATATACAGTATATATATTAAGTACAGTATGTTCATAGAATTTTTCAAATACTTCCAGTCAGTGGTGCAACTGGTGAAGAGAAGCTCAGAATTGTTACTGTATATTATACACTACCCAGCCAAAAAAAAGTGAGACACTCTAATATTTGGTTGGACCGCCTTTAGCTTTGACTACTGCACACATTCACCGTGACATTGTTTCGATAAGCTTATGCAATGCCACAACATTTATTTCCGTCCAGAGTTGCATTCATTTTTAAGATCTTGTGTCGATGATGGGAGAGTTGGACCGCTGCGTAAAGTCTTCTCCAGCACATCCCAAAGATTTTTTCTCAATGGGGTTAAGGTCTGGACTCTGTGGTGGCCAATCCATGTGTGAAAATGATGTATTCAGTATATTCAGGTAGTCAGCTCACCTCATTTTTTGGGCACATAACGTTGCTGAACCTTGACCTGACCAACTGAAGTAACCCCAGATCATAACACCAAGTTCAATCCAGGTGGTGACTTTTTTTTTTTTTTTGGTTGGGCAGTGTAGTATGGCCACATATACATGTTTTAATTAGCTTGTTCTTTCCAGAATTCCTAGACATCATTAAAAATATTTTTCATCAATTTCATATTTTAAATAATTATAAATATGATTTGTTTATTTATTATTTACAATTGAAAATGTGAATCTGTCATATGTTGAGTATGTTGTAAGTCGAGGACAGTCTGTACAAAGGTAAAGTTCAGTGGTGTATTTTAGCACAATTCAGTTAACAAGCATTTTATCCAGTGCATATTTTGATATCATTGTTTATTACAACAGTTTATTGGATGATTATGGACTTTAGGAAATGGTGTGTCTTAATGCTTTCAGGCACACTTTGTGGAAACGCATCCAGACAGTGCTCATTCCATTTTTGGCCCAGCTGATTTCTGTCATTGACTGCGACTGCAACCTCGACCTGCTGCTTGACGCCAACTCTGGTGAAGCTCTAAAGAGGCTCTGGCTTGATATCTTTGCAAATGAGAAGCTCCTGGTCATTCCATATGGTAATGTGGACAGCAGGTAGGTGAATGCAAATGTCTCAACTTCTCTTGAGCAGTATGACCGACAGTGGCATTCTGTGCTCAGTATTCACTGGTAACTGCGAAGAGCTTATGGATTCTTATGCCAGATGACTAATAATGGATATTATTTATGCTATAATGTTTATAGCTCACCCATCTCTAAAACAATGCGACTCTGCAACTTACTACATTGAACTAAGCATGAAAAAAACACTTGGGAACATTTAAAAAAAAAAAAAAAAATTACAGAATATAGTGAAGTTGTTTGACTTGTCATAAGCTCTCTGGTTGAATGGGTTTGCAGAATATCAAGGATGAATGCTACAAATATTGCATAAAGCATCCCCCTGCTTGTAAGCATAAAGCATTCCTGCAAAACAGATCGTAAAGAGAAATTTTGTAAGCCAGTGATGTAATTACCCTTAATGACAAAAAAAACAGAAAAAATTAAGCTCTGAAAATTTCTGCACACTCAAGTCTTGTTCCTCATAATGCGAAAAATTGGCATCATAACTTCCTAAAGGTATTAAATTATTTCACTTGTATATGCAAAGAACTCATAAGTCAAAAGACTTGTATCTCAAGGTTACCTGTGTAGTGTAGTTTTAATGCGTTGCATACGTGTGTCAAAATTTTCATTTGATTTCTGAGAAAAAGTAATTTATGTGTTGGAAATGTACAAGTTGTTCTTATAGAACTTCTATTTTTACAGTTCCCAGGCAAAGACCATTCTGGTTCCAAGTTACATTATGGCAGACAGCAATATAGGCTGTAGTATGCCGTTTAGCTGGAAGATCAAGGACCACCTGGATGAGCTCTGGGTTTATGCTCGGCAGCGGGAAGGTAAAAGCCAGTCAAGCTGACTGTCACATCACCATTTGCTTGGCTTTCCGTTTCCATTCCATTTTAATGTTCATTCTTTTTTAGGCCAAACCATGGCACAGTTTGAAGAGTTTTTCACCAAGACACCCCTGGGTAGATACATAGCAGTTGCAGATAAAGAAATGCATCAGGAGTTTTTTCAGAGGTACCTTCAGGATTACATCTCCATGATAATGAAAGTGACTACAGAAGAACAACTACAGGTTGGAATCTCTTGCCTTTGCTTTCAGTGATGGCCAAGTGTTACCCGCAAAAGTAGTTTTTACGGAACGTATGGTTTTAAACCAAATTGTGAGAAGTGGAGCACATCAACTTTTTGCTTGTTTCTGTCCAGATGAAATTCTGCAGATATATTTCACATTACCATAAAGTCGCCTGTGAATTGAAAAGTACATAAAACCTACTTTATCTTTAAAATACCATTTTGACCTGAATATAAGACATGCCCCCCCAAAACACTCATTTTTGGAAGAGGGTTTTTGGAAACTTTGTTTTATCTTTAGAAAGAAATTAATTCATATTTGCGTTTTTAAGACGGCCTTCTTGGGTTTTCCATCTTGAACACAACATTCTGGAACTTTATATTTCTTAGCTGCTTAAGTTTGACACCTTTGCCTCACTGATGACCATTATCTTCAAATTGGCATCATAACTCCTCCTCAGTTCTTGGTTCATTTGGCCTAACATTGAGTTGCTTTTGTCCAGACCATCTCAAGGTTTCAGCATCGTTCAAGCTTGCTAGCTGACGTTGATCATTTCTGTGAATAATTAATGGCAGTAGATAGGTGACCCCACCTACTGGTGTTATATGGTATGTGACGTTTATAGGTTTAGTCCTTGAACATAAGATGGCCCCATCTTTTTTTTTTTTTTTTTAAAATCTAATTCCTAGAAAAAAATACTGTCTTATATTCAGGGCAGTACGGTATTTGGTAAACACAGCACAGTGACTTCAACTCCACTGCATTTATTCTGTGTAGAGGGAAGGAAGAAGTGAGATGTTTGTCTGTCCTGATAAAGCTCTTAAATAACTAGTGTTTAAGTTGCATGATCTTGGATATTTGCTGAAAAGTTAACACAGTTTTGTTGAATAAGAACCTGAATGGAATTTTTTAACCTTCAGCTTCTTCGTGTCGCTCTGGCCTGCTGTGTCAATGAGCTAAGAGGCCGACTTGAAGCAGATCGTGATGAGATTCCCACCCTGCCCTGGGTTCATGCAGCTTATGAGGAATTCAAGAACCGCCTTCAGAACTTCTCCAGGATTTTGACTATCGAGCCTAAAATAGCCCAAGCTCTTCTGAATAACCAGTGTTCCACAGTAGGGTCTGAGCTGGTAAGTGTTCCTCAAACTCAAGCTGACCATCCCTCAAAGCAGTGGCTGACCTCTTACTTTTATGGCTGTTGTGGTGCAGACAGCCCTGTCCCTCTGCATTTGTATCCTCAAGAAAACCCCTTTTGATGCTTTTGAATATGTTTGTTTATGTGAATAATGGCATTGTGGCACAGCTACCAGAGTTGTTGTATCACAGTATCAGGGCAATGTGGGAAGACACAGGCTTGATCTCCACTAAGTTTGGGTTTACATTTCCTCCAGGTGCTCTGGTATCCTCCCACTGTCCAAAAGCATGTGTTTCAGGCTAATGTGCGACTCTAAAATTGCTTGCATTGTGTGTGTGTGTGTGTGTGTGTGTGTGTGTGTGTGTGTGTGTGTGTGTGTGTGTTCCATTGCTATGTTGTACAAGTTACTGAATGACTGTAAATAGTAAAATGTAGTATATCTAGCATTGCAAGTCATCTTGTATAAAAAAGATGTCAGGTTAATACTACATATTACTTATTAAGTTTATTTGGAGAAAAGTGTCTGCTAAATGAATACATGTAAATGCAAGGAAATAACAGTTGTAAATTATCATGTACACCAGAAGTAAAGTTTAATATAACTATTAGCTTGCAGCAATATGAGCCTTGCATTTATCTTAATTTTTTGTCTGACAGCTTAGGTTTGTATTACTTTATTTAGTTGACATGTTTTTCTCCAAGACAACTTACTGTACCTATAATGATTTATGCATTTATGCAGCTGGGCCATTTTCCTGTAGCAAATTATGGTCGGTATCTTAAAGGATCTGCAGTAGGGGCTAGAATTCAAACCTGGGTCCTTGGAAGTGGAATTTGATGCCCCTGGCCACTGTGCTACATGCTGACCCTCCTAATTTCTATCAATGGAAAGCAGAGAGGGCTAAAAACACTCTTTTAGTGAATTCCTTTACATTTTGCTTTCAGTGCCATAGTGTAACATGAGAAATGTTTGAAATTGTTTTTCATTTTCTGGTACATTTGGACCTAATATGGGGTTTTTTTTTTTGACCAGGAGTTGGATGTATATGCTGCCCGGGCCAGTGTGGAGTATCTGGAGCCGCTGGAACTGGACACGGACAACAAGCGCTTGGCCTGGTTGAGGCAGGTGAAGAGGCTGCAAGTGCCGATCGAGCTGGTCTGTTCTGAGGAGAATCTGGCACACTGTGGGCAGAGGAGCAAGGAGATGGTCCGCTTTGTCCGGTGAGCTGGGGCGGATGCTCTCCTCACATCCAATTTGCAGACTGCAAATGAAATTAACAAATTTTTTCAAAACTGGTTGTTTTCATTACAAGTTGCATTTTATGTCTGCCTGGGTTGCTGATAGGAACGGCTGGAATCGCATCTTTTCTCTGTCTCTGTTTGTGGAACACATGCTGGTGGGGATAGAGCAGCTAGAGAGGAAGCTGCAGCCTGTCGTACTGGCGCACACAAGGAGACTGGGCATGGTGAGGTGCCCTCTTTTTCTTTGTCTTTCAATTCTTTGGTTCTGTTGACATCTTAAAATAGTTCCAGTTAGAAAAATGCCCCCTTTCAAAGATTACCTTTTTAATATTAAAATACTTTTATTTTATATAGCTTCTATAAAAGCCCTTTAAGTAAAACAGATATAGGATGCTATAAAAAACAGCATTAAAACATTGTGACAGTAAAAGTACAGAATAAACACAAAAAGAGACTAACAAAAGACAAAACACAAAAGGTTATACAACGAGAGCAAGAAAGCATAAAAGGGGAGATTTTTGGAGAGGGAAATCCAGTTTTGGAGTATAGCAGGAAAAGGCTTGGTTGTTCCTGAAGGACCGGTGAAACATGAGTCAAGTGAAGAAAAAAAATCAATGTAGAGCCTTAAAGGTCAGAGGGGTACAGAAACACCAAGACCTTTAGATCTTTGTAGGAAAGTGTGAGGTTTGTAAAGTTATCTTGAAAGGCTACAGGAACACGACGTAAGGATTCTAACACAAGTGGGATGAGATTGCTTGCATGGATCTTCTATCTGCTGGTTTCTGAGCCACTCTGGAGTTTGTCTGGTGGTAATTCTAAAGAAAACACACATGCTGAACAAGTTCATAGTAACAGAAAAAGACTTTATTATGTGGAAAAGCCATTTTCTGTACAAAAAGATCTAAGCTTAGGGTCAAATGGTGTGCCCATATTTACATTTTTTTTTTTTTTTTTAAAATAAGGTTGAATTTGAAGCTCAGTGGTATCTACACACAGAGATCCAACATCCACTTTGTGTAAATGATGGAGAGGTGCCAAGATGGTCCCAGTCTTGTCAGAACTTAAATTGTATGCAATTTCCTACATTTAATTAATAGTGCAAAAGAGGCAGCTACTTTATTGTCTGTTTTACTATGCACATAAATTTGAATATCAGCAGCATAAAAAAGCTACCAAGTGGAAACATACATATTTTATAGCAGAGGGCCTAGCACTGAACCTTGAGGAACACCAGATTTTACATTTGTAACTTTAGTAAAATTATTAAGTGAATTTAATAGGCGAAACAAGGTAATTGTGAGTAAGGACCAAGTTAAACCATTTAGTTGCAGAGCAGAACATTCTAGAATCAATCTCAAGATGGGGCGGTGAAGTTTAACAGTTAATGATGTTAAAAGCAGGGCTGGAAAATAGAATCAAGAGTGAACCAGAATTGGTTGCCATCTTGAAGTCTTTGGTAACAGAACAGTATAGCCATCACTAAGTACCATGTCCACTGTATCTGTTAGATTTTGACATACTGAAATACATTCAGAGCCACTGCTCAGCTGGCCCTGTTTTTTCTGGCATAACTAAACTGCTGGAAGATTCTGGAATGAATGAGCAACTGGATTACTAAAGTGTTGCTTCCGGAACTTCTTTAGGTTTTGCAGCAGAACTCTGACTTGAAGGCTAACATCACTTTTGAGAACGTGATCGAGGTGCTCAAGGCTTGCAAGGATCGGGCAGGCGAACAGATTTTCAGGTAAGAAGGTGCTGGCGATAGTGGTTTCTGATGCTGTTTTTTTACATGTGGTGTGAAAAGATATCACTTTGAAGTCACCTCTTTGATTCCCCCCAGGTTTGGGTTCCAGCCGTGCCCAGTGTGCTTAGGGGATCCCCGGGACCCCATCAGTCTGGTCTGTGAACACATCTACTGCCTGTCTTGCATTAAGCAGTGGTGCCTTAACCCAGGGCAGAGGATGTGCCCGATGTGCAAGCAGGAGATCCCTGATGACTTTGATTTCAAAGTGTCTGAAGATGTTCGGTAAGGGATGCGAGTGAACCTTTGAATTCAAATATTTAATAAATCTAATCACTTTGTACGTTTCTTAAGGTTGTAGCACAACATCCTGCTGTTTTAGCCCTGTGTGTCTAATCTGCCAACCTATTATTATTTAGTTTTTTATTAATCTTTTTTATTTTTGCTGCAGAGTTCTCATCTGCCAGAATGCCCAGTTCAGAAACCAGTGCAATGCCTTTTTCATTGACCTGGTGACCACTGCCTGCTTCAAGGACAACACCCCCCCATCCCACGATATCATCCTGCATCTGCTGTCATTCCTCATGGTGGATGTGAATGTGCTCACTTCCCTCATCCGCGGTGGGTGCTGAATTCTCAGAAACACATTCATCCTGCCTCAACCTCAACAAAGCTGAACATTAACACTTCATTAATTTGCACATTGTGTTACATACAACCAAACAGGGTGAATGGAGTGACAGTGTCTGTTTGGGACAAATACAGTTTTATTTTTGTTTAGTTTTGTTACAAACTCTGAAATGGTTTTAGCTATGAGGACCGTTCCTTTTCAGGTATGCTGTATAATTTTGTGTTTTATGTACAAATGTGATTCGGTTTCACATTTCATTTCACCTCTAACAGGTCGCCCTCTCTTGCTGACCAAAGCGCTCTCACCTTTCAATGACTCTGTGGACCAAAATCCAGTTGTGCGCTCAGTGATCCTCAAACTTCTCCTCAAGTACAGGTGAGCACTCCAGTGTGGGATAATAACTGGAGGAATACTTCACAAATGAGTGGAATATATTCATATACATTGAACAAAAGATGTTGAGAATGATTATTTCCAGGCGATGTCAAGTTAGAGACCCCCTATGTCATTCTTGTTTATAAATTTCTCCTTAATTGAATCTTGCGTCTGCGTTTCTCACTATAACTTATCAGTGTTGAATTGAAATCGAGTTAAAACACTTTTAATGTCAAGCTAGTTTTAATAATGTGACCCTTACTATCACCCTCAATATGTATTTAATATTTTAACTTGTGCTTTTCTCCAGAGGAGCGTACATTGCTGAATTACTTAGAATTATTTGTTTTTACTGGTAATTTTTATTATATAAAGTGCCTTGCTTTAGTGATTTACAGCAGTAGGTAGGATTTAAAGCTGGCTCCTTCAGATCCAAGGTAGCAGCTGTCCTGCCCTAGGAACCCGTGCTGCCGTTCCTTCTCAAGTCTCTGTTTTTGATATAGACATCTTGCTGCGAGATGTAATAGTTTTCCTCCTTTTTGTGTTTTTGTGTCTTAAAGTTTTGAGAATATCAAAGACTACCTGCAGATGCATCTGGCTGCAATTGAAAAAAACAACATTTTGGATGAAAAGGACAAAACTGAGCTGTACTCTCTTTACATAAACTGCCTTGAGGTACGATGCTGTCCACCAGCATTTTGCGCTTCTGTTTTTTTTTTTTTTTTTTAACTTTAATTTATTTACTTGGCTCCAGCATTTAATTTGTGTTCCGAGTCCCAAAATTGAAGAAGTAGCCTTGCATTCCAGTTAAGCCTCACCCAGCGGCACCTCCATTCACTCTGTCCTTTTTTCAGGATTCAATGTTCGAGAAGATGCAGCGTCAGACCATCACAGAGCAGCTGGTGCACCTGCAAGATGAGAAGAAATTCCTGTGTCGTTTCCTACAGTCTCAGTGCAAGTCTCCAGCCACAGCAACCATCGAGTACCTCCAGCAGATCGCCAGGGTGCGCCTGTTGCTAGATTTGGCAGCACACCTGCTGGGGGAAAGGTGGACCGGCTCAGGTAACAAGACCTGGGTTACTTACCTGTAGGTTGTTGGCAGGTCTATCACGCATGAAAATGTTTATACACACTTTTCACTTTGTGAAAAACCATTTGTGAAACAGATACATTTAAAGTGATATTTCACAAAGTCATGGAAAGGTATTTTGTCGGATAAACCCCAAATAATTGGATTTTTTATTTGATCATCAGTTGGAACAGCTTCCTCTATTTAATAATTTCACATCAAACAATGTTTATAAACTGAAAATATTGTAGCAATAGTAGGTAACAGACTTTTTCTTTATTTGCTTGTGTGTGTATGTGTATTTTTATATTGTAACTGGCATGTTTTCTCTTGCTGTAGCAGCAAATGTGGAGTTACAGACTGCAGTCCCACCCTTCCTGGAAAGTGTGGAACACCTGTGTGGGACGAGTGGGAATGATTGGTATCGCATCTACCTGATTCGGAAAGTGTGCAGCCAGCATGGCGTGGACTTTGTTCACAAGCTGCTTCGGATGCCCAATCTGGAGTGGCTGTTTCCAGAAGAGTTGCGCCTGCAGGTATTTATGATGATAATTAAGCAACAAAGATGATTTAATGTGGCAGTAAAATAGCTTGGAGATGTGTATACGCAACATCCTTGTTTTAATTTTTCTAGGATGAAACCAGTGTGCAAATGGACCAGTTTCTTGTACATGGAGAGCAATACAAGCTTGTCCGTGAGACTTTGGCCAAGGCAATAATTGAAGGCAAAATGGAAGGAATCGATGAGGCCTGTGCGGTTAGTGTTTAACTTGGACTTTCAGTTTTCTAGTAGCCAGATCTCATGCAGTTCTGTGTCAAAAATGTGTGCATGGCCATCATGGTTGTATGCGAGTTATGGTTCACACGATGAGTGACTGCTTGTGAAGACTGCTTTTTTTTGTGGGTTCTTACAAGTTGGCAAGGGAAAACATTTGTATACTGTTCACTTATTAATGGAATAGATAATTTCATTATCTGGTCTATTTTTTTAAAAGAATTATTAATGGTTAACATGGGATAAGTGTATAACAGGGTGTATTTTCTATGTGTAAGCTTATGTTTTTCTTGTTCCATGCAGAGATGTGAATGCTTCCCTCCAAAGAAAATACTTTACCTGCTGCTAGCGCTCTTCAGAGAGGTCACTTGTCTGTACAAAGCAGCCAATCCCACTGTCCACCCCAAACTACAGGTAAGGGTACATGTACTTAGAGGTCATGCCGTTGTAATTATGCTTGAAATTATTACTTTTATATACAGATGGTCCCCATCTTACGATGGGGTTACACTCCAATAACCCCATTGTAAGTCGAAAATATCATAAGTCAAAAATGCATTTAATACACCTAACTTACTGTCATGCCCGTGGCCGCTTCAGTAATGGAACATAGGCGGTCTCTCCGCTCCTGTCTTCAGACTGAGCATTGATTGGGGTAGGAACCAATCGTGGACGGGATTTGGTTCCTACCCGGACTTCCTGTCAGCGCTCAGTCCCCTTTGTGAACTTTCCTGCAACCACTGTCTTGCTAAGACCTTGTATTTTGTTTATTTTGAATTGTGGCAATGTTTTTGTTTACTGCCAATCGCTGTTAAGCGCTAGCTCCAGGCTAACAGTAACACTCTTTGTCAGAAACAACAAAAGAGTTTAAAGAGTTTAACGGAACTTAAACTTATTACCGTGGTGTCTTGTGATTTCTTCTACCAACCCACGCCATAACACCTATCGAACATCATTGCCTGGTCTAGCCCACCTTAAAAGACATTACGGGCTTTCCGCTTTCATGCCGCTTTCAGGAGACACAGACACAGATGGATGTTTTGTAGATATGATGGATTCACAAAATACAATGTAAATACGGGGGGTATCCAAAAAAAAGCTGGTAACACACTGTAGAGTATTGGCTGTGTACAATAGCGACAGACTAGCAGACTCGGAGATGCGGATCGCTTTCACTCCCTAGCATCATGAGAGTATCTTACTGCATATTGCTTGCCCGGGAAAAAATCTAAATTCAAAATTCCAAGTATGATTTCTAAACGCGCATTGCTGTCTCACCATTGTAAAGTTGAAAAATCGTAAGTTGGACCAGCGTAACTCAGGGACGTTTTCTATGTAGGTAAGTTTAAGATATATGTATTTATTGGAGTTATTTAAATACCTTACTAGTTAACGTCTGACAACCTGCATATTTTAAAATATTATTAATTAATCTTTTGCAGACTTGAATTAAGATTGGCAGCCTTTTAGTCAAAGTGTCTCCTTTGAAGTACTGTATTGGTCTGAATATAAGACTATCCAGATTATAAGATGCCCCCCTCTTGTTCAGCACTCATTTTGGGAATATTTATATCTTTACAAAGAAAAATATTTATTCACATTTACTGGTGTTATATGTTATACAGCCTTTATTGGTCTATGCCTCAAATATAAAATAAACTTTTTTTTTTTTTTAATGTTTAATTCCCAGAGAAAAAAATTGCTTACATGTTATACTTGGGCCAGTACGGTATCTCATTGAACCACATGTCTCTTCTCTGTATCAGCAATGTAAGGCTCTAGAAGAATTCATCCAGAACTCCAGGATGCTAGTCAGACCAGAGCTCAAAGCCTTTGCCACAGCCCTGGTGTGCAACCAGCTCGGGAGTCTGCATGTGCAATCAGTCACCCCAGACTTGGGGCACGTTGTCACGGAGCTCACCATCCACCTGGCTGCAGTGCTGCATTGTGGGAATAGCTGGGTTCTCAGTCCCCTCCAGCTGCTGGCCCAGGATCCTGCTAAAATGCAGGTTGGTCCCCCGCCTTTCTCCTGCACACTATGTCATAGTATATGAATCAACCATTGTACAATCATGGATGTATTATCTGCTTAAGGAGGATGTTTAGATACATGTTATAATTGAGAAAAGGTTTTACATAGATTGAATTGCTATCCATTATTATAAGATTTTGAAAACCTGTTAAATGGGATGCTCAGGGGTCAAACTGAACAACTCCAGGGTTTGCAGTATTTTCTAATCTGTAGCCAAAGGACAACTGCTAAACCAAGAAAAATCCTTGGTGAATCTTGAACATGTTGTATTGTGTAACTTGGGGTATCCATCTGTTTCAGCGAGCCTTCTTACCCACCATGCCGGAGGACATGCTTGCTGTGGCGCATAAGGTGCTGCCGGAGTTAAGCTGGTATTGTGAGTACTCTTCCTTCAAGTGTGTACAGATAACGGTGTCATACAGACTCCAATTTATTCAGTTAAATCTCCAGTTAAGAAAGTACCAAAATGGGACAATAAGGAACGAGTCTGTGTTATTCTAGTAAAGATTATTATGCTGAGTAAGCTCCATGGTTACCTGTATAAAAATGAAAGCTGATCTTTTGTTACTCCAAAGTGTATTAGAAGTTAAAGCTTACAGCTTTTAATTTGTTTTGTTTGCTACTTTTTTCTTCTCTTCCTACAAGCTTGTCCCAATGGTCACTACTGCACCATCGGTGAGGTAAGCAGTGTTTGTGCCCATGTGATCAATAATATGAACACTTAGCTCTGCCCCTTGGTTTACCCCCACTGCATCGCTGACACTTCTCCTCTTCTCCAGTGTGGCAGACCTATGGAAAAGGGGCGCTGCCTGGACTGTGGAGCAGAGATCGGAGGACAAAATCACTTGCCTGTGCCTGGTTTTGCAATGACCAATGTCCAGTAAGTCCTCCAGGAAGGGTTGCTTAGCTTCAGTAAATTTGAATTCTTTTTAAAAAATTTTTTGTATTATAATTTTCACCTACCTAATACAACATGGCAAACAGAACTTCTGTTAGGTGCAGCCATGGCACCATCTGCTGTATCTCAGTAGTATGTTTGACTGCTACTATGCATGCTGATAGTGATGGATGATGCTGGCAGGGTGAGAGGCAAGTCTGAGGTCTGGTCTTGTTATACAGGGGTGATCGCACCCAGACCGGCCACATCCTTGGAGACCCCAAGAGGAGAGATAACCCAGATATGCTGGACACCAAGAACATGTCTCTGGGCCCCTTCACCATCATCAGACTCCTCACCCATATGGCCATGCTGCTGGGAGCAAACAGCCACCAGCAGGTATAAATCCTGAATCTGAATCTGCACAGCTTGCCTCCTGTTTAGAGCTTTAAGAATTAGTGCTCATCTGCAGTGGCAAGCTAAAGTACTGTACTTCTCAGACTTTTTATTTCTGAATTTTTAAGGCTTCATCCCCTAACATCCCAATTCTTTCAGGATATTATAAACATCATCAAACCGCAAGTTCAGAACCCGCAAGCTTTCCTGATGGAGCACATCTTGAAGGATTTAGAGCAGCTGACCAAGACCCTGGGGAATGGTGTGGATGGCACCATCGGTGCCATCCACCTCACACTGAGGCGTCTGATGGAACCCTACCAGCCTAGCCAGTGTAAGTGAACCCAGCTAGAGAGCAGCAAACTTGTGATAATTGCTGAGTAGAAGCCAAATAACAGTCATGTTAACAAAAATGCATCTTAAATAATGTGTGAACACTTCTTGAATAATTATGTCACCAGGGCCTGCACTTTATGACAACACTCTCTCCAAAAAAGAAGCCAGAAATAGCTGGGAGATGGCTATTGCTGCTGACATCATTACTCCTCAACTGAGGGTAAGGGTGGAAAAGGAACTACAAATTATGAAACAGCTGTCTGTGTACTAGATAAATATTTTGAGACAAGATATAGTGAGCATCATGAAAAAATCATTGATTTGGTGAACAAAGGCCACATAGATTACACTTTCCAAACTTTCCTTTTGTGTCACTTTGTAGAACCTGGAGCATGAGCTCAAGGAGATGAACACCCTCATCAGAACAGACCTGCGCGTCTCTGCAAATCCCATCTTGAAGGTAGTGTTTGGAGATCCTCGGCTCTTCTTGACCACGCTTCCAAAGGACCACCTAATCCACGGACCGGCCGTGTGGAGCTGCCGGGAGAGGGTGTCCTTGGTGAGCCTGGCTTACATTGTGGAGCAGAACAATGGCAAGGAAACGGTGCCTCTGCTCTGGCGGTTCCTGCAGAAGGTGAGACAAACACAGCTGGGAATTGAGGGAGTTGCCTTTATAGTGAAGATGGTTGAGAAAAAATTGCGGTGTGAAAGTTTTGATGTAATTGTTCAAAAAGTGTTCCTTTCATTGTAAGTTTGATGGTCAAAGCTGAACTATCTGAATTGTTGACTACAGGAGGTAGAGTTGCGGTTGGTCAGGTTCCTCCCAGACATTCTGGCACTGCAAATGGATCTAGTGAAGAAGTTCCAGAATGTGACGGATTTGCCATACATGACCATTGATGACTTCCTCAGGGAACAGAAATCAGGTAATATATCACAACTATAATGCTGGCACTTCAGGTTACTAACTGATACAGTTCAGTACAGTGTTATGGTTTGATAATTCTGTTACTTTTCTGCTTGTGCCCAAAAAGCCTAGAGAGGCTAAACTTGGTTTCCCTCCCACAGATCCTCTGAGAGCTTGGTATGAGGGAAAGATTAGAATCTTCTTGACAACATGGAACCAGCTGAGACTGTCACTGGCTACGAATGGTAAGCAAACGTAGGTGCCGCTGGTGTTACCATGTCGCGGCCTTGCCAAGTGTTCCGTGTTGTGTACTTTAATGCAGTGAGACCAGCTTTATGTTTATTTGTACAACTCCCTGAACCTCCAAACTTCAAAATGTCAGCATCGTTTGTCAGTGACAGGATGTGTGTTGAATTTCGCCTTTGTGTATTTGCACTTAGGTGAGTTGAAGCTCCCAGCAGAATTTTGCCGCGAGGACTTAGACCTCCACAGCGACCTCCGCATCCTGTTGCCCCAGCGCCAGGGCAAGGGCCTTTGCTCCACCTCCCTAGTCAGCTACCTCATTGCGCTACACAATGATATCATCTACACAGTGGACAAGCACACAGGGGAGGAAACCAGGTTGGTGGCACCACATGATGATATTGCCATGTTTGTTAGTTCAAAGCAGTTATATGCACTCCATTGGTGTAGCTCCACAGTGTGCTCTAAGGGCTCCGGTTTCAGAGAAGCATCTTCTCAGAGCTTCCTTGTAGGAAAGACACATTACCCGGTTGCCTTTACTGTATAGCTGAAGTCACTCAGCCAAGTAGAGCCTATAGGTGATGCACTGGAGGGCACACAGAGACAGAGAGTGGGCATAGTCATGTTGCATTTGTCTGTCTGATAACCACTTTGTTCTGTGGCACAGCTATACTGTGAGCCCAGGGGACCTGACTGACCTGCATGTGATCCGGTATGAGCTGGAGCGTGACCTGATCCCCCTGGTGCTGTCCAACTGCCAGTATAGTATGGAACGTGGCCAGGAGACTCTGATGGAGTATGACCTGCCCAAGATCCAACAGAAGATACTCACCCGCTTCCTCCAGGGCAAGCCCCTCATTACCCTCACTGTGAGTAAGGGGAGGGATGGATATATGCATGCACCTTGCATACCCATCATGCCCTGTTTTAGGAAGCGGGGTCAATGCTTACGACGTGTGATTTGGCTTTGTTGCAGGGAATCCCAACACTGGTAAACAGGCATGACCGGAACTATGAGAACATTTTCAAGGACGTTAAAAGAAAAGTTGGACGGGTGAGTGACCGGAGTTAAGTTTTGATCCATGTTAGACATTACCAGATGACAAACTTTTTCAAGTTTTACTGTTTAAATTCCTCTGGTTCGTTCATATTGCTTGTGAATTTCTGAAAGCAGTTTTACCTTTTGTTTCTCATCCATAGTTGATCGAGTAAGTGTGTGGGTTGGACTAAGGATTGAATTTAACATGTATGCCTCTGTGTTTAGGAGTCCTTGACCTCCCTGGTACTAACAGCAATGGCTGGGGAGCTGCCATCGTACAGTGACGTCTGTGATGCTCTGACAGTGATCGAGGTGGCCCTGGGCTTCCTGGCCATGACTGGAGGAGAGCCCCATATGCAACTGATTCGATACCTGGAGGATGTGCTGCAAATGGGAGACCAGATAGCCCCGTACATCCTTAAGGTCTGTGTGACACAGATTTTATTGTGTCTCATTGTTTCTGAGTAGATAACTTTTCCCTCCTAAGTTCTGCTCACATTGTCTACTCATCTTGTAGTTACTAGTACGTTTATGCATAACTGCAGCCTGTACGCGGTGGCAGTGCAGGTGAGAGGTACATGGCTGACATTGGTACATATTCATGCAAGTGACGCACTCAGTGTCCCTGTATATCCTGAGCCTACTTGTGCTGTTGGGTATTGCTGTAAACCCCGTGCAGAGCTGGACTTTTTGCTGTGTTTTGCTTTTTAAGTTTTCAGCTGCACATAATGCAGCCTGAATAATGGTAACGCATTTTTTCTTTGTTTCAATCCATAGGCTCTCAGTAGGTGTAGCCTGAAGCACTGCGTGGCCTTGTGGCAGTTCCTCACCTCACTCAAATCGGAGACCATGCTGCGCCTTAAGAGGGTAACAAAATATATATATATATATATATATATATATATATATATATATATAGTGTGTGTGAGAGAGGATGTTAACTTTGGCATTAATTATCAAGGGGTACATGTTTGAGAGGGAACAGCAGGACCTTAAATTGCTTTCTTGTGTGTAGGACCCATTCTCAGGTATTCCAGAGGAGTTTAAGAAATTCATGAGCGACCAAGAACAGCAGTTGCTGAAAGACTTTCTCACCAAGGGCAATGTGGATGTCTGGCTGCTGGAATCTCACGAGTTTCTGCTGCTGGCCCTGAAGAACCCTCATTCTGCTGAAACCTACAAGCCCAACTGGAGGTAAGATCATAACTGGTAGGTCAGACACTAGTAGAGCCAAGAGGGTGGACTCCTAACCCTGATACCTGTTTTTGAAAGTGTGTTCAGAACTTCAGGGTAGCAGTCGCGATCCAGATAATACAAAGTTAAACTGAAAGAAAGAGAACAGTATGGTAGATACACTGCCCGGCCAAAAAAGAAGCGACACGCTCTAATATTTTGTTGGACCGCCTTTAGCTTTGATTATGACACGCATTTGCCGTTCCATAGTTTCGATAAGCTTATGCAATATCGTAACATTTATTTTCGTCCAGAGTTGCATTCATTTTTCACCAAGATTTTGTATTGATGGGACAGTCTGTGTAAAGTCTTCCCTAGCACATCCCAAAGATTCTTTCTCAATGGGGTTAAGGTCTGAACTCTGTGATGGCCAATCCACGTGTGGAAATGATGTCTGTCTCATGCTCACTGAAGCACTCTTTCACAATTTGAGCCCCATGAATTCTGGCATTGTCATCTTGAAAGAAAAAAATCCATTGATGGAAAAACCTGGTCATTCAGTATATTCAGGTAGTCAGCTCACCTCACTTTTTGGGCACATAATGTTGCAGAACCTGGACTAGAGCAACTGAAGCAACCACAGATCATAACACTAAGTTAAATCCAGGTGATGACTTTTTTTTGGGCCAGGCAGTGTATGTTGGGTAAAAGAATGAGTGAACTGTTATAGAGCATCTGTAGCTCTCTAAGCCCTGCAGATAGGGAGCTGCAGTATTCCCGTTTAGTAACATAAAAGCATGAGAACCAAAGCCTTCTACCCAACGAGAGTTTTTTTTTTTTATTAAATCCAGCCGCAAGGGGGTGCGTCTCTGTGCCGGTCTCTTTCTTTCAGTTTCTCCCTGCCTGGCTAGCTCAGTCGGTAGAGCATGTGACTTGTAATCTCAGGGTCGTGGGTTTGAGCCCCCCATTGGGTGTCAATGCAAAATCCAGCCATGCGGGGGTGTGCCTCTGTGTCGGTCCCAAGCCTGGACAAAATGGAGGGTTGCGTCAGGAAGTGCATCCGGCGTAAAAAATCTGCCAAACCAAATATGCGGACAAGCCGATCTGCTGTGGCGACCCCTAACGGGAGCAGCTGAAAGTCGGTTTAAATAGCCATTCTAATTTCCTTCTTGCACACTTTCAGTTTGAAGCACACACTAGTGTCATACATGGAGAGGAAAGACTGTGACATCCCAGCCGACCTGGAGGAGTTCTTCCCCGATGAGATCTGCCTCTCACACTTTGTGGATGCCTGGAAGATGGCTGTGACCTTCAAACAAGAGCGGTCTCTGAAATGAACCATGGCCACTTCATGCTGGAAGTAAGCCATGTCTGTCAGTATGCTTACTGTCTCAGATCCTACACTTTATTATTACTTTTTTTTGCTTTATCTACTAGAAGGCGACCCTTGCATATCGAAACAATTGTATGCACATCTAACATTAGGGACAAAAATTTAGGCTGAAGCTGCTGTGCATTAGGCTACTGTACATACGTTTGGGCTGAGATACAGTATTACAGTGACAGGTAGAGAAACATAAATTCTGTAGCTCATACAAATACAAGTTTAAGTAAACACAGCCAAATGTATCAATACTTACAGTCCTGGTATTTACTGTGGATCCGGAATATCTTGAGTGATTTTGTTTACGCAAACTGCAGTTTCTTAAAAAGTTTCTTGAGGACTTGAAAGTGATGCCGGATACTGGGTTACACTCAGGAATTCATTCACTTCCAATACTGATGGGTGTTGCCACTTTTTTTTTAAAAACTCTATCATAAATGAAGCCGATAGGATCCAGCTCATAGTCAGCCTCCTCCTGGTGCTGTTGACAAGGGTCCAAGAGAATTGTTCTCATCTTGGTCCATATTTAAAGCCTGGGACCATTTTTGAAGTAATCTAGTATGTTGTACCATATTATGGTATTATTTTTTTTGCTTTATACCTAATTATAGAACCAATTACTTAAGCATCATTCCTTTAGCGTGTTCCATACTTAATAAATGTTTTTTCCGCAGTCCAGGTGTTCTGTTTTTTTAAAAGTTTGTTTTAAATTGGAGCAAATCTGTAAGTTTGAAGTTGGTTAAATGTCAAAGTTGTGGCCATTAGTAAACCAGAAGGCTGAAAAGAGTACAATTGTACTGTCAAGTGAATGAAAACCTAGGTGTTTCTCCTCATGTGAAACAAAAAAAAGCATTTGATGAAGCACAGTGAGGTCTTTTATTTATTGCTTTGGGTACATTTAAGATTGCTGTGAACTTAATAAAGCTAAGTTCTAACTCTGGGGTCCAAGTTGATACAAATGGCTCACTGTCAGATGTATTGCCTGAGGGCTGCTGGCAAGGCTTATGGGAGCCATCAGTCAGAGCCAATATAACACCAATATAACATCCTGCTTTATGCTGGCAGTGGTGATGATGGTGGTGATGATGATGACAATGTACTCCCCATAACTGAAAAACCCATCAGTACCAGCAGTTCTGAAGGTTATATCTTGTTACAATAATCTTTGAGATTTGAAAATTAATCTCTAAATGTTTTGCAGTACAATTAAATACTTTTAATTCTAAATTAGTCGTCTTTCAAAAGTCTTGCTGTGCTTTTAGGTATCTTGGAATTTTGTTACTTCATATCTTTAGTTACCAGCTATTAAGCACAATTTATGGTTAAAGAGGATCATACTGCATGAACCTTCTCGCTTATTCACTAAAGATGGTTCCTGTCTTACAATGGGGTTATCGGAACCAAAGTCAGAAATATCATGTCAGAAATGCATTTAATACACCTAACTTACTGTCATGCCTGTGGCCGCTTCAGCAATGGAACATAGGCGGTCTCTCCACCCCTGTCTTCAGACTGAGCATTGATTGGGGTAGAAACCAATAATGGACTGGATTTGGTTCCTACCCGGACTTCCTGTCAGCGCTCAGTCCCCCGCGTGAACTCTTCTGCAACCACTATCTTACTAAGACCTCGTATTTTGTTTATTTTGAATTGTGGCAATGTTTTTGTTTACTGCCAATCGCTGTTAAGCGCTAGCTCCAGGCTAACAGCAACACTCTTTGTCAGAAACAACACTCAGTAAAAAACAGAATTTAAACTTACTACGATACCGGGGTGTCTCACGATTACTTCCACCCACCCACGCTTAACACCTAGCGAACATCATAGCCTAGCCTACCTTTTGTATTTTGAAAAAATAATTTACTGACCATTGCTATCCTTAACTGCTTGTCCAAATCATGGTAGCAGGGGTGTGGAGCCTTTTCTGGAAACTCAGTCAGGTACATTCTGGATGGAACACCAGTCCACTGCAAGGAATGGGAGTGATAGGGATGAAAGTTTGACCTCTTTTCCTTCACTTGCTCAATAGTTCTCCTCGTCTGCTGCGTTCAATTTGATTCCTGCATCTTTAAATTTATTTGGAACAATAAAAAGCCAAGGCTGCACAGACTGAACAAATGATAGTTGCGGGATACGCGGGATGTCGACACGTTCATGTGGAAAGGTGGTTCCTGATTGTTGGCCTGCAACGTGACTTTTTGGCAGAAGTGTCTGCAGTCGAGCTGCAGGCCCCATACAGTCCACTAGATGACGCCGTTTACCAGGGCTTTTTTAGGTAGACCTGCAGAAAGTAAATCGCAAGTGCTGGTATCTCCAGGAGAGAAAGAATCAGGAAGCAGTGACCTCCCTAAAACACGATGGGATTAAAAAGCGGAGCAGAGAAGCGGTATTGTTCATCACATGGATGATTTATGGGCCACAATCTTGCTGCTTTTACTTCTTTTACCAGGAAATGCTGTTTCACTATTCTCAATACTGATTCTACATTCACATCTATGATCTGTTCACCTATCGTTCTGAACAAGCAGGGTTATTTGCCAGCATTTCTCTTCCAAGTGCGTGAGGAGAAAGGGCCTCGTTTTTGTTTCTTCCAAAGCCTTTCCCATTTTTCTGTCTTAAAAGTGTGTGTTTTTGTCGAGCGGATGTATGATTTTACATAATCTCATCTCCCGCAGGCCTCTGGCTCGGGTCGGAATGGCAAAAGTTTGCGCCCATTTTGAGCTTTTGTGAAGAACGACGGCGTTTCAGCATGAAATCATCTGTCACTGGCATGCTGCTCCACCCCTCCATTTCATAATAATAATAATAATAATAAAAAAAGATCAACTTGTTATAGTAAGATGATATGCTGTTTGAAAAGAGCAGAAATATGTCTAGCATTTCCCATATAATAATACCAGCTGGGTCCGGCTAGTGTCTGGTGTGAGAAAACCATACATCTCCATAGCCCAGTATTCAGGACCCTGCTGCGCGAAGATGAGACAAGAGATCTCATTCCAGAACAATGAGTTCTCCTATCAAATGAATCATTATTATATTGGATTTGGAGGCCCGGAAAAGACAGGGGGAAAAATAAGCATCATAATCAATATACTTATAACGGGGGGAAAAGGACAAGAGCCGTTTTTATGATGTGGTGAAATAAAAATACCTCTGTTGTCTGGGGGGAAAAAAAAATGGAATGGCAGATGTATTAGACTCGTGCAGCTGGATATGTTGTTAAATTGTCCAGGTTTTATGTTTATATTGCATTCTACGTTTTCCCTGATGTTCCTGCTAAACCCTCTTCTGGAGGCCATTAAATTCCGATTTTCCCTACTTCTGTAAACCTGAGCCCCTTCAGAGCTTTGCCCCATCCGCAGGCGGCGTCATGAATTCAGACCGTGGAAATGAATAGTCGTTTCGGAAGTTGTTGCCTTGTTTGTTGTAGCAAACGTACGCCAATACCATGATGCAGAGAGGTAACCGCTGTTGTTCACCTCCGTGCCCACGTTCAACACTGAGGAACAGCAAATACGTCCACGTATATTAAACAAGGGCAAAAGCTCAAACGCTTACAGTATTTCACAGGAAAGACTTGAGTGTAGCAATACACCGCTGCTGCGTCCGAGAAGTGTTTGCAAATATTACAGAATCCCTCTTGAATTCTTGATCAGATTTCAATTTTTCTACCAGAAGGAACTTCTTTTTTGACAAATCCACCCATTATCGTTAACCGCTTTATCCTGGTCCGGGAGGGTCGAGGTGGGCAGGGGACCAGGCTGTGGAACTTAGACTCTTGATGGGCTGCTACACCATCGCACGGTGGCCACACACACGGTCACACACTACAGGACATCGAGTGACCAATTGACCTGAAACGCATGTCTTTGGACTGTGGGAGGAAACTCAAGTAAGCTGCAAACAGACTGAGCCAGATTCGAACCCATGTCCAAACATCAAGACTGCTATATCTATGGTAGCATAGTCCTATTTTCTTTCTCCTGTCCCTTTAACAGTGAGGGGAACAAGACCCTCTTAGGCCGACAGTATAATAAAAATCATTTTTCCTGCTGGAGATTTTTAAAGCAATGTCTTCAAGTCCAGGGAGAAAAGACAGGGTTTGTAATGAAATATAAATGAAATAAACATTCGCATGCTTGAGAATTCTTCACAGGTTCACTGAGGCTGCACTGCACATTTGTTGTGATGACTTTAACACACGGCTAAGGTTGCACCACCAGGCCCATTTTTCCGGGCCACAAATCTCAGAGAATCGGAGAGGAGGAATCCTGTGCCCTCCTGCCAACATGTTGACTGGGCAAAGGCACCCAGCTGGTGAACCTCTGTCCCCTGCTGCCCGACCGGCTCACACGCTGGCTGCCCGAGGCTCCGCCGGTTCGGCTATCTGCCAGCCATCCCCAGGGAAGGTGCTGGTACAACAAGCAATGAAAAGCGTGTGTGCATGTGAACAATACACACACCCACATGCGAGCTCTGAAACCTGCATAGACCCACAGACAGCAGAGGATCTGCAAACAAAGCCTCGGAGTTCCTGCTTGATATCTCTCTTAACGTTGCTGCAGCGTTGAACAGAAACACTGACCTAAACACCGACGTTGAGAGAAACACGCAGCATCTACACACCTCACACTGGGTGGCTCCAGCACAAACACTACAGTAAAAAATATTGTAAGGCAAATTACTTTGAGGTGGTGATAGTGACATTTATCAATTGTCTGGATGGCTGTTCATTCAGGCTCTGCACCTGTAATCCTTTGCAGCAATACAGGTGGTGGTTACGAGGCACGGTCATCCCTGCAACACCTCTACTGGTAGTTTTTTGGTGGTGGTGGGGGGCTCAGAAGCTGCCCACCTGATAGTTGATGCGAATGAATTCAAACCTTTTTTTCTGAGGAAACTCAAATGTGGGGACGGTTTACAACCAGTGCAGCTGTGAGTGGCTAATCTGACCTTCCCCTGGGTCTGAGGAGGATGATGGAACCTCTGCTAAGCTCTCCGTGAGGTGGTAAGGACAGCAAGAAGGCCTGGTTTATGGTCGGTGTTCCAGTTCATCCCAAAGGTATTCAGTGGGGTTGAGGTCAGGGCTCTGTCCAGTCACTCAAATTCTTCCACACCAACCTGGACAAAAATGTGGTTGTGGAGCTCACTTTGTGCATGGGGGGGGGGGGGCACAGTCATGCTGGAGCAGGAAAGGAGCTTCTTCCCCAAACTGCGGCCACAAAGATGGATGTATTTCTATGCCGAGTGGGTGTGGCTGAAACAGCTCAGTCATTAGAAGGAGCGTCCACATATTTTTGGCCATGCAGAATGTACACACAAAGTCTCAGTCGATGCAGTGCAACAAAACACATCTCCCTGTGGTGTCTTCATGTTCCAAGGCCAACCTGGAATATGACTTCACTCTACAGGCTGCCCCATAGTCCATCAGGCTCTGCTGGTCATACAAATGCTCCATTTCTAATTTTTGATCGATTTCGCAGCGTGTTTTGACCACAGACCTCGCCCATTCCCCAACAACCACGGTGAGACCCAGCTCTGTGATCTTGCCTGGAAGTCACATCCTGTCGCAACCCGAGACAGTTTGGGAGACAACCAAAGGTTTGGATCCCAGCTTGGGACACTGCAAGGCAGCATTCAGCGGGGCACAGCTCCTTCCAAGAAATCTGACCCGTAAGGTTTGGCACGGACAAAAAAAACGCATGTCATCGGACAACAAAAGTCTATTCTGGGACTGTTGAACCCACCCTCCCTTCTGTGGGCTGCTTCTATGAAGGAACCTTTGTGAGACTTAAGGTACAGTAGCAGCCTGCAAAACCGTGGCTCAAGTGGACACAGTAGCCGTGTTATTGTTTTATTATTAAGTGGCTAAATTATACGTCCATATTTAACCATTATATCTGGTTCAGTTATGTTGTTTTTATATTCCGCCTCATAGAAAAAGCTGCTTTCCTCCATATTTATCTTCAGGCAACTTGGCCTGAACCCCAAATTGACATTTGCAGCTTGCTTAAAAAGCCGTATTCGGATAATTTGTTACGAATAGATGTAGGGAAAAAAAAAGTTTAACTTGTTCGAAGAGCTTCCGTGCTGAAGCTCTGGATGAAAAACACGGTTTTGACAAACTCGCCTGCAGTGTCGCTTTGCCCGGAGCAGGCGGGTGATGGACTGCTTCCTGACGTCCATCATCTGGCCCGTTGAAACATTACTCTTTGCCCTAAGTTCAGTAAATAACGTCAGTCAGTAACATCGGCCCCATTACGTAAAAGGTTAGAGACGTTCTCGATTGCTTGCAGCTCTGCATCTCCTGTGGTGGAGCTCACAGTGCTGGTGTGCGTCCTAAGGAGACGTTCTGAAGCCTCCATATGGAACCTGCTGATCTGCCAGGCATCCGGTCACATGTTTGACCTCTGATCTCCCTCAACGTCCTTCTGTGTACATGCCCAAATTACAAAATCACCTAAAATGTAAAGTTTGACCCCCTTTTTGTGAAAAAGTAACCTTTGATGACCTAGAAAGGCCTTGTTTGTTATCTTTTATTGGACTATATGTCATGTCACACCCAGTAAGCAAGATATGACAATTATTATCATTATTACTATTTATTTTTATGTGGAAATTGTGAAACAGATTTAAGAACTGCTTTTCACAGCCAAACAAAAGGTCTTTGTGATGGAGGAGGACCTACAGCTGTAACCTTCAGGTTGTTAGTTCAAATCCCACCCCTGTTAGTTCTACAGGCCTCTTAATCGATCCATTTTTTTGGTTTAATTCGTCAAATTTAAATTGTATCTTTCATTGGTTTTTACAAACAAACCAGTGAGTTTTTAACAGCTGCATTAAGCTCAAATAAAAAGAAGACCTGGAGAGTCCAGCTGGGAAGTCTTCATGGTGTTTTCTTGAGGAGGCAGAAAGAAGAGTCCACAAACTGTTGAGGATGCAGTTGTCCATCGGTGTTCCTATTTTTGCACCTGACTTGTATTTAACATAACCGACTGGCTTTAATTTAAAGATTACCGATGCCAGTATTTGGGCCATAGAAGAACATCCATGATGTGAGCAGTAGTGCTGGATGTGGATCTGTAAGCTGAAAGGTGCTGGATTATTGGTTACCTCAGTGCTGCTGTGGAATATTCTAGCAAGGTACACATACTGCGGCGCTCCTGCTGTATAAATGGGTTAAAATGCTAAAGCCAGTTTGGTTCAACGCAAAAGCTAGCTGCAGTGGTTATAGCTGCAGTCTGAAGGTTTTGGGTTTGAATCCCACCTCCATCTCTGCCACCTGTGATGAAGGGATGAACCCAAAATATGTTCACACCGCTGTATAAATGGGCTGAGTAAACAATGCGCGCAAACCCAACGTTGTAGCTTCGGACAAAGATGCGAGCGCCATAAATATTAATAAAAACATCCCGCAGTTTATCGGTTAAATAGTTTTCCTCAACTTCCTGTCTACGTGAACAGACCCCTGGGCTGCCTGGTAGGGGCAGTCTTGCTCCACCGCGAATGCTGCGACGGCGGCGAAACCGAGGTCTGCCCTGCCGACATCCAGTTCGGAAAACAGAGAATCGTAGTGAATAATTGGGTTGTATTGATGCCAGATGTGCTCATCTGGAGCTGCTGTTTGAGCAAAAGGCGTTTTCCTCCAAACTGCTGATCGAATGCCCCCCAGCCCCCGGACTCTCATAATGTGACCGAAAATACACAGACATGCATCGATCGAGACGGAAAAGGCCAAGGCTGGTCATGCGGAGTTTAACTATGGTGAGACACGTCGGTGTGAATTAAATGGCCAGAATCTATGTTTGCGTGCTTAAAAAAGAAAAGAAACCATCGCTCAGTTATTTAAATGTAAAGACCACGTCTGGACGAGCCGCCGCTGAACAGACACCTGACGGTTTTTTCGGCACGAAGCAGATAGTGTCGGCGGCAACGCTGTTCCCGGAGTTTCTGGAATGTTCTGGAAGCTGCGTCGGTGGCATGCGGCTCTGCCTGCTGGACTACACGTATGACAGCCCCGCGTGGGGGAAGAACTGCGTCTTTTAAAGCCACGCCAAGTTTCTAAGGCTGAAACTGCAAAATGCTGTTAGAGGAGACGGCTGCCATATGTTTACGGCGCGTTTAAAAGTCGAGCGAGCGAAGCTGAACGTGTTGACGGGGGGGGGGGGTGGTGCGCGAGTTTTATTTATTCTTTTTTAGCTCCGTACAACTTCTTGAAAGAGAGGAAAAAACGAATTGTGACTTAAAGACCGTGGCCCCCGCCTTCCCGCAGTACAAGTCGCGTGTAGCTCAAAGCACGGCGAGGTCAGGGGTTGCAAGGAGGTAGCGGCGTTGCGTGAGGGTCGCCGTGGATCGAATGAGACGGGTAGGTCGGTTCTTTGGGGGCGAACGCGGTTTCAACTGAACAGGAACGCAGCGACAGTGTCATTACCTTAAAATGTGCACATGTAACTGTGTAACATTAACCAAACGCTGGTTTGTTCTGCTTTTTCAGCACCGAGCGCCTGGGAATGTCATCTTATCGAAACATTTAAAGGCCCAGCTTCTCACAACCGGTCAACATAAACAGGGATTATGTTACACGCACATACACACACATATGTTTGTGCTTGTCTGAAAAAAAATCATCTGATGGCCTTACGTTAACTTCTTGGCAGCCCGCTGCTGTATGAAGCTGCACAGGTGGGGTCGGGGGTCCATTCTGACGGTAAGAATTCCACAGTAAGTCACTAGACGGGGGAACTACAGGGTTGTCAGAAATAGCGCTGGACCTACGAAGAGGGCGGACCTGTTGGTGTGAAGGTGAGACAACACGAGTGTTGATGTGCGGTGGCTCAATGTGACAGGTGTAGCTTCAGGTGTGTAACGCAAGGGCGGTGTGTGTCAAAGGTGGGGGATACGGGGCAGGATGGGGTGCAGGTGACCCGAACCCCCCCCCCGTATTGTGCGCTTGTAGAGAGGTTGTGTTTGTAATGAACTGAGAGATGAACTTTTAGCTCTGCAGCTGTAAGCAGCAGATCCCAGTCATGAGGTCAGGCTAAGCCCTGGTGAGTGGGGACAGGTGGGGAAATGATGGGCGATGTTTCACGGAGCCCGAGCCCTCCCACCCCTCCGCACGGCTCCTGCGATGATCCTCAAAGTCTCAGGCTCGGGAGCGGCTCCTCCTTCGGCAAAGAGTCTGAATTTGCTCCGCACGAGACCTGCTGTTTGACTTGAATTTGGTTTCGTTTTCCGGTGAGTGTTGTGCTTGCCAAGGTCCACAACAAGGCTTTAGCCTGGGGTGAGCCGAGGGGACGGGGACTGATGATTCTGGGGGAAAATGAAAACCTTTTTAAAATTCTCCACCCCATCCTGGAACTGGATTTACCTGGCGCGCAGGTCGTCGAGGCGGGCGCCGTCGCGCTGTCGTGCTGACGGATGACGACCCGACTCCTCGCTTCTATCGGCTCCAGCCCTGGCAGGAGTGTAAAGACAGGATCCCCCCCTTGGGATCGAGGGGTGGAGGGTGGGAGAGACGGGTAATTAGTATCCTCCTGGCAGGAGTGAGTGCCGGCTTTGATGGAGAGGCATTTCAGTGCAGGCCAAGCGCCAAGTCTAGGACACAGATGATCATGGGCAAAACATACTTCATAAAGCTCAAGAAGAAGATTAACCAGTCTGAAGGGATGCTGCAGGATTACAAACAGCCATAAGGGGTTAGGCAATTTATTATACGCTTATCCATATTTTCATTGTAATTGGTTGTTGGGTTATTGCTGGGTGGCTTAAAAACTGTTGCATAGCAACATGTAAACATTACAACAACATGTTAGATTCATCAGTAGATCCTTATGTTTGTGACCAACGAAAGCTGGAGGCAGAACAAACGTGCCCATGTGTCAGACGCTTTCTTTCCATGCGCCAAGAAAAAGCGCGCGGCCTTTCGGCAGGTGGAAGCGTAGCGAGCGAGGCCCTGGGTTGGTGTGGTTTGTTCCACTCGGTAGCGCGAGAGGATGGGTGACCCCGGTTACGCTGCGAGTGCTTCTGGGGGGGTCGTGCATGTTGAGCAGTGAGAGAGATGCCCGTGTGAGGTGGTGGTGGTGTTGCTAAAGGTGAAGGAAGCTGTCATGACTTGGCTGAAACAGGCATCTAGAGCCCAAGGCATCATTAGAGGCTGGGGAGCAGCTGGTAACAGAGGAAGCGGCCTGCAACCACACGGCTCAGCTGTACCTTTGAGCAGCTCCGCTAATGTGCAGTAAGCTGAGGAGGTTAGTGCAGACCTCCCTCCGCTTATTAACCACTGTTGTTCTAGAAAAACCTCTGAACAAACTTAAAAAATATCCATCCATACAACAAGCAAAATGTTTTTTTTTTTTAATGAAATGCATTTAATGCAAATAAATCAACTTCAAAGCAGTTGACTGTTCTTCATTCTAATTTAAAGAGAATTCCCCAACTTCTGATCAAAGTGAGAAAAATACTGAACTAAAAATTGTACCCTGGAAGTGGGAAATCTTGTCAGTCTTGATATAAACATAGTCTGCAGGAGCTGGACAGTTGTGAGTCCACTTCCTGTGCTCTGAACTAATTCTTTACCGATCTCACCGTGGTACCATGGAGACTGCAACTGGGACAAGAACCCTGACCTGAGGCATGCTGTGAAGTTTCGGGACGTGAATGATGAAAGTGGGACTCGATGGGCCCTGCTTTTCTGCAGTTGTCGCATGACCCCTCCAGTGAATGTCCCGTGTGCCAGACTGATTCCTGATGACCCTTAATTCTCATTCCCACCCCAAAATGCCGGCCCCTGCCCTCAGAGTCCCCAACATGCACACTAAGACCTCCTTCAGCCTGGTTCGATCTTGCCTATTTATTCCATTCTACATGTTCGAAACCCTTCCTTTCTAATAAGTCCAGTCACATATTCTGGCCCCTTCAACATCCCGTCACCTCCCGATTTCTTACAGCCGTGCCATGAGCAAGATTTTGAAGGAGCCGTCAATCTCAGCGGGACTTTCCCAGCTTTCCACAACCGCATGTTTTCAAACGGCTCCTCGGCAACAACAGCCACCCACGGCTCTCTAACCCCAACCGGACTGCCGCAGATGAGCGGTAGATGCGGACATATGCGCTTTCTGTGATGCGTAAACGTCGAGCGGCTCCTCCGCCGCCGCCTCTGTTTACGGAATCGCTGCGCAAATAACGCATCCATTGTTAGGACTTGGCTTGTAAATGTTCCCCTCGGTCTGTTGTCATAAAGGACCGCAGTAATCTTTTTCCGCAAGTAGCAGGAAACTCCCTCAGCACCCACTTGATTTTTATCTTTCCTGTGTTGCCCGCGCCGCTCCAGTAGGATGACAGAGGTGTAAATTTCACGATTCATTTGAGCTTAATTTGGGCCATTTGGCGGCCCAAACCAGTGCCCGGCCCGGTCTTTGTATGGAGAGGCAGTGGACCGCATCAAGTCCGACGAATCTGATGTTTGCGTTCTGTGCTTGGATTGAACGCAGGCCAGAGGCTGTGCCGCAGTAAATAAAGTCTCAGGAGATAAGGAGCAAACGACTGCGAGAGAGACAAATGATGGGGAACAACAAGAATCTGAACAGAAAAACAAACTCGGTGCCAAGAGTTTCAAATTCCAATTACAGAACCAACTCCTCTAGTGCGTAGGTGCTGCTCAGAATGTGTTTTCGCCCACAGTCGGGCGCTCTTCAGGAAGCCCTGTTACTGAGATGATCCAAACGTATTGCTGGTTTTGCTGCACCGGTTGCAGGAGGGACGCAAGGAAATTGTGCTGCACCGGTTTGACTGCTGTTGGATTCAGAAGTGTCCTGTGTGGCTTGTAGAGACTCCTTGCATCCTCTCTTTCAGGGTCTAATCTCTAGCTGCCATAGAAACCAGGAAAAAGATCTAAACAAACGCAACCCACGTCGGTTTTCCCCATTTCAGAGCCTCGTTTGCTTGTGCCTCCATGCAGGGATCTTGACTTGCGGTCTGGATCAGCCTTGGGTCCGATGTCCCTTCTGTAATGCTCTGGAGTCAGTGATCCGCATTGTTTTTGGGAAGGATGTCACAGAAGCATGTTACCACCCTAAACCTTTTATGCAGACTAAAAGCACCAACGAAACATTTTAGTGGAAGAAGAATGCTTGAATAGCACAACCGTGATGAATCGGTCTGTGATTTTCTCAGTTCGGAGAAGTGGTCGTCTTTGGCAATTGTACTAAAAATAATAGTCAGTGACCTCTGTAAACGAAAAGAAAATCACGCACACAAAGGCAAAAAAAAAAAAAAAACTTTTTACAGTTGCAAAAGAGAGGATGAATATGAAGTAGTCAAGTAGTGAAGCAGGAAAAGTTGAGCTGCATAAGCTGAGGATCAGAAGTAGGGAGAACAGTGGTGTCAGCATGCAAATCATAAAGAACCAAAAGATGCCGAGTAAGGGAATCAGCAGATAAACGTACACCATTCCTGTTCTTCTCATTGTACTGGTCTGTGATGTAAGGGAAAATTCCGCCTCTCCCTCTCTTTCCCTCTCCTTCTTTCTCTCTCTCTTGCCCCCCTCCGCCCCCAAATACGAGCGCTGGCTGATGCCCTGGATGGCACAGTTTCAGATGGGTGTTCTGCCTCGTTCCTCTGCTGGCAAAGTAGTGAGCGCGTGCGCACACACACGCACAGTGTAAAGTGAAAGGCTGCTGTCTGGCATTGTGCCTGTTTTCATATTTTGCAAGACTGAAGGTTTTGAAGTTGCGTGCAAAATAGAGCCGAGGAGCGGTCCCAGTCCCAGTCCCGGATTTTACGGCCTGTAGCGACCCGGATTTGTATTGATCTGCGCCCCGAATATGGAGGTTTGAAGGGCGGCTGATCCCTTTTGCCCTTCTGTGAGAGGCTGCTGTGAGCAGGAGTGCTGCGAGTCGGGCAGCGTAGCTGTGTGAACCGGAAAAGAAAGATTCCATGTGAGAAGGCTATTATGTCTTTGAGAACTTCATCTTTTCATCTAAATTGCCTCAACACATGTCTGCCTGTTTAAATGGGCAGCTAGTAAAACGTCAGTGTCAGTCTCCTTGGAACACATTGTCTGCAAAAATAAATAACGTAATGTGACACAACTGAAGCCAAACCATAAAAAGCAGAAGGCAAGTCGCAAAAAAAAAAAAAAAACATGCGAATGGTTAATATGTCTGCATTCCCAAATGCAATCCCGGCTTCACAACATCCCGGACTCGAGGCCGTAAATTCTCTCTGTTAAAGGCAAAGAGGGCATTTTGTCATTTCCCATTTTTAATAGCTTTAAATAGTTTAAATACTTTAAAATAACACACCTTTACATCTATGTTTGCTTTCTTCTCTTGCCGCATTCATGTCACCATCAAAGTTGAGCAGATAGGGTCCACTTGTCCTGCAGTCCTTTTCCCAGTTAAGGCCTCCAGGTTCTCCTGTGAATCCCTAGCCATTGCCAGACCATGGGAGGGATTTACTCTGTCCAGGGTCTGCACTGGGATCTTCTCCCCCTGGACCTTGCCTGCCGTGGATCCCGCGGGAAGCGAGCTGCGGAATTCACGCGACGTGCCCGAACACGCCGATCTTTGCACGTTTGGATTTATTCAAAGTTCATTTATCTTCTTACTTGACTATGCAAACCATAAAGCCGGATGCATCGCTTTGCAGTTTTTCAGCAAATCTTCATGCTTCCGCTGTCAGGCCACATAGGCTGGACCAGTCAAACAGAGACTTGCTTTCGTGCTGTTTATGTTACCCCACCCGACCCCCAGTCTCCGAACATGGTGCCCGAGGGACCGATCCTATCAGCCAGGATGAAGCGCCGACAGCTTCTTGGCCCTGGATTTGCCCCCCTGCTCATCTGGGCCGCGCGACTGCCTGTGAGCTGCGAGTCAGGTGGCGGCCGGCAGCGAAGGCTGACCTAAACTCCTAATTATGTTTAAAATAGAAAAGCATTCGCACCACTTTTTAGTTTAATAAAACAACGGCTGCATTATTCCCAATCCATCCTCGATGAGAGTCAAAAAACAGCTCCTTCACATACAGTGGCAGACATTTAATTTGCGGTCTTAACCCGGCCACGGCTCGGTTTCCTGTATTTTCTGTCGCTGCTCTGGCACCGCTCGGCCACCTTTGTCTCGCAGCCGGGCGCAGATTTTGTTCAGCGGGCCCAGCACGCAGCAGATACACGTGAACGTGTCAGGCACACTTTCAGCCCAGCACCTCAAGAGACAACAGCTGAAGGTTTGCTCCAAATACGGTTGCTAGGCCGTATCTTAAATATTTAAGCGATCCTTAAATGATGTGTTGCCTGTAAAAGCGACAATCACAAAACATGAGTTTATGACTGTGTGCGAGAGTTGGGTGGGGGTCATATATTTCATCTAGTTTCCTCTGTGGACAGCTCTTGGCTTCGCTAGGCCTGCACCGGGATGTTAATGGAGCAAAGCGGTACAAGATATCGGGAGGGGAGAAAACCCAGGCGGGACTGCGGAAATATGGACTGCTGGAAATGGCTTTTCTCTTTCAGCTTCTTGCTGCCGCTGACGCATGAGCACGCAGTAATCTTGCACTCTTTGTCCTTCGGGTGCTGCATGCAAAGCAGCTTTGTGGAGGTGCATTTTTTTTTTTGTTGCTGAGAAAAGAGCAGCCTGTATTTGGGATCTGCTCCCGTGAACTTTAAAAGCGCCACGCGATGGTGGACGGGTTGAAGCGTCAAGCTGATCGGTGATGGAGATGCGCAAACACAAAGTGTGACGCCGAGAAACGGTCGGATGTCTGCTCGGCTGGCACTCACACCTACGCGTGCCCTCACTTTGCAGCTTATTCTACCCGTTTCTGCCAAGCTTCGCCAATAGCAAGACGTCGGGTTTCCCGGCATGCAGAATAGATTGATGGGATAGGGGTGTCCTAGGGTTTTGGTCAGCGGGACTTTGGAGAGTCTGATGTGACTACCTGGCCTGGTGAAGGCACCGCCAGTCATTGCTTGGAACAATCCGGCACAACGTTTAAATCAAAATAAAAAGCAGGCATTTTAAAAAACTCGAAATCGCACCACGAGTGCCCGATTTTGCCGTCCGTTTTGGTGTTGCGAGAACAACGGCGGGCCTGCGCTAAGGCCCCCAAACTGGCCGAGAAACGTTCTCCTGACTGGAAACAAAACAGGCGGTTGGTGTTTGACAGCAAGCGCAAACTTTTTAACAAGTCAGATACGTTCAACAGAAGCCCGATTATGTAATGGGAAGTTAGCAGTCTGTCCGCGAAAGCAGCGCCTTTCCCGCAAATAATGAGCGATCGGCAGCAGCCGGCGAAGGAAGGCCGTCGGCCTGAGCGGAACGTGGAGCCATTGGGGTGCAGTGCGGAGGTGGTGTCACTTATATGAGGTGAGTGACATAATACAGGGGCGGCTTCATTAGCCGTGGAAGGCAGAGCCCCCGAAAGGGTGGGGACCTGTAACAGCGCCAGGCCACGTCAAGCCCCTCGCAGGAGAGGGAAGGGACGTTTCGCGCTTCCCTTTCCGCTGCTGACCTAACCGGCGACCAGCGGCCAGGCGCCCGGATCGCCTCTTTTCAGCCTCCCTGACCATGACAAAAGCGTTCGGAAAGAGGGGTGTTTGCCGCCGCTCCGGAGACGCGCCGCTGCGGTTTCTAGCTCACAAAAGTTTTTGCTCGCTCTTTCATCGGAATGCGCGGCAAGGACGTGGTAACGGTCGGACATTTTGGGTGCGAAGGAGTGCATTTCTGATGGCGTGCTGGCAAGCGGTTAAATCGATTTCTTCATCCGCAGCCATAAAACTCTCGTACGTACCCGCACCGTACGACTGAGAATAAATTAGCGCTCCGGAACCCAGTCAAATCTTGTTCGTGTTTTTGCGCCCATATGTTCCGAAATCTGGACAAATTGAGGTATTTTAAAATAGCGTCCCCCCCCCTTTCTTTTTTCTACCATTCGAAGCTCTCTTGCAATAAAAGGCACGTTGTTTATCATTTGTCCTCCTGCACAAAATATTTCACTAATACAAATAAGTCATTTGCGGCGAGGGAAATACGAGATGACTCGAGTTTCCAGATGGAGCGGAGAGCAGTAAATTCCGTCAACACCGCCGAGCGAATGAGGTGGATTGCGGCGCTAATGTTGGAAGGGAGAGAAACGTGCGATATGGGAGTAAACAAATGACAGATGAGCAGAAAATGGGAAATAACAAGTGAACGTGCCAAAAAGACGGCGGAGCAAAGGTGTCGTGGTCTCGCGCCGTGGCGGACCAGGGATAATGCGGAGCTGCAGATGAAAAGCAGAATCGTGTTCGCGGGACGCTGCTGGGAGTGAGACAACTTTGAGGGACATTGCTGAAAATGTTCCTTTTGAGATGCTGAGGGTGGGGACCAGCACCTCATACAGTAAGAGGGACGGTGCGGTCGCTTGGCGGTGGATCTCCAAGCCCGAGTTCGGCAGAAAGAGCCAAACCGAACATGAAGAACTGACAAAAGAAGAAAAACAAATGAACAAGGCCCAAGGCCGTGATATTAATCATAAGCAGACTCTTGCACGGCATCAGAAACGCAAGATGAATGTGGTGATCGGGGACTCTCTGTCCAGTTTACGGGGACTGAATATGTTCTTGTCTCCTTCTGTCCAACGCACTAGCTTGCTCGAAGCCTTCGGGGATTCCTCGTGAGATCGTTTTGGCTCAGGTTCACGGCCTGTTCGCTCTCTCGGAGTCTAGACGGTGGATAATGGAGGGGAGGAATAGCTGCCAAGGCGTGCATGTGTAGAAGGAGTCGGCTTTGAAAGGCTTGGGTCCTCCTCTGTTCAGATAAATTCCAACTGATTTAGGCATCACGTTGCTTCCAAATCTAGCAGGCAGGTGGTTCTCCCATTCTTGCTATATATAGCAGCGCGGTATGTAAAACCATCATTGGGGAATAAAGAAAACAATTCAGGTGAGCATGAATGAATGCAGCTGTCCCAACTGACGCAGTGTTCGTTTTCTGAAGGTTTCAAGCTATTTGCATGAGGGATCAAAAGTGATGCAGTACTTAACAAACAAACAAATGAATTTGGATCCGATGGAAGATATAGGCCAGTTTGTATAAAAAAAAAACACACACACACAAGTTGCTGCATTTTGTGTGAAGCTGACATGCTTCCCACTGTCTGTCTCCTTTGTTGGGGCCATTTCTGTCCTCTTCTGCCTTTAGCCAAATAAAAAACCAACAGTCACAGCAGTAGCCGATGTAAAGGGCAAAACTTTTTGAAGGGTACCGTGTTTGGTCCAGATATAAGGCGACCCTTTTCGATACTCATTTTTGGTTTCTGGAACTTTACATCTTACCTTTAGAAAGAAAGAAAAATCACATTTGTTCATATTTGCCGTGTTTGGGTTTTTAAGACGATCTTTTTGGGCTCACCATCTTCAAACACGACATTATGCAACTTTATGTTTCTTGGCTGCTTGAGACTTGTTTGGCACCTTGGCTTCGTTCATCACTGTTATCTTAAAATTGGCATCATAACTCTCCTTCAGTCTTTGGTTAGTTTGGCCTAACCTTGAGCTACTTTTTGTTTTGCCATCTTTCACATTTGCTAGCGCTTGTGGACAATTTCTGTGGGTAACTGATGCCAGTGGGTAAGTGACGCCACCCACTGGTGTTTTACGTACATAACCTTAATAGGACCAGGCCTCGAATAAAAGACGACCCACATCTTTTTTTAGATGCAATCCCCATCTTGTATTTGGGCCAATATGGTATATAAGGGGTTCCCGAACCAAATCCAACCCTGGGTTTTGAAGTCAAGCCACTCATCAACTATGGTTATGACAAACCAACAAAACAGTTTACAAAATCTGTCCATGAATGCACAGCACATGCAAGAAGTCCTAAAGGGATGCAAAAAAGAAAGTCAAAAGAGAAGATATTCAGAGATCAGCTTTCTCCAGTCTGATGTGTCTGCTGTCTGACATCCCAAGGCATCTAAGGGAAGAAACTGGAAGGTCTCTAGCTGGCCTGCTCGCCCGACATACAGTATCTGACCAGCATGTTGAAGGGCCTTTTTATGAAACTTACCAGCTCCTACCATTCAATTTCTAATGCTCGTTGCGGATATGTTTTTTCTTACTGCTGTTCATGTTCTTAGCAGTTTCTGGTATTACCAAAATAGGTTGTGATCTGTGTGTGTCTGAATGCTGAAACCCAACTAACACTGGCATCTTGTATAGGTGAAGTTTTGAAAGACTGAACATATGAACATGACTCCTAAATTTATATTACTATTTGTTCATAGCATAGTGGTCTTTTTGCCCATTTTAGGATTTACAAACTGTAATGTTGCCGCGATTCCATCCTTGTGCTATTTTATGTGGCCTTTGTGAGAGCCAACAAAGAGCAGCGTAATTTTAACCCCCGGCACCTCAGGCTTAGCTCAGCTAATGTCCCGAAAATGCTGGTTTTCCCTTAGGAGACGTGAGTATTGGGGCGTGAGTGGGTGGCTCTGATGCCCGAGGCACAACGGCTCTGTTTGTGAATATGATGAGCGCAGCAGTGCCCGTGTCAGCCCACACCCGCGCTATTTCCAATATGCGCAGACATGGACCGTGAAGGCTGACTTTCCAAGGACAACGTGAACAGTGCCAGAGCCCAGGAGGGTGTGCCCTGCTGCCGTCACCCAACCCCCCCACCACCACCAGCGGCACCATTTCCCAGCACGTCTTGGACAGTGGGGGGGGGGGGGGGAAGCTCATGAATTATTCAAATATGAAAAGACATGATGTCATGCAGACATTTAACTTTTTATAGTGTGAAACCCATGCGGACTCAAAGCCGAGATGCATAAAAGCTCCAGAATTTCAAAACCTGGAGCCAACTGGACCCAACAGAATAACCAATGCTCTTCTGAACCTATGCCTGCATAAATAAATAAAGCCCAACCCTTACCCTCACCCAATGTCCAAATATCCAAACCTGGCCTGGACCCAAGAAAACATCCACCCATGCATCCAGTACCATGAACCTCTTAGTCCTGGTCAGGGTCACAGCAGTCTGGAGCCTGTTCTGGAAACACTGGGCAGTAGGTTATGAAACAGCAACTCTGAAATGGAATCCAGTCCATCACAGGTCAAGTAAATATCTGATCCAAGAATGCTAATCCAGAAACAGCCAAGTCCCAACGTGAACCTAGGCCTGACTTCTCCTGCGTAGCTCTGCCACAGATCCACCAAAGCATTTTAATGCACTATTATTATCACTTGATCTTAAGTTGAGGCCCAGAACCAGAGAGAGGGAGTCAGAATGGAATACCAGTGTGTTACGGGTACCACAAGTACTGTACCTGAATGTTGTTTTCCAAATTCCACACCGTATCTGCACATCCCACCATAAGCATGTGTGGCGCAGCGTCTTCAGAGCTGAAATCACCCACCCGCTGAGTGAGACATGGACTGACACTAAAGGGGAAACAGCGGCGGGTAGGTGGATGATTCCACTGGCATCTTCTACAGTGGATGCCAGTGAAGGTGGTTTCATGCTAGGTGGAACCAAACATGAAAAGCGCTGACAATTTGGCAAGAAAAATTAGGCAAAAGCAAAAAAAAAAAAATCAAAATTAAAACACAAAAAATTCCGTTCTCAAAACCTCTCGCTGCCCCGGTGTGCACGCGATCATCAGACCTGGACCCGATCCAGATGCGGCCACAATAACACCTTGGTCAGAGTGTCGGGGTTTCATCGTGGGGCAGAATCACAATTGAGTAAAAGGGAAAAAAAAGTCTAAGGGGGCTTTTTTGAAAATATTAAGGTGCAGTACAACAAAAGCCAAACTTTCTGGAAACTTCTGCCGCCCATATCATCGTGTCGTTCGAAGGACTCGAATGCCGGGCGCTCTCGCCGCCATTGGGCCGCACAGGAAAGTGGGTGTGTGGGGTTATTTCCTAAACTGCATTTAAAAACACTTAAACCTTTGTGCAAAACGTTAAGACAAATCCCTGCTAAGGCTGTTCCAGCTGCAGGTCCCTCGCACGACGCCTGTAGGTTCGCCTCTATGATATAGGGGTGCCGAAAAGCGCTTCAAGTGAATTCAACCAAGGGTCAAAGGTTTAAATGCCTTCGATGTCTGCGTAAATTTTGCCCGATAAAAAAAAACGCGCAGAGTTACGACCGCCTTGATTCAAAATTCATCGCGCACGTCCTTTTAGGAAGCGGCGGCTCCGAAGCGAGGCAGCTCTTCCTCGCCGAGGCTTTTTCGCCGGATTTCGAATTCGTTCGCAGGCAACCGGCTTTCCCGTTTTTGATTTATAAAATGCAGGCGGAGCCGCGGAGAGGGACGCCGAGGAACTCTGGGGAGGTAATCCAGACAGCGTTCATTTAGAAGGAACACTTTTACTCGCGCTGGATTACGGGCTGGACCGGCCCTGGTGTTAACTCTGGAGTTTTCAGCAAAGACCCTGGAGGAGAGTCTGTAACTTTACCTGCGCTTCTAATCCATTTTAATTAACGGTTAACAACTCCACCTTCAGTTCCCAAATAGATGTGTTTTGCTTTTCAGAACTGGAGACCTCTATATTGTGATTCGGTAATTTATAACTTGCTTAGGCAAACCTAAAATACTGTTCTGATTTATATGGGTTTTATTTGGCAGCAGTATAGCGGGCTTGTGATGAGGAAGCCGCTGGTTTTCCATGTCCGTGGTGTAACGGCCTCCTGTCTGCCGCTGAAACAGAGGAAGGGGCTGTCAGAGAGGTTTCGGAGCGGCTGCGTACGGGTCGATTTAGAATTGAATAACTTTACGTCAAACCGTTAGACGACAACGGACGACACCGCTTCCACCGGCGAGGCCAAGTATATGTCTCTAAGCTACTGCAGAATGACTGCTGCTTTCATGGTGGAAAACTATGGAGTGCGTGAGAACTTGGCACCTGACGGATTAAGTCCACTCGATGTGTGGCCTCCGGATGATTCATGGTTCCCCACCATTGGGATTCCAGCCTCAATTGGGTCGAGAGGAGAAACCGCGAGGTGGCATACTGTCTGGACAAGGGTATGGAACTATGCTGGACAGGCTGTCCGTCACCACCTTTTCAGAATCATTCTCCAAAGCATCTGACCCGATGCTGTATGTTGCAGAACCCAATCCTCATAGTCAACTTGCTTCAAACCTACGAGTGATAAATGTAGCCCGTGTACGTAATCTCTACACATAGAGGATGTACGGCTTCTCCAATCTCCGAGAAGGTCAGACCCATCCATGTACAGGGAATTAAGGTGATAATGACAGATATGCAGGTGATTTCATTGTTATGACGCATCTTAACTCTCACTATCCAGATGCCAGCTCCTTCCTCCAGGACAAACCTAATACCCTGTCGATGTTGACCGAAAGGTTACGGTGTGATGCAGCTTTTTTGACCGATGAAATTAAAATGATCTGTCATCAAAAAACACCGAATCCTGGCCAGGGCTGCGGTGGACCAGAGCCTAATCCTGGAGTCTTAGGACATTTGACTGCTCACCGACCTCTGGTTGGGGTGCCAGGCCATCATGGCGAATACTTACGCACACAGTCACATTTTGTGGGCAACGTGGAGGGAAAAATGCTCCTGAAACATGTTGTCAAACTGTGGGAGGAAACCAGAGCACCTAGAGGGACCCCACACAGATGCAGGGAGAACAGGGAACCTCCACTGAGTTAGATTAGAACCCAGGCACAAACACGCCAGGGGGTGCCCCCGTGCTGCCCGGGTTAAAACCAGAGGACGGGAAACCACTAGTACCATCCCCAAATAATCGGTGTGAATGTTCTTCGTGCTGTTTTTGCACCGTGCAAACTCTCGTCTGGATTTATCATATAGAATTTTCGCAGCGAGCCGTGACTCGGGTTTGGATGAAGAAGTCGAGAGAAAGGCATCAGCTACATTTTAATAAATGTAAAAAGACAGGAGCATCAGGCAACCTAATAAAACACGCGATAGACAGAACAACGGGAGAGGGTGGAGCAAAACACGCTAACAAACAGTGGGGAGGACCCCCCAGGGATGCGATGCTACAGCGCGACGGCACGAGTGAGGACACGCAGCCTCGCAAGGTCGCGCGGAGACCCATCTTAAAAAACGCACACACGACCGACATCAGGGCAAGGCTGTGTGTGCCATTGTGGAGACAAAGTCCTTTTTGTCCAAAGGATATTTTGCACAAGTGGCACTGGGACATTTTAACATGGTACCCAGGCAATTACAGCTACTAAACTTATATCTTTTCTCATTACGCCTCCATTAATGGCCAACGCCTGTGTTCACAAACAAGCTCTTTGTTCCGCAGCTGCCCCCCAAGTGACAGCTCGTGTTAATATGGCGGCCTTGACTGGCCGTGATAAGTTCGGACCCTTTTTCTTAATTTTCGCTCAACATTTGGATCCAGTGTCCGGGAGAACAGCCGGCCTGCATCCAGAATTTCGGCCCCCGTGAATCGGTTCCTTTGTCCGCCCTGCTTATCCAGATCTTCGTGCAGTCGCTATGGGAACAGGAACGCCGCCACCTCCAGGCCCTCGTGTTTGCCTTGGCAGGGAATCAAGGCAGCAGGGGCAACTGTGAGCGGCGTGAGACCTCTGTGGCCGTACAAGATACAGCAACTCTGTGTGTTTCTGTCCTGGAGCAGGAAAGGAGTACATGTGGGCTTCCTGGGGGGGGGGGGGGGCCGTGGTCTTGGAGCCAAGCCCCCTGCTATAAGTACACTCCAGTTATACGTGTGGTTCCCGAAGGCTGACGTGACGCAAATAACCCGGTTGGATTAGGCACACGCGGTGGGGTTCTGTAGTCACAGATACCGTTCTGTTATCTCGCCACAGGTAGCTCCTGGTAGCACCGGCGGCAAATGCAGGCGGAGAATAGATCCATTCGTGTGCGCTCGCTTGAAGTGCAACGTGGTTTGTGTAACCGAGCGCAAGCTTAAGTTATCTCAGATCATAACTCAGTGGCTATGAAATAATATTCAGCCAGTGGGCCATTTGTCAATGTCAGTTTGGGCCTCGCCGCTGCCCCTCACGCGGAGCTAAACAACCAATGGAAAAAAAAAAACTATTTTGACAGGCATTCTGCAAGCGTAGACCACCACTAAAAATGCCAGTTATGAGTGCGTGTGTATATGTGTAAGCACATTTTGGTGTTTTTGGGAGCAGTGCCGCAGTTGCTGTACTCATTTTCAAGTTGACCAGCATGGAAAACCTTCCTCCCAGCAAGCCTTAGTTTTTGGTATTAAGTCATATTTTTCCGAGCTCAACTATGGAGAATGTATAAATTAAACCCATAGTGGTGCCTTCACCTTTGGCCTTCCAGGGACAGCTTGGATGTGTTGATCACACACCTCGGCTTTAGCCGTAGGCTAGACAGAGGAAGGTAGCCGAGGTGTTAGCTTATTTGTGAACCCTGGTATGTGCACTTAAATAGAATAAACTGCATGTGTGGCTGCAAAGGCCGGCCCTGCTGTCCACCAGCTGTAATTTATGCACAGAATAGATTGGTGAAGCCCAGCAGCTTTCGGTGTCTCAGCCACATTTGAAGTTTGCTTTGGAACAGCTTGAAATGACACCTCTTTCTACAGCGAGATTCCAGCCTTTAGAATTCCCTTCTCAGAGTGATGCTGAGGTTGAATCCTACACTCAACAAAACACCTGAACCCCATGACACTCAATGTACTGCACAAGTCCTTCAAGCAGGCCTAAATGAAGTCAGTAATCTCCTCCTCCTCCTCCGTAGCACGTTTCTCATTACTTGTACCTGCATTGCTGGTATCTCTGTAAGTTTAACTGTATTATAACACTTTTACATAGTTGCCCAATAATTTTCATCGGGTCCATGTGGAAGTCTGCCCCCTCCACAATAAGAAAAACCCCTACATATGCTGGTCAAAATTTAAATTCCTGTGTGTAATATCAGCAGGCAGCAACTATGTGCATTAACCTCTCTCCAAAGTCAGAATAAAAACAAAAGAGCACCGAGCAGAATTCAAGCAAGTGGCAAATATTTCTAAATCGGTCTAAGGACATCTTTTACTTGACTCTCCATCGCAATACTTCTCAAATGACATCCATCTTGGGCTGATCTAGATGAAGCTACAGGAGTGTCGGATTTATTCAGAAAATACCCCCTCCCCAAGAATAGAATTTCATTGCTAATAAATCATTACCCTTGTTGTTGGGACTGCGCTTACATTCTCCCTATGAGGACCCGTGGTGGACCAGACTTATGACAACATTCAGTTGCAGCTCTGCCCACAGATCTTTACTATGTAGCTGTTTAAATGCTTGAGAGGAAGAAGATTAACTGTGAATAATATAGTTCTAGCCATGAATAACAGCAGACAGAAGGAAAAACTAATTTAGAGACCTCAGCAAGTTACTACGGTTCATTGTCACAATGGAGCTGCCCTTTGAAAATTAGGTTTTTGAAAGGAACATGGATTTTCACATAAACTTTGGACTTTAAGTAGAATAAAGTTTGGGTTCTGGAATAAGCTCATGGTGTCAGTTTCAGCGATCCTCAGCAGACCGCCTCCCGCGAGCCTTTTCAAAAAGAACCCCTCAGATACGCTGCTGCCGGTGGAGCGGGCTTCATCCCGGATCCACCCGACCTCGCCGCATGTGCACGGTGGCTTAGCTGTAGTGCTGCGGTTACTGGTTCAAGTCCCAGGGGAGCTTTGCTCTTATACACTGAAAGAAGATAAGTATCCTGAATTGGTAGAGCAGAATACTTGGCCTTTTAAATGGGAGGCATTGTAAAACAAGGTGAGCCGGCTAAGAAAATGACAGGACTTAGAATAAGGGTTGATGCCCGTCTTTCAGGATGTAAAAGACGCGCTTTAGAAAACTATGTAGGCCGAGGCCCTTCTCTTCAATCGCATCCCATTTAATAATCTTGCTGGCCTCTACTAAATGCTACCGCACCACCGAAAAATCTGTAGCCGTGGCTCTCGGCAGCAACGGAGACAGAGGTCTGATTTCCGACATGCACCGATTCGGTGACAAGATTAAATATAATAACGGCTGTCAAACTCAACTCGTGCTAAGTTCTCCTCCATCTTGCCCGAGTTGGCAGAAAAAAAATCGCCCAAAAATTCCCATGTGGTAAACACGTTTTTCTAAGAAACACAATCCCTGTATCAGGCTATGGGGATGTGAGGACCCAGAAGAAAATCTTTTTGGTCCCGGCCATCCATCTCACGGGGAAAAAAAAGTGCGTCGGCCTGTAAGACAGAGAGGTGTAAAAACACAAATGTGTCTCGAGGCTCCCAGTCAGCCTCACGGGGCAGCAAAGGGTCTGAAAGACAGAATGCAGAATTTGATGTACAACTGCCCTTTGGCAGGTCAAATAAGACTGATGGATACACCTGGATTGTCCAATGTTCGACCCAAGATAAATCAACCTTCCCATCCACACCCATTACCTTGACAACTTAGGCTCATTGTCAAAATTCTGCGTAAAGCTGGGATGCTTTAGTGCACTTTACTCTTTAAAGATCCAACTTGCACGACTGAAACATTTGACTTGTATTGATGACATCAGCATGCATTCAAATACGTGAGATTTCAAGAAGTTTGAAAGAATAGTCAGCGGTTTGGAGTCGTGTCCACAAATCTGTTTTAAAAAAGCCTTTAATAAAAACCTCGAGCCATTGGGACTGTGAGACCACTGCATGCAGAAGCATCCAGGTCTCGTATGTACACTTTCTCTAGATACCTCAAGAACTTATTTTGTTCCACTGTCCCTTTCCTTGCAGTGGTGATGCTCTAAAAGTTTGTGCGCACATCAAGCTGCAGTTATAAATCTGTTAATTCTGATTTCACAGGTGGACTCCTACCTTTTAATGGTTGACCCTACCCCATTCCAGCATTTCCGCTAAGGATAAACTAGAGAAGCAACACACAGTCCAGAGTTCCTGCCATTGTCCCCACTAAAACATTATTAAATTGCACCTTTTCGCATCCCAACCTTTTGTAATTCTTCTGACCGCAGTCCAAACGATTTCTTCTATGTTTCTCGTCTCCCTGCTTACTGCTCAAGAACATCTGTTTGTGATTTAGCCAAAAATTGAGAACCGAAGCAACTGGGAAGGTGGAGGAGCAGCTCCTGTTGCTATGGATAAACAGGCATGCCGCACATAAAAACAACAGCACATCAAATAAAGTTCTCCCGCTTTCTTTCAAGTAGCTCTCTATTGAATAAAGAAGAAAGAAGAACAAGTAAAGACTTTGCTAGATAGCAGAGGCTTTGGAAATGTGTGGCATGCCTGTGAATGTCCTTTAGTCTGCAGTATTGTTGTCAAAGAATTTTGGAAACAGGAAAGTCAAATCGTTCTAATTTATGCTTTAAGTGTGCTGCAGAGCCAAGAGTTTAACACAGTTCACACCCATGCTTGGATGGGAATCTAAATTAAGATTCAACCTCTTCCGGATATGAAACCCCTTACATGAGGTGTTAAAGTGTGACAGGTACAGTCGCAGACCAGACCAATGAGAAATAAGTGTCCTTTAAACGGACCAATCGAACGGGAGTATAACAAGGATGTCCCACCCACACTCTGGTGGGAAAACGTAGACAAAGGAGAAACTTGAGAGCTACAAATGTTATGTACGATGAATGGGAGAGGTTAAGTTTGGACAGACTGGACCGCACCATGTAAGGGAAAGAATTTTAGCCAAGTTTGGAGAAAGAAAATGTCCACCTTCGAATAGAGTAACAAGCCATTTCATTGAAACGAATAAAAAAATACATTTAATGCAAAACTGCCCACGGGCTAAAGCTGATTTTGGTGCTCCGAGTCTAATTTTGCTATGGTCAGGACACTGAGCCCACTGCACTGGCAGTGAGACGTGTGGAAGCATCCAGAGTTTTGTCTACTAATTGTTGAGATTAGTGAAGTGGCGCAGAAAACTGTCAGCACAGGGAACTTACAGTGCTGACGGCCTGCAAATGTTTCCCTTCTACACAGTGCGAGCAGCAACTACACACATGTTACATATATTTTCTTTCAAAACACGGTGATGCCGTCACATGAAGGCCAGAGCGTCTGGGAGTTTGCTTTTACTGAGCAATTCAATGAGCCCTCATAATAATCTTGCAACACATTTTGTTACTGAATTCCCAGGGAGCCGCAGTGTTTCAGATATCTTCTGAAAGTTGTGTTCACTGTGCTTCAGATACCAAAGACCTTCTGAGTCCATATTTTGTTCCTTTGTGGTCTTTCAGTTGGTCTACCCTGTGCAGCTTGGACGCTGGATGTAAATTGTTTTTCCTGAAAAGCTGTTGCAGAGGAACTTTTGGGCACTTGTGGAGTTATTATTTTTGGGAGAAAAACACGGTGAGCCTTACTGCAAAAAATTCTATGCGGAACAGCCAGTTGAAGGTGCTGCAGAAGAAACAGTATCTCAGTGACCTTTCCTAACTTTGCATACTTCAACTTAATGAAGCTAGACGTGTAGGCCATGCAGAGGAGCACGTAGGTCCCAGAGCACGAATGATGGCTATCATCACCGGGTTCTGGAGAGACAGTTTAAGCACACACAGCCATAAATAAACAGGAGGTGTGGAATTTTGAGCTCTTCAGCCTTTAAGGATCCACTGTAGTGCTCAGGCCACCTTTAAGTAGTTTGGTGGCACTGCCTAAAGTTTCTGACCCCCTCAGCCCTCAATAACGTGACGTTGCTGTTATCAGCATACGATGCTGTTCTGAGATGGGCTGTAGTTTCACAGCAGAGGTTATTTTGCTTGAAATGAGATTTAATTTTCCCATCATTTCACCCACCACCAGTAGCCTTCTGCCCAGGGTCAGTGTGGTCCAGAGTCCACGCTGGAAGCTCCTGAACGCAGCGCTGGTGCACTGCGGAGTAATCTCACGCACTTACTCACCCACACCACACACCACCGTCTTAACAGTTCCCTAATACTGCGTGTCCCTGAGGGTCCATACAAAAACAAGTTAAGAAGCACGCGGCCGGTTTCAGGCCGAGCCACCGCTTTCAGTCTTTCCATTTCCTTGCACGGCTGACGTTTTGACGAATGACGTTTCCATAATCTGTGAACTGAATATGCTGACCACTCAGTCTATGTTATAATAGGGCTAAAGTGACGCACTGTTAGCCAAAGTGCTCAACACGTGACGAAGACCCTGGCTTATTCCAAAGTCGTCCCGCTTAACATTTTATTAAATGGTTAAAATGGAAAAAAAAAAAAAAAAAACCTCAGGAAAAAAGAAACACAGGAGCACAAGGATTTCTTTTAATTGTACTCCTTAAGCCTTGAGTCTTTGGGGGGTAAACCCTTTCATAAATGTATTAGTCTGTCACTTGCTTCTTATTTGGATGAGTTTGCGTCGCTGACTTCCTCACGTTTGTCAGCACGATAAGAAATTTGCAGGCCCTTGGTAGCATCCGTCACCCCGTCTTGAGCCGGAAGGAGGTGGCGGCGGCTAAATTTAAATAAGTGACAGTGTTAGTGTGAGTCACATTTAAGCTGTTTATATGTTTGCATGACAACGTTGTGACAATTCTGGCTGCGTCTGTGTTTATGAATATAGAACAACCGGGCTCAGTGTGTGCCGGTCTGCATGCGTGTGTAAATACAGTGGAGGCGGTACGGTGCGTGAGAGCACAGTGGATGAACTGCTGTGTTTCGGTCTATGGCACGGCGCAACCTGCATTCTGTGCATACGTGTGTACATGTGTGAATATGGGGGCACAAGAGCTTGAAATGCCCCCCCCCCCCAAAGCTGCATCCCTTCTAATTTACAGTAGAGCGTATGAGATGGTGCAGAGAGCGGCCCAGACGTTCAGCTGCTTATTTTGAATGGCTCAGACACACATCCAGAAGCCCCCCAGAGCCCCTACCACGAGCACCCCCAGCCCCCCCAATCTCACCCTTTCCAGATATTATGCAAGTGTCAGACAGTAAGACAAACAAGGGGCACCTCAAACCCACCCAACCCCCCCACCCTGGGGCCCGCCTCACTACCGGATCCCATCCCGTGATCCAAATTTTCACTTTCCAAAAGAGTTTGTTTTACAAATGAGTGAGGCAGAGAAGAGGGAACCAGAGATGGTTTGTGCTGTGACTTTGTAACCGCGTGCAAATTGCATACAACGGGAGGCGGTTTCTGCGCCGCCGGGACTGAGGGCGCCATTCACTGCGTGTTTTCCAGCGCAACTCCCACATTTGTACCGCCTAAAACAGGCCCTGTCAGTGCAGAGTTCTGAATGTGTGTGTGTGTGTGTGTGTGTGTGTGTGTGTGTGTGTGTGTGTGTGTGAATTGTTGCTGATACTTTATAAGCTGACAATACAGTTTAGCTCAGGGCGAGTTATGTGGTAAATGATCTTGTCCATTTCATGAGTTCACCCCAACAGCTCCACACTATGACGGTCTTCAAAGAAGCTGTAGTTAAGGGTGGTGCTGGTGTCATTGTTGTGGAAACCGTGTAAACTCAGCAAGCCTACGGTCATCACCGAGTCTCCATCTGCTTCACGCAGGCAGCCTGCTCCCTGGCACGTGGTGTGTATGGAAAACCAAACAGGAAAGGCACCATACGCCTCCACAGGTCCTCCCAGTGTCACATGAACACAGGGCGAGACCAGGTGGCACCAGAACTTCCACCTCTGTGCCTCTGTTTCTCAAGCAACACTCTGGACTTGTGTGCACACTGCATATCTCACACACACACACACAGAGAGCACAAGCCTGACCGAAAGAACGCAAGACTAAATCTTTCCCCAGCTGGCTTTGAGCCAGAGGGTTTTATATCTGACAACTTAAGGTGCCTTCGGGCCCACAAAATGCCAGAAACTCTATACGCAGCAGTTCCAGCATTGATTTTGTTGTTAAGGTAACGGACACAAATTAAATTAATTTATATTTTAAAAAAAAGAAAAAAAAATCTCAGCATTCTTCTGGCCCTGTGAATGGTGGCTCTGCAAGGAATAAGTCCTAAAATAAACTGCGGAGATAAGTGTTTGATTCACATCAGCTGCCTGTAAAACCCGCCCAGCTTAATAGCGGCCAATTGCCCGATTAAAATAGAAGGTTCCTGAATTCGGCCACCTTCGGAACATCTGAATGAAAACAAAACTACCATGCAATTATTGCAATTACTTCCGTCTTCTGGAAAAATATTTGCTCAAATGTCCATTTAAATTTATCATACATTATAATTTGCAAATGCATGTGTGGCGCTCATTCCGATATTTGCGCTGCGATTTTGCTTTATTAACCAGTTCGCTTCTTGCGGCCGTGAGTCTTTATCTCCTCTGAAGGTTCTTCACTGTGTAGAGTATTTCGGTGACGAATATATTGGTGACGCACCGATGAGGAGAGAAGGGAAAAAAGGAAATGTCGCTAAATGAAGAACGTGGATGAAGCTGGGGCGAGAAATCGTAAGTATAGCCATTTATCCAGCGTTTCGCCCGGCTAAGTTGCGTGGCAAAATGATCTTCTGCCTTTGATGATACGAACATGTCCTGTTCGCCAAAGAAATTCTACGTGCAAGTGTCACGTATTGAGGCTTTGTACGATTAAGAAAAAACGCGACAGTTGCAGAGCAATACGTTCATGAATGCGCGTCGCTCTTTTCGTATCACCATGTGTGAGGAAAAATGCGTGCAAGAAAAAGAGATGCTGAAGTGCTGCTTTTTGTCCATGGCTTGCTGAAAGCCCACATTTAAATGTACAAAAACTGGAGCGGTCAACAAGGCGAAGGAGGAAGAAGGGGGTCTTTGTCAAGGGGCGGAGGTGGAGGTGTTGCAGAAGTGGGGTGCCTCCACCTTGACTTGGTCTTATTCTTGCGTCATAACCCGTAATGGTCACAAGGTGGCTGCATTTATGTAGTCAGATGAGACGGTCGGAAAACTGTCCCTCGTGACCTCCGACCCCTGAGTCACAACTGCAGACGTATGCTTGCCCCGGTGTGCCCACACTCGCACACACACCAGCTTTTCAGCATCATTCTGTTCCCATCTTGCAAACAGGGGCCACAACCCTTTAAAGCTGTCAGTAACCTCCACAGCCACTGCAAGGCGGAGGTGCAAATCCCTGTTAAAATGCGTCTCTGGAAATTGTCTGCAGGGCGCCGGTTTATCGACTCAGGTGAGCTGACACCTTACAAGGTCAGGTCCGGCAACTGGAAAACCGTTAAACACCTTGTTTTGCACCATTATGGTCTCTCCTGATTAACTGAAGCAGAAACGCCAGGCAGGCCACACCAGTGGCCTTCAGCACTTTTACGACTTTTCCAAATTGCGCACTTTCTTTTCTGAACATTTATTATTGGAGCACAGCAGGGAAATTATTTTGCGGCTGACAAACAAGCAGCACCTACACTCTGGGGTCAGGTTTCCACAGGAAAGGTGGGGGACCCCCCCCCCCCCATGTTCACTGTACATGTGCACATGCTTGCAAAGTCGCCTACACTATGACTGCCGGCTCATCAGTTTTTCCTCACCTCCCTTCCTATTTGATGCATTTCTTGGAGCAGAAGGGCAAAGGTGTCTACTGTGCGATCTAAAATAAAAAAATGCACATCACCAGTCTCACCCCTGAAGGCACTGGGAGGTATAAATCTTTCGGCATCTCACGCCCTCGCCCAAGCAACCCAGCCAATGTGTGTCAAACCCCAGCTTGCATTCAGATAGCTCACCCTAGAACCCATGGCTCACCTTTCTTGATCCAATATAGATGTTTCCTTTAGAGTCTCGATAACTTTCATTGCTTTCCTCCTGTGACTGCCTGAGATACCCAGCATACAGGTGCTGACCTTCCTGCCGAGGCCCTGCACCCTACGTCAGTGCACACACCTAACCCTCCAAGCTTTTGATTTCCTCTTAAATCTTTCAGTTTCCTTTGCTGACCGCCAGTGCCTACAGTGCATTATCACCACACTGGTAGATTATGCCAGACCCCAACCCTAACCCTAACCCTGACCGTAACTCTAACCCTAACCCTTACACTAGCCCTAACCCTAACTCTAACTACAAACCGTAACCCTTCTCTTACCCTGAACCATGAGTGAGAAGGCCAACAGTTACTTTACCGTTCCAGCAGCATTAGCAGCTTTGAGTTCTTCCAGAAGCGGAGACCGAGGCTTTAAGCCCAGCAGCCCATTGATCCACTGTTATGCAACTGGACCCAATTCAGGCACCTAAATGTAATTTATACTTAGTGCACTAGCAGGGCTGTTTTTTGTGTAAAACGGACATTTGCGATCTCTGCTTGGAATACAATAGTTGTGAAAACATGCGAGTTTCTCCAACTGCTGGGCCAAACAGCTGCTGACCTCTGGCATTGTGCTACGTGGAACTGAAAAGCCTCAGGGACTCAGTTGCTTATACACCTTCTCTTGCTGCTTTTAGACCGACTTCCATTTATGACCACTGGCTACCGGCTTCCTCATTTTTGCAGTGATGCCAGTTTGGCAAAAAAAAAAAAAAAAAAACCCAGCCCTGATTTCCAGTAACAGCTGGGAGGAGAAAGCTCCTCTCACCAGGAAGAAATGAGAAGAAACCCACAGACCTCGTCCATGTCATTACAAACTAATATAAACTGGCTCAAAAGCAGCTTTTTATACCTTGTTCAAAAACAGCTTTTTGCACCTTGTTTGATTTTCCTTCCAGTTTAATAATGTGCTGCGTCTCGCATCTAGAAGAACGTAACATTTTGGGGGGACCGGACGGGAACAGTGCTTAGGGACAAGGTTGTTAATAGAGAATAATAAAGACTTTGCTGCCAGCCGCGTGGAGAGCACTGCCTTTTTCCAGGCAGTAAGACGACAGCTCTAATACGAAAGAGTAAGTAGAGGAAAAAATGTGTCATTCAGTTTACACTTAAATTATTACTGATAAATCAATCATTTTCAATTATTAAAATTGCTGTGACAAACCAAAACAAACGGGCATAAAATTCTTTGCATGAAGAAAATAAACTCTTGGAAGTGATGCCTCATTAAGAAACAGGCACCATTCCAACTTTGCCATATGGTTTTTGGTTTTCAAAGCTCGGGTTAAAGTCTGTTTATCTCGCCCACCAAATTGTTCAGGTGGTTGGGGAGGGCAGTTGAGATCTCGTATGATTAGAATGGCCAGTTACAGTGATGCTTTTTCAGAAAAGGAACAAAAATGGCACTGAAACAGCACGGTCTCCGTATTTGCGAGTAAGAATAAATCGATCGAATAGGAATAGGTTGACTGAAAGTTAAGCTTAAGTTATTTTGTAAGAACTTCCAGACTATGCTTCTCTGGTCGGTTGTTCTTCAGTGTGTATAAATGACATCGTACCTGCATTTTCAGCTGTGTGTGGAGACACATGGAAGTGATGTTTCTGAAGAGGCAAAGACCACGATTCTGGCACGAGCAGCTGGGGCCACTTTGCTTCTCTGTGCTGCTCACAGAATGGAGCATCCCAGATTCTACCAAGATTTGTGGGTTCTTCTCGCAAGTTTTCCTCTTGGGCTTGAATGCCTCACACAGCGGCAGTGGAAACAGAGGATGGGATGTCATTATGCAGGCCTGAAAGCCACAGTCACTTTGCTGGCACTCTGATACTTGGCTGCAATGTGACATTGACAATAGGCACATTTTCCTGAACTGTGGGAGAACCGTGAGGTATGTGCCTGGACAAAGTAAGACCTTAGAGGTGAACACTGTGGTGCACACCAACGTATATGATAGATGGATCCTTTTTACCCTTGAGCTACTTCAGGACTTTGATCCCGTGAGGCACACTGAATGGGGAACACTCCACCCTACAAGCTTCTAAAATCTATGTTGAGATTTAAGGAAATTTCTCTTACAACATCTGATTCAAACCACATAATTTTAACCCAGAGGATGTAAGTGCTATAGATTCAGAGGAGGATCTTGTGTAAAACTCAAGCTGTGCTCATGCACTATAAATACCATGTGAACCCAGTGTAAATAGAATTAGAAATAAATATTAAATATTGTACTGTAGCGCAGCATAATGGCACAAGAGATGTCCTGGTACTGTGAGACAATGTGTGTGTGTGTGCGTGTGTGTGTGTGTGTGTGTGTGGGGGGGGGGGTTCAGTGTGGCTCAGCCTGCGTGCAAATTGCAAGTTCTGCCCATGTTCACAAAGGTTTCCTCTCACAGTCGAAGGACATGTGTTTTAGGTGAAGTGAACACTCCGAATTGTTCGCTCTGTATGTGTGTGTGTGTATGATAGCTCTGTGACAGACCAGGCACTCTGTCTGGGTTGAACCCTGCCTCCTGCCCTATGCTGCCAATAAAGCCTCTAGACCACTACAGCCTTCCACTGGAAAAGAAATTACTGATAACGGATTGGGAAACGCTTTACTGTAGTTTTTACCCGTTTACCCTTCGAGTATCTCGGTTTTTAAATGTACAATGTGCGTAGGTACAGCATAGGGGCTCACCTCTGTCCATCTTCTGCCCCTTCCCTATCACCTTGCTGACAAATATTTGGGTAAACGCTCAACAGTGTGATGCGGCACAGTCAGCGCACACAGTCGACGGTAGAATATCAAACACTGTGATTTTTATCACTTTATTTTGTTCACTGAAAACAGAAGTTGCAGGAAAGTCGTCTTTAGCCTGTATTTGTTTTAAAAGCTTTATGTGACGATAACCAATCATTCTCTCTTTTTTTTGCACGTTCATAATACTGTCTACCCACACTTATGGGCCAAGCCAAAACCAGCACTTCTCTTACCCTGAACCATGAACGAGAAGGCCAACAGCTACTTTACCGTTCCAGCAGCATTAGCAGATTTGAGTTCTTCCAGAAGCAGAGACCGAGGCTTTAAGCCCAGCAGCCCATTGATCCACTGTTATGCAACTGGACCCAATTCAGGCACCTAAATGTAATTTATACTTAGTGCACTAGCAGGGCTGTGTTTCTGTGTAAAATGGGCATTTGCGATCGCTGCTTGGAACACAATAGTTGTGAAAACATGCGAGTTTCTCCAACTGCTGGGTTATATCCATAACCAAAACCCAACAGCTGGTTAAAAGAAAGAATGGAATTAGGTGTAGAATCAGGTAGAGAAAATCAAGGTGGTCATACACTGCGCACTTCAGTAGAGGGAAGGCACTGATTTATTGTAGGGGAGAATATTATTCTAGGGGGTACCACAGAGAAAGATGAGACGTTGCTTATGGGAGTTGTGGGATGGGGACTCTGGCCACTAAATAAGCCAAGACGAATATAATGATGTCTTGCGGCTAATAATAAAAGAATAATAAACAATACAGACAGCAGCTAACGTCAACACCAGCATCTGTGGTGCAGAATTTAGTCAGAACTTCCAGTTCTCCTCCGAGTCTGAGTTGAACTTGACTGGACCACGTGCTTGTTGGCTCCTGTCCCACCGACTGAGCTTAGAAGAGGTTTCCTCCTGTGTGGTTCCAGACAACCAGTCACGCAGAGCTTCCAGAAGGATCCCCACTGGCCCTGAATCACAGGAACGCTTGGTGTCTCACTTCAGTCGATCATGGAGGCGCTCAGCTCGAGCCCGGCATCTACACGAAGATCCATGAACGATTTAAAGTAATCTGTGAACGAAAAGTGAAGTTATGGAGCCGGTGATACGCTCGGCATTTGGGCAGAAGGGAAAAGATTTTAATAACAGCGGTAGTGCAGCAACGTGGAAGGAGAGCTGCCAAAGGGGCCTTTGGACGTCAAACCCATTCACAGTCCTTTTCTCAGCAACTATGTTTGGTTGGCTGGTTAGAAAACAGCACTTGAGTTTTTGTTATTAACCTCGGCAACTAAATATAATACAGATATGAACTGGTTTGGTTCATATTTGTGAATTCTAACACTATTGCCCATTTGCTTATTCAGATTTATAATGCAAATGAGTTATATTTTACCTATATTCCTTAGTTTGCTTTGGTAACGCTGGAAATACGAGAAACCCCAGAGCCCAACTTGATTTAGGGTTAAACACAGAGCTCCAGAATGTTCCAGAAAGTCTTCTCTGCGGGTTAAGGAGCCCGAGTGGGACCTCAACAACAGATCATCCTTTAAACTGATAATCTGCTGCGAAATGAATAGCAGAGCAACAAAGGACTGCTGGCAGCCGAAGCTTCAGCAGCGCCGATGAGTGAGGTTGTTGGCTTGAACTTTGCAGAGATCTTATCCAGCGTTCTATTTATTAAGGCATACCGGTGAGCCTCATCTCTGAGTTCCGGCAAAGATCGAAAGGCTTAACCAGAGACGATTTCTTAGAAAAGGCAACCATGTCGGTTTCATTTGACAGCTGACGCTTTTATTCTGCACTCAGTGGTGAGTGAGAAACTGTGCAGCATGACGGGGATTGCACTTGTGGTCCAGACAATGAATCCCTCCCCCCTCGATTGCAACCACGGTGCGTTGAGCCACACACAAGTGTGTGACCCTTTTCTGATGGATAAAGAGGGTAAAAAAGAAGGTAAACTAAGGATGTTTAACCTCCGTAGTGTGGCAATTTGGTGTAAAATGAAAGCCGTCAAGATGGAGGGGGAGGCCTATGGTGTTATTGCTCCTTCTGGCCCAAAAAAACCCCACAGTAGGTCCATTTGAGCGCCGAGCTTTATTTTTACGTCATACTCTGACCACAAAGAAAACAGTCTGCTGCAGTGTGTTTCCTTAATAAACCCAACACGCATGCCTGCCCGCTGCCAGTTCACCACTTTCTTCTCTGGCTCCCTCCTTCTCACTCTCTCTTTTGTCTTAACACAGGAAGTGAGCTATGAAAGTCGGAGCTGCATGGTCACACACCTCCAGGTTTCTGGCCCATCGGTGTCAAATGGAAGGATCTGGAATACCAGGGACCGGCCATTTGCTGAGAGATTAATGGCAGGGACAGAGCTGGAATGAACAACATCCAGAGTGTTTGTGGCACGGTGGGGGGTGTGTGCACGTGTGTGTGTGTGTGTGTGTGGGGGGGACATGAGTTTCTCATGTCATGTGAAGTAAAAGCACAAAAAAGCATCAGTTCTTTCATACTTTTAACCTGTTTTCCCTTTCCCTCCTTTTTTCACAAAGCAACTGACTAAGATGAAAGATTCTTTATCTTAGACATAAATTTTTTATTAAATTCCAAAACCTCGACATCCTTTTCCTGCAAAAAAGTGGCCCGCGGGTGCAAACAGTTAAACAAGGCAAGTGTAGTGCACTCGCGACTTAAGGAGTTCTGTGGGTCTGGAGAAAACGTTTAGGCCCAGAAACCCTGGAGGCGCTAATGGAGCTCTAGCAAGACGTTTGACACCAGTAATGCAGTAGGAAACCCTGCCATGTTGGACACTCTTTGCGTAAAGTGTTGGCACTGCTTTCCTTCTGGAATATTAACTAATTTCCACAGCTTTGGAGTATGTGTTTAGTTCACAGCTGGATCGGGGAAATGTTGGGGAAGCAAGCAAGCAAGCAGGCAGGCTTGACTTAACTTTCGACAATCCCAGCGTTTCTCCTACTATGTTAAGCTAGCACGGTGGCTTCTTATTGCCGCTTCAAGTTTTGAAGAACAGAAGACCACCATATCTTTGGATACCAACATTATAATTTGCCATGTACACTGTATGGCCAAAAATATGCCCCCCCCCCCCCTCTAATGACTGAGCTGAGCTGTTTGATCCGCACCCACGCAGCATACAAACACATTTTAGACAACTGTGTGCTTTCAGCTTTGTGGCCACAGTTTTGGGAAGAAGCTCCTTTCCTGCTCCAGCAAGACTTTTCTTCCTGTGGACAAAGCGAGCTCCATAACCACATGTTTTGCCCAGGTTGGTGTGGAAGAACCTGAGTGACTGGACAGAGCCCTGATCTCAACCCCACTGAATACCTTTGGGATGAACTGGAACACCACCCGACCTCGCCGATGCTCTTGTAGCCGAATGGGCACAAACTCCCAAAATCCGATGGAAAGCCTTCTCACAAGATAAAGGCTGTGATAGCAGCAAAGCGGGCAACAACTCCATATTAATGCACACGGGTTCAGAATGGGATGGTCAACCGGCACAGATGATGGTGATGCTCATGTGTCCACAGCCTTTTGGTCATATAGTGCATCTCAATTTTACCTTGAATTTACCTTAGCTTTACCTTGGATTTAAGCTTTTTTTGGTTCCTCTGGCAACAAGCCAGCAAACAATCGCCTTAAACTGTAGAAAAAAAAAAAAATCAGTTACAAATATCAATAAGCTGGAACACACCAAATGGCTTTTGCAAATGCATTGATGTTTCCTATAGTATTTAAGGACGGTATTAATATGAGACTGGTCCTTCTTTCGCATTATGTTTTGAGCTCACAAATCAGCTTTGGATCCGGTGACCGAAGGTCCTGACTCCCTCTCCCACCCTCAGTGCCCTCAATGAGGGGCTGTGGATGAATAGAACTTCCAGCAAGATGGCGAGGGAGGAGGGGGGCCTGCGCAGGAACCTGGCAGCTAGCAGAGCATTTAGCCCTTTTTGGCCTTTAAAAGTCAAAGTGTTTCCTGGCTCGATTAGGCTCATTAATACATTTTATTTTGCAGCTTCTGTTTCTATGGCTCTCCCATCCTCCCCTCCTTCACCTCCCCGCCCGGCCTTTTCTCCCTGCTTGACTTAATGCAATATTCTAAGGTAATGGAGAGAGGCCTAAAGTAAATACTGCAAAAATCCGTCTCTGTATGTTTTCCTTTTTTGCCCAGAAGTCTCGCATATGTGCTTTTACATTTCTTTGGAAAAATATTATTTTAGGGATCTTGGTTATTTTTAGTTACCTTTCAGCTTGTTTCAACGCATGTAGTATAGCATTGCCTTGTTCCATTAAATGAAGCTTTAGTCCCACGTATATACAATTCAAATATCGTACTCAAGCAGAAATAGATGGCCTTTCATAATGTTAGTCGGCTACGTTTTGTTCAGTCGGCCAAAACGCGCATTATATTATCGTGCCGTTTTAGGACGCTTAGGAGGAACGTCCGAAACGGTTTATGAAACGTGATATTTACTTTATTGTTTATATTGACAGAGCGGCGGAGACTCGGCAAATGCGCAGAACAGCGTTTGATTTAACCCGAAGGCAGAGAACGTCGGACTGATGGACTTTTGTTAACTGTGCAATAAACCGCCACGAAGCAAAGCTGTACTGTAAATCTAAAACCGGTCCCTCTGCATTGGTATGTAGTGCACAGGATCATTCTGCTCCCATCAAAAAAGGCCAAAGCTGTATAAAAGGCAGCTGCGAATGCTTCAAAAATAATATTCAAAAAAATATATGTATATTAATCAAATATTGTCAAATTCAAAATAGTGGTGAAGCGCAAACCTGTTAAACCTAGCAATAAAAAATGATTCAGCAGCTGTTCAAATTGTAAATGAGCAAATCTTGTTTTTTTGCTCAGGAATGTAAACACGCAAGAATGAATTGGGCCTTTAGTACTGCTGGTCTACACATCCATTATTAATAAAAAAAAAAAATGAATAATTTTCCTCAACAGAATTATAAAGGTTACCCCCGCCGCCGTGTTTTACAGAGAGGCTGAGCACATAGCCCCAGACTGAGATAGATGGCACGTGTGCGTGCATGCACACGGATCATTTATGTACATATGTGCTCAGCGTATGTGTGTTCTGTGATACTGTGGATTAAGTGGCAGCGGGGAGAATCCTTGTGTAAATAATCCCGCTCGGGGAGTCAGGGCTTCCCCATCCCCACGGGCTTCCGTCTGGCCGAGGCGCTGGTGCTTCTGTATCGTCTTACAATCGGAGCTGCCCTGGATAAGCTCACCGCCGCTTTTTTGCTGCCCCGCGCTTACACACACAAACGCAGAAACACGCAGGCTGCGAACATGGTCGGGCCTTTGTTGGAAAAAAGTAAGCGTGCATCGAAATTATGCACTTTTTTGGAATATGTAGACATTTTTACGGGCAATGGTTTCAGACGTTTTTTGCATCCTTTCAATTGTTACAAACATTAATAATGATACCGATAGCACGAACAATGCGTAACCGCTAACTGGTGGGCAGCGCGGGCCTTCGTGCAAAAGCGGCTCGGCAACACAAGAAGGGAGCGGCCAGCATGCGAGCCGGTTAAGGACTCCGCTGTCAGACAGAAGATCTGGACCACCGTGCAGCAGTTATTGTTGGACCTGAGCTGCGGTGTAAGCAGTCCCCACACGTAGGAAGCAAAATATCCATTCTGGCTGGCCTTTTTTTATTTTTTAGCATATCATCATGCAAAAAGCTGTATGCATTCGCTATTAAGCTAATTCGCTGTTCGGCTCGCAAATGCAAACTTGTGTCGTCGCCTCCTCGATGCTATGACGGAGCGTCCCGAGCCGGGTCCGCCGAAGGAGATTCAGGCACCGGCTCCCCTCGGGTTCTTCGTTTCGACTCCTTTAGTCGTCGGGCTTAGGAAAATAAGCTTTCCGAAAAATCGGTTCTCCATGAAGTCATCCCCAGTCTAGCGGCAGCCCTCCCTTCGCCTCATTGTATTTCAGGACCATTAAAGTTAATTGGCAGATTAATGCTTAATAAATGTTTCAAAAACTCGAGCAGACGGAGAGGTCGCTCTACTCCATGTCTTATCAAAGGCTATGTGGGAGCTCAGTAGATGTTTTTCTTGCTTTATTGCTTGCTGAATCTCGCCTGCCCGTAAAGGTCCATAAAACAGAACAATTGGCCTCTATTGGAGGAGCCGTTCTGGCCCCGGTACTTCCAGAGAACTCTGTACGTGCAGCAAAAGCTGCCGGCTCACTTTCTCGCATACGTCTGCTTTTCCGGCAATGCCCGCCGCAGCTCTGATAGCTTCGGCGGGTCACAACAAGACGGAATAAACAGAACCGTCTCTCTCGGGTCCTGCTGCTCCGTTCCGGCTTCTCCGACTAAGTGTTTCCTGCATGTTGGGCCTAAGCTGCGAATCTAACCCGGCGATTTCCACCCGAGAGCCTACTGTTGGGCCGTAATAAGCTTAACCTAAACTGCTCAAGTCAATGTTTCGGCGAGAAAATCCGCAACACGTTTGTCGGACGTCATTCCAAATTCTCCCACTTCCTGCCGACCGCACACGGACCTCAAACCAACGCACGGGTGCTTTCTTCTTAATTTTTTGACCGCGAAGCCGCACGTAGACTAGATTTCCGATCACATTTTTTCGACTTAGCGGTGCGGCTGCTCCTGGTTTCGGCCATCTTCTTCCTTCTCCTGCGGCCGGGCCTCCTCCCAGGGCTCCGCGAAGTGCTGATAGCGCCGGCGAGCTCCCGTGGCCCACGAGCGCAGATTGATGGCAGCCTGGAGAGATGGTCTGTTTATGCCGAGGTGCCTGATGTCAGGTCAGAGTGCAGGGCGCCGGGGTCTTGCCCCGGGAGTCCGTGCCACCGTGGACAACCTGCGAGCTGTTATTCCCATCCATTAATCATCAGGCTCATTTGTTTTCATACGGCCTCGATGACAGACGATGACTATCGGTACAGTACGGCTCCCGGCTCGGCCTCGATACCCGCGTCCGGCATGATGGGCGATCGGACCCTGAGCGGCGGCGTGCCTGCAAAACTGTGAATTTTGGTTGCTGATGTGTTTTGAATTACTGAGAACACGCAGTGGCCCAAGCCTTCAGGTCTTACCCGCCAGCCTCCTGGAAACATTTCTTTTTATGGCGTGCATTGCTGGAGCGGCCTCTTTGCAGGCTTTGTAGAATAAGAGGTTTACGCTGTGAAATAATTTTTCACCCCCGGACCATAAGCTGGTAGGCAGTGATGCATGGCTGTCTGTGGTATTTTCCTTCTTGGACAGTTAATGTAGCCGTTTGCTTCTCCTCCAAGTTCACGACTCTCTGGAGTCTGAAGCAGGGAAGCTAAGAGATGGATTTTGTGATTTGGGGATCTGTCCTCAGGAAAACTGTAATCAGTGCTGTGGAATACATTACAAAGGAGCGAAGGTGAATAAGTCTGAGAAATGTGGCTACGCCTCTAAAATAACAAAATGATAGCAGCAATTATGAATTTGGCCACCAGCCCGATGAGGAAAAAGTTTTCGTGGTTTTTTTTTTCCCCCCGCTGTTTTTTTCAGGAAATGAGGTTATTGCTGTGGGCTGCCCATATTTCACCTGTTAAATCTCTGCCTCCTTTCTGCGTAAAATAACTGTCTTGTCAACGTAGGCCTCAAGTGCCCGAGATGTTCTGGAAATTGAAATGTATGTTGGGAGTGTGACATGACAGCATGCATGCTATACACCAAGCGAGCTTTTTTCTGCCTCCCGGTTTCTGCTGGCTGCTGCTCCTGGTAAATGTCACAGAGATAGCAACCCCAGCCAGCATGCTCAGATTTTCCTTTTCCCAGCAACTGTCTCCAACTCCTCCTGGGGATCTCCAGGTGTTCCCAGGCCAGCTGAGTGATGTGATCCCTCCAACATGTTCTGGGTCTGTCCAGGGGTCTCCTCTTTGCGGGATGTGTCTGGTTGTTGCTCCAGCGGGAACTGAGCAGGGGGCATGGCTTTTACATGTTTGAGCCACCTCAAACCACCTCAACTGGCTTCTTCTAATGTGGAGGAACAGTGATTCTACTCCAAAGCTCTCTCGAAGTACTCAGACCCTAACTCTGGCCAGTTTTTGGCCGCTTGTGAGCATGAGCTCTCTCGTAGTTATCACCTAAAGCCGATGTTCATAAATAAGGATGGCTGTGAAGACCCCAGAAAACCTCCTTCCTAATCCTTTAGATGACAAACTTCTTCTCAATGCAGGTGTACGCCATCTGGTTCCATCAACTGCCCTCACTTCACTGCCTTTAAATGTCTACGATTAAGGTCTTGACATGGTTTGTGTCTCACCCGAAAGAAGGCAGAAGCCCTCCGGAAGGTGAGCGTTGAATTAATTTCGTACCGAGCCATCTGATAATCGTCCTCAAAAAACCTTCGCAGAACCTTTGGCTTTCGTACGCCAGATGTCGAATCCGACTCCCCAACAAGTGGTGCACAGCAGATCTGCTCCCAGTTTGCTGAAATGTCCGGAATGTTTTTGACTTTTGCCCAGGGTGCTCTCGAACTAGGAACACTTAGTTACTTACTTACACTTCCTTCTATTCCACCCTGGGGATATTTAGTAAATCACTGCTTGGGTTCAGAAGTTCAGACACAGCAACTCATTCCTCCAACTCAGCGCATTCCTCCATCATTCCCGGGGTGGGCATCGATATCCTAAAGTAGAACGGCAGAGTCGGCGGATGGAACTTTTTTGGGTACCTTGCCCACCTTCCTTAAGAATGATGAATACGTCGCACAGTTGTTTGGTGCAAAGTTTTCCTGCCAGGGGTGGTCGTGGCTTCACAGATGCGACCTTCTCACCTGCCGCAAAGAGGTGAAACTATGACATCTACCGCATCATTTTTCACCTTGCACACAAGCTGAGGTTGCTACCCTGGAAAAGGGGTGAAGTTCCTCGTTTCTAAAGACCGATTCCATTGTCAGGATCCAGTCCGCCGAGGTTCATGCTGCTCATTCTTGCCACTTGGCTGACATCGCACCTGTCCCTCACCCTCCGCCTTTCAGTTTTCAGTTCGTTTCCATGCAGCCTTTTCGGGACACCCTGCCACCAAGTGCTTTCCAGCAAATACCACCCTCAGGCCTGGTTCAAGGCATGCGTTCCAGTAATTCTGATCTGTGCAGGGAATGCAAGCCGTGGCCCTGGGTGCAATTAATTCATTTAAAATGAATATAAAAGGCAGTAATCGTTTTTATTCCCACAACTGCAAAAAAGCAAGAGGATAATTTCGCGAATGTAATGTACACCTGTATTAAAAGTTTTTTTTTTTTCAAGAAAGACATTGCGAAGTATCATTAAGAACATAAAATAGGTTATGCAAAATGTGCAAAATATGTGATCTAAGCTGTTTTGCGCCCGGTGTGTGCAGACAGCTGACTTACGTTCATAGTTTGTTTCAGCAAGCGCAACCGGCGCTGGGTTCATTTGTTAAGGCAACATTACAACTCCCAAGCGTCCAGATATTTTAGCTAAGCTCCCTGCTTTCTTAAATGCGAGCGCATAGACATAAAGATCAAAAAAATATGCAAATTACAAAGTAATGATTTTTGGGAAATCCTGCGCTTTAATAAATCCCCTATTTAAATATTTGGTGTTTTTGGCTGTGGGGTCTTTGGCCATTAATCCTAATCAATAAGAATTTAATATGTTTTCTGTTCCTTGTTTTTTGTTGACCCACTACAATCTTTCCCCAAGGAAAATAAGAAAAAACGCCAGCACGAAACGCATAAACAACTTTAGGGCTGCAGGCTACACGAGTGGACCGGGTACGAAGGAAACGTGTCGCAAAAATAATAACTGGAAGGTCAGGATCCTGGCCGAGCGGCACGGGACAGTGAAGCCCAGCCCAGACAAGGTTGGGTTTGTCATCAAAAACCATTAAATCTTGCATTTCATTGAAAGGACTCCATTCACAGGGCTTATTGCTCCATTTGTATGTTACAATTCCCCAATCTTTCATCATCTTAATATACAGCTAACTTTATTACAAGATGAGTCCTCATTTATTTCAGTTGTTTAGTATGTGGAGACTGCGATTACATTTGGTTCATGCAGTTTTTTAAGATCGCGATTCATATTTTTGTTCTGTTTTTTTCTGCTATAGCTACTCCGGTAGTTTTTTTTTTCAAATACACTTTCTGTTTGTTTGCTCTTCATGCACGGCTTTGCTTTTTAAGCCGAACGCTTGAAGTTCTTCCGACCCCAAGTGAAGTTTTTGCATAGTAGCGTTCATTAAACTCCTAAATAGGCCACGTAGGGTTTTGCTAGCGGAAGTCTGGAGTTCTTGGCACAAAGAGTCGAACGGATGACGGGGAAGGGATGGGTTCGTGGGATCTCGGAGACGGCGTTCGCCTTCGCTGGAAGAGACAGGCAGCCGCTGCTGTCTCCCACCCTGCAGAGTTGTGTGGATGTTAATACGGAGTTGACATTGTGTTATTTATTCAGCAGACGCTTTTCTCCTAAGGGATGCACATCGCAGATTAAACCAAAGTGCATTTCTGCAAAAGACAGAGAGACACAGACACGAGATTCTCCAAGTAGAGCCAACAAGTCCAATATAACTGTTTTTCCTGGCTTTTTTTATCCTTGTAACTACACTCAGAATTGATGAGGAGCTCCTGGCTTGCATTCAGCTTTTTGAGTTACTAACCAGCTCTCAATCCTAATCATATTCATAAGCAGACAGTGGTGTATTGGGGGGTGGTCTGCCCTGGGTGGTAGGCGGTAGGCAGAAGAAAAGGAAATAAAAGAAAAGATTGTTTGTGAGGAAGTAAAAAAGTGACCAGGTGCAATTCTGGGATGACTTAAAGAGCGGATAACAAGGTAAATTTACCCAGAGTGTTTGGTCAGTGCGTAGTCTGGACTAGGGGCCCGGGTGGACACGAAACCGAATCCAGTACCCCGGCCCTTGAAACCCGAATCCGACCCGAGCGGCGCTGCCAAATTGGAAACCCGAACCCAAGATGTGGTGGCAAGATACGCAAACGTAGGTGCAGAGTCCCGGTCAGAGCTGTTTTGCTGCCCTTTTTGTGCTGGCAATGCAATCGACAGTCTGAAGTTCTGCCGCGAAAGTCATTTGTGGTACGAAATACATTTACAGACCATGTGTTAAGCCCTGCGAGGCGCTCGCATTGGGAAGGCACCGAATTAAAATGAATTTCATTGATTTTTCAAAAAAAACACTCAAACACAAGAGGGACCGAGCCCAGGCCAGGAAAGCAAATAGGGAACCACCTGGTCCGAGGGCCGCTTTCACGTTTTGCGTCAGCATTCCTGTCTCCTGATGGCCTCCCACATGTACAACTGCGACAAACCGAGGCTGTGAATAGGGCCGTACCTCCTATTCTTCTTCCAGAAAGCTTCCCCCTTCCCTCACTTATGTGCAGTGAAGTTCCTAACAGGAGAGTCGCGTAGGTGCTGATAGCATCCCTCTTGTTTTTGACCTCACCGATGACTTCTAGCAGTAAAATGTGTGTAACTGATTTTTAAAGTTTATTTTAAGAGAAAATAAATTTGTTTCGTGTCATTTGGGTTTGCTTTTGAATGTTGCTTTCAGATCAGTTCTATAGGCAGATGAATCGAGCTCTGCGTTACATTTTCAAAAAATGGAAATTTGAAGGAATGAAATAAGAATATCAAATTGCGAAATAACTATTTTAACAGTCTGGTTTACGGTCAGATGACTATTGTTTGCCTTGCCCTGGATTAACAGCGCGTTTGTGGTTTTTATGAATGTTTTTAAATTTATGACGCTTGCGAGACCCAGGATCTAACAAACCATGAAACGCCCGGGTCTGACAGCCGGGGGCTCGTATGTAAGTTCACGGTATGCATTTTGCGGTAAAGTTTAAAACTCACAAACACTTTAAGAAGATATTCAATACAGGCCCTCAAGTGCTTTTTTTTTTTTATGAACGGCTACCTGACCCTGTTAATCCGTACAGGTTTTATTTAGTGTTGTTAAAGAAAAGGGGGGGGGGGGGATAAACAATGAAACAAATAAGCCTAAGATTTGACATGAAAATGTATTAATTCCGTTTATTGTGGAAGACAGAAAAAAGGAGTGCGAGAGTCAGAGCGAGACGTGACCAAATGGGGGCAACGTTTCCCTATAGGTGCATTATGGGGGTTACGAGGACCCCGAGGCTCATAAAGAGGCGGCTCTGTCTGTCCACGTGAATGGATCGTGTGTATGACGTCTTCCTGTGAATTTTCTCAAAACAAACAAAGTTGTATCGCGGCGCGGTTACGCTCCCGCTGCAGAGCAGATCGAGCGGACGCTTGCGGACCGTGTCTGCCGGACCGCGGGGGTCGTCCTGCTCGGGGGGACTCGGGAGGCCCGCGGGCGCGCGGTCCGTCGAGACGCGGACCCCGGCCTTACTTTGCGCACGTCGCTGAGGTTTATCGAGACACCCCATAAATCCTGGGGGAAAGAAAACAAGACGCGCGATATATTACGACCTAATGAACGCGAGCGAACGGGGCGGAGGCGACCGTAGGGCCACCGGACTGCGCCCCAGCGGCGAACACGGCGGCTATTCACAAGGGGTTAATTGTAAGCGTTTCAGGAGCGCCGGTTGCGAGCGCTCGACTCATGGAAAGAAGTTCTATTAATACCCGAGAGGTAATGAGGTGAAATTGTTCTGCTGGTGGCGGGGCCTGGCGGCGGGTGGGCAGGACGCTCCGGTGCCGGCAGATTTGTTTTCAGTCAAAATAAAGGAGCCGAAACATAACCGTGGAATTAATTTCCATTTACATACTCCGTGCCTCGGTTTCCACTCCGCCGTGAGGCGTGAGCCGCTTGGTCATGTTTGCCGCCCGATTATTTGGTCGGGCGGGTAATAATTCCCCCACGTCGCGGTTAAAACGAAATGAGCGCGGTCGGCCGCAGAGGGTCCCCGCACGCAGACACATGCGAGCGCAGACACCGACACACAGTCGCGGTTTTGTTCTGCTCTTTTGCTGTCGCGGCGGCAAAATAAATCCGTGTTTGTTTGGCTCGGGGCGGCGAAAGGCCGCCTGGTGCGTCGCTTTTGTTTGCCACCTGCTCTTGCTCAAATGCGGCTAAACCGCCGGACCGGGACTCGATTTTGCCGACGGGCACTTAACTAGATGCTGGCCCTGTGCCGCACATTGACACCCAGCCAAAGGCTGTGTCTGAACTCCACGCGGCAGCTCCGGGGGCGGCACGCTGAGCCGCACGTGAGGTCCGGGACAGCAGTCTGCTGAGGGTCAGCATCGAAGCGCAAGGGCTGAGGCTAAGGTGCGAAGCCGTCGATGGTCGACGGCCCGTCCGTCCACGTGACCGGTGTTCATAAACAAACGCAATATACGGCACGTGAACAATATTGTTTGGCTTGCGGACTGCCAGAAGGACCGGAAGATGACGTCATGTTGAATCGAACGCGAGGGATAGGCACGATGAAAAAGTTCCACCCAAGACTTCTGCAGAGGATCAGGGCCTGGGAAATACAAGTTGCGGCTGTGAAAGCGGCTTTTGGCGCGAGACGCCGAGCGGCTGGAAACGTGCGCTGTGCCCACAAGATGGTGCACATCTCGCACCGTGACCGGCGGAGACACGGCCGCTCGGTCTTTGCCCTGCGAGGTTTCTGTCTCCAGTTACCCTTTCGCGTTCGCTGCCTCCTGCCATGCAGCTGTCCTGCTCGGGTTGCAATCGCTGAGGGGATTCGGGTTTTTATCCTTGCAGTCCTCGGTACACCATGATGTACCGCTTTGTCCAAGTCTCCCAAGTTTTATTTACTTAAAGCAAAGAGCTATGCAGCGGAGCAGTCGGCTGACTTGAGTGCTGCTTTTTCGCGAACGTGCAGACGAACAGGGGGACGATCACAAGGGCCTTTCGTTCCTTACGCAACACAAAACGCTTATTCTTTTCTGCTGTTCTCTTCCACTTTCGCAGGACCGTTGCAGTCTTCTGGCGGTCGTCGTATTGTTAAACGCTGACTCGACAAATGGGAGATGGAAGTTATGTAACCGTAAACTTTTTTCCAATATGGTCCCATCACCACGGGCAGCATCATAGTAATCCGTAGCAAACTTTGTCGCTTCCTTGTGTTAAATACACAGCAGTTCTGTTTTACACACATTTGGTGGGTAAAGGTATTGCTTATGTGCAACAACTTAATTTTGTCGATTTCCGCTCAATAACATTTTCTGCCTACTGCTGTACGTGGATCCATTACCAATAACCATTCGATATATGCACTTTAGCGTTTTCACACTTTTTTTAAATTCTTGCCCTAAGAACTTTTTCATAAACTAAGTAAAGTTCACGTTTTCTTCCCTCTCCCGATAGATGACGGGACCGTGGCACACGCGGTGACATCGCTATGAGCCGCACTGCAGCAGCGCGTTTGTTTCTTATTTATTTGCCCGATACTTTCCTCCAAGGCTGCTACAGCTGGAGCTGGGTTTGAATCCCAAGTCCTTTGGCAGCAGGGCAGCAGCTCGAACCACTTTGCTACCTGCTGTTCGCTGACAGACTGCCAGGTACTTTCGCTCGCTCTCTTCCTAAGAGCGCCGCTCGGACCATCTGAAGCAGCGCGTAAAGCGGCCCGCCGAGCATCATTAAAACTCCCCTCATCTTTGCTGTGCTTGAAAGATCTTTTCTGCCAACTGTCATCACGCCCGGCTGAGCTGCGCAGCTGCGCTTTGCTGTGACTGAAAGCCTTTTGGTGGGTTTTGTCCATCAAGGTTCTTCGCAGAATCTTTTCCTTTCGGCAGAATGCAATAACCCGGATATTTATGAGCATCGAACAAGGTAGCCTTGCAGACACTTCCTGCGTTTCTACGGCTGAAAAGGTCGTAAGCGCCCGTGTCCTCTCTGTCCATCAATTTATAAACCAAGTTTTGTTGCTTTTCCTGCCTCTGTGGGCCAGGGTGGATGCAGGTGGACTAAAATGGCATTCCAGAAAATTCCGGAAACGTGTAAAGTTATGTAGGATGGTCTGGAATGGGCATGCCAACTAAAATCAGCGAGTACTTGGATCTAAACCATCCGGACCTTAAATAAACTTAAGGCAACGGCATTCGGAAGATAACATTGAATCTCGCAATGTTTTCATTCTATTTTCCTTCGGTGAAAATCAAACTAAAAATACGAGCGGAAAACAGCGCAGCTCCGGTTTCTGCAGCGAAAATTCTGGCAGTCTCTTGGAATTCACTCTTCCGCTCGGGTTTCATCGGTAAGGAACCAGCAACGCCGAGGCGCGGAGGCCTTATGTTGCGTCGGCACCCGAATCAAACTGCTCAGCCAACTTACAGGCGTGTGGGTTTATGGATCTCCTTGTCGCGAGCCTCCGTTCTCTTTTACTGGAAAAGTGGGAGACGAAAAAAAAAGCCACCTCTGGCTTTGAACAACGCACGTGGCTTGCGGACGGTTAAAGAGTCGGTTCTTGAGGAAGCCGAACGTTTACTTTAATTTACCGTCCGCGTTTCTTCGGAATGGGGGATGACAGGCTGCGAAAGGCTGGACTACGAAATGTGCGCTTGTTAGGAGGGAGGAAATAGTCGGGCACATTTGTTCTCCGTCAAACCCGTCAAACAGTTGGCTCGGCGAGCGAGAAGTCCTCAAAGCGACACAACCGCACGTGCGCTTCGCTGAACTCGGATGTTCTCTTGTTCTGCGCAAACGTTCTGTTCGCCCCCCCCCCCCCAAAAAAAAACACGGGGTAGCGTTGATAAAGCACTTTTTTTAAGTGCCCACCGCCCCCTGGAAATGTATCCCTTGCGTTTTTAGAACTACACCTACACTTCCATCCCTTGTAGCCAAGACTGCGAACCATGATGAAAATTCCGATCGCTGCTTACTGTTTGCTTCGGCACCAAATGGGTCGCCGACAGCAACAGAATCTACAGTTTGCAGAACAAATAAACAGCCCATATGGCGGGAGACGGCTCACTTTCGCTCAGCGTGAGCAATTATGCTCTTCAGAGGAAAGTTTTTTTACTGCGGGCGCTACCTGCAAACTCTCCAAATGCTACTGTGGCTGAGCACACCAGCTGTCCTGCTTCCACCGAAACTAAGTCCTACCGCGAAGTTCTCCCAAGTTCAGCTTAAGCAAAATCGGCAACCTCTCCACACGCGAAACAGGAAAAGTTGGCCGCCGCTTCTGAATCGAGTCTTGTTATTAAGTAGCTACTACATTTACTTAAAAATTAAAGGAAATGTTTGGACGCGGCGCAGTCGATAGTCAGAACCAATCCAACTTCCTCAGTCTCGGCGCCCGACTGAGGAGAAAATGGATCTTCTTGTCCGGCTTGTAATAGGAGAAGAAATTAGAAAGCCGTTTGAATTTCTTGCACGCTGAGGACCGTGAAGGCCCTGCCGCTGACATCATGGGATGCTTTTCCTGGCGTTGCCGCTTACCTTCGTGAAACCGGAGTTCCCCCCCCCCCCCCGCTTTACAATGAGCCGAGGTTGTTCGGAGTCTCGAAAAAAAGGACTTGTAAAAATAAAGCGAGTCACAGTTCCAGTTGCGTAGTTTGTTTACTGTCAAGGTTTGTGCGTCACCGCTTATATAAACCATCACGGCAGAATGCAACGCTGCAGATAGGGTAGTCCCAGCCAGAAACAAACACGGACACAAACTAATCCATGTCACCGCCGCTATGTTGATGTTGCCCAGCCAAAACTTTTGGCTAAAGCGAATTAAGGTTTTTTTCCCACATTTGCAAACCTTCAATATTATTAACTTTTATTTACCTGACAACTTGTCCGCAGTGATTCAAAGTGCCACAGACTTTATATGAAACCAAAAACCACCTCCATTGTTCATTGATACAACAGAGCCATGCAACACACACACACACACACACACTAACACAGCAGGTGACTTTGAAGGCCCAGTTCACCTGAACACAGATTTCGACTGCTGGAGGAAGCAGAGCATCCAAGAACCCAGGCAAACATAAGGAGGACAGGCAAAATCTGCTGGGTTCAAATGCACCAGATCTTTGCTGCATAGCGGGCTTCAGTTTACAGAAGTGGGCCTCATCCAGTTGAAATTTCCCCAGATACTCACAGTTTAAAACGCAGAGGCTGCCCGTTTTCTCACGGCTTATTTTTAATACCAGCAAAGATGAAATTGCATGTTCAGTCATAGCAAAGTAAGTGACTTGAGAAGAATTCACCATCATTGCTTTCATTCAGAAATCAGGAGCGTCCAGCCGTAAAGATGACACGACACGACCTCTCGGAGTCTCCAGGTTGGCGTGCTGGGCCTGGAGGTGGTGATGCTAGCGCTGATGCAAGAGAGGGGGGCTTTGGCGACCAGAGGACCTGGTGCGGATTCTAACTTCTTAACTAAAACAATGGCTGCACTGTACCAAGAAAAGAGTGTAAAAAGGAGCAACAAACAGATAAATAACTAACAGATTTTGTTTCTGCTTTCCTTCTCCGTGCCTCTGGTTTTGCTCCAGCACCGACAACAAAGAATTCAAAGTGTCGTTTGTGTTTTCGATTAGCTTTTGTGCCGCGCCTGTGTTGAAACCGCACGTTTTTTCCACAACAAATTTTTGCAGGACGCAGAAGTTTGACGTGAGGGATAAACGTCCTCGGACTCGAGCGGACCCCCTGCGGCGCACATTTGCGTTAACCTTTTAGCTGCTTCCCAAGCGCAGCGACGTGCTTTACGACTGTGGAGGTACGGAGTCGAGAAGGCCGCACAGCAGAGTCCTCCCAAAAATTGGGAGAATAACGCGGCACGGCGCGAAAAAGTCAAACAACTTTTTATTGCCGCATGAGAATTGATGCTCGCCGAGGGCAACTTGGGGCTGAGATGTGTCTGGGCTGAACAAGTAAATCTACAGTTTCAGGACTGAGCGATGTTCCACTTGCACTTTATTTCATAAACTGAAGAATTCTGTTGGACGTGCAACCACCACCGCAAATAGGTTTTTCCTTTAATAGATAATAAAAATGTAATTTGTTGCCGGGGGCGGGGAAAATATGTTTTGCTTTTTTAAAAGTACAATCTGTCAGAAGAGGGGAAAAGAAGTGAAAAGCCTTTTCGGAAGCACAGAGGAATGGCTCAGGGTGGAAGCCTTCTTCGCCCCTATGTGAGAGCGGAGGTGAGGAGAAATGACGGCGAAACGATGAACGCGGATCCATTCTTCTTGACTGCACGCGAGGCCTCCAGGCAGCGGTGGCTCCGGCTATTCGTCATTGGCAGAACTGGTCCAGGGGGCTGAGGAAGTGATGACGGGAGCAGAGGCAGGTGAGGGCCCACGCCAGTAGCGTTCAAGATCTGTGATGTCATGGAGCAAGAATCATGACCCTGCTTCTAAATGTGATACATTACATGTAACGGAGTTTAATTTTATTTCAGGAGCGTATTCGCTGAAACCATCTTAAATATACAATGAACTCAAAACAAAAAGTCATTGGGGGAATGGACACAACCATCGATGGAGCTTTTGTTTATCCGGATCTCTGGGTAAAATGTTCTGAGGAATTCACAGCTGTAGCAATACACCCACTATCTCAGTCAGCTTTATTTAAAGGTTGACTAAGTGGCACAAGGTGCCATGGACCATTACGTGGTGGACCATTCCTTGCTCCCTATGTGTCCCAGGACAAGACCTTTCCAAGTCCTTCATCTGCCTACGGGCACAATCAACCCCATCGAGAAAAGGCTGCTTCTTCCCAACTCAGAAGGCGCTGTTTATAAAAACACAAGCGACTGCCAGGAACACTGGGCCCTCCGTGCCGAGCACACACGACCGCTTCATTTCATTAAGGAGGGTGGGAGGAGCAGGAGCAAATGAACGGCTGCTTTCAGCGTCCCCACGGTCCACGCCAATGTACCTATGTCAAGGAATTTTGCGCTTGATCGTAATTTTGTATCTGTGCAAAAATATTGTGCTATCTGCCAACGTAACTGTGAATGCTGAAAGGGGTGGTATTTACAAAAATATTGTCTATTAAAAATAAATGTAAATATACGGTAAAAGTTCTTGCCCAAAAATTTCGTCTGGTAACAGTAAAAAATTCCGAGGTCGAAAAACCGCTTGAACGCTGACGCTACTTTGATTTGAATTAATGTTGCGAACCACTACTGATGTTAGCAGCCTGAGTATAGAGTAGTTTCAATTCGCGAAAGATAAACCTGCATTTCTTTTCAATAAATTAAATATGCCGTGACAAATAAAGTTGGAGACGTCCATATACATTTGTTAATTTAGCAAATGCTCGTCTCCAAAGTGACCCGCAGCGGTTGGCGTGTAGTGTTTAGGTGGTACCGCTATTCGAGATGACGTCTGGAGCTACCCGGTCAGAGGCAGCGCCGACAACCCATTTCAGCAATGAAACAATCCTGAAATATTAATCCTATTTAATCCAAACGCTAGCGCTAGGGAACTTGTAACCCACAGCGTGTGAAAGAATATACGTGAGTATGTGTGACTGTCCTGGAATGAACTGGTGTCTGATCCAGGGTGCACCTAGGCTTGTTCCTTGTGTCCAAACCGCTGCGGCCCAGCACTGGAAAAGCAGCCTTCAATCTGCAAAGCTTTTTCTCTCTTTTTTGTTTGTCTGTTTGTTTTCTCTTTATGCACAGCTTTGTTTTTCAAGGCACAGGATTGAAATTCGATGAACAGACACTTTTCATCCTCAGTGAGGTTTTTGGAAAGTGATGTTCATGAAACTCCAGAAAGGCTTTTCACTGTTTAAAAAATTAAAAAGTCGTCCTATGACAAGGTTTGGAGAAGTGGGAGTAGTAATGTCATTCATAGAATAAATGTAAAGACCTTTATGCATTATCTCATCTCTCTCTCTCTCTCTCTCACACACACACACACACACACACACACACACAAATATATGTAACTGAACAAGTTTAAGGGTGATAAAGTTTAGTAATTTGTTCTATTTCTTCTTCTGTTTCATTTTATTTCACCATTTGCAAGTCACTATGCCAGGGCATGTGTTGTTTAGTAATATCTGCGTGTTTGTTCTCAGTAGCAGTTACATGCGTGCAAATTATGATGCGAACATTAACAATGTATTGTACATGAAACACACATAGCACGGCACACATTAGTGGTGTAAGGGTAATAAAGTTTGGTTGTACGTACCGTATATATTTTGGCCGCTTCACTGACCCGTGCACGCGTCACTCTCTGCGGTTTTCACCTGTCCAAAAGCACTGACAATACTTATGCACTAAATACAACCACTTTAAATAGTAAAACAGTTTGGCGATTAGATAATGTTTAACACCCACCGCTACACCAGGCAGCACCAGGTAACTCTGTTAGTCATACATTTTGCAAGCGGTGGTCTTTTATTTGCATTTATTTGTTAAGTCTAATTGTTGCGGAGAGTCAGTGTTCTTCCCATGTATGTGTCAGTTTTCTTCTGGTTTGCTCCAACTGTTGTTTTAGTCATTCTTAAATAATTCATTTGTTTTGAGCAGTGAAAGGCAAAGCATCACAATTCAAAGAGGAAGGTGACAAAAAAACATATTTCATTGTTTGTATGGGTGGCTTGGTGGTGCAGCACCTGGGCAACATATGCAGAGGTTCGAACCCAGCTCGGTCTATGTTGATTTTGCAGTGTTCTCCCTCAGGTCTACATTGGTTTCCTCCCACAGTCCCAAGATCTGCTTTTCATTTCATTTTGTGGTTCATCTTCACCCAGTTTCATAGCTCTGGCTGCAGTCAAGAAATCTTCCTGGACCAATTTGTCTGCCCTGGGCCTCTCCACCACAAATGGTTCAGCACTGCACGGTGAGGGATTCAGTCCTACACACTGTAGGGTGCACGGCAGTTTACCAGCGCAACACCGAAGGGACCCAATAGTGAGACTTTTGAAAAGAAAGGTGAAATCTAGCCAGCTGGGTGACTGCCAGCAGCTCTGCGGGAAAACCAAGGAGAATCTGGATTTCCACCAACTTAACAGGCTTCCATGCCACGTCCCGCTTGTGCACCTCGTACTCATGGCACCTGCCTTACTGAAAAATCCATTCCAAAGCTCCAAACTCTCCACGGAAGCTCCACATAAGCTGCTGCCGCACGCTAATGTGGGAACCTGCTGTTAAACTTTAAAGTGGCGCGAAAGCTGATCCGACAAATGTTTCGCGAGTTGCGCTAGAAGATCTACCAAGACGATAGTGACAAACAGAAACACGAACGTGGTCCAGAAAGTAAAGGTCAGAAAAGAAGAAGCTTGCTGGGGAAACAGAAGGACAGCGGCATCCTCCTTCTCAGAACGACAAGGCTCGGCATTCTCCTCAAAGCGCCCCGGCTTCTGGACAAGCAGCCATGTCCCGGACGTTCGCTCCTTCGGTAATAAATGATGTCCCTCTGGGGGAGTTCATTTTTAAGAAGGCTGACATCCCGCTTCCTCCTTCTGATTGCTGATTACACCTTGGAGTTCTTTCTTTCGGCCAGGCCGGGCACTAAGAACCATACGGTTACAACATGAGGTTCTGAAACCCGAGAGTTATAAATTAGCCAAATATATCATTGCCGGGCCCAGGCTGATCCACTTATCACCTCCTACGGTTGAGCCTTGTGTGAAACCTTCTCCAAGCAGGGAAAAAAAAAAAAAACAAATGGCTTTAGCAGCCCGTTGAGTCCGTGCGTTGTCTTAGATTAAATCGGGGGTCGTGCGTCTTACGGTTGCCTTTTCATTGAGCGAGAAAGCAGGCGGTAGTCATAAAGTAGGACGTAATGAAAACAAGAGATATCGTTCATGTACGGTCGCTAACAGCCGCCACGGAGGCTCTGAATACGCCGTTTAATAGTTTCTGTGGCCCGAACTGGGGGGGAGTTGCCCAAAGCATTTTAAAAATCATAACATTCGTGCCATTTCTTTGTCTGCTGAGGCCACTCTGAGATTTGGAGAGCAGCAGGAAATGGGCTGTCGAAGGTGAAAGGGTGACCCATGGGCATCTTCAGGTTGTTTGTTTCCCAAAACGAAATAACGTCGTGCAAAGTCGTCGTCGTCGTCGTGAACATAAATAGCCGGCGTGCGGCAGCCACTATTTACTATTTTCTTTTTTTTGTGAAGTTTGGAGATGTTTTATTATAGCTTCACCAGTACAATCTCCATGGTGTATTTACATGTTTATGTGTAGACAGTAGATGCAGGAGATGCGTTCCAGCAAATGTGCTGTGCTTCCAGCCTCACCATTGTTCTCAATGGATCACTGTAGTTCTTCCTGGATGGTGGTAGAAGATAACTGGGTTGCGTGCAGGAGTCAGATCCCTCCCCACCCACCCACCCACCGGGGAATAACTGGGTGTTCGGCTACCTCATGGCGGCGGTGTTTCTGTGCCGTCAATGGAGCTAAAGGCAATCCTTTGTGGCTGCTCACATGCATTCCAGAGTAGAGGATGGTAAGGAAAAAGCTCAGCTTGGCCTCCTTCTCTGAGGTTCTTTGAATGGTGAACACGAGAAGGACATGTAAACTCCAGACACAGAGCTGAATTCGAACCCAGGTCTGAAACTAAAGCCCAGAGATTGGGAAGCATGGCTGTCCTGTTACACCAACTGAGCTCGAGATTTAGGATGAGCTCATGCCTATCTGGGTGTGCTTTTTGTGCCGGATTTTAAACGCTCGCGTACGCGAGAACGTGCGTACGGCTTACGAGTTTCCGCAGCCCGGGCCATTTTGCTCACAGCGCATTGCGTCTCTCAGAATCATTCTTTTCCGCGTTCTGGTTGCTCAAAGCAGAAAGACAAAAAATTCCCCCCGACGGCCCGGAACATGAAAACAAACATTTTGTTTTTCATTATACTTACGAATAACCCTCAGCGTGCATCCTTAGATGAACTTTTAGTGCGGAAAATCTAGTAAGAACCGAAGAGATTCTCATGCACACAGCCTAGGACTCAGCAATGTCAAAATATCGCAGAAAAAACGGTGTTGCAAAAACACAGCCGACAAATTGCACGAGTTTATTCGTTCATCGGAATGTATCATTTTGCTTTATGTATTATACATAATTTCATATTTTCTCTACAAGCCATATTTATCTAAGCCCAGCAGTTAAGCGGTGGCTACAATGTGGAGCAATGCTCCATGTCATTGAGTCCTGAAGGAATTCAGCGGTGTTCTCCTGGCTGCCATGGGAGAGAGAGGCCTGGCACCGCGAGGAGGTCCGCAGCTCGGGATGCCGCGTGTGAACACCCATGCCCAGTAAAGGCGGCAAATAAATCAGACTTGTCAGAATGACTAATAACTAAGGGCAAGGGGTCTCCTCGCAGGGTTCCACAATAAAGCAGCTGGGCATCCGGCCTTTGACAGAAGCTTTCCAAGAAGGGGAAGATGCAGGTCCGTCTGTTGTGGTGAGCACATCTCAGGGTGAATGAGTGTGGGTCCAACTGACTGGTGCAGGGGGAAGGCTGCTCCTCATCCATGCTCTTGTGGAACAAAGTCCGTAAGCTGTTCAGAAATAAAACCAACGCGCATTGAAAAATGCAAACTTCTTCCCAAAATGCGTAAAGTAAGAATTCAAATTTCCGATAAACACTAACAGTAATGATACTTGCGCTAACAAAGGCAAAGCCGAAAAGAGACCAAGACGGCGTTTCCTTGTAATAAAATACTACCAAGCAGAAATCAAAGTGCTAAAAGAGCCAAGTTTTTAGAAGGTGACCCAAAAGCCGGTTTTATTTTGTACAAATTGGACATCGCGCTAAAGTCACGGCGACAACACGGTCAAAACGCGGCCAGATCTCCCGAATTGCTTTGTCACCCTGCTGGTTTCGCCCGTTGAGCGCCAACTTGCTTCAGAGCGGCCGCCGCTTCATCACTACAATGCAGGCCTGGCATCCGTGACGTAAAAACGTTTGTGGTCGTAACAACGGGGTGCAGGCTGCCATAAGTCATTAAAGCCGTTTCCCTAACTTGGTTGGAGGAAATAAAAAGGGATTACGAGCAACATATGGGGAATAAATTATTGGGTTTTCTGTGGAAAAGTCAGCATCGCAAATCTCAGCGCGGGGAAGTTTTATCGCTCTTGGTAAACAGCAGCAAATTTATGCACTAAAGTAAGTTTGCTTGCACATTCGCCGGAATTTTTCTAATTGCTTTAGAGATTTTTTTTTTTAATTATTATTATTTTTATTATTTATTTTTTTTTTAATTTTTAAAATTTATTTATTTATTTATTTATTTATTTATTTAACTTAATGCGTCTTGACGTCCAGAACGGCGTGTACCGGATGCAGCATCCGTCCAGCCAGATCAGCGGGACTGGCTATTAGCCTGGGGCCATTTAAACAGCTCCAAATAGCCCTGCAGGGACCGGTTACACAGTCCAACCGCTGCAGCCGCTTAGAGACGGCCCCCGGCCTGCTGAAGGACACAGCGATGATAGGCCCATCCGTCTTTTGGCCACACAAGTGACAGAAAATCAAACACAGAGCACAGAGTCTTTTTTTTTTACATTTCTGCTCATGGCAAGAAGCCTATTACAAGCCAGACTGCATAGAAGCAGCACTAAAAATGTTGGAAAAAACAACATAAAAAGATCCTCCCGATCCACATGAAGCTCAGAGTGGCCCAAGGCTCGTGGCCACCATCAGTGCGGGTTGCTGGTAGTAGATACCTATGCGACCGCTGGGTTCTTCATTACCGCAGCTACCTTTATCTGCCAAGCACAGGAGTCGCCTCTCTTGCTGCACTCCCGGCCGCTCATGGGGGGTGCGTTAGCTTCGGCGCTGGCGACTGCCATTTCTCTCTATTCTGCCCATTTCAGTTGCTCCATAACCGGATGAATCAATCTATACTTGATGGAAAGACTCCACTCTACTAAAACTGAAAGATGCAGCCAAAAGCTGGTGCAGCAGGAGCTATGAGGTCAACCGTGTGCAGGCTGACCGGTTCAGCTTCATCTCTCAGCTGCCTGGGCTCCCAGGGAAATGCATTTTACATTCAGCTTAATTTTGCCATGGATCATTTCGAGCCTTGCATGTTCAAGCACATTTGTTTTGTTACCTCTTCCAAAGCCACTGCATGAATAATAGCCTTCAGGATTTATTATGATCTCACACAGCAATGAACTCTTGTGCGGAATACGGTCACGTACTGTCACGATTCGGGATGTTTCGCACATTTGAGGATTTTTACGCAGAGTAAAACACGGAAACTTCACATTTTAGCCCCAGATGCTCAAATTTGAGGCATGTAAGCTGTCTTCATTACTATGCAAGTGAAAAAAAAAGTGAAAGCACAGTTGCGCGCCAAAGGTTTGTTAAGTTCGGCAAGGTTAGACAAACTAAAAGCGAGATACTCTGAGCTTTTTACAGCGCTATACATTGTGATATACGGCTCAAAATTTTTGTTCACGTGTGTTGATGCGGACACGTTTGGTTTTTTTTAAAGGAACATTTACGCAGGAACAAAGGTCCCTTTGTTGCCTCATCGAGTTTCGCTTCCTTTATCTGGGCTTCTGTTTGAGTCGAAAAGGTGGTCCAGAGAAATGTAAAATACAAGTTTCCAAGCACAGGGATCGGGGTACAGAGGGGATGTCTGTGTGAAGACCCAAGTCCTGATTTAGCTATCTGACAGGTATGGTAAACCCCACACAATACTTACTGGTTCCACACGTTCAGCGCCTCAGTATCACCCAGTTCCAGTCGTATCCAGCGCTTCTGACCTCCACATTTTGAGCCTAAACCAAACTTGTTCCGTCACAAATGCACTCAAATCAGAAATGAACGTTCCTACCTCTCTAAATATATCATTATATAATTTTACACAAATATCAAGAGTGAGGTTGTTAAACTTGGGAAAAATCTTGAGGAACCCCGGACAAATAAATGTAAAGGGAGGGCCAACCACCAGAGGAATGGATGCAATGGCACGACCCCCAGCACAACCCTCTCATGGCTAAGGACATTCTGGAAACAAACTATGTGGCTGCTTAGACTCCACTTCACGTGCAGAATAAAATTTCTAAAAATAAACGACAGTTGTTTTTACTTCCGCATTTAAATGTCTTCTAACCGTGATGCTCCCTTTACCTGAGCAAGGTGTTGAGGATGGTTCGAAACATCACTGTAGGTGGCAGCCTAGCGTCACGTATGTGGCGCCTTTACCCGCCAGAGCTCGCCATTTTAAAGCCGTCTTATATTATATTGCTACTGCGCTAGCAACTCATATCAAAACATTTCCGCAGGACACAGAGAAGGAGAACCCATCTTTAAGACGTTCAGGCTGAAGGCCAGGAGCCATTATCTGCATTGCGGTGTAGAACATTTCGGCGGCTTAATTCAGCAACAGTATCCTTCCTTAGCCTGCGCCTTTGTAACGTTTCAATGAGAATCTGGCGACACAGCCGACACACCTACACCGAGAAGACAGCTCGGGAGCCAGAGAAGCGCCCAGCCAGGTTGCAGAACAGAAGTTAAAAAGCGAAACCTCACGTGGCAGTGAGCATTAATGCCAAACGTAATGGTGACTTGCGTCTCTGCCAAGTTTCCCCCGGCCTGACACCCGGGTTAATATATTTTATTGTCCTGTCACGTTTCACGCAATTGCCTGTGACCGAACGCCACTGGCCGCTCAGGAAGGACGGCGCGGCTGATGGACTCGGGTGCCCAAGGACCAAGCACCCATCGCAAACATTTAAAACCAAATCCAGGGATAAGAAGAACGCAATGAAAAATTGACTCGCTTGCTCCTCTGCTGGTTTCGGGTTTAAAGTGATGGAGCCAAATGCAGACGACCTTATGGATTGCCTGCTTTCCGTGTCCACATTCCACTACGGAGGTTAAGCGCACATCCAGGGATCCCGAGTGTTAACAACCCACCCCAACTATCATTACATTTAAGCACCATTCGGCACTCACTTTAAGTGTTCTTCAGGGGAGCCAAGTCTGAATGACAGCTCATAAAAACCCTGTGGGCTACAGGATGTGAATGATGCCACCTGGTGACCATTGGTAGCTGGTTAGCAGCAGACAGGTGCTTGCAGGTGCCAGACCTGTATCTCCGCGAGAGCGATGGTCAGTAGTTCAGTGTAAGATTGTCTGACCCGGGCTGTGTTCTGCGGACCTTTGTCGGTCCTGCCGATATGGGTGTCTCCTACGTGTCGGCCCATCGACATCGCCCTGTTTCCGGCCACCGGACGTCTCGCTACCTGCGGGACACTTCTGGCGGAGTGAAGCACCCAAAGCTCAGCACCACCGGGTGGTTTCCTGGTCTCAGCTGAACACAGAAAAAACAGCTACGCATTTCTTCCTATAGTCAAACTGACAGATACCTCTCTTGCTCAATGTGGGTCAAAAGGTTGGGTCTTCTCCGTTTGGCAAAAGCGAAGGATTTCAAAATCGGTGAACAGGAGAAACGAGTTACAATGTAAACCGATAACAGCCCGGAGACAATAAGCCGTGGCTGCTTGAGTCACGTCTCGTTCAAGGTGCCACGCATGGGAAACAATCTGTTGACAGGCGTTCTGGAAAAATCTGCGCGCGTCATTCAGCAAAACTAAACGCTGGCCTCGAAACAGGAATTGCGGGAATGTTATTAGCGGACAACAAGAAATTCCAACTGGTTGTTTGCGCTGGTTTGTCTGTCCGTCCCCTTCGTACGCCTGTGGTCCTGCCGTGCCGTTCGCTTTTTCGCCCACGCAAAGAATGTGTTGCTTACATCAGCGGCGGCTCGGAATGGGAAAAATGCCTTACCTGAATCAAACAAATACAAAAATAAACACCAAATGACAAAAGACGACTTTTTCCATGACCGAACCGCACGCGGTGTGGCAAAGCAAATTGTTGGAATTGCCTCAAGTGTAATATTGCTATATAGAAAGCACTCCTTTAAAACAATTCTTTCTGATTTCTTTATAGAAAAAAAGAACATTTTCTTGCATTATCGCCGTGCAGCTCCTGTGTTACTGGCTAAACTGGCACGTAGAAATCATCAAACCTTTGGCTGGAGAAATGTTTCATTATTTTACACCCGTATTTATTTATTCAAGCGGATTAAGGTTAACTGTGTCCTGTGTATACAAGAAACAGCCAGTATTTTGGGTTTAATATTTTTGTTGAATATTAAATCTAGGAAAAGTCCTTAATAAACACCGAGCAGCAACAGAATATTTTTCCAAGGAAGAATCACCTTCCGGCTTCATTTCCCTGCACGGCTTTCTTTGGCCCGGTTGTTCGAAAAGGAAGACGGACACGGACATTCATCTGCTGTGATCGCACTTGCTGGTAGCCGTGCGGCCTAAGCATCGCATCTGTGCGCAAACAAAGGCGCCAGCCAGCGTAGGTAATGAAAAAATGGCAAATGGTTACGCCAGCAAAGCAGAGCTGTAGGCTTTGTAGTCATATTTATCTATGTGATGGTAAGCGATGATGTGTTTGAATGACAGGGGGTGTTTGGTTTTTTTGCGGTTTTCCCGAATGACTGCCTGCTGCCATGCCGGCACTTGCTGTCTGGTGCCGCGTCTCTGCTTGTCGGCTCCCTGTCCGACTCATAAAATCTTGACTGCGGGCACGAGGGTGATGGAGAGATAATGTGCTGGCATTTGGCCTGACCGCGGCTGTTCTCTTCTGATCCCCGGGGCTAAGGTGGGTGCGTTCGGAACGCCAAGAAGCTCCGCTTACAGTACGGAGAAGCGATCTGCAGAACCATTCTGAAGATCCATCCATCTGCTGCAATATTTCCCCGGGAAAAAGACACACACGAGCGCAACATTTATGAAAACGGCAAAAGGAAACTCAGAGTATTTCCGGTGTGCTGTTTGTCCATCAAATTTGGCAAAGCAAACAGAACACCTTGTAGACTTGAACAACATCTAAAAAAATGAAAAACAAATCAAATCCAGCAAAATGCCTGCGATGACGATTAAAATGTATCGGTAGTTGGATGTGTGTGCTTACAACCGTAGGTGAAAGAGCTCATTCAGGGCTTCAAGCTCACAACCTTCGGATTTAGGATCTAATACCTGTATCGGTACCTGCCCTAAAATAAGTGTTTTCACGTCCTATGACCTGCTCCTGTGTATGACACAGAGATATGGTAAGGCAGCGGGAGTGGCCTGCGGTTTGGAACCCCCAGACGTTGCACCAAAGGAACTATTTTTAGACGTTTCCAGCCGCTGATGTCACTGGGAGGCCGGTCACCTTCGCGGGTTCCGACCATAGCAGAGGGTGAGAACAGAGCTAAGCTGTAATCGGAGCGAACGGGGTCACTGCTGACATTGGGGGAAGGAAATACGAATACAGGCGCCTTACATGTGGATTTCCACGAGTGAAGCATCCACGTTCCGTAAAGTCATCTTAGAAACCACATTTATTTGAAACGTATGCGTCAGAGGCATTACAGCTGTGGACAAAATGAGCTCTTCGCTTATGCCTGAGCAGAGGGCGGAAGCGCGGCGGCACGAAAAGAAGTTGCAAAACCCTTGCCCTAACGGCTGACGCTGTGTGACAACCGTGGCTAAATCTGCGGGCGATGCGGGACCGCAGCCAGCGCACATGACTGAAGAAGGGATGTGAACGTGAGCGCTGATACGTCTGTGAAAGGGAGACAAGAGTTTGTTTGAAGGAGGCTGAGAGAAACATCTTGGTGTGCTTGACCCTGTGCTGGCTGCTTTGACACCGGACCGCACGACTACTGTATGTGGACCCACTCAGGGAGGGGTTCTCCCGACACCCGAAATTCTCATACAGATTAAAGAAGGTCAGAAGGCAAAACGCTTTCTCGACGCAAGCCGTGCCTCTCCTTCCCAAATCCGTGTTCCCATGGCGACATGAATGATGCTGCTGATCTAAAATGTTCCGAGACCCCCTGTCCTCACATGCATTTCTACCGTATTTTGACGGTCCCTCCCTCTCCATCACGGGCCGGCACAACCCACTCCTCCCAAACCCTCCATCAGACTTTCATCGTATCAAACGCTTGGATGGTTCGATGGCCTAAACATTCCTCTTTGGTTCATACTTTACAGTTCCCTGTATCAGGAAATGGTGTTTGTTCAACGATATGGAGACGTATTTAGAGAACAGCAAAGGTGCCAAAACTTGAATGGAACATGCTTGCGTCTTCTGGATTGCACCTCCTGTGAGGGGGCATTCATGCACACCTCCACAGGAACGCCATGGCAGAAAACGCAGGTCGGACGACACACCTCACACACCTGACCACCTTCTCACCATTGTTGACGGCGTCATCTTTTGTCATTTCGGCGTGAGTAAGACACAGTGACGGTGTGGCGCAGCCACCGGTTCTTGAGGGAACGCAGACGTGCACACCTTACACAACCACAACCCTCAACCACAGTTTCAGTACGGCGACAGCTGAGCACCTAATGAAGGTGTGACGTTCTCTCACTTTTTTCCTTTGGTTTCGGAGCTGAAAACGGATGCAAAGTTCTCGCAGTCTTTGAAGTGGTTGTATCTGCAGTGCCTGAACCAGAGAGGGTGGCGGTGTTGTACCATCCGTCTGTTTTTCATCCAGCCTGCAGGGTCAGACTAAGAGCTCTCAACTGAAGGTGTGTTTCGGACTTCCGGAAACTACTGCGCTAACTGGGTTGGTTTAACGCCGCCCGTAAGCGCAAAGGAATGGCAGACAACACAGCCTGCCGCGGCACAGCCTGCCGCTATGCGCTTGCTCTGTTCCTGGAAGGAGACTTGAGGTTGTACCCTAGAGTCAAGCACTCACCTCACAGGATGTCTGTCGAAAAAAGGAATGAAAAGATAAATCCGACCGCACAAATTGGTAAAAGCATAAGCTGTGTTAAGTTGCTTTGGGAGAACGTCGGCTACGAAACTACCAGGCTGCTGGAGGTTCATGCTAAGAGCTAAACCCCCTAATCCAGGAGAGGGTTTTCATTCCTCCTCAAATCACAGATTTCCTGTGAAACGTAAAAGGGGTTTTCCCTAATATTGCACAGCTGCTGGCGAAGAAACGCTCCTTGGTACGGACGCTGATGTCACCTGCGCCACGTACGGCGGATTCTTGCCTCTGCTGCTGCCAACTTGGGCAAACCCTTTGGCCATGTGCGTAAAAGTTTGGGAAGTTGCGCATCGCTTTGGAAAACGGTTTCTGCTACCAAAGTAAACCCATGTAACTGAAAGAGTGCACAGTGGAGACTACAGTGTGACTGCATTGTCAGCTGCAATGTTATCGATCGTACATCCATATGGATGGCATAATTTTGCCCAAATCCTTTAAAAGTTCTGTTATCTTTGCGTTGTACCTGCTTACTGAGCACGAGCGCATATCATGGATAAATGCGAGACTGCTAGAACGTCTCAGCGTCGGCCCAGAACAACACACACCTTCCCGAGCTGTAGAATCAGCGCAGGATGGGGCGTCCGGCCTCCTGGATGTGCGTGATTTTTAAGGAGCTGTTATTCAGAACCGAGGCCCAGACACCGCCTGACTGAGCGATCCCATTAGGGTCGTAACTTATCGTGTCGGATTGGATTTCAGCTAAAATTTGCCACTGGACTCCATTTATTTCCGTGATTGAGGGCTCAGTAAATGGCAGCAACCGCTTCCCACCAACGCTGGCTCGCCTTGGGTCCGTAATGTACTCTTGCATTTAATTTCTGCCCACAGCACTTGAGAAAAGTAGAACCGGACTCTCCCCAGAGCCAAAGCAGAACAAGAGCCCTGGAAAAACAAGTGGGAGCCCAGTTCATTTCAAGGAGGCAAGAAATTTGCTTTCCTCCATGGACCAATGGATCTGTTTTAAACCGTGCGGGTTTCGCGTTGCAAAATAAAAAGCCGAGTACAAATAATTCATTATTAATTTGATATTTGTTTATTGCAGGCGTATTTATTGTTTGGGTCCAAGAAGTGATTAGGAATTAAGGGCAGATGTAAAAGTGCCTTTTGGGGCCAGCAAAAAGGTTGCTATTGCAGATGAACACCCTTGCTTAGGGCTACTTTCCAGGCTGCAGAATAACTGAATAAAATATTCCAAAATGATGCAGATATTTCTGTTTTTGTATCCCTGGTTTGCTTTTAAGTGAACCAACTCCTTAACACCTTTTCGGCTAAGGGTGACCTCAGGTTAAAAAATAACAGACTTTATGCAGCCTGATTTTTGACACATCTTTCCATGTATTATTATTATTATTATTATTATTATTATTATTATTATTATTATTATTATTATTATTATTCTCAGCTGACACTTCTCTGATCACTTTTACATTTAATTTAGTAACTTTCTGAAACGTGAAACAGGGATCCACTCCCATGACAGGAACCACCAGCCTTCAGGTAAACACGCTGCCTATTGTAGTGCTATAGAAAACAAACAAACAAACAAACAAACAAAGGTTACATTTTGTTTTACTTTATAAATCATTTTAAATATTTCAATGTATTATTCATATTATACACTATATTTGGAAATTTATGGAAGCCAGCTTCAAAGGGCCCAGCCACCTTAACTAGGTTAAAAGTTCAGGTCCTCAACTGCTACATGGACTTCTGATTGTAAGATCTTTTTTCCCCTAAAAACGCAGTGACTGACTATTTTTCTCCAGTTCTGCAGAGAAGCCAGGGAGCCACTTGGGGCGTAAAGCTAACTGGCGGTTGTCACCTTTGGCAGCTAGAAGTGCTGAGAGCCTGTCTGACAGTAAAGACAGTAAATGTCTTTACCGAGCCTCATTCAGACACTGCGCCCGGAGCGCGTGCCTTGCTCCTCTGTCTCAGTGAAAGCGCTGAAGATTTATGAGGGTCTTATTTGGACTGGGAGGGCGGGAGGCGCCCAAGCGAAGACAGCGCTCCGAGTTCACCAAACCCCGCTTTCTAAAGCCCTGGCGGCAGGTGGGCCCTGTGGAGAAGTTTGCCTGTGGGGTTTGGAGATTCAATCTGCTCTTGATCTGAGTCAGAAGGGCAAAATGTTAGGAGCTCCATGCAGAAAGGAACAAGTGTATGGGCCACCGATCCCCCCTCCCACCTGGCAGCCCTCTTATCCGTTCCCACCGCCTCCGCACAGCCTGCAGCCCGGCTCGCACCACTGATTTATGTAGGAGTCCCATGTGCCGCGTATCTGCTTTTACTGATGCAACTGCGCTGTGGTGCGGATCAAAGCAGGGGATTGTCAGCAAGTAGAAATGAAAGCGTAAACCCTTCCAAACATGGGGACCGAGGACACGTGGACGCCGAGGCCTGCTGTGTGCAAAATGCTACGTGAAGTGGGCAGTGCTCTACTCATTGGCCCACATGCTGCTGTGTAATAGCATCCATATAGGCTGGGGAATGAAAAACTCTGTCTCATCGAGTCCACTTCTGCGGTCCAGTACTGGAAACCAGCTTAGTGAGGAGGCGTCATCATCCAGGATGGAGTGGCTGCTCATGCCACAGTACCCTTAAGCAAGGTACATATTCTGAATGGGTATTCTAGAAAGTACCCAACTACACTGCCTGGCCAAAAAAAAAGTTAGCACCTGGACTAAACTTAGTATTATGATGCGGGGTTGCTTCAGTTGGACAGGTCTAGGTTCAGCAACATTATGTCCCCAAAAAATGAGGTGAGCTGACTACCTGAATATACTGAATGAGCAGGTTTTTCCATCAATGGATTTTTTCTTCATATTCCAAAATGACAATGCCAGGATTCATGGGGCTCAAACTGTGAAAGAGTGCTTCAGGGAGACATCATTTTCACACATGGATTGGCCACCGCAGAGTCCAGGCCTTAACTGGAGAAGACTTTACGCAGTGGTCTAACTCTTCCATCAATACAAAATGTTGGTGAAAAGTGAATGCAACTCTGGACGGAAATAAATGCTGCGACATTGCATAAGCTTATCGAAACGATGCCACGGCGAATGTGTGCCGTAGTCAAAGCTAAAAGCGGTTCAACCAAATATTAGTGTGTGTGACTTCTTTTTTGGCCAGACAGTGTATATAACAATTGTAAGGCATTGGTTTATAAACCTAATACTGCCTTTAAAAAGTGTCCAAAAATTGATGATGGTGATGATAACAATAATCTTGTTTTGGAACAGTTCACAAAAATGGAATAGTACCTGTATAAGTCCTGTCTGCTACAGAGCTCATTGAGACCCTCAGTGCCTTGCACCCCCCCCCTCCCCCTTGGTGGTCCAAGGCTTCATTTATCTCAAGACCCTTGGGTGTAATACAAGTTACACTTTTACAGGACTAATAAAGTCAGTGACTATGGAAGACACTGCTTTATAAACAGTTTGTTTACTGCAAAAACACTGTTGTGGAGAAATGACCAAAAACTTAATAAAATCTTCAGGGGCAGATTAAAACTAGACCATCACATAAGCAGCCATAAAAGGGGCATTACTGTAGGCAGTGCTGCAAAAATCGCAATTCAGGAATAAATAAATATTATTCATGCACAAAGGGCAGCAGAGCAGGACAGTGGCTAATGCTGAACCACCTGCCAACCTGGGCTTGCGTTTGAAGTTCCGCGAGCGGCTACGTGGTCATACGAGCTCCCTGTCATTGTCACATCCCCCAGGTACAATGGGGGCAGGTTCCCAGCAGAGGGCGCCCTCTCCAGGAGGCACTGGGTACAACACCCTGCAACTATTTAGCTAGGCCTTGAGTCTCCATTTTACTCCAACAGTCCACAGAGATGTGTTTCAGATGATCTGACCGCTCCAGACTGTGTTCAGAGACCAGCGTGGCTCCGATGGATCCCGCTGCTAGAGAACTCGGAGTCGGATGACGGTGGTTCGCCGTAAACCTGACGGCATTTGGCCGTAGCTGTGGATGTTCGCAGTAGATGTCATGGCTTGTAGAAATACTGACTTCGATTTAATCAGATAAAGTTAAGAGATTTTGTCTGAATGAAAACGAATGGGGGACGAAAATGGAATGGCGTAAAAGTACATCTTTGTTCTTTATAACTGTACTGTAGTGAAAAAAAAAAAAGCATGTGGGAGAAACTTAGAAGTAAGAGAAGAGAAGAGAAGAAAAACTGTCCCACACTGCGCTTAAGTACAGGTAACTGAGTAAATGTAATTCAGTTATCATCCACCTCTGGGAATAAAGGCTGGCTGAGGTCTCGACACACACATTGCGCGGACATAAATACCTCACGGTTACCTCCGCCTGCCTTGCGGCGCTTCTGTCAGACAACCTCCTCCGCTCCTGGCCGACCAAGATGACAGGGTGCTGGACGTCAGCCAGGTCTCTCCCCACCCGCGCTGATATGTGGCTCCATTGTTGCACCTGAGGGATGGATGGTTCATGTCCTCCCACATGCGATTCCAGCAGCCAGGGAGGAGGAAGCAGACGGATGTGGGAGGGATTTGATGGTGCGCGTACGCTGTGCCGAGCGTGTTGGGGTTTTCTCCCACGGACAAAGACAGACACAGAGCCATTCTTGAAATTCCTGAATTTGCTAGAGCGTAGGTAAAGATGCTTCCAGAGCCAAAAAATCCTCAAGCAATCTGATGTAGAATTTCATAAGTATGGATCCTTATCAACCGTGCTATGTGGGATTTAGCCCAGAGAAATAAACACTGGAACGGAAGTGAAAAAAATAGAACATCATGCAGTATGGATGCACAAGGGTTCCACGAATCTCCTGTTATGGATCAGATCAAAATCAGATCAACGCTAAACCTTGGTTGGAGTCCAGAGAACATCCTTCAGTCCGAACTACCATTCAGAGTCTCTAAAGGTACAAAAGCACGAACATAATCCCGCCTTGATCACCTGACTTTGCGTACCAGCCTTTTGTCACGTCTGTCCCCAAGGTTTCCGTGTCACAGAATACGAGGCCCGTCATTTCCTTTTGCAGACTGTAGGTCAAATCGGTCCTTTTGTGACGTACAAGAGGTCACGTTCCATCCTTTCAGTGAATCTCAGCCTGCTGACCCTGGATGCTTGTACCCATATTTTGCCCTGGAACAAGACTCACTGAATAATAATAGCAAAAAGTGCGAAGGTGAGCGCGCATACATGTGTCTGCTTCGCTCAACCCGTTTGTCTGGTTTCCCACAGGGGGGCACTTCTGAAAAAGATGCTGCCCCTGACAGCCACGGACGTTTGGCTTAGATTCGGCTCAAAGCTAGAAATCCGCTGTAAACGCTCACCGCACCCCTGCGGATCAGATCCCACCGCTCCAAGCCATGCCAAAGCTCAGCAGAAAGTCAATAAATACCAATATTATTAATGCTATTTTACGCATTATTATTAATAAAACAAACTAATATTTTCATTTATTATTATTTATAAATAAAAACCGGATAAAATTTTGCTGCCTGCCTCTGTGTTTATTGCTTAATGTTAAATTTATTAGCAAATGTATGAGTTTGGACAGTTAAAGTGTTCATTTTGACATCTGTACCAAGGAGGATAAAGGAACTGTGATAGGAACGGGGCACTTTTTGTCGCTTTCCAGCAGCGGCAGCGGCAAGGCAAGTCTCCGAGGTCCCCGATGTCATCGGCTCGGGCTTCGGGCAGAGCGATGGGTCGCAGTTTGTTTGCAATTTGTTTGAGGTAATCCAGAATAACACAACGTATGAAACGCCATGTAGCTCACTCTTCTGTTCCGTTTATTTAAAATTAAGCGGGGAGCTGAGACAGCGGCTCCTGTGTGGGGAAACTGTAAGCAGTTTTTTGATGCAGGCGGCCATTTGAGGTGAAGACATTTAACCACAGGTCTTGCTGGTAAGAAACTCCTGTTTGCTTATGTTTTTGTGTGTTTTGCCCTGTAAAAATCAATTTCGAAATGTCTTCAGGAGTGGGGTAAAGGTGTGGAAACTGGCGACAAGGTTGTTTTCCTGGGACTTGGCAGGTACAAAAGTTTGGATGGCCTCCCTTGGGTCTGAACCTCGGATACGGAGCATCGCCTTTTCACCGGCTGGCTTGAGAAGGGACTCTGAGGACCTCTTCAGGGTCAGATATTTGGTTGTCACCAAAGCATTTTCTACGCCCTGCATTTACGCTGCCCCTCCGCTCATACGAAGAGCTTAAAAAACAGTTCTGTCCTGAATTTGTGCAGGATGAAGAACGTCTGTGTTTAACCCCCATTGGCCTCAGTCTCTGTCTGCGCTCCATTGGCGTGTGGAATACTGGAGCGAGGGTGGAGGTCCGGGCTCCCGTAAAGCAGGGATTTGTGACGCGGCCTGGTCATCCTGACCACGTGAGAACCAGGCCCCATCTCTGTCCGCTTGAACCGCCCCACCAGTCGTGGGGAAACCGTGACCCTACAACCAAAGGGCCGCCTGTCCATGTGAAGCCACCGCTGCCGTGCTTGTAGCTCAGTCAGACGTAACGTCAGCCATCTGAGAGAAAAGAGAGCCAGACTGTCTGTATCAGCCACACACACCGGAATCGTGGGTGTGTGCGTGTGTGTGCGTGGGGGGGGCAAAATGTCAGTAAGAACAAACAAAATGTGGCCGTTGTGCTTGTTTTATCTTTCTCTGAAGTTTAAACGGCACATTAATAACTAATGATTCTGAACCTGAACCAAAATGCAACCGATAACAGATTTTTACAAAGGATTTTTTTGGCTGTTAACTGCGGGTTTGGCTGCCACTTTTCCAGAAGACATATTTTTGAAGCCTTATTATTTTCATCCAAGTGTTGATCCTTTTTGTAAGACCAATGAATTAATAGAAATAGAAATAATACAGTTAATACAAATGGTGATCTAAACTCCAGCACTGGGACTTGGTGGTTGCAATGAAAGGTCCAGCCGCTCAAGTTTGGCACCGCGCTGCCTGAACTGCTTGGTTTTGGCCTCAGCGTGGTTTATTTACAGCTCCCCTATTAATGGTCGTGCTTTAAAACAAATGCGGATGAATTTTGTTTATCATTTATTACGTTTATTACATTTATTTATTAACATATCGTAGCATAGGTGGCCTCAGCCTTTATAAGCTAATCTAGTTAAGCGAAAAGGTTAAGCAGAACCGGGGCAAACCCTGCGTAACAGAAGGAAGTCCTGAGGAAGTGCTTTTTTAAACACTGCAGTATTTGCTTCACCTCACCTGGTCTGGCTGCACCTGTCCTACGGCCGCCGTAGCAAGCAGCCACTGGTATGCAAACATGCCACATTTTTGTATTAGTCGGGCATGCGCCGCTTTTGGGGGGGGGGGGTGCACGGAATTCCCCAAACTGCACAGCCCAGGACCGCTCCAGGTATGTCTGAATCTCCCAGACAGGTGGGAGGCCGTGGAATTTGGCTCAGACCAACGCTCAGCTGCAAGATACAAACACCAAGGAGGTGCAGACCTGCTGCACTTTGTCCTCTGTTTATGACCGAACTTCCGGGTCCCTTTTTCCATCAGGTCACTTTTTTGGGGCCCTGTATTTTCACTGTCTTAATAATTTTGTGATTTATTTTTTTTCTTCCAAAACGTGTGAGGTCATTCTCTGCACCTCATGTCATCCTTTGTTCCTTTGTTTTACTGTGTGAATGTAGCACCACGGGTGTCAGAGAAACGATATTTCAGCCTTGCTGACAATTGGCTGAGAATGAAGATCTCCGGAGTCCAACAAAGCTCCCGTTGAACGGCAGCGTAACACAGACTGCAGAGTTGCTGTACTTAGCCTATCCATTAAAAAAAAAAACAAATTTTATAAACTTTATAAATGGGCAAAACAAGGAAAGCACCTTAGCATTATAAATCCTTTCTGGAGAAAAACAACTAAATGAACAAATGCAAAAGCGGATAAAATATGAAACTCGTTTTTCACAAGCCGGGGCCACCCTCCTTCATGCTGACAATAAGGAACCGGGGGGGTTTAGTGTATTTCTGCAAGCAGCAAATCCAAATCCTGCAGTTAGCTTGCACCATAGGTCAATCGCAAAGCACACCTGAAAAACACGCCTACGTACGGACCAAAGTCCATTTGACACTGGAATCTGGTGACAGGTGACACTGGCAGCTGGAATTTGGTTCTGAAGAGGAATTGCGGCCTATAGATACGACACGGTTATATGGACATACAGCACCAGGCAATATGGGAATTCATAGGGATTTTCCAATGTCAGGCCCAGGTCCCAACAGCCTTCATCATCTGACAAGCAACACATGCAGCCCTCGTCCCTCCCGGAGGTGTTGACCACAACCAAAACTTTGGTTGAGACTCATGCACCTGCAGGGGTCGGAGCAAAACGTGTGACAGGAACCGTCTTAGACAGAGGACCCTTTATTCCCCTCAGCCCCCCAGTCTGAAATTAAATAAAGACAAGATCAGGGGGGGTCTGAATACTTTCAGGAATCATAGTTTGGAAACACTGGCTATGTTTTTTCGTTGAATGGGTTACGCTGCTCAGGCTTGGACTTGAGTACTTGAGTGCTCAGCACCCTGCACCCTTATACCCAGATACCCTGCCAGACCCAGAATTAATGTCAGTGAGAATACTGAGCAGGAAATGACCATGCCAGTGCATTCTTATTGCTCATTTTCTCAATCACAGTAATACGGCTCACCTTTAGCACTTATTTCTCCATTACTAACATTTAATATATTCATATATATTTTTATTTAATGCATGTACTTTATATATAGTGGCTAAAATGTATAATAGTTATACATTTATACTTAAACTTTCCAGTATATAAGTCAGTCGGTTCAGTGGGTGTGGCTTAGAGTTTAGGTGAACATGGCTGATGTTCAGGGTGGCGTTGAAGGTCTGAAGTACTGGTCTAGGTGGAAAAAGGGCAAGACTGGTCATCAACTGTGTACGTGGGCAGGAAAAGGTGAGGGAAGACTAAAAAAAGGTGCTGAAATGTGGACTTGGGTGGGATTGTGCTGATGCTTGTGGAGCAGGTTAGGCCTCCTCTGCCATGCATTTGCTACTATACGTTAAATGATCAGATTCTTTTCTCCAGCTTTTTTACTTTTTCTCGAGTCAATTTCGAACAACTACCGAGTGCTGTGTTTGGCCACTCTGCCCAGTAAGAAGAACCCCAGTCTAGCGTCCAGCGCCGATGTTCACCTGCGATGATGTTACAGCGAACCTTTGAAAGCTAATTTTACGCTTTCGCTTCATGAACCTATTTCGCGTTTACGGTAACTTAATGGACCGGCATCCCATCCGGGAGCAGCGGTTAATGAAAACGGATGGATGGGTGGACGGCATCTAATGAAGAATTTCTGAATAGTCTTCTTGTCGGCATTTAATTTTGTTGGCACACGTTTAACTCGGTGGAAAAAAGTACGCGGATTTAACCACGGGGTTTAAACAATTTCCATTAACAATGTTAATAGTTTACAACACTAAAAAGCCTCATTTAAATCGAATTAACCGTTTCTTTAACCTGTTTTGACTTCTACACGTCATTTTTTTTGTTGATTTATCTGAGTAATGTTTTCGAAAGGTAACAGCGCTGTTTGAGCGCTGTGTTTGGCCGCTCTGTTTAGTGGCCCAAACTGTTGGATGTTCACTCATCTGCGCATTCTGCAAATGCTTCTGGAAAGACCAAGTGGCTACGCACAAAGCGGCCACAGAGAGCACCGCGGTTGATGCCAGTCTGAGTAATAATGTAGGGTCAAAAATAAATATGAAAATATTATCCATTCTTTCTGCCGCGATGCATAAGAAAGATTTGCTCGGGTACGTGCCCGTGCAGATCCTAAAGTCGTGAAATTCCCTTCAGCGGGAGCTGTGCTGAGATGCTCGCCATAGAGTGACGTATGGATTTGTGAACATGGGGTCATTCTTAAGAAGAACAGTTTGCAGATCTGCCTGTTACGGAACGGTCTTTTCTCGGCCCGATTCCGGAAAATTCCAAGCTAACAGTGGAGCAATCGGATATAAAGATGTTGAGCAACAACACGCTGTTATTTTTGACAAAGGGGGTGAATACTTAAAAATGAAAGGGTATATATTCACACCAACAGATATGGCTACCCCTTTAGTTAGATTTCAGACATAAAAATACAAATGGTACACCTAGAAAGCTGAGGGTATCGCCTTCCATGTTTCATTCAGTTGGCAGTATGTGTCGTGTGTGTGTGTGTTTGTAGGTGGAGCAACCACATCCATGCCAAGACACCAAAGCTGTGAAAAACAAGGGGAGAGATAAGCTGGCAATCCAGTCATAGTCCTGGAGCCCAAGGAAACAGGACCTGATGTTTATTTAAGTATACAGGTGCATGAGCAAATTCCTACCCGGAACAGGCGCGTAGCAAAAATAGGAACGGCTTGAGATTTAATAAAATGCAAAGAAATAAGGACCCGAATGCAATTTTTCTCTTCTGTGTGTATGTTAGCACCGCAGCACATTCAACAACAAATACAGCTAATTTTTCTTTAACAGAACACATGACACTTTAACAGAAGGGTGGGTCCATTCAGATTTAACATTGTGCACCCGCATTGCTAAAATATAAGTATGCAAAGCCCGTGCATGTCCTGCACTGTCACCACGCGCCATTTCTTCTTTCTTAGGTTTGGAATCGGTCTTTTTTCATCAGAATGGCTTATGGAGTTAAAGTTACGGTTTGTGTTTGTAAATATTTGCATAAACCACCTTAGGAAGCTAAATAAACTTCACGCGTTCCATGCAACTAAGCATAATAATAGATGTGGACATTATCTGATACTCATGCATGCCTAAGTTCACAAGACATTTTTAACATTTTTGTAGCGATGGGATTTGTAACTGTGACCTGCGGACAAAAAGTCACCCCCGTGTTTGCTCAAACAACAGCAAAATCCATCAAAATGGAGATAAACAATGACTTTTGTATAAATTAACCGACGTTTGCTTTCAAGAATGATATAAAACAACTGTAATAAAAATACAGAAGCACAAGATAAGCTGAGATGAGATAGGAAGATTGCTCAAGAGGATCGCAAAACACAACTCGAAGCCAAGGTATGGAGACAGCAACTGCAGGCAGGAAGCGGCCGTGGCTGTTGTGTCCTTGTAGGTCCCTCATAGCAAGTAATAAAAAGAGCTCAGAGTCTCACACACACACACACACACACACACACGTATACATATACAGAAAATCATACGCATGCACATCACTCCCTTACTTTCTGCTCGATGTTCTCGAACGCAAAAATTCAGCCTCGTATTTGATCGCGACTCCGCAAAGGGTATTAAATAATTTCTACACAACAAAGGTGTCTTAAGACGTGGAGCTCGGCTGCTCATTCCTACATATTAATAATGACCAAGACATTAGAACCCCACTGCCAGCCTGCTTGTGTATCCCGCCTCCCACACTTAAGATGTCAGCAGCCAGAACCAAACATAAATTACGCAGCTAAGAGTCACCCTTATGCAGAAATAAGCTGTTTGCTTTCCAATTTGCACATCTTTTAATATCAGTTACCCATATTTTTATGGATGGTTAAAAGTTTGACGTGAAGAAAAAGGCCCGTATTACTAACATTAGGCCCGAGGATAATGGAGGCCGTGTTTAGGGCTGGGTTAGCCGAAGGGCTGGAGTTTTCCCAATTTCTGAGGATGAATGGATAAGTGTCCCCCCGCCACCCATCCCACACCGCACACCATAACCAGCAGACATGCCGCTGGTACCCCAGTCAGCAAAACCAACGGTGGGGAGCGAACCGACAGAACACCGTGCGCAGCATCGGGACAGCCAAGCGGTTTGTCCGCCGCTGCTGCAATAACTCCCCAAACCAACCACTATCAATTAGCTAAAGTACTCAAACTATGTATAATATTTTATTTAAAAAAAAAAAAAAATAAAATAAAATAAAAAATTGGCACTTTTATATAACTTTAGTTATTTTTAGTGAGGCGGACTTCGTATTTGGAAAGCGTGGCATGGCTAATTCATTCATACGTGTACAACCACCGGCACGGTTTCCACCCGGGCAGACTGACAGATGACTTTTTTTTTTTTTTTCTTCAGCTGTCGGGCGCTTGATACATAAAGACGGAGCGCGGTGCCGCGCGCTGCGGTTTCGCCGAAGCCGGACCGGCGACACACATCGTTTTCACGGTTCCCAAAGACTGCCATTCATGCGCGATGGTTTATTTTCACAGAACAGCGGGAGAAAAAAGCGCGCTGGGTAATTGCGAGGTATCCGCGTGCGATTATGTTTGCGTTCGACCAACCGACCGTTTTCGCCCGCTGTGTAAATGGGGGAAGCCGAGCGATGATTTACTGACCGCCGTACAATTCGGATTGCTTGTCAGTCCCGCACAGCCTCCCTTTTCAGCTTAACTTCTCCTACCCGGCTGGAACTGTAGGTCAAACCTGCGACTCAGGTACTGCCTTAGAAAGAATGTGTAATTTATGTGAACGCTACGGAGCTGTGCCGTGTAAATTATTTACGGCAGAAACTTAAACAGAAATGGATCGAATAAGAGGCGAAAATGTAAAACATTCGAAAGGCTCCAGAAGGGTGGGAGGGCCTCACTTTTTCCACGCGTGCTTCAAAAACACTGGAAAGCGCACCTTCAGCTATTTTTAAAGTAATTTGCGGGAAGCTCCGTCCTTGCCTTTAATAACCCAAAGTCTAGCTACCTGTCCTGTGGAACGTTGCCGGTTCTGAGAGCGAGCGCCAAACGTCGTAGTTGCCAGCGCAACCTGCCCGCACGTGTGCGTCTACGGGTAGTCGAACACACCCGCGTTACGCGCCGACTTCCTGGACTGCGTCGTATGGCCCGCGAGCCGGGACGTCACGTATATGTGGTTTGTCAGGCTAGCAGAATGGGGCCCGACTGAACGGCGTGACGGAGACTTGAGCGGACAGCGTGCTCAGAATGAAGCGCAGCACATGGTGAAGTGATTTTCTCCCAGTTCCCAGCGTGAGTCACTCGAGTCGTATTATAGGGGCTTAGTCATAAGCGGAGTGTAATTTCTACAACCCAGTCACTCCGGAGAATATCTGCTGGAAACCCGAGACCGCGTGAGATGAATACCAGAGCCCGAAGACGCTGCCTCCCTCTGTGAAATTCTATTCGAGCCGCCTGGCTCACGTTCCCCCTTGCTGGCAGGGGAAGATGCGCTCGCACCTACTGCGTCGAGAAACACGGGGCTCTTCGGGACAACCCAGATGGCCGCGGTTAGGGCCACTAACCGCCCAGCTCCGAAAAGCGTGGGTTCGCGTGAGCTCTGCTGTCGCTCCCAGCGATACGGTTGGAACCGTCATCCGGAAATCCTTCTTGTTTACGTCTTGTTGCAGCATCAACCTCGGCCTTCGTTCGCCGACCCCAACGCGACCACTGACACCGCAAAGGGACAAATTGCTGGCAGACGGTCGGTGAGCCTTCGCAACGCCGCCATTCCCAGCGGTTGCCAGCATATTGTCAACCTCAGCGACGTCCCAACTTTGTGTCCCTGCTTCACAAAACTGCCTACACGGCACCTTTTTACTACGCCCAGCAGGTAAGAAAAGGAGGAACCGTGCGTGTTTACATGTCAGCATAAAAGCAGGTGCAAAAAATTACGATCGGGTTGGTTTTTATGCAAATCTGGCATCGGTATCTCCCAAACTCGCACGATAATCTCGGCAGTGCAACCGCAGTCAACCTTCCATCGGGCCCTGGGAACTGAAACTGCAACCAAACATCTCCACATAGCAGTCCATGACAGCCCAGCACAGCAGTTTGTGCTTTTCTAATGATCCGGTGCTTTGTCTTCACCGTGTAGGCCTAACCATCTTCCAACAAGTCTCTGCCGTGTTTTTCCACCCTTTAATATATTATCCAACCCTTGCAATATTATTGTAGCATTGACGCACTAAGGTGTGATCAAAAGCCATAATGACACCGCCTTGACACTGCCAACGCTGTTCATAAAACTCACCGGTATTTCAAAGCTATAAAGCTGTCCTGCAGCCTATTTCTCTGGCCTAATGAAAAGAAATATATAGTCAATTGTCCTTAAACTAATATTAGAGTTATTACCCCCAATAATAATTAATACTGACAAATGCAAGTCAGGGCCACTGAGCAAACAGATAAAGCCAGGGTGTGCATGTCTGCCTGAATAGTAAGTAGTGCATTTTGGCAAGGATCTGCTTCCCTAGTGAGAGGACTTCCCACTGACATCTGGGAGACTGAAGGAACTTGGCCTGGCGGTGACCCCAAGTGTGTGGTAAATGAGCTCCTTCACACCAAGGTTTGTACTGGCACCGGTTTACTGCTCGCACACTTGAAGCACGAGAGACAACTTCCGGGTTAGCGCTTCTGGATCAATCCGTGAAGGAGCTCTCCTGCTCTGGTGCCTCAGCAACAACACAGATCTGGGATAATAAGAGTGTCCTGGCGTGCGCAAGTAGAGCAGGTCAAGGGGGGCCTTCCAACCATGGAAAGGCTGCCAAATCTACCGCTCCAAAAGCCTCAGAACACACCGAATACCTGCGGTCTTGCTCCTGAACCCTGTCTTAACTGTCAAGAAAAAACTGTAGACCAGACGGTCCAACACCTGAGGGTAAGTGATGATGAAGTGGACACCATCAGACCTGCGTGAATGACCATTCCACTCAGTGGTCCTCAACAAACAAGTTCTCGCCGAGTGGCCTGGATCCAAGGCTTTACAGACTTCACTATTTTACTTGAAGTTAATCTGTGAAAAAAGCCAGACTCCAATGTCTGCTTCCCGAAATGTGCGTAAGCCTTTCATTTTAGAAGCGGACGCTTCTAGAACACTGCTGTTCTATATCTCCCCCTGCACCCTTGATGCAGATGTACCTGCCACCCTTCCCGTCGCACCCCACGCTCCCCGCTGTCCCCTGACCGCGCTGCCCCAGAGCGATTAAGGCAATTTCCATCAATAAGGGCTTTTTTTGATCAAGAGGATGAGAAAAGTAGGCAAAACAAAATGGCGGGTGGTGCGGTGGTTACGGCTGCTACCTCGCACTGTGAAGGACCCTCGCCTGAATGTTCCTTCTGTCCTACCGCTCCTTCGCAAACGGCCCAGTCGGAGTCAGATGCGTATCCAACACGGTACGTCACCTTGAGCGAAAGTGTCGGTTCAATTGATGCTTATAATAATAAAATGAGTAATAAAAATTATAATGAAGTGAGGATCGATATAAAAGGGGAAAAAAGGAAATGTGAGGCGGAGTACATTTTTATACTCATGCAGGTCCTGCTTTTTGGTTGCTCCTCGATTTCGTGCACCGCATGAACTTGTACGCTAGCAACTGTTGGAATTTCCGGCTAAAAAGGCGAATGTAACGAAAACATTTTTGCAGCACCATGCCAAGTGTTTTAAATTAATGCGAAGGAAATGGGAAGCTAGGAGATATTCCACAACACTCGTAGAAAAGCTTCTGTCAAATCCAGATGTTTCGCTGGGCCTGGTCCCTCTTTTCCAGTCGCGCTGGCAGACCATAGCTGACCAAGGTGACCGACTCTAAGATCCGTGGCTTTTGTTAAAACTGAACTCGAGTCTTCAGGACCTGCTCGCTCACCCGCTCAATGCATCACAACGTTTACGCGCAGTGAAAACCGGAGCCAGGGAAAAAGACCCTGAAAGGTTCATTTACATTTCAACAAAAAGAGTCAAAGGAAGCTCAGTCTGGCCAGCTCGGGATTGTCTAAAACATAAATCCAGTTTAAAAATCCTCAAGTTCTGCACACCGACACCATAAAGACTGTACTCCATCTCCGTAGGTGGGCCTGGACTTTATGACATTGCCTAGAGCAACAAAACACAGCGCTCATTCCTGCCCCATAGGTCAGAACCAAATGCATTGTTCACATCCTTATTTCATATTTATTGACCCATCTCTGACAGAGGGGATGGGAGCTTTTTAGAACTTTCAAGTTCATGGGAAACACCAGTTCCGCTGCTTTTATTCAGACAGTCCTTCCCATCTCCAGATCCAGCGCATCCCAAGCATCATGCCACCCCATGCGTTTCGTCAATGGCGGCTGCCGGCCATCCATCCCAGAATTATGGAACGTGAATGCCGAGACTAAGACGGCAGCTGCTGAATGAAGCATTGTCCTCCCAGACGCAGGTTCCCGCCGAAACAATGGCGTGGCCTGTGCTCCATTCACTGGGCTGAGCGGTGGCCCTCTGTGGCAGGCTGTCTGATTTACATCTGGGAAAAATGGGACAAATTGGCCTTTCCTTCACAAACAAAACTGTTTGCTGTTCTTCTGTTTAACAAATCAGCCACGTTCATAACAAGAAGGCGGCCGTTTCTGCTGCAGATTCTGAAGCCGGTTAACAGGTTTCTCTGCGGTCCACAGCGTTGGATGAGCGTCTAACGCCGCTTTCCCTCCTTTCACGTTTCCGTCTCGCTTCTCGCTTCTCGCTTCTCTGCTTCCGTTTTTCCGTCTCCTGCAGCCGTGCAAGGACGCGCAGTCACACCTTTCGTGCACACCTGCGCTGCTTTCCCTGCTTCGGCGTGGCCGCCTCCGTCGGCCTCAAAATGTAAGAGAACGGTGACGTAGCGCGGAGCAATGCGATTATTTCCAGATGCAAAAATATGAGTTTTACAGAAGGATGATTTTGTTTTGTTAAAAAAAATAAATCACAGATTCACTTAGTAACCGAGGGTCTTTTTTTCTCGCTCATTTGTTACTATTTAGACAGAAATCCATCTCTTTTTTTGCTTTTCATCCCATCACGGGCATCTGTTTTATTGTAAATAAAGGAACCAAATAAGCCAGCAGGGAAAGGTAGAGGCAGACATTTAAACATGCTTCTAATGAAACTGCATCCCCGGCTATTTAGAAGCATATAATCTTTCATTTAATGTGCTTAAATTTTGAAACTGTCGTGTTTTATCCGTTTCTTTTAGTTTAATTGATCTCCCAAGGCTCTTTTCACCTGCTTAGCTTTTCCAGTTATGCATCAAGAGGCAAGCAAGAACAAAGCTTGAACGCAATGATACAGTTGTGGACATTATTATTATTATTATTATTATTTAAGAGACAGATTATTATTATTATTATTTATTTATTTATTTATTTATTTTATTTTTTTTTTTATTAAGGTGGGTGGGACTGCTACTTAAAAACTGCATTTGAGCAGCACTACTTGAAAAAATTAAAGCTCTTATCGCCGGGTGATTCCTTAATGCTGGATGCCCACATAACACAAGAAACTGCAAGGTCTGCAACAAAGGGTGTCTGGAAAACTGAAAATAAAATAAATCTTTTAACAAAAGAGGAAAATAGCATACAGTTACTGGGGTTGACAGACGCCTTTGGATTTGGGACAGATTAACTGGCAAATGAATCTCCTTTTCTTCCTAATATGCTTCACTGAGAGATATCTCTCGCTCGCTCTCTCTCACTTGCTCTCTCCAGTAAATACACTTGCTAAACAGACTTCTTAACAGTTGCTTTTGATATTCTGACATTAACTTGTACATTGGGTCAAAATTATTTTCCATTACTAATGATAATATACATAAAACAAACAGCATTATCTTTACATGTATCTGCTGCATCACAGTGCCTAAGCCATACCGGTGTGGGTTCGAATCCAGCTCATTATGTGTGGAGTTTGCATCTTCGCCCCATGTTTAGTCTGGGTGGTCTACTTTCTTCCCACAGTCTACAGATACGTGTTTCACGTGCATGTGGAGCCACCCTGCAATGCACTGGTATCCCACCCAGGCATCGCTGTGGCTCTGACTGGGCTAAAGCAGTTAAAGGATGGAGGGATGGATGAATGCTGCTAAAATTTTGACAGGAAGTCCTGAATTTCTTCAGGTCTGGACCACAGTGTTCAATGAAGAAAGCAGATGGATTCCTCTCTTCTTCTTCTTCTTACTAAAGCCCAGATTTACAGTGGTAGCACTCAGCCACTTGGGGGGGGGGGGGGTACTCTCCCTTCCACAGCCCTCCCACCAAAGCCAGCAGGGGGTCCACAGTGGCTTTGGCAGCAAAAGGCACGGAGATGAAGGTGAGGCTGAATTCACTTTATGAGCGTCGACAGTGAAAGAAGTCCTCGAACAGCAAACCTTTAAACCTTTAAAGTCAACCTCGGAATTTATTAAACCGAAATTTAAAATTAGACTTTGATTTAATTAGGGTTCTGGACAGACGGGGCAAATGACTAACTTACTGTACTACTGTATTTCCCATTTCAAAGACTCATTCATCCAGAGGCTCCATTAAACGGCTATGAATGAATGAATTATAGTTCTGCTATGTCTTTACTTTTTCTGATTCATTCACGTCTTCTCTTTATCCCCATCAAACTGCTTTTTTTTTTCGCAGTGTATAGACCGCATTTTTCTAAGCTATAAGGCAGACCCTGCTGTTTGCTGTTCTGCCCCTGTCATGTTTCCTTAAAAAAAAAAAAAATGGTTTTACGCAACAGTGAACAGAGATGCAGAAGAACATTTTCCAGCTGCAGTCGAAAATAGTTGTGGTGTTTACACTATGACCACCCTGCTGTCACCACCCAGCATGCATTGCAGTGAGTAAATCAAATGTGTGGCATGAAGGTGTGGTCTCTCACGGGGCACGCGTGCGTACACACAAACACACACACACACAAACACACACACACACACACAAACACACACACACACACACACACACACACACACACACACACACACACACACACTTGCCACCTATTAGAACCCCATAAGACAGAACTGAGCCCCTATTCAAAGGACGATGGCAACTGGAGGTGTGAGGGGATACGACCGCCTCTCTCTTGCCTTCTGCTCACCCTCTGGAACCCCAGATGTGAAGACCTGTGAGGATGAGGGGTGGGGGAAGCAACTGCCTGTAACAGATCCCCACTTTAGTTACCCTAAGGAAGACAACTCGACCTCAGTCTCCAAATCCGTGAGACCCACACTTCTCACAGACACTGACTTCACCGGTCTGGACTGGAGAAACACAAATCACTGCCTACCCCTTTGCTCAGTCCCAACACCCCGACTTGTTGTATGAAAAATTTTGAACCCCCTGTCCACCAACTACTGAATAATGCCCCTTTGCCAGCTGTTACAAATTACCCTATTAAAGGGCTCACAGGTATTCTTTTCAGGCCTCCCTGTACTGAAACAGGGACCCAACCTCGAGGCTTTGACAGCTATTGTGTGTCTGTGAGTCGCCAGGAGGCAGACCCGACCCAGCAAAGAAGGCGCTGGCATCCAGAGGGTCACAACTAATAATTCATCGACTCGGAGCAACTTAGCGTAACGCCCTCGCTAGTCAAGAAAGAAAAAAGGTAAAGCCAGTCGCTCATGCTTGGGTTCGCCTCTTAATCTTTGGAGGGCTTCCAGCACCGACAGTGTTGGGGTGTAGACATGACTGTGGGAGTGAGGCCACCGCGATTTAACACTGTCCACCCATTTTCAGGACTGGGGAGAGGCATTTTGACTTCAACTGTGGTTCTGACTTTGACCCAAATGGTGTCCCTGTTAGAAACAATCTCGCATGTTTGGTGTGTGGTCAAAACACGGCCGGGCCTTTCTCATGACATCAGACTATTCCGAATATAAACAAAATAATCGTTTTTCTACAGCTGTAAAGCTCGGTCTCTGTCTGTTCCGTTTGTTCAAGTTTTTTCAAGCCGCAGACTTGAACACTGAAAAGAGTCACCATTAGCCTGGACCCCAGAATGTGCGTCAAATAAACAAAATCACTGCTTGCACAGCAAACTGACCCAACCCAACAGCTCAAGTTCCTCACTCCTTTCCCCACCATAAACCACTTCCAGCTCTGTATAGTGGCACAGCGGGTAGCGCTGGCGCCTCGCAGCAGCTGGAATGCAGGTTAAAATCTGACTCCAAATGTATGTCCTCATTCTGTTCATATGGGTTTTATATGAAATTATTCTTATTTCCTTTTTAATCAAATACATTTAGTATTATATACTGCTGAATATTTTACTGGAAGAACTCAGCTAAAATACTTTTTTCAAGGGTTGTACAGCAGGGTCCCTTTGTGGGATTTTGTGACTACAATAACCAAATACCTTCTACCTTCTGCTTCTAACAAGGTGATGCGGCTCCTTTACCTCCTTACCTCATCCAGGCAAAGCCTTGCCACCCTGCATGAAGTGTATGTGTCGTCCCGCTCATAAAAATGAAAAGAAAAATTCCCAAAATGTGGTTATGCACCAACTGGGTCTGTCATTCCTCTACCCTGATGTGTCACAGCCAAGTTAGCCGCAGGGTTCAATCTCATGCTAACTTTCTGCTCCTTTGTCCCCCAAACAGCCCATCGAGCTCCGTCTCAGCATCCCGACCAGGAATGCAGGCTGACAGCTCTGTGGGGATCCTTTCGGGCTGCATGTGAGCGCGGTGGTTCTCCTCCAGGACCCGAGCGAAACCCACACTGTCAGGAGGGTGGCTCATTATTCCTTTACTTTCCCACAGCTTAGATGTTCCAGAGAAGGACACCAAGCCCGAGCTCCGAGATGCCTGCAATGAAAGCTGAGGAATATTCGCAGGGTACCCTGGCGAAAAAGTACAACATGAAAGCAGCAAATTTTCTATAACCTCATTTTGTTAGGATGATAATGTGGCAAAATAATGATGAGGTTTTATTGCTACGGTTTGTTTTGCTGGACCACAGCATGCAGACTTCAGACCACTAGAAAAGCTGTTAAACGGAAAGTCTCCTTGCCTCTGAGTGGAAACATGCAGCCAGCAGGGCCTGGGCTCACCGAGTGGGATTTGGGCAAACATGGCTGACAGGCAGACAGGGTGCTGATATGGTGATGCTCTTTATATACCCACCGGCGAAAGGTGATGCCCTGGAGATGCCCTGGAGACAGTACGCCTGTCTGCCATAATCTCACTGTGCTGCTGGGAAAGGAGAGACAACTTGGGGTTTCGAAACAACTCTTTCGCCTCGACAGCTGTTAACATTAATATTAACCCTGTTTATTGTCCGGCGGTCATCGCAAATGAGACATCACAAGGATGTCTGCTGTGTCTGCTTATCAGTTGGCCTGTCTGTCTTGCTCTGAGTAAAAATGCTGGTGTAAAACAATAAAAGAGTGTTGATAAAAAGAGTCTGGTGCATGGCAGTCACTAAGCAACAAGCGTGTGTATAAATAAACAAAAGAGCGGTTAAAGGACTACAGATGCGCCTTAACTGCAGCGAGTGACAGATAGATGGACCGATCGCAGAACTAAAAAGAAGGGGTGTGTGGAGACCATCTGTATCTGTTTACGTGGGGACAAACCCTGCACCCCCCATGGCATTAGTACTCTCATAATAAACATTAAATTATTTTTCAAAGATTAACATCTTAGATACATCATCACCGTACTATTAAACTTGTATTCTCCTTTTTTCAAGCTTGTGGCAAATAAGATTAATTGATTAACTAATAATAATAGACATGAGATTCATTGAACGCCATTAAAATTACATATATATATATATATATACTGCCCGGCCAAAAAAAGTCACCACCCGATTTAACTTAGTGCTATGATCTGGGTTTGCTTCAGTTGCTCAGGTCTAGGTTCAGCAACGTTATGTGCCCAAAAGATGAGGTGAGCTGACTACCTGAATATACTGAATGGCCAGGTTTTTCCATCCATCAATGGATTTTTTCTTCATATTCCAATGACAATGCCAGGATTCGTGGGACTCAAATTGTGAAAGAGTGCTTCAGGGAGACATAATTTTCGCACATGGATTGGCCACCGCAGAGTCCAGGCCTTAACTGGAGAAGACTTTACGCAGTGGTCTAACTCTTCCATCAATACAAAATGTTGGTGAAAAGTGAATGCAACTCTGGACGGAAATAAATGCTGCGACATTGCATAAGCTTATCGAAACGATGCCACGGCGAATGCGTGCCGTAGTCAAAGCTAAAGGCGGTCCAACCAAATTTTAGAGTGTGTGACTTTTTTTGGCCAGGTAGTGTATGTTTGTGTGCTTAGTTTATAGGCGGATGCTTCACAGCTGAACTGGTACGGTATTTTCCATGTTTGAGTGAACAACTGGAACAAAGAAAGAGTAAGGAAAACTGTCCAAATCACACAATGCAGCACATAATTTTATCATTCCTACCTCCCTCGGTGTTTAACAAACCAAAACTGAGAAGACTACACTTTGAACGGCCGAACATCCAGAAACCGCCAAGACTCCGTGCTTTGCATAACCACAGATCCAAAGGCAACAAAGGCCGTATACTTAGCAAGACCACAGTTTCCAATGGCCGCGGCGGCGCGAGACACGGATGCGGACGGCGAACAGATTGAAGACAAGACGAACAGCTTGATGATGGGCTCCCTAAGTGTTAATTCAATTCACTTAGATGAGAACCTCATATATTGGCCACCAAATGTGTGTCACTATATGTTCTATTTTGCTTTCTCATTATAATAGAAGGTTCCAAACAACACAAACATTTATATTTACATTCATATTTAAATTTACACTTTTTTTATATATTTCTTTGTGCCCACTCTGTGGGAACTGGATGCTGAAAGTGAGTTGAATGAATAATGTACTGAAAACATTACCACAATATTTGAACTTTCTTAAACTTTCTGAGAGTCCAGGTTAATACACTTTTTTGCTGTTTCATTCGTTCAAGGTCAGTCTCCGTTTTTATTTGTTTAGACAACATGGTATTTTAGTGTAGAACATCATGGTAAGTTGCTGCAGAGGAGGGGCAGGTACATGAGTTGGCAGCTTTGACATCCCAGGTATAGCGTTCACCTGAATGCGTTTTTTTTGTGTGAAGAGTGAACAATGCAGTTCGGCACCTTTTTGGCATTCTTTTTTAAACGAACAAAGGCAAACGTTTGGAAGGGGACAAAAAAGCAACAAACGTCGTCTGAAATGTTCGACTCCATTTCAAAAACACATGCGAAGCCCTGCAAATTTCCACCGACCGCTCGTGCGGTCACGGTTCCAGCACTGTGCTGCCAGAACTTTGCTGAACATTTTTTGTGCAACCTGTGTCGACATGACAAACTCAAATTCTGGGCTGGGAACCTAAAACAAAAACTACCAAAAAAAAATAAAAATCTGGAGACCTCTGATATTTACCTTTTCATTTTCACTCAGTCAGTCTAAAATACCTGGCTGAGTGCTGCCAAATATGACCGATTGCTTTCAGTTTGGACCTTTGAAATTTGTCAAACCGTGCATTCTTTCCGCGACGCCCCGCTACGTGCCAGAAGTTTAAATAATTTTGTTATATTAACACAACTATGCTTTACTGCACTCTTCGACACACAACATCTCTCAAATCTCAGTTAAATCACTGCAACAAAAACTGTCACCTAACAGCACAGCACGAGTGTTTTCTAGTAAGACTGTGATGTACGAATAGCTGTCAGACCTCGGTGGTTGGTGCAAAACATCCAAATGAATCATATTTACTAAAATGATAGTAAATCCTGGGCAAAACGTGAAATTATCATCAGCGTAAAGAAGCCATGTGCGATGCGTTTCGCAATCTGTAAACATTTGAGCAAAACCCTTATTTAAATGTATGTTTCTCAGACACCACAAAGACACGATTACCGTGGTTCTACGGTAGTAAACTAAAAAGTTTGCAGAATTAAGCCCTTTCTTTGGCAGTGGGTTCGTAAATCATCCTGTCCACAGCAGCTTGGTGAAAGCGGTCCATGGCTCAGGAGTGCATTGGAGATGATGGGGGCAAAACTTATGTCCATGAACACCCCCGCTTTGAACCTTGAATAAGAGGGTGAGGTGGGGAGAGGGATGCTGCGAGCATCTGGCCTGTGTCTGAGTGTCCGAGTGTACAAGCAGATGAGCATGCAGGGTAAGAAGCAAGATACCTCGAATCATTCGGTTGGGTCCCCCATGCATCAAAGTGGGGACAACAGGAGGGAGTGGACCTGATGCGAGGCCAGTACACAAAAGAGAGAAGCGGGCTGGGTCCAGGGGGCTTTAGTAGTACTTAGTGGTACTGGCAAATGAGCCAGCATAGGGAGCAGGTGTTTTAGTGGTTAGAGTTCCCACCTCTGGTCTTGGACATTCAAGGTTTGAATCCCACCTCCTGCTGCAGTGCCTTTGAGCAGAATACAAACCCCAAACTGTGCCAAGAAAAACTATTCTGCTGCATGAAAGAGAACTGGAAATCTTTTCACAATATCAATGTAAACGGTTTACTGTAGGGTCAAAATGCGATCAGTCTTGGTCATAAACACTCATTCGACAAATTTGTCAAGGAAGTGGGTTCTGTCGTGGGTCTGAGCCCTGATTCGGTGGAGGCCAGAGACCAGGATGAGGAGGAAACGGCAGTCTGGGGGTCCTTCATCCCAGCAACCATCCACCTCCATAATGCCATACAAGGACCTGTCAAGAGTCAGACTGTATTTATTACTGTTACTTACTGGTTACTTGTTATTTTTTGTTTTCTTTATTTATTTATGTGTATTATTTTGACAGTCTTGAGTAATGTGTCCTATGTGTTCTGCTGGTGTAAGCCACCTTTCCCTGCAAGGATCAATAAAGTTCTACCCCAACCTATCCTATCCCCTCCCATCCCATTCCATCCCATCCTATCCTATGTTAACCCATCCCATCCTATCTTATTCCATCCCATCCCATCCTATCCTATCCTATCCTGTGTATATAGTGTATAAGTGTTATTATACAGACATTACTATGAATAGGCATTGCAGATCACTGTAATTGTGTTATGGTGCCGGTTTCACTTCTTTTAAAAGGTGTTAACACAAGATAAAAGGTCAATGAATACTCATACTGCTATGAGGCTGAGGCCCCCAGCAGGACAGGCACATTTAAGTGTCTTCTGTTTCCGCGCTGCCCTGTGGGATACTAATCTGTCCACTTAGAAATGACCCATTTCTTACCCCTTTACCCTTTAACCATTTAGTAAAGTTAGTGACTGATCAATGGCCCAGAATTATGTGACTATGTCAAGATTAGCAAAATTAAATTCTTAAGATCAGTTTTCATGAACTGCCACTAAGTCACACCGTTGGCTCCGACGACGAACTAAAAATCACCTTTGAAGAAACGAGTAGAGCTGGTAAATCTAGAAAATGTTTCGTTGTGCGAAATAAGCCGCAGGCAAAATTCGAAACGTTTCTGTTTATGGGGCCGTCGGCGCTGTCTGCCCTCCTTGCACCGGCAGCGCGTTTCAAAGCAGAAAACGGGCCCTCCAATGACAATCACATTAGTTATGAAAGCGCAAAGCTTATTAAAGCACGTCTGCTATGCTGGTGCCAAATCTCAAGTATCAGAAAATAGCTTAAAAATGGCCCGTATTCCATGCCATTACTGGTTCAATGCAAACAACATGTGGCGCAGGTGGTTTGAGGATTGTGTCTTCAGGAGGAGCATCTGGATGCAATTTAGTGTAATACAGAACGTCAAAAGCTGAGCCCTATCATTTCTTAGGTATCTGTTGCCTAATGTTTATTTTATAGATCCGCTGCGGTGTTGGGCTTTTACTGTGTGCTATAAACAATTACTCCATCCAAAGAATCTCCGGGACTGAAACGGGGAAATTGTTGGATGACACGTCCATTAGTCGCGTGTTTCAGACATCTAGAGGTCCCCCGTGAGGCTCACGCAAGCCATGGAGAAAGGCAGAGAGGAAAGGTTTGGACGCCGCTCTTTTTCTGGGAGGAAGGCGTGCAGGTTTGGGGGGGCGGGGGCGGGTTTCTGGGCTCACTGTTCCTAGAGGACCATTAGGCCTGACATTCTGCAGAAAGGAGTAATGCAGCTGAAAGATAGATGTTACCCAATTTACCCCGCGTTAGGATTTGTTCTGCCCTTGCATCAACGTCATAGCGACGCTTGCAAATTGTGAGCTTGAACGCTTTCCAAAAATCAGAGGTAAGAAAGAAAGAGGCAGAAAGGAGTTTCGCCGTTGCTGGAAAGGGATTCCCCAGGGCTTGTCGCACACATTTATCAAGCTTTCATGATGCTTCCAGGATCTCTCTCGCAACTGTGCATCTTTCCATCTCCCACCGCGTTTCCCCTTCATAACGCAGTGCGTCCGTGCATCTGTTCTGTGTTAGCCCTAAATAAATGAGCGCAAAGGCGTACCCCACACACACACACAAACACACACACATCTGCAAATACACAAATTTTGTGTCAAAATGCAGCGCTGAAAGTGCTGAATATTATTTATTACCTATTTATTTGCAACCAAATGCATAGTTTTTCATAGGTTCTGCTCCTCAGAAGATGTGCACGTTTTTCTCCTGTTTACCTACCAACCTCAGCTCAGCTTTTTTGCTCCTGCTGGAACCAATCGCTGCTACCATCATTCCATAAGTCTGCGTCACATCGCTTTGCCTGTAACATATCCCCATATGCAAGCACATCCTCATGTCCAGCAGTACTCGCAGGCCCGTCTTTCTCTGCCACGCATGCAGCCTTCCTGCCTGGGAATCGAACCCAGCAACAACGTGCTGTGCTGACCCACTGCAGCCAAGACACCTGGACTCGGTGACAAAAGCAGGAACCATCCGGGTTCACGTTATTCTACCTTTTTGTGAAGCAACAAAAGTGAACCGGGTCTGAACAATTGCATCCCTTTGTGAGGGACCCCGAAGAATCTATGTAGAAAGTCAAAGCCCATCGGGTTTCTCGCTGTAGTCGTGAATCTGATGCAAAATAACGGCACCCAAAAACACATTTACGGAATGTTTCTACAACAATACGAGTAAGATTATTTCTATTATTATTGCAACACCACAGTCAAGGAAATGCTGTACAGCTGCCAGCGTCTTTGGAGGAGAGATAGGCTGACCCCTGATCCTTCTCCAGGTGTGTGGATCCGGTTTCGCTGATACAGGGTGAGCTCGTCCAGCTTCGGCTGAGGAGTGACTTGTGTTCCGGAGCGGCAGCGCAGGGCTGGAAAGCTATCGTCCAAGGACCTGCACGAGAGTTTTGCGGAAGTTTGTCAGACCACCAGCAACTCAATTTGAAACGCACTGAGATTTAAAACGAAACACATGCGCTGCTTTTTTAGGGATCGTGACGAAACTACGAGTGTATGGGTGGCAGAGCGGGAAGAAGTGGCGGGCAAGGCGATGGCCATAGGTGCAAACTTATCCAGACTGCACCGTCTAGAAGCAGGGCAACCTCAGCCTCACCTCCACCTGTAAAACCAACAAACCGACCGAGGCGAAACTGTGCCTCTGCCTTAAAGCGTGCAGGATGTTACACGGCCGCCAAGTCAGGCGCTCGCCCGCGTGTGTTTACACAATTCGAATTGTACACACACGTGCACATTACAAACGCGCCATTGTTTCATCAACCGGTTTCCACTACTGTCTATTTCATATTTATGGCCTAAAACTGTAATTCGACTTTCCATCCCGCGTCATCCGGCAGCCCTGCAAAAGCCAGCGCGCATTGGAAGTTCTCCACATGATGGCATCCCCTTCAGCGAATGTCGGCGGCGTGTTCTGCAGCGGATAAGTTTACCGGATCTCCGACGCGCAGCGCGCGTTTTTGGGAGCGCTTTGACCTTTCGCTTTAAAACGCATTTGGAGAAATAAACGGCGTGGATTGTGTTATAGGGCGGTCTCTTATCGGACATCTGCGTCTGACTTCCAGCCGGGGCTGAAGGATGGCAGAGAAAGGGCAATGGCGGAGGGCTTTTAAAGGGGCCCCGGGAGAACTGATCATATACTTTAACAATAAGAATAACGCATGAAGTTATTAAAGATGACAACGCACGGGTCAGCAGGCGTCTTAGAATTTAAACGCGAGAGTGCGGGCGCGCAGGTATGCGGCGAGGTCTTCGAAAGCAAGCACGCGAGACTTCCTACACGCCGCCGAGAACATTGCTCTTCGTTGTCATCCGCAGACCCTAAGTGCCGGGGAGGGCGAAGTTAAGTGCTCGCCTTGTAAACAATTACAATTTATTAAACATACGGCCGTCGTCCACGTCACGCCAATTTATGCAGGTGTTTATTTAGACAGCGTCAACTCCGAGAGAGTTAAGTGTCCCAGACTGACGCCGATAGATAAACATCGCAGAACAAGAAAATGGACCAAATTTATCTCTTAAGCTCACATTTTAAACATTTGGTGCCTGCCTATCCTTAGAATGCATCTAATGTCAATAAGCATTCGATGGAGGGGGGTGGGGGGGTGGAATCCAATAGTCGGGAGCGGACTGGTTTAACTTTAAACAATCGAGTAGCTGTACGCAGCGTCGCAGTTCTTTATGCGGACGGAAGGCTGGAAAATGCGGCGACGGTGCGGCAGGGTTGGGGATGCATGGGAAATTTGAACAGCATCCATAAACAGGGCAGTGCCCCACAAGCAAAGGTCTGGAACTTTTCCATGGGCTTGGAGCTGTTGTCAGGGCCTAAAGCTCTTCTCCAAGGCTGGAGCTGTTCCAATGTGTCTGGAGCTTTTCCACAGGACTAGGGTTGTTCCACATGCCTGGAACTGTTCTACCCTCCTGGAGCTATTCTACAGACCTGGGGCTCTTCCAGGGGCTTAAACTTGCTCCACAGAGCCAGTGTTCCCAAAGCATTTCCACAGTCCTACAAACCTAGCGCCATGGTTGTGGGGCTACTGGATGCTTCGTCGCCGGACCACGAAGGTACCTTTCACTCCTTTCGGATGGCCGAGAAGAAACGTCCTGCCTCGCCGACGGCTCTCTGCTCACGTACGCTAATGGTAGGGGACCAAAGCGCAACTGCAAGAAGAACATTGGCAGGTCACGATGCTCAGTACCACTTAAGAAAGTGGACTCCTCACTAAAGGGACCCATGCACATATACAGCAGCACCATAAAATATTACTGAGCCCCCTGCACTTTACCCACATTCTCTTCTGCTAGACCTTAGAAGCAATGTTTTCCTGTCCATACTAAAAAACAAACTTAAAAAAAGAGGAAAAAAAACATCTCTCCACTACCAAAGTAACCACTCGATAGAGCCAATACTTTGGTACCAATTGCAGCCCGAAGCAAATGCACGAGGATCCTTAGGACTTTTGAACGGTTGCACTGTGGAAGTTTTTTTTTTTTTTAAATGCTCCGCGTGAATTCCCGCCAACTCCACCGAGTTAGACGGAGAGTGCTGATGGGCGGGAATTTTCGCGACACACCGCAAATTTCCGACGGCGTCGAAATCCGGGTTCCCGCTGAGCCGTTTCCAGAATTCTCCTGCGTGTGCCATGGGTCACTGTCGCGGTGGGGTGTAAGCCGTCCTCTTCGTCGTGATGCAAAGCTGTCGACGACCGAAACAAATTCTCCTGGGAGATTTGCCCGCATTAGCTGTGGCCTCGATGGCAATAAAATTGCATTTGTTGAACTAAAAATGGAGCCCATAGCACAATGGTGCCACCTCTACTGACTGTACCTGGGTAAAAGGCTAAGTTTAGTTGGTGGCAGCCTTCACTCCGTGTTTATACTCATTAAAGAATTAATACAGTATTCCCGTCACGTCTAAGTCTTCACAGAAAATTTTGGAGGATCTGTCATTTGATCGACGGTAAATAGCAGGCATGACTTAAAGTCGGCTTCCACTTAGCCACCGTCACACAAAAATCCAAATTTGGGTGCCAACAGGATTCTGGCTCTCCACACAGCTATATTCTAGGCAGCGCCAACTTCTTGAGCACAACTTCCTCGGGTGACGATGGCCTTATGTGTCTAATGTCATAGCTACGCTCACTCGAAGCTCCAAAGCTTCCTCCTGCAGGTATCCAGTCTTCGTGACAGCTCAACTAACCATGCCAGTTGCCTCCCAAAGGCAGCAAAATTAATTCATTTAAATATTTATTAATATGTATTTAATCTTCACTCGCGCAACTGATAAATTGTAGATTCCTCTCCAACACCAGTGGACCGCGTTCGCATTTCAGCGAAACCGGAACGCGCTTGGCCCGGACCACATTGTTATAGCACAAAGGAAATGATTATTTTCCAAGCGAGACACAAATTTTAATTTTCCTACATTATTCCTAAAATAACTAAGTTACTTCATTTTGAAATTAGAATGCCACATATAATTCCATTCATACATCCCATTTATAATAATTTACAGTCCCATTTACACATTTTAATTTGACCTTGCCAACGCCATGTGTGCGCTGAGACTGGAAAGCGGAAATGTGATATAACAATCTTGAGACTTACCTTGAGCACCGGCCTCCCATTATTAATGAGAATAATCAGTAGGCAGTTGTGTTAAATAATTTCTGAGGAAACTAATGGTTTAGTAATCTGAAATATGGCCCTTTAGCGGGGGGAAAAAGAGAAGGAGGCAAAGTAAGCACACTGGACCGGAGCTGCCCAACCAGGACTTCGAAGACGCGTTTTTGGGAACGGAGCTGCACGTCGGCGAGGCGCCTGGTACGCTCGGTTCAGTGGCGTGGACTCATCTGCAGATCTGTTAGCGCCTTGGTTTGGGCTCCCTTGGCAGCGGCTCGCACTACATTGCATGGCACGGCGAGAAACAGAGCGCGGGGTGGGTGAGGTTAAATGAACTGAGATGCCTCGCTTTCACGCTACATGGAAGAAGCGCAGAATGATGGAAGGACGCAGTCTCGACTGGCGCTGGATCCGCTGCCGTCAGCAACACCCGGCACCACACGAACCAGCGTTGTAATCTAATTCTAAGCTTGTTTGTCCTCGGATAGAGAATAATACAACTGTAACAATAATTTGTCTCAAAAGTGTCATAACTGGTACATTTTTCGACTTGTGAAGATTACGCCGTTTATCCGAAATACCTGCGTAATAAACAAGAGCGCGGTTTGCAGAGGTGCTGCCGATTTTTGCAGCCGCCGTAGCCGCTCGCCGATCCTTGGCGCCGCAATTGTGTTTTTAACGCAGGTGTTAAAAAAACCGAAAGGCAATCTGCCGTCCAGACACAGACGCATCAAAGTGTTTTCCAGGTGTCAACTTCGATTCGTCCGACCGGGCAGCTGTCGGCATTGAGGGGATATTGAAATGCCCCCCTGGGGGGAAAGGAACTACCCCGACAGCCTCCTTCCTGCTACAGTTCTTTGGCCGGGTGGGTGGGTGAGGGGCAATAACCTGTCGTTCAGAGGCGCACGAACACCATCGACCCCCCCCCGTGGTTCCACAGGATATACGCTGGCTCCTGTCCGGAATGGAAGACGCGGGCAAACTAAGTGGTTCCTGTCTGGAGGCACCTGTTCCCCATTGCCGTAGGTGGAACTCAAGAGTGAGAGGCGGCCTTAACCGGAGGGGGGCAGATCATCAGAACCAGATGATAGCTGAGACAAGAAGGACGCGGATGCACCGTGGCGTCATGTACGATGAACGTTTTAGGCCGGCTACGCAGGCTTTGGAGCAGCAGTGTTTTATGAACGGCACCGATAGGTGCTTTGTCATTATTACTCATATCCCCAGCCAACACGCTGAGAAGAACACCACCGAGGAGATGAACTGCACCGCATACGTGTGATACATCAGTTGTGTATGAGCTCAGAGTCCAATGCCAGCAGGGGACGTGGCTGAGATAACTGTGCAAAACAAATAAGCTATGACCAAATGAATGAAATTTGGAAAGTGCCCATGTGGGATTTGGCAGCAAATCCTGCCAAGCTGAAAAAAGTACAAAATAAAAAAATAAGCACAAATTGTGTTGCCGTTTATACAGATTTATTCTTCCTGTTTTCCACTCAAAGCTTTAACTGAGATGTTTAAGAATATGAACTTATGGCTGAGGAAAAGTTTTCTCCTTCTCCCACCAAAAAATCTGCACTAAAGCGGTGGTCCTGTGACCACTCGGGCTCGCCAAATGCATGGCGGCATGCTTGGGCACTTTTCGAAGAAACTTTTCACCAAGGCTAAAGTAATATAAACAGATTTAAATGTCGATGCTGCAGTTGTCTAAAAACGCGTATTATGCACTGCCTGGCCAAAAAAAAAGTCACTGTAATATTTAGTTGGACCGCCTTTAGCTTTGACTACGGCACGCATTGGCCGTGGCATCGTTTCCATAAGCTTATGCAATGCCACAACATTTATTTCCGTCCAGAGTTGCATTCGTTTTTCACCAACATTTTGTATTGACGGGAGAGTCGGACCGCCGCGTAAAGTCTTCTCCGGCACATCCCAAAGATTCTCAGTGGGGTTAAGGTCTGGACTCTGTGGTGGCCAATCCATGTGTGAAAATGATGTCTCTCTCATGCTCCCTAAAGCACTCTTTCACAGTTTGAACCCAATGAATCCTGGCATTGTCATCTTGGAAGAAAAAAATCCATTGATGGAAAAACCTGTTCATTCTGTACATTCAGGTAGTCAGCTCACCTCATTTTTTGGGCACATAACGTTGCTGAACCCAGACCTGACCAACTGAAGCAACCTCACATCATAACAGTAAGTTAAATCCAGGTGGGACATTTCTTTTTTGGCTGGGCAGTGTATATTTTTCTATATATATTACATATATATATTTTATATACTGTATATTACATATATTAAATATGCACAAAATGCAGTGTCAAAGTGCGAAGGCCCGGACTTTAACGCGGGCCAACAACCACCTAAAGGCCAAACCTCTGAGTTGGGGCACAGGTCTGGCGCGTTCCCCGCGCACCGCATCCCCCGGGAGCATGGTTTTAAAGTGTGTGTGCAGAGCAAAGGCTGAGCATCACGCCAGGTCTTGAGACTCAGGGCTGTTGCAGCACTAAATTTATTGTTTTTGTTTCCAGTGTGCAAAAATGTGTGCCGAACGGTGAACGTGCGGTAGGTACCAGAGTGAAGCAGAGCACAGTGCCCTACTGTAAGGGACTGTCAGCACTGTCAGCTACAAACCATTCGTGTGTAGACCGACAGATAGAAAAGCAAAGAGCAAAAGTCAGCACGTCGGTGCGTACCGTGCCGGCGTTGCGTGCAACAGAAGTCCACGCGTAGTAAAAAAAACCGAATAAACGTTCAGCCCGATCGAGCGGTCACGATGACCGAGCGCCGATGTTTAGGTGGAGGCTTGTTCTCCGCAGAGAGGGCCGAGCTCCATCGCTTGCACCGCGTTTCCGGGTAACAGCGGCGGCCGCGGCGCGGCGAACAGCAGGTTTAGCGCATCCACGCGTGCCGCCGGTCGCCCCACAAGCAGCGGCCTGTTCGTTCAAAACGGGACCGTCGAGAGATCCAAGGCAGACGGAATCCAAATGATGCATTCGCCAGTCATTTTTTACTGTACGCCGAAATGTTGATTTTACCGTTTTCCTGTCATTACTGTGCGCCGTGTGTTTGAACACTGTACTTTATCATTGTTGATGGGAGAAAAAAGAAATAATCTTTGCTTGGCTTCCTTAACTCGTTTTCTTCTAACCATTACCACATGTTTCACATTGCAGTCTTTCCCCCAGATCTAAAGTGAGCCGGGAGGGGAAGCTGACAAATGCGCCGGGCTTCACCGGGAGACGAGAACGCCGCTGACCGCTTTCCCTCGCCTGCTTGCACAAGCGGTGCTAAAAAACAGAACCCGTTCGGTTTTGCCAACGGCAAAAGTTGGGGAAGTAAGGAAACGTGGACGCGAGAGTCCGCAGACGTCTCTGAAGCTGCCTTAAGCCCAGCGGATGCGGATGTAAGAAAGGTCCCGCGTAAGTTCTGTCCGAAAGGGAAACGCAAACACAAAGATGAGCGCGTTTTCGTACTTTCGTACGGCGATTGGCAGCCGGTCAGCGCATCTGTGGGGAACAAGATAAGTGTTTGTTGGTGTGTGTGTGTGTGAAGCCCTTTCTCTGCTTATTTATGTGTCGGGGCTCATTGACTTGCCTTTGTGAAGTCAGAAGTCTTATTTAAGATTCTTTTTCGGTTTGCCTTCTCTTTGTGCGCCGTTGTCTTTTCTCGCTCTTTCTGTGCCTGTTTTGGAATGGACTGGTAACATCTCCCGGTTTTCTTCAGAGCCAAGCCATTACCATAACAACAGGGGCCTCTGCGCGCTCATTCTGCGCCCCTGCGAAAGGGAGTGGGTGGGATGCACCCCAAGGCCCTTCGGCGCGAGCGCCGGGGAGCAACTTCTGCAGCTGGGCACCGTTTTTGTTCAGCATGCAGCTGGCGAGTGTTAGGTGCCCAGATTCCGGCACACCGCCCGCGTCACTCTATAGCCGCAGCCCGAGACGCTGACCCTCGGCGACAATGACGCTGTGTCACAGTGCGCCAAGAAGGGCCGGCTCGGAAGGCAATAAATGACAGCCATTGTCACGGGAAATCTCAGCTCCGACTGCGTCCATCGCTCCGATTTGCTGGTCGGATTTTTAAACGCTTCAAAACCTGGTTTGTGCCCGGCGTCAACCTGGCAAACAGTCATTTAAAGCTGTAAACAGAAAAACGATTTGGTTTATGTGGCCAAAATCGTTTTATTTCCCGAGGGGACGCTGTGGGTTACATTTCGTTCTACTGCCACCTACGTGATGCGGAAAGGGCACAAGGATGGTACGTGGCACGGAAATGTGCAGCGTCTGTCAATGCCCCGGGATTCGCATCAGAACCTGGGAATTAAGAACGCAAAAAATATCGCGACGGCAAAATATTAGCCCTTCCTTTTGCTCGGCTCGCGAGTCTCAAGCGCCAGGCTTGCGGACGAAGTCGTGCCGCTTTTCCCGCTGATGAATGTGCGGCCGTGCAAAATGGCCACACACACGGCGACACGTGCACAGCCGCGCGCAGGGTGCCCACACACAGAGTGCCCTCTCATCTCCGGCCCCACCAGTTGGCCGCAGCACCCCGGAGGGGAGGGAATGGGATGCGCACCTGAAGTCCCCCATACAAGCTCCTCATGCCAGCCGAGGCAACCGGGGCCTGAAAGGTCGCCCCAGTTCCATTGCGGGTCCACAGCTCCCTGCCTGTCATTAATAACCAAATAAAGAGCTCTTTATTGGGCAGGGCTGTCACTTTTCAGCTTTGTCTGGATTCTCTTGCTTGGTGAGATGAATGTGCCGCAGCTGGGACTGGGCACTGGGGCACAGGGAGGGGGCCATGGTGACAATGGATTGAAGGCAACGCGAAAACGGCAGAAAGGGAGCGCTTTCTTTGGCACAGGTGCATCCCCACCCCCCTCGGACTGCGCGCGCTGCCTCCAAGCTCCTTCATTATGCGTGCGACCTGCAACGGGGATGGCGATGCTCTTGTCGAAGGCCAAAGGCGTGACGGCCGCGCGGAGAAAGACAGCGACGGGGATCCGAGAAAAAGGAAAGATAAAAAGGCAGCAGTGAATAATGACAGGGCTGGGCCGACTGCGGTCAGGATGGACGCCGTCTTCTCTACGTTGCCGCCGTAATTGGCCAATAAATCACAGCTGCCGGCAGCCGAGCGTTTCGCAGCTTCGGACCTCCGTCTATCCGGCTGGATCTTTTTCTTAAATTTGTGTGTGTGTGTGTGCGTGTGTGTGTGTGCGTGTGTGTGTGTGTGTGAGAGAGAGAGAGATATAAGGGGTTATTTCTGGAACGAAATAAATAAATATCAAAAGGAAAACTTTCCCAGGGCGAGCTGGGGAAGAGACCCATGCCATTTGGTCTGTTTATCTGGTCTTTAAAAAATCCACCGTGAAGAGGGTATAATTAGGCCCGAGGATTACAATAATCCAGAGCCTCCCACAAGCATCTGTGGTTGAATATGGGATGAGTGCGGTCCCATTAAGTTGTTCTGCCCCTCTCTCTGCCTGCTCATCGATATTATCTGCCCATGTGGCGCCCCTCTTCCCGCCCCTCAGACACCCCCCTGGGATTTGTCCAGCTGTGTTTGTGACCACAGCCGCATCTCGGTCCCCTAACGCAGGAGCCAGGATGGTGCCCCCCAAGAGCCTGGCTCAAATGAATCCCCGGTGATAAGACGCCATTCAAACCACAGCAGATCCACCGGCATCTCCACCCGGGCTTTATTTATGTGGTGCGACAGAAGGCCCCACGAGCTGCCACAGATCTGCTGTGGATGTAACCTGTGACTCTGCGGAAACCCAACCCTTGCCTCTCGTGCTGACGAATTGCAGGGTTGCTCCAAAATGACACCTTCGGGCCCCCGGGGTCCCACCCGAGCACAAAAGCTTCCACCCTCTCAAGTGGACCCGTTACCCGCCGCGCTTGACAGAAGGCAGCCCTTTGAAGCGGCGTTCATTTCCTGTGCATCCGTGACACCCCGCCAAAAAAAGAAAACAAAACTGATTTACATTTGCGGGCGCACCAGCCACATGGAGTGTCATAGCGGCGGCGGCACATGCCTCTCAACATGTTAAATTGATACCCATGTCTGTAAATGTTTCCAAATGCTGCTCCGTGTCCCTCAGAAGGAACCTTCTAGTAGATGGTGCCAGGTTGCCGTATTCGTTCCTGCAATAACGCCGTATTACCAGGGCAACCTAGCTCGCGTAGGACACAAATTCATTCAGGCGATCACCTCTCGGGAACGATTTGGGTTAGGATCGCTTCGACGGATCTTCCTGCTCTCTCGGTGACCACGTAGTACCCTTAATCTCTTGCCTATTTTTTTAACGCACTTCTTGCTTCCTGTTGTCTCCGGCTCACACAAAGGAGGAATGTGGCCTTGAGGGTAGCGCGGTTTCATCCTCGGCTCCCTCACGTCGATAAATTGCAACCAGGCGCATCTGCAAACCCATGTGGTGGTGATAGTGGTGGTGGGGTGGGGGGTTGTCTGATCACAACAGAGCCAGGCGAGACCTCACCTCATTTCCACAGATGTTTGTAACCAGCAAACACCATTTAAGCATTATAGCTCCACAGACCAACACACTTCTTCCCGTTCATCGTAAACCGGAGACGTTTGCGGCGAGTGAACAAGTAACCCGCGCGGGACAGACTTGCCAATTCAATACACGCGTCCAGCATAGTCCTGATCATATCTGCATTCTGCACATCTCACTAGGGATGAACCAGCTCCACCTGCAGCTTAAGGACTGGCCAGCACGGTGAACGCGTACGGGGGTTAGGCAGGGAAAGCTGTGCGAGACGTGGAGAAGAGCGTGCGACATGAATTCCCCAAAGAAAGGCTTTTCCCAAAGCGACCATTTCACTGCCATCATCTCTATCTTTGGCCTTCTGCCCTCGGTGAGGGGGAGCAACACCCCCAGGTGCAGCCTGGAGGGGGGCTTCCCTCAGTTGGTGGGACCCTGCCCACTGCTGGCAGGGGTTTACTAAAGATGTTAACCATTAAGCAGGAGCCCTGTGATGCCCCCCTCCAGGCGCTAGTCAGGGACTGAAGGGCTGGTGGGGACCCAGTGGGACCCTAGGCCCGGGGCTACCGGCTTTTTGATCTCTGCTCAGCTTGACATTAATCAGATTGGTAAAATACATATAATCTCTGGAATGCGACCGACCCTTTTGAAGCCTTGCGCAGCAGTCATCGAGATGAAACCGTTTATCGGAACAGCAAACTAGATGCTTTGCGCGGGACGCGCAGTAACGCGCACCGCCGCGATTTTCAGCTTCCCGGCGGCCATCCCTGCCAAATATATCGGCATCCCATCTTTTGCATTAAAAGACTGCTTTCATTCATTTCAGAGCCAAACGTTTACATTTTATTCGCTGCATTTCAAACAACCATAAGTAAATGCCTGCTTGCAAAACAAAGCATCCAGCAATTTGAGTGAAAAAGAAAACATCTAGCGAAACACTGGATTTGGGGGAAGGACATATCCAAAACATACAGTATGTTGCAACCGCTTCGACCGCAACGACAGGCATTCTTCTCAATTAGGAAAAGACTGGCTCAGAAGTTCCCACGTGAACTAAACTGCAGGGGCATCTTAGCCTGTCAAATATCTCAAGTTATACCTCCATAGCACATAAAACAAACAAAGGAAAGGTGAAATGAGATATCTTCCACGCTAAGTGTTGGTTATGACTACTCTATTTGCAAGTTTCTTTTAAAAAAAAAAAAAAGCTATATTTACTGCACAAATTCACTATAAAAAGCAAACACTTTGTGGTTAAAGTAAGGAGGAGAACATACAACTAATGGCAACATGCAAGTGGTCTCACTTAACCTATGTGGCCTTTTTTTAACAGCAAATAAAAAAAATTAAAAACTGCTGAGTTGTATAAAAGAGTGGGGGGAAAAAAATAAAACATAATTTATAAAAACTGTGCCTCCCTGTTTTTGCTCTGTGGCCCCCAGACTGAGCGCCATCTCGCTTCCGCTGCTCTGCCAGCCTTGACGCCACAAGGACCTCAATGGCCTCATTCACGGGCGTCAATGTGACCCAGCGCCTTGACTGTGTGAGTCCCAGAGCGGCCATGTTTCCTAGGAGGATAGGATTTACATTCCCCTTGACGGGCGGTCCACCTCCCCTGGCCTCTCTCCCCATGCTCAGGCAATGTCTAGGGCCCTGGAACTTTAGACTCTGATAAAAACAAATATGCTGTTCCGCTGGCAGTTTTAAATAAAAAAAGAAAAATCACAGGACTCGTCCAAGGCTGTTTGGGTTTGAAGACTATATTCTAGGTGTTACCGGTATAGTCAAGCTGCACAACTAAGATATTCTTGCATTTACAAATGCCCAGGGATAAATCACAACCACAGAAGGGAGTAGAAACTCTACAGCAAGGAACAATGTGCATGAAGTGACACCACTTGACATGAGCATAACACAGGTGGGCCCAGTAAGGCAGTAAGGCTCTTTACTCTCAGCATCCCATTTGGTAGCATTCCATTAACTCCTCCAACCACTTAGATGGTATCAGCTGGGAATGATCCTGGCTCTCAGAAACAGACAGTAAAAAATCAGATAAATCTGGCAACTCCTTCACTCACACACACACACACACACACACACACACACACACACACACAAAACCTTTGTCTCCTCTGCTTCTTGACTTCAATCACACGTTGGCCTGAAGGGTGGTGACATTAGTCGTGTTGCGAGCAACCTGCTGACGCATCATGTCATGGAGATGGTCTCCGCGCCAGGGTTAGACCCCATTCAGTGGGCTGTTTTCTGGCTACTAAAAGCCACAATTAGTAACCAATCTCCCCACTGGCGTCTGAGAAGCCTTAACTGCTTAGCATGTGGTGGAGTGACAAAGGTCCCCCTCCACTTCTCTCCTGCTGATCCTGCATCTCTCCTCTCTCAGAAGAGGAAGTTTAAAGTGGACATCCAGGGGATCGGCATCGAGGTAATAACATTCCAGCGGGCTGCGCGCAGTCAATAAGACAGCGCCTGAAGGAAAAGAAAGAGACACTGCCGTCATCACCCGAAAGCATCGGCACTTGTGCAAATTCTCACACTGTGTATGTCACTGTGTACACTGAGAGGTGTGTAATTCTGCATTGTTCTTAGTGATAAAAAAAAAAATTCTGGTGCAAAATATCAGACATAAAGTTGCGCGCTGCTTTGTCTCTTCTGTACGGGTCGTCCCTTATAAGGACTCCCCAGGTTATTCGGAAGTGCTCAATTTCTTAAATAATATTTTATAAAAAAATGATGTCTTAAGTGCATGATCATTTCTATTGACTGTAATTTCAATGTATGTCCACTAGGGGCTGTATAGAGACCATGTAGACGCACGTGCGTGCGTGCGCGCACACACACACACACACACACACACACACACACACACACACACACACACCATTCTTCTCCTGCAATCGCTGTCCCACCACTGTAGCCTTTAGTTCACTGGGTTTCAACACACAAAAGCTAATTCTCTGGTAGCCTCAGAGAAGCTCCGTCACGTGGCAGACAAGAAATCATCCTCAACAGGTTCATAAACAGGTAGATCGGGTACATAGCGAGACACGTTTAAGCCATAGTATATTAAATTACCGCAGTTGTCGCACAGCGGCCATTCTGAAGGAAACAAAACACACTGTGTGTTTTCTATTTCCACTGCAAACAAACATATCAGACTACAGAGCTTAAACATGTATCAACATGCGATTGTCTAAATAAGGTCCGCCTGAGAGCTTGTTTTTAAACATAGGCAGCGCCCGCCGAAACACTTGCCACAGTAACACAGATGACTGTTAAGATTCACACATTTAGTTTGTATTTTTATTTATTTATTTATTTATTTATTTATTTATTTATTTATTTATTTTTACATCGGTTGGTTCACAAATCGTATAAACCAGTGGACCGTTTAACCGTACGTTCAGGGCACAGAAGCTGCAACTTCTCGTCCTATTTAAAGGCGGCTTTAAACCACCTAGAGGCACCGCAGACGTGAACATTGGCCGCTTCTCCCAGTCTTCCCAGGCTTACGGTGCCATATAAGTTACGAGCGATAACATTTTCATTAGATTTCCGTTCATTTCCTGCGACACAGCAATGCTACGATAACTGTACGTTATAAAACTAAGCAGGGAAACCAACCCGCAGCACCTTTCGACTCACGAAGAGGCAACTGTCAACACGCTAAAATCCCAAGTCATCTGCGCGTCAACCGTTGTGCACCCTGTTGGTTTCACACTTAACCCATCTTTTATTTTCAAGTCATCATTTTGCACGACACTGCAGGCTGCTACATGCGTATTGGGAAACGCAGGGAAGAATAATAATGCCTTTCTGCACCAAAGCCCTGCTTGCCATAAGGACAGCTACTTGTAATCTTTGCCCAGGGGGTTGCAGAGAGATCATGGAGGGGATGAATGCACAGGATATGAGCAGATAAAAAAAGCGGCCTTGTCATGGCAATTTTCCATTGGTTTACCTTGATAAGGGGATTTGAAAGGATCAGAGAGGTCAAGGGTCGCGGCAGGAAAATCACCGGGATCCTTCTGTGCTCTGAGGCAACATGGCAGACGGAGCAGATCTGAACCAGGACTGAAATGAATCTTCTTTGAAAGTTTGGTTTCTTTCACCCGGCAGTTGTGAGGAAGTCCTTGACAGGGATGTCACCGTATGAAAATGTGATGTCAGGTCTTCTTGGAGCAGCAGAGAGTCGGGAAAGCAGGATGTGGCCCGTAATGATCCTGACTCACAGCTTAAGGAGACTGTACTGGCTGGGGGTGAGACAATGAGCCCTTCCTCAGCCATGCTGGAGCCTACACCCCAACAACCAGGGCATTTACCGTGGTACAGCGCGTAAAGCCTGTATGTATCAGCTCTGCCACCACAACAGATCCAGCCTCTCAGATACTCATTGGCAGGTTTCATTTTCCAATTCCTTTAGGGATTAGGAATAGATCTACTCAATCCCCGCCGCACAGGGGCTAATCTGCTTGTGTAATCTCTAGTCTTCGCTCCAAAATACAGCACCTTACATACTCCGAGATCATGGGCGTCACCCGTGTGTGTGTGTGTTTTCTGAGGCTACCTCCAGTCCATTTACAAACCTGGCACCCACCCCACTCAGGACATTTGACCCTGAGAAGTTTTTTCTTTCTTTTTTTTTTGGCTTCACTTTGTGGTTTTCGAGCACACGCTTTTCCCTTAGCGGAGGCTAAAAGACTCAAAAGGGTGGAAAGCTAAATATTTTCTTAAGTCTCCTGGACGCCAGGTTGCATAAAAGGTTCCACAGACGTTTGCATCAAATCTCGGTCGTCGAAAACCACAAATTCTGTTTTTGCAGCCATAAAACTGCCCCCACCAGAAAGAATCTATATATTCCATTTGGTTGATTCTTAAAAAGTCAAATGAACTGGAAAACAAAGTTTACTCCCAGAAGGAAAAGAGTGAAATGTGTTTATCTGCCTACGAATGCACATGGCTAAAATCAATGTCCTTGGTGTCACCTGAGTTTTTTTGTTATAATGTGATACAATATCTATTTACATATAAATTCCTTATATAATAATATATAAACTATTCATAATGTGGGTGCACTTTATTTTATACGTTGACACAATAGCATCTGTCCAAAAAGAATAGTAAATGGTAAATAGCAAAAGAACATTATTTTACGTTACACTATAATATGGTGGCATTTCTATTCTATTCTATTCTATTCTATTCTATTCTATTCTATTCCATTCCATTCTATTCTATTCTATCGCCTATAACCTATAATAAGACATTCCGACGTTATAGCAGTCGAGCAGAAGCGACCTCTGGCAAACGGGTCGCGTTTAGGGTCAGTGTCACAGGTGGTTGTGGCTACTTGGGCCCAGTTGTCATAACAACAGCAGAAAGGAGCATGCATGCTTCACGCAGCATCTAGCCCTCGGAGAAAGAGGATGTGAAGACCTCCCTTGTTTATGGACAGGGCTCGCCCCCCTGTCTTCCCTCTGGTCTTTTCAGGGAGGTGGGGGTGGCTCGTCCCCCCTTCTTGTGTGAGCAACAAGAATGATCGCAGGTGGGCTCGCAGGCTTGTCTGGTCACAGTAATTCCAGGTTCCTTCTCAGTCACTCGGCGGCCCATCACCGGGGAGGGATGGGGACGCAGGCCAGTCTAGAAGAAGGACTCCTTTAATCGCCTGAGTGGAAAAGCCCACAGAAATCCTTCATCCGCTGCACGGCGCACCTCCACCTCAAATTTCTCCACTGCGTTTGGTGCCCGCAGTGCAAAAATACTCCGACATAAACCAATCCAATACGATGATTTATTTTCAAAAAGGTCCGTACCAATTTTAAAGCTAAAAAAGATATTTCAATAAACACGGTTATCAAGCTTAATTAGCTTAGCGCAAACCACGGCTTCAGAAAGACCGACAAAGGCTTGCGTGACTGCCGCAGTGGAGTAACAGAAGAGGCCTGTTTGAGTCACAGCATTCTGGTGCCGGCCAGGCACAGTGTAGCTGTGTTTAGCTCCGCGACCGCATCGGTGCCACACTACACCCTTCTTGTTTTTTAAAACACGTCTTGCTTTTAAAAAGCTGCAAGCGTGCCACCGCTGTAGACGCGGGCAGAGGAACGAGGGCAAAAAAACAAAGGCGACCCTGAAGGGTGGCCTCCCTCTCAACATGGACAATTGTACAAATAATATAGCACAATGGAGCGTATAGTGTAGCACGGTGTACATACAGTGCATGTGTAATAGAGCATAGTACAATGTACAAATAAAATATAAATAAAAGGGAAAAGAATGTATGCTGGAGGCTGTAACCGTCCCTCGATGTCGGATCATTTGTGAATATCAGCACTCTATGCCACTGCAGCACCAACTTTATGGGATACGGAATGGAGGAACATGGGTTTTACTGCGGGTTTTTGGGAATTCGTATTAAATTTGTACTTTAGGCTTTAGCGCCGAAGGCAGTAAAATCCAGCATGGATGCGGCAAGCTGATTTCTACGCGTGTCACGTGAAATCTTTCCAGTGTTGCATTTAGATGGTAAAGTTTTCTTGTTTCTTTGTGAACTACCAAAGGTTGATATCATGACTTCTTATTGAAAAATGGTGGCGGATGTCTGCAGCACAGACGTCAGGAGGACACACGGCTGAGGAACGGTTAAACGAAAAAGCTTCCTCTTCCTTCTTCAGCGCCCGCATCTCACCTCGAACCCCTGGACCGAGGTTCTTCTGCATCTGAGTGCCTTCAGCTCTGCCAAACCAGCTGCTTGATGACACAGCGACAGCCTTTTTGTCCCTTCGCAAAAGCCACCAGAAATCCTAAAACTGCACACAGTTCCTTTCCACCTGAGGTTGCCCGCACGTCCCATTACAAACTGAGCCATAGGTGAATCTGCGCACTGCGGCCCCTCCCCACGTTTTTCATAACTGTGTTCAAACATCTTATCATTTCTCGTGGTCCTCAGCAGATGGACCATCCCAGTAATGAAGTGGGCAAGCAGCGAGAATGAAAAGCATCTTGGAAGGGCGAAGGAGGAGTGCGTGCAGGTTACGCGCCGCAGGTAAGTGCGGTCACACCGAGAACTGAGAGCTGCTTTCAGGTAAAAGCTGCGGCACCTGCGTTGAACCTGTGGAGTTCCCATCCTTTGCTTTCAGCGCAAACAATGGTGGCCCAGGAGCTCTGGATGACTTCATCCTCCCGCTGCCTCCAACAAAGGGCCGCTGGAGTTAAATACCATGGCTGCGAGTTTCTCACAGCGGTGCCAGATAGCATCTCCATCCCAGCTCGCAAAACTCAATCTCCTAGCGGCAACGCGGTGGATACAGTTGCAGATGACCATTCCGGCAACTCAGAAAAGGATGGACGGGGCACTAAGGGCCCAGGCTGGACCCTGTCCTTGTTCTCCCATTAATTGATCGATACCTGATCTCGGGCATTCACTCAGGTGCGGTCTCCTGGGCTCCGGACGGGCCTGAATGATACGTGTGGGAACCGAGGCAGAGCAGGGAGGGGGCATCAATACACCTGCTAAGTGGCTCTTTTGCCCTCCCCCACAGCACTGTTCGAACCCTTCACACTCCCTGCCATTGTCGCGGATTTCACATCTCGTTTCCCTTCCGTCCCAAGTTGCGCTGACTGATTTTTCAAGCGTGGCGCAAGGCAAGCTTGCCGCTGAAAAGAAGACGGGAGGCGGGGGGAATCTCGGGGGTCCGAATCCTCGATAATTCAAACGGCCGTGATGCCGACGCGACGCCGGCCGCGTTTTCGGGCCCACGTTTCGGGAGGATGGCTCGGGTTTCGGCTCCGATCGGCACGGAATGATTTCGCGGGACAAGCGTGCTAATGCTCAGTCAAACACCGAGGCACGGCTACGTGCGCTTCAGAGAACCAAACTTCACGGAGTCCAAAGCGGTGCTGATTGAGTTTGATATTTTTCGCAGTGACGACACAAAATCAGCCCGGCCGGGGTAACCAGATGACGTTATTGAGACATCCCAAAATTGTCCACAGCCCCGCTTCGGAGGCGAATAGTTTACGCTGAGGTGAATAAAAATGTGCTCACCAGTTGCACGTCTGTCTTTGCGAGTTAAGTTCAGACTTGACGGCCACACACGCCTTTTCTTATTTCATAACCGCGGAAACTTCCAGCAGCCTCCACCGTCAGTGGATGCTGAGAACAAGAATTCAACTGCTATTATACAGTAATAAAAACTATTAAAAAAACTGTAAAATATGAAGGTAAATGAAATTATAATAATGCATTTTTCTTGTGTTGCTGTTTTATAGTTTTGCAGTTTTGCAAACTTTACGACTACGAATGACGACTGAAAATGGAACAAGAATAACAATGAACAGCACAAACCTGAAATTAACTGTAAGGAAAGCATTGCCGTCTATGGATTGTTAAGCAACCCCATGACCCGGGTTTATTAAAATCCATAAAGATTTGCGCAGCTCTGTCAACGCGTAGTTTCATGTGAGTCTTCACAACCGAGGGGATGAAAGGCACCCCGCGAGGTGGATGCTGCGAGAGCGGTGGTGAACCCATGTGGATGAGCTGTGGAAAATGTCCAGGCCTTTACATCTGAAGAACCTGGGAAAGGAATAACAAAGCACTTAAAGTGGCACAAAAACACCCGATGACCCGCATCTCTATAACCATGACACCTTCAATGGCTCCTCATCGCCTCTGTTTGGTCCTCGCCAGCAGCTTCACAAACAAGCAACCCAAAACCCCGTGAACATTTACTTCAAAGGTGGTTTCAACAAATCTACATGCGTGAATATTAGTCCTATTTGTGGAGTACCGCATGCAGCAACAATACAGTAAAGCATGCGAGAACTTACGGCGGCGTAAAAGCAAAGGACGCCGAACACAGAGAAGCGCGCGGAAGAACGCTTTGGCATGGTAGCGCAATAGGTGGAACGGCGAGAAAGCTCAGTTGTGGGTTTCTAAAGGATTTAATGCATTTAATGCCTTTCAGCCGCAGCGAGAAATAGGCAAGAAAACCGGAGATAAGAAAATGCTGCTAATATTCTTAGATCTTGAAAAGAATGTTTGGCCCTCTGTTAATCCTGCCTGTTTAACATTCGCTATGAAACTGGCATGTATTCATAACAAAATGAAAAAAAAATTCTTACAAAGTCAAAATGCTGGGAAATGTCTGACTAATGAAACGATTGCTAAACATCTTTATGACATGTAAGGGTGCGAGTTGCAAAGCCTGTTGGGTGCGTGGCCTACGACACGTCGGCGGGGCTGGGAGAGTCGACCGGAAAGCACGGCAGCTGGACGTGGACAAAGCGTTCTGTCGAGCCTTGATCGATCAACCTATGGAGCTTTGTCATAGTCGTGCGACCGAACCATGGCCCCGGGCGCTTCCTATCTTCAGAGCGCACGCCCACCCGTGGTCGAATAGCCGCCGAGGCAAACGCCAGCACCGCCTTGAAGCAACTCCCCGATCTGGAGAAATCCAAAAAAAAAAAAAAATGTTTGCGTCCACGGAAATAAAACAAATCGGATCGAGCTGCTCGGCTTGATCTGCGGTCGCAGGGAGGTGAGACCGCTGATCTTACGGGATGGGGCAAGAGGCACGCCGATCCTCACAGAAGCCCACGCGGTGCGTGGCGATGCCAGGAAAAGTGGACGAGGAAAACTCGCGCCTCGAAAAAATGCCTGAGTCACTCTTATGATGTGTGTGATGAAGACGTGTGAAGCAAAGGAATGACGCAACGTTTCGAATCGGGGGACGAGAGCCAAAGATCACAACCAGGACCGATTCTGTGGCCCTGCCGGTGCAACAAGGGAGCAGAACATTTATTCGGTGAAGACCCCCCTCGCATGTTAGCATGATCCGCAGCAGCGAAATATGACATTCACTCGCCCGCGCAACTGGATTAAGAGAACCTAAAGATGGCAACATCACCCAAAACGCTTGTGTCTTGCGAGCGTGGTCTTACGTGGCGGCCACAGCCTCAAAGTTTGCTCTCAAGTGCCAGTACCTCTGGCCTGAGCTCCTCTTTTCACTGCGCTGCTCTTTGTACCTTAAATTATTCTGTCACTTCCAGCATGGAGAGCCCTGAAGCCCAGGAACTGAGCTGGTTTCAATTTAGACCAATGAAAAGTTAATAAGTTTGTGATAAATTCTCCAGGTCCGTGCATGTTTTCTGCTTCCCTGATTGCCTCCCGTCTTCACTTCACTGGAAAAGCACAAAAGGTGGTTCTGTTTCCCTTTCTCGGCGGCATGACGGGCCGTGACCTCCCCTGGGTCACTCCGGTATCACTGTCACCAGGCAGTGTCGAGTTACTGCGGAGCCTGGCGTCAAGGTGATAACGCTACCGTGCACTGGGGTACCCCCTAGAGACACCCCACCCCAGTTCAGGTGTCACCACACCATAGTTGGACAAATACCCCCATGTCATCGGTTACACGCAGTTCCTGGTCCCAAAACGGCAGAAATCTTTTGGTTTCAAATTATGCAGTCCTAAACTTGTTTTTTATCTGTTTTTCTAGAATTAACTAATTTATATATCATGTGCAAAACATACAGCATGTCTATGCTATTTATGTATAGGAATTAAATTTTCCTTCTGCACTGCAAAGAACATGTGCTGAAAATAAGGATACAAAATGGATGCAAATAACACTTTGCAAAAGTGGGAAAGATGAAAGCGATAACTTGCGTTTAAACAATCCAACCGCAGGACGTGACTATCGGGAGAACGGCTGAGATGCGACTGCAGTGCACCCGAGTTAGCTTTTCTGGTTTGCTTCCGGCTGTGGTCAAAAAGTCCCAGGGGAGTTTTGTGCTGAAAACTCCAGGGTTCGAGTCGCTGCTCTGGGGTAACCGCGGGTTTTAACTTTTAACGGAAGAAGGGACGCACCGAAGACGCTGCATTCATTCCGAACAACTTTATAACCGTGCACCTTGTGTTGAGTCCGTAAATACGTCAACGAAACCGTCTGTGTAACTTTTACAATAGTTAAATAGCTAATAGTTTGGCTGTCTTTCATTTATTCAGTTATGTAACACATGGGTCAAAAGATACTTCTGTGGAATTGCATTTACTTCCCATAATGCCCTGCTTTCACATCCCAAAATTCTACTTCCTCTCACCTAGACCAGTGCGCAACGTAAATGTTTCTGCTAGCACGAGCTTTGAAATTTTCTCTAATTCGTTGTAGCGGGTTTTCAAATTTGTGAATTCCGAATACAAATTTTTGCAGTTCGTTTCAGCAAATATTCGTGAGCGTTATGGGCGTGCAAATGTACAAACTGCTGACTCGGCACATCGCCGTGCGCACAAAGCATTCGCAGAAAGCCGCTTGCATCACTGACCTGAGCCTACTTTCCTTTCAGGTTTATGGATCGGTTTCAACAATAAATGCGCCATTTTTAAGGGGAACCCCCCCCCACTGGCCACAGTGGTGTTTGTGAGCATCCTCAACAAATGTTAAACAGCTGGCAATGAGCACGGGCCATACATTATGGGTACTGTGCTTAAAAGCGACGGCTCCCCCCCGAACGTCATTGCCCGACCCTGGCGGTAGGCCTAGCAGTTTCTCAGCGTCGATCAATTAAAAGTATTCAAGACTGAAGCAATTACGTCCCATTTTGGAGGGGAAACCAGCGCAGATATTAGGTGCCCGTTGCCTGCTGAGTAGGAGGAAGTCTTTTGACAGGTCTCACCGAGTCGCATTTAGATGCGGAGGGGCAAGCAGAGCCTTAGGCAGGGGTCAGTTAGGGTCTGGTTTGCACAGTTCTGGATTGCTTGAGAGCAGATTAAGCAAAATAACATATTCTCAGCACACCTGTTCTCCAGCTAACTTTGTATAAACAGAGGAGACACCAACGGCATGCACACGCATAAGATACGTCCACTCGGTGGTCCAGCCTCCGCCCAGGGCCCTGACCTTTCCAGAGCCTTCTGCTGAACACGGCAGCGCTTCCTTCTTCTAAAACAACATAATCGAGGTCAGCAGCTACGGTCCACGCCAGATTCTTTGCCACCCCACCCCACCCCCTTCTAATGGACCAGGACCACACGGCTCCGAAAGCAGTTGAAATAGCAGCTGGAGGTCACTTTTCCGGACAAGTGTTGACAAATCGGTGCGACATTTAAATCAACATACCTGCACAAACAGGACTAACATGTGTAATGGCCTCGGAGCTGACATGGGTTTCTCTGGAATTTATGTTTCATTTGTTTTGGTCCGCCGCACGGCCGAAGAACGAAGCCACGCCTGTATTTAGCATTAGAGTCCTGGTAATCTGGAAAAAGTGATAAGAACAGACAAAGTGAAAATTAAATAGAAAACTATTTCGCCTTGGCTCCGAGTAATTTATTGCCAACTGACTGATTTAGCCTTTGTTAAACAGGGAGTCGTCCCATCCAGGGGGAGTTTCATAGCCTGGTGCCCTCTGGATCCGGGATAGGTTCCGGACCCCCGTGACCCTTCTCAGAATTAGCATTTAACAAAGATGGATAGATGAATGGATGGATGGATGGATGGATGAATCGAGTTCTACATTTATTTAGACACCACCTTCAGAAATTCAGTCTTTGTCAGTACGTTGTACATGGTTTACCCAGCAACTTCTAAGATGCTTCTGTGGCTGCAAGGTATTGGTCATGACAGTTCAGCACCATCATTTGGCAGCCAGACTAAAACCATCCTGAAACGGAAAACAGAGCACAGCCGGCAGAGAGCAAAACCCATATCAGGTCTTCTGATCGGGGAGTTCTGCTCTGCGCCTCTGCTCAGCATCAGGCCCTCCTACCCATCCAGCAGATGTAGCAGCCATTCAGCACAGACAGCCAGGTCTCCCCTGTGGCTTGGAAACATAGCTCTGATCTCCCACTGCCAAAGACATGAAGCAGACTAAAAGAAAGTAAACCACTGTGTATTCTGGCACCACCGTTACATGCTTGTTACACGTAAGAAAAATGTAAATAAATTTGTTTCATTCTGTAGATTTACTAAAGCCTATAACGCCAAAAGGTTCGAATTCAGACTCCATAAACATCTATAGCCTCACAAACCGAGGCTCTTACAATCGCTAAGCTTTGCAGCTCTTTCGAATCAATTTTACAATTGTGGTTGCGGGCAGAAGAAATGAAATCGCATCATCTTCAGCCAAAGGAAAGACATCAGGAGAAGATTGCTCAAATATGGCTGTGAGGATAAGCGCTAAAGTAGATCACACAAATGTGTGTAAAAAATATATTAAAATGTGCGATTTAACTCGTCACCAGTATGACCGTTGTAACAGCCACCATAAAAGAGCCATAAAGTCATACGAGGGAGTTTTAAGCTGCTGAATATTGATGAGCGATGAGCACTTAGTGGGAGGTTAAGCGGGTGCTAAACCTCAGCGTCAAATGATTTTATAGCTTTTTGTTAAACTGCGTAAAGAGTTTAAAGCCACTCGGGCGGACGCACCGTTGACATCTGAGCGTCTCCGGGTGTTGAGGAAGCAATACGGGACGCCATATATTAGGAAGCGCAACAGCAAGTCAACATTTTAGGATTTTTTTTTTTTTTTTTTTTTTTAACTTGGAAACTTTTTAGATTTGCACACATTTAAAGTAAAAAATGAGAAGATGTCAGTAATGTCACCGCATTCATTACTCATTAAGTTAAAGTTTCAGAGAAATTGCAGCTCAGGTTTCGGTCTTTCGTTTAAGACCATTTGTGAACATTAAATAACGCACTGTATATATTTATTTGTAATTCCGTTGACATGAACTTAGACACAGTCCACAAGAATGTGTCACGGAGGAGACCCCTGATGCTTAATAAATCACCCCGTGTTAATAATCATAATGCATCATAATATATGAATGTGGTCTGGAGAAATTATTGCCATGAAAGACCAAAATACATAACAAAGCACCTACGTCCAGATAATTTCATCATTTTTTTTTTTTTTTACCTAAATACAGCAGTGTTACATAGCATTTGAAAACATAAGTTGACAACTGTAGAACTAAACAAGTCGAATCTCATGTTGTGGAAAAGGATTTCATTTTTTGTAATATTGTATGAAATATTTGACATTAAATATTAATATTTTCATTTGTGCCACATGCCAGTAGGGAAAATGGAAAAGTGCTGGGTTTCTGTGCCATTGTCAGAACTCCTTGAGAAGGCAGGTGAGACACATACCTGGCTGTTCAGGTGCACTGCAGAAGCAGAAGAAACCTGTTTGCTCCCTCCAGCGGAGCCCACAGACACACATAATGGAACTGAGCACGGGATAACTTGGGCAGGCAGGGGAAACCACCGGTGCCCTCACACTGGTCAGAGGCTCTGCCCCATATCTTAACCCCCTCCATCAATCCACAGGTCTGTCCTTCTCCCCCTATTCAACAAAGCAGTGGAACGACGCTGTAGCAGTCAGCGTCCGTGAAGGCGGATCACACTTCTGCTTCTGTGGAACGTCTTCTCATTTCAGTTGCTGATTTTTATTTTATATTAACTCCCCGAGCACCTGGCTTGTTATTTTTAGGCTCAAATCCAATGGGCTGAGAAGGCAATTTGGCTTGAGCGGGAATACAAAATCAGACTTTTACCAAAGGGAAGCCTGTTGGTCAAAGGCAAAGGGCGTTTTAAGAAGGTATGCTGTTTTGGAGTAGGTATGGGAAAGGAACACAAGAGCTGGCCACTGCATATGGCTGTCTGGTGCTGTACTTTCCCACATACTGTATTATCTGCTTTGTTTGAAAGGGAGGGGCTACAGACTGAACTGAGTCCAAGTCACGCCTGCCTGTGTTTCCCACAGTATGGAAACAATTAGCTGGAGACAAGGCCAAACCTGGCAGAGAGTGCGTCTGAGTGTGTATGTGTCTGTCTACAGCTTGTGGTGCTATGGTGCATATGCATGGCAGTCGAGGGAGCTTCTGGTAAAAGCTGCAAGAATCAGTGCAGAAGACTGCTGTTTCAATGCAGCATCTGCAGCAATGAAGGCCCGAAGGGGCATGGACGCGTCTTAATCCTGCCAGAAACACTCACTGGCGGCCTTTAGTGAAGGCTGCTCTTGCTCGGGTGGCTGCCAAAGGGTCTATGATGCTGCAGAAAGGCAGAAGGCAGATGCAGGTGGGATCCATTTACTCAGTCAGTTTCATCAACCTCTCGTCCTTGTCAGAGCTGCAGCGGTCCAAGTCCTGTGGCAGGATCAGAGCTCCAGGCTAGGAGGGGGTAAACCCTGAATGGGATGCATATCCATTACAGGGTAACCACCTTTCCCCCGCAGTCACACACTATGACCAGTTTATAGTCTCTTGTTCATCTGAACGACACATATTTGGACTGTGGGAGGAAACCAGAGCACCCAGATTGGAACGTATGCAGAGAACATGCAAACTCCACACAGACTGGGCTCGACTGGAATTTACACCCAAACAGCTCAGGTGCTGGGGAGCAGCAGCAACACCCACTGCACCACCTTGGCACCAGATCTATAGAATTTACAAAGAAAGAGTTTGTGTTAGAGTTAGGGTTAGTGGTCAGTCTTAAGGGTTAGGGTTAGAGTTAGTGGTTAGGTTGCAGTTGTATCGTGCTGTATAATATGATGGCTACTGTAAAAAAAAAAAAAAACTGGGGATATAACACAAATATATTACAAATTTGTACAGCTGGAAAGACCTAAAGGAGCTTCAGCAACAAAGCATGGAATCTGATGCAACGCATTACACTACACTTTCCAAATGTCAGATGCAAGCATTGTGGGGTTCTTGGAGCGCTGAGGCCTGTATTCCCCTCCTCCAAGGTGGCAGTTCTTCGGCATAATTCCCCTTCCATGCCGTAGAAGACAAGTGGCCGCTCTCATCCCTTCCAGTTACTGACAATACATTCTAACTGCGTTTTAATGCGTTCCACATGAGGCAAAAGGAGCAACGCCGCCACCGTGTCCGTCAACGCGACGCACGGAGGACGGAGAGAAACCCTCAGTTACGGCCTGAGCCACAGGATTACAAGACACATGAAGTCACGGCCACGTGACCTGTGCGCGAATGCCATAAGCAAAAATGTGCTCCTGAATTTCGAGCGCGTAACTCTGCTCCTCTTCGACATGTCGGACATCGCGTTTCACATCCGGCTCGGTCGTCCTGCTCGCACGTGGATCCATTCAAGCCGCCACAGGAATATTTGGACGATGCTCAAATTATGAGAAAATATTATTCCCAAAGGAATCACACACATCTGGATGCGCAGTGTCGATTGTTTTATAAACTTCAAGCACCACCCATGAGGATGAATGCTTGTTGCGGGTCCCTGGTTTGCACCCGCTTAACAGAGGCCTACAAACAGGTTTTACGGACTCTCCCATCCATCTATTCGCATAGAATTAATATTTAGGGCCCAAAAGCACTAACAGTGCCCCCATTGACTAATTATTTGGGGGCGTAATGAGTAGATAATAAAGGGGGAAAGGGGCACAAGGTGGAGGCACAGCCCTCACTGTTAATCCTAACAATGTCAGGGAGGAAGGGGGAGAAAAAGGACAGGGGTGGAAGGGTCACATAAAAGTAAAACCTGTTCTGAGTGTTTGAGCTGCAATAATTAAAGCAACCCCAGGGAAACTTATTAAAAGCTCATAAAAAATAAAGTTCACCAATGCAGAACACCCTAATAAGTATACCATTCAGCGTTTTACAGGACGTGGCAACTTTACGAGCGACTGCCGGCGAAGGGGACACTCGGTCCTTCTGTTACTGCCGAGCTGACCCCGCGACTTTTACAGGCCTCGGCGAGAGCGAGACAGTGGGAAGGTGAGCGCTACGACGAAGCCGCGAACGAAGGCACGGGGAGTTCTGCGAGCGGCCTCCTAATCACGCCGGGTTTTCCAGAGGCATTACATCTCCAACATGACACAGGTCTGGTCCAAATTAAACCATTTCAACCGTGTTGCTGTTAAAATGTCACCATTAACATGGAGCTTGAGGAAAAAAAAAAAAAAAAAACCCCAGAAGTTTGCCTCTCCTCGTAAAGGCAGGTACTAGAGCTGGCTTGTTTAATTTTATTTTGCCATATGAAGCGCAACTTTTAAGCTGCTAACATCATGCCGAGTAGAGAAAAGGCTATTTGTCATCCTATAAATCACCGCAAGGAATCTGTTTTTCTCCTAGCAAACAGGTCCATGCTGAAACATCTGGCACAACATAATATAAATAATAATAACTGGGCGAGCCTTGTTCAAATGGAAGGCTTATTTATTGCATCAAGCGAGGCTGAATTTACCGTCTAAGTTAGGATCGGACCTTCGCAAATCACAAACACAAATACGAGCGACCCAAGCCGATACAATAAAAAAAGGTAAGAAAGTTCCAGAAGAATGAAAAACGCAACGCAAACGCATTCGTCCCGACAAGGAGTTAAACACACAAACAAATGATTCGTTGAGCTGGTTTTGGCCGCCGAGACTACGTCGCACACAAGGCCCAGAGCGTAGCTGCTATTAAAAAAAACCTTCGCCAGAGCAGCCATAGAGTAAACTTTGACCCTTTTTTTTCTCATATTGTAATATAAAGCTGGGGAGGGGGCTGCACAAATCATGAGGTGTCTTGACAAATTGATACTAAGAGGCTGCCAGACCTGGAGAGGCAGAAACTATGAGCTACTGGGATCTGCTCTCTGTACCTTTTAATTGCTTATGATCAGGGAATGAGTGCAGTGTGTGTGTGTGTGTGTGTGTGTGGGCAGGGGGTGTGGTGTCTGTCGGGGGGGTTAGAAGCAGCATATGGAGATTCCTGGAAATTTAAGGGCCAGCAGCGGATTTTGCTTCCAGACTCTCTCGATGCGGTAAAGTTTACCTTTCTCTCTTAGATTACTTGAGGTTTGTCGTAAGTCTGCGCCTCACGACGCCTGGAACCGCATCCTGTTGCCTGCGATACAACTGCCAGTCTGCAGGTTAATCCTGGCATGTTTGCAACCTTTATGATCCAACCCTGTGAGTCTTTTACTCAGACTCTTGCACGCAGGTCTGCATCGGACGCAATCTTTTACAAATAAAATACAGATTCCTGATCAAATTCCCACTGCTGCTGCAGCACCATTGACCAAGGTATTCACGCAGTAAAAATTACCCAGCAGTTTGAGTGGGCCGGGTGAATGTTCTGGACAAAAGCTAAATGGATGAATGAACAAACAAATTAAAATAAAAGACAAACGCTTTACAAAGGCGGCGGAAGAAAAACTGCCCCGTGTTTACAAAGCCTTTGAAAGCAGGTTTTGGCACCAGCAAATGCCAGCCTGGTGGCTGAAGGTATGGAGTTATGGAACCTAAAGAAGCTAAAGGCAGCCCAAATGGCCCCAGCAGCTGGTGGCTCACTTCTCCTGGCCTCCAGCAGTGAATGCAGGACTTCTCTCTCCTTGTCTCCAGTTTAAGTCATGATGCCTGGGACCTCACTGGGGGTGCTGGCTACTCGTGTCCTGTTTTGACGCTGAACGGATCGATCACTGTAGATGCGGCTTGTGCGGGTAGGCTACCTTGACCCGATAGATGCGCAAATGTGCATTTTAAAGTTTTTTAGTTCAACCCGCAGCTCAAATGTTACGCTGTGTCCGGCGGCCTATCTGGACATCCCTGGAAATTTCTCGCACAAGCATGCGACCGAAGCCCTTCGCACAGGATCCGATCCCGGAGCCCTTTCGGAGTCGGCATCCCCTACAGCGCGAGGCCGCGTCCGTCACGCCCGCGTTTCCCAAACGACGAAGAAACGCGATCGCGCAGCCAAGCCCCCAAAGGGACGAGGGAAGTCGCGAATTTACGAGGTCATCGAGGTGCGGCGGCAACGCGATTGCCGCGGACGCGCGGATCTGTCCAAATTTGCGAAGGGCTGCCATCTCGATCCGTCGCCCCGGCAACAAGCTCAGCCCGGTGTTTAGAGAAACCCGGGGATCTCAGCGCCACTGTCAAACCCTCGAAGTCTGCCTGGCTGAAACTCACTACATTTTCCAGGCCAATAATTAAACAGCTCCTCTCCTGGTAATTAACGTTTGTGAGTTTCACCAAAAGGAAATTTGACAAAAGTAATAAGGCCTCACGCTGACATGTGTGCTTTAGAAGGGTGTGAAAGACACCCAATTTTTCAACAATTACACATGTCTAAAATAAATGAAAATGAGCTTATTCAGTAATACAGTCTTGGTCTTGATTGGAACCAGATTTCGGCACGTTTCGCAGGACGGCGAAAAGCCGAGAGATTAGGTTCTCATTGCAGGGTGCCAGGGAACGCGGCGGCGAATGGAGCACATTAACCTTCCACCGCTGAATATTAATCAACATTTAATAAAATGAAAATAAAGCCTTTGCCACTTCAAATATTTTCAGATGTGACTCTACCTTTAATTTTGCCGGGCTTTTTTTTAAAAAAATTTTAGTTCATTTCGGCAAGCGAGATTTTCCTCGTCGCGGAGAGCGGGAAGTGAGGATTTGAAGAAGAAAAGTTGACCGACCAGCGTCAAGGTGAAGATCTGGCGGCAGAAGAGGCATCGCGTGGGGCCGTTCGACCCAAAGCGGTCGCCGCTTCCCTCGACCCTCGTCTCCTCATTCCTACACGGGTCCAACACCTTCCTTCGTAACCTTTGGATTTCATGGTCAGCGGTAATAACTGCCGCAGAATTCACGCGTGCCACACATATCGAAGAAGCAAAGGCAAATTTGTGGCTTGTATTTGCGCCCAAAATCTCTACCGTTTTTATTTTGCAGGTGTCGGGGAGCTTTCCAAGCAGCTCACCTTGGAGGGGTTATTCGAATCGTAGCCGAACGCGCCTTGAGATGTAAACTCAAAACAAATTTTTACAAACCCGGCCTTTCGGAAAAGGGTCAATAAATCCCAAAGCTGAAATCCTGAAATAAATACTCAGACTGACATATGTTTATCAGAATAATGGTAGTCTGCTGTGTCAGGTATAAATGGAGAAACGTATCTAAACCTGCGGTCATCCTGCTGAATAAGGCAGGGTCATCACAGCTTAGACTCAATGCTGGTTTGGTAGGAACTTCACTTTCTCTGAGCTCAAGTGCAGCTCATGTCAGATAAAGCAGACACGCAAGGGCATATCGATGTTTCGTGGACATTTACCTTTTAGTTCTCGTCGCCAGGTTTTCACAGCCCTCCAAAACAGGAAAACCAAGAAAACAACCGCAGGGTAAACGCGGTCGACTAAGCTTCGATAACTTCATATGTAAGAACTTTCATGACTGGCGCTGTTGACAGGGGATTAAGCAAAACCTCAAAGCTGTGAGCTGTTTTCGTTCCTGTCAATGCCGAACGTAGTGAGTTCTCCAAAAACAAACAGGAGGAAGTAGTGTTGGTTTTCAAAGGGCGAAAATATCAGTTGGCATGAAAAGGGGTGCCATACGTGAACGCCTTGGCACGGCCGGAGTCAACAACAAAGTCAATAACTCTGGGAACCATCCTGGCATCTATTTCAGCAACAAGAAAGTTGCCCATAGCCGGGCAGCGACGTGGTGTTTCTACTAAACACAGAGTCCCTGTATTTTCACACCGAAGCCCTCAGCCTCCCCTCAGACTTGACTTACTGCTGCCAAATCTGACAATTATGAAGCGCAAAGTTCTACGTAGTACAAAATTAAGTTGGTCAGATGGAAAACGTTCTCTCAAAATCGATTTCTGATTTGGGGAAATCGGCTTATGTCGAGCTGAAGCTGACGAAAAAAATTCTTCTGAACCCCGAAGGACGAATTTTACGCGACCTCTTACCCTCATGCAACTCAGCCTTTGCTATTCCTGTCCTCAAGGTCACCAAACTGTACTTATGCACCAGGAAAGAGATCTGCAGGTTCCCTTCTCTGTAACACATCCGTCCTTCCTTCCCTTCCTGCATCCGATGACTGATTTTCCGGTGAGAAAACTTCCGAAATGCTCCTTCCAGTCTTTTTCTTTAAAGCTTTAAAATAATTACCCAGGGGAGTCTTCACCGCTGATGGTGCCACTCCCAACAGTCCCCCTTCACCTCTGGCCCCCAACTCAGCTCCCACACCATGACAGCCCTCATATTCCATCGAGCAACTAAAGTTGATTGGGATTTTAGTCTCACCCCTCCATCCCCCTCCTTTTCAAATCCATTACCCCACAACACCATTGCGGAGACAAAAGGAAAACGGGTTTATGGCGTTCTACCTTTTATATTCCATATCCCTTCATATATATTTCATATTCATAACTGTTTTCCCTGTCCGTCCAGAGAGAAGATTTCTGTGACTGAGAGAAGTAAAAGAAAATCTGTTGGCCCAGCAGCGTCCAAGGAGACCAAGCTAAAGCAGGGATCTTTCTTTTCTTAGTGACGCGAATCCTGTCACACTTTACGGATTCCACGCCAAATTTAGATCGACCCAATGAAACACGGAGCGCGGCTGCCAATCCCAGGATTTGGGTTTTACGAATCGTAAAATCAGGACAAGAATTGGAGTTCACCAGCCAGAGTCATGTGGTGAAAGCCACGCAAGCCAGGGATCGCAGAGCCACCCACGCCCCCCCCGCCTACACCGTCCAGACAGCGAAGCGCACGACTCAGATCTAAATGGGAGGAGACGCGGCTGTAAAATGCACACGGCGTTATTACGATATTATGACACATTTGTAAGGGGAACTGCCAAACTACCCAAAAACAAAAAGCCTTTACCAGAAGGAAAAAATGGAATGATCTCTACCCATTTTATTTGCTCATAGGGTGGCACCAAGAATTTTTTATTCGTGGCTCATTAAACCCAGCAACGTCCAGAAAAGTACGGCAAACTCCTTCTTCTGACATTAAGTTTTTTGTTACCCTTTCTGTATGCTTGCTTCTTTCTTCTTCTTTTCAAGCCGGGCTGCCACACAGACGATCTTTGCAAGAAGGTTTGCAGTTGTGAGGCCTGTAGCCCTGGAGGCCCTGTGCACTCAGGTGTAATGGAACGAAGGCTGGGAAGGCTTCAGAAGTGCAGGTGCCTATAAGAAGATGGTAACTCTAGATGTTTAATTACAAGTCTTCGCCATGAGAGGAGCAGATGCTTCCTGGAGACCCGGTGAGTCACGGCCTTTTCTCTCATGGGCTGCAAGAACGGGACGTGCCCATGTGTCTACAGATTGAAAGTACCAAATAGGTTTAATAGCTGCATCCAATAGAGTGCTCTAGCAAGAGTCTGAAATCACTTCTCTTTGGACTCGGAAAACATACTGTACATACAGCAGTACAAACACAGCTCCTCAAGAGCGGCAGGCGGCCGTGAGGGGGAGTAGCAAAGCAGCGATCCACAGCGGTACGGCTGAGGACAGGGGATCCGGGTGAATCTAATAAACCGGACCGAATTAGGCTCGCTGTCTCTACACCGCACCCACGTGCGCTGCTCGAACACCCGCTCCGAGGAAGTGAAAGGAAGCAATTTCCTCCGCCTGTAATCTTAGAAGGCAGCGCAGGGGCTCCTAGCGGCACCGGTGCCGCCACTATTGGGCTGGCCCAGTCAAAGCACAATGTCCCATGGTGCTGAACCCGTCGCGAACCTGGCGAAGGCCCGGAAGAACTGCTAATGCACTCCACCGCTTGTCTGCTCTCTGCTCCCTGCTTCGTAAGGACTGGTGGGGGTGGGAGCAACCGCTAGTTTTTGGCCAGACAAGGGCTCACATACTGGTCCTTCTCCAATTCCAAACAATTATCGCTTGAAATGCAGAAAAAAATGCATCCTGATTTTACTTTAATAATGTAACCTTTTCCAGAAGGCCTGTTTTTGGTCAGTCTGAAAAAAAAAGACAGGGAAATGAGGAGTCTTAGTTTTTCGGAGTCACGATCGGCCTGTGCGAACGGCATGTATTTCGCCACTTTTTTATTTATTTATTTTTTTTTTACACATTTGCTACGCAGCAACACCACATAAAACGAAAAATGGCACAGGCAGAACGCACACCTTTAAGCACTCCTTCGTGTGCAAATTGCATTTTTAACTGAGTCCGATTTCAAAAAGGCTGGGCCGCAGTACTGCCCTCTGATGTAAAGAGGAATGGTTTGGCGGAGAGAGCCTGCAGACGTTTTGCAGTGCTATTCTCCAGCTTAAGGAGTCCACAGAACAACAGCAGCAGATCCACGGGCGCCATGGTCACCTGAGGGCAAGAACTTCTACCAGCAAGGTACCGAGTTAATTGACTCACTCAGCATGTCTCTCAGTCCCTCCCCATTGAACTAATCCAGCTAAGGCTGTGACACCAGATCAGAGGCCCAACAGCTCTGAACCAGTTATGGGCTTCATTACACCCCTAAGTTCTCAAGTTCTCATTCATTACATGGACAGGAAATCGCTTCACCTGGTTCTCCAGGTGCAAATCAATTGTTCTTTTAGAAATAACTCAAAAGGCTGCAGCACTGCATGCTGCAAGGATTTATGTGAGGATCTGAGTTTTACTCGCTGTTAAAAGAGTAATCATTTCCAAACCCCGCGGTTTAAATACTGTATGAACAAATATTACGTATTTTTTAAATCGTTTGACATTTCAAAGCGGCATCTATTTTTCACACTCATAAAAAAGCAAGAGTCGCTTTTCAGTTTTGAAAGAATAAAGTTGACAAAAACAATCCACGTCCAAGCCTTGTTTGTTAGGCATCGCTGAAATGGTCCACCAAAGCAGAAAGGGAACTGGGAAAGCCATCAGATATCATCACTCTTTCATTACCCTTCCATTTCACGGCATCACACTGACTGTGCTGAAATAATGGACCTTTTCACGGAATTATAAAGGCTCGAGGATTGTTGAACAAAGGGTAAGGACAGGAGCTGTGGAGGCGACGGAGTGCGGACAATGTGCATATAAATGCCACATTCTAACAGAGCGCGACAGCGGTGAAAGTCTGAGTCCTGGACCTCCTTTTCTATGTCACCCTGTTCTGAGACATGACATCAGGGCAACAACACTGTGACATTGTGAGCCAGAGGACGAAGCTGGATTTGTGCCCTGCTGTGTTTCCACCTTGGCAGTTTGGAAAGGACTCAACAAGACTTGGCAAGGTTGCATTTGGCAGTCAACACTTTACTAGCCAGCATGCTGAGGACCGTCTCACCAGCGTGAAGACATCTTGCCTACAGCACTTTCTAGGTTCTGCAGCTCTGCTGTCGTGCAACCTTTTAAAAGAAACTACGAGCTGTATGCAAATTTCAGGCCGTCCTTCCATCCATCCATTATAAATAACTTCTTTATTGGGTCAGGGTTGCAACAATCACAAGCCTATCCCAGAATCACCAGTGCATTGAAAAATATGCAAATTTCTGTTTCGAATTAAATTGTCATAGGTGGGAAAAACACAATGAATCACCAGTCACGTCAGGGATAAGAAAATGGGGGAAATATTAGAATATTTCTCAAAAAGTTAAAAGGGAAAAAAGTTGCATTTCTGACAAAGTTCAAATGATGAAATGGCCAAACAGTTGCGTCCTTCGGAGTCCATTTCTGCAATGCTGAAAAATAAAATGGAGGAGCAGGTGGCATCACACCCATTCCCTGAAACAGATACTCCACCAGTTGCCGGACGGTGCAGTGACTGGGTTGACCAGCAACGACACAAACGGAACGCAAATTTTGATTTTCTTGGCGAGTATGGGCTTGGATGAGAGTGGGTCATCAGAGAGCGTGAGTCAGCAAGTTACGGTGAAGCTGCAAAAATGCACCGAAATCCATGCCCAGAAAATATTTCCATCTGTGAATCACTGCAGCCAAGCTTGGATAAATCTGAGCTCTGAGCTGTTACATTAAGTGTTTGATAATAAACTTATAGAAGCCGTTCGTAAAGCGTCGCAAATCTATTATACCTTCAAGGGATTATAAAGCATATCCTTCGCATTCACCACACAGCATCTTCCTAGTCATGCAAGGCATAAAAAGGTCCTCGCGATGTAAGTTTGGGTAGCGTTGAATCGCTGTTGTCTGTGCGCAGCACTCGCTTGACCCCGGAAAAGAAACAAACGGACGGGAGAGCCGTGTCCGCACCTATGGCCTCCCCCTCCGGCCCACCGGTCGCTTTGGGATCCACGTTAGCGCGCAGGCCTTTCGGAGCAACTGGTTGCACCGGACCAGGATTTGTCTGCACGCGGGTCGGGAGCCAAGGCAGAAGTTTTATTGCCTTGTGCAGCAGCCCAATCATGCTGACCTCAGTCAGACAGATACAAAGCAGGGTTACATGATGGGAAACAGGGCTCAAAATCAGGTTTCACGTTGGACTTCGGATTTCAGTTTACTAGCACGTGAGATGGCGGGCAAGGTGAGGGTGGCTCTGGTTACTCACAACAGATTTGGATCAGCTTTCCCTACCCAACCCCCAACCCTAAACGTTATAATGCAAACTATCGACCTAACTTAAAGTCGGATAACTACTGTGTTATCGATATGAAAATGCAGTACAGTCATGGCCAAAAGTTTTGAGAATGGCACAAATGCTGGTTTTCACAAAGTTTGCTGCTTCAGTGTTTTTAGATCTTTGTACATATGCCCACGAAGCAATTTAGCCCCCACCCAGAGCCTGGAAAACTGCTGTTGGGAGAGGTGTTCACTCCTACATTTTTACACACAAACTGACCGGCATAAGAAGAAGAAGAAGCGTTTAGCTGACGGCTCCCCTTCCGCCCTTTCCTCTTTTCGCAGTTGCAGGTACTAAGAGGAGAAGTTTTCACGGAATTGATCGGCCAGTATCTCTGGGTCAATACGGGCTTCCTTTCCCACACGTCTTATCAGCCGAAGCAAAAGCACTTTCCCTCACCTACAGTATAAAGGCGGGAGAGATAAGAAAGCAGATTACAAATATCCTTTGCAGGGTGTCCACCATTACAGCAAATAAAGTCAAACGACAGAAAAAATAAACAAAAAATCTTCACAACAGCCTGGGCCGAATGAGGCACATCCCACTCCTATAGTCTGCACTCAAGGTTAGAGAAGGAAGAAAACATTATGCCTCGGATCCCATCTGCTCCGCAACTCTGTGGAGATGGAAAACAAATTGTGCAAACCCTTTTTGCCTTTGGTGTTGACACCCGTATTTTGCCGTGTCACAGTTTGTTTTATCCATTACAGGGAGTCTGGCCTCCAGCCGACTGGACAATCTTTGCCATCATGGCTCACACCTATTGAACAATTAGGTGTGGCTGCCATTAAAACGCAGGCTCGGTTAAGTGTGGCTGGCTGGCATTTCGAGACAGCACCGTGCCAGCACATCTTTCATATGAAACAAGCACTTTCTGGTTGCATTTATTCTCGGACGCAGTCCGTGCTGTGCCTAACACAGCGGCTAAGAATTTGGGGCTTGTGTTGGAAGCTGAGGACTCCAGTGAAGTTTATTTAAATTTATTTTGAAGGAAATTATGCAAAAAAAAAAAAAAACAAAATATGAACTGAAGTCATAAAATGTTTTGGTAAAAATAAAAAATATCTTGGTGCAACCGAACAAAAATAATGGTTAAGCTATTTTGATTAAACCTTTCAGGGAATTCAAGAAGATACGGAGATGATTCTGTGCCGGATGGGAAAGAGGTACGAGAAAGCACGAGGGATGACACAAGCACCGCTTTCTGAAGGTGTCAGTGGAGTGATAAGTCCTGTTCAAACTTTGCTCAGCTCGAGGTTCCATGTGTCAACAGCTGCCCGTGCCCAAATGCTCTGATCTTCTCGGGCAAACATCCAGTCCTGGCCATCAACCAAGCAAGCAGATCACAATCAACCTGGTTTAGCCACTTCTAGGCACCTAGAGATCCAGAGTCCTCTGCAGGACCGTGGGATCGAAGCACAAACCTGAAGCTAAAAGAAATTTGAGTTATTGCTGCTGCAATGTTCACTTCTCTGAAAAGCAAACAGAACAATCATAGCACATCCACAATGGAAGTGCCAGCAGAAGTGACAATGTTTTCTTCTCGGCAAGGTCCTTTGAACCCGAGTTACTAAATATTCGACTCCATAAAAGCACTTCAATATTTTCAACCACATAAGTCAATATTAGTTGACTCCACTGCCAACTTTTTAATCCAGAGAGAGGTATAATTCTTATGAATTACTGAAAGTTATGCATATATTTGCCTCTTTTACCTTGGATGGGATGCTAGTCTATAACAGGCAAACCGCACACTCATTCACTCACTCCGAAACACGATGAGGGCACTTTGGTTGCAGTTTTACCAGGAACACGTGTTTGGACTGTAAGAGACAACCGGAGTGCATGAAGGAACGTCATAGAAACACGCAAACTCCACACAGACTGAGCCAGATCCAAACGCCAGCCCAGGACCTTTGAGGCACCAGTGCTACCAGCTGCTGTGCCGCCTTTTACGGGTATTTTACAAGAGAAAATCTGGTTAAAACTTTTTGCAATAGGAAAGTACGGCAGGACGCCTTTCAGGAGCTCAAACTTTTAAAAAATCTTTTAGTTGCAAGTCCATTCCCTTAACCACGATGCTGAATCTGCTATGTCACAGTTTTTCATATGGGACATCTGTGCAGAAGTGACAGTCGTGTCCCCGTGCCCTGCGGCATCACGGGATGCTGGGGAGCCAAAATATCGGAGAGACGCAAGGTCACCCCTCGCCAGTTCGTCTCTGCCTCCACCTCCACCTCCCGTTTATGTCTGCCGCAGAGGCCCCAGCTGTGTGCATTCCGCTCATTCTTCATAGGGGCTCGAGCCAGGTAAGTCAAACAAGGGCAGCGGCCTCCTCCCAGACGTGCAGGCAGGTGCCAGGCCTCAGCAGGCTGCTTTCATCGGGATTTCTGCAGACCCTTGCCCACCTCTTTGTGGGTTCTCGACCTCATCCGAAATATCTTTGCATCACTCAGGGTGAGCAGGCATGGGGAGCTGCTTCCCTCCGACTGCATTTTTTCATCGGGGGGGGGTGAGGGGACCTCACGGTGATGCTTGCTGTGGGCAGACAGAAGACAACGGACCCCCTTCCCAAAACAGAACTGGGGGCCGCTATCGGCCATTCCACCCAGTTCCAGGGTCCCTTTGGTGCCTTTCGACCTGGCTGCAATCCCCCACCCTGGGACAGGAGAGCTACACTCCAGAAGCAGCCCGCATGTACCTGCAGGCTCAGCCACAGCCAACTCTAACATAAACAGCAAAATACTACAGTTTTACAGCATCCAATGTGGTAAACACAGAACGCAGCCTTTAAGGCAGCAACCTCCCCTACTTGTGCACATGCAGAGGCGCGTGCGCGCACACAAACGCGCGCACACCTCGACAAATTCTTCGCTAAAACATGCCGCAGAAGAATCCTAGAAAATATGGAGGGGTGGCAGACATGATTTAGCAGTTTACGCCTAGTGTTTACCTTGAATTTTCTAACGCCATGGCTCCAACTCAAGCTGAGAAGTTTCCCAGGGCCCGATGTGCTCTGCAAGCCCCTTCCCTCCCACACCCCGGCCTGACCCCCAGGCACCTGTGTCCGGTGTTGGGCAGCCATTATTCGGCGTTTAAAAGCAGCGGTAGCGACACATTGGCTTGGGTTTATCTACAAGTCAGGGATTTCCAACTGTGGGCAGGCGGGCAGCGATAGACGTGAATTTCTATGCCGGGATGACTGAAAGGACAGATGGGTGACAGTGATGATCCACTTTCGGATCCTTTGAGTCTCCTGATGCTGGGACACCCAATAAAACTCAAACAGATTACAATGTGGAGAAGTTGTCACAGCTGTACGATAAATTCCAGAGTGGCAGGTAGCTTAGCGGTTACAGCCGCTGCTTTCGGACTCAAGGGACCCCGGCTCGAACGCAAACGCTCGCTGCAAAACCCTTAAGCAAAGTGTTTACCCTAAATTAGCCCAGTAAAAATTGCTCAGGTATACAGATGGGTAAATCGGTGTGCATAGTTTAACACTGTAAGGTGCACCGGCGACCATCATAGCCTACGCAGGTATTGCTTTTCACGCTCGAGACCAACATGGTTTCTGTATTCCTCTGGAAAATCCATTAAAGACGTTACAAGGCACAAACGTTCGAGTCGCCGCGGAAGCGTGCGGTTGCCTCTTTCGCGAAGGCGCTAACACAGACCGACAAACGCAGCTCCGTGCATCTCGACCGTACGCGCCGGGCAGGCCCCCGGGCCGAGGAGACGGGCCCGAGCGCTCGAAATGCAGGCGCGCGATTACAAGCGCGGTTGACAGCCCAATGGGGCACCGATTTTAATGGAATTGTGAGGCTGCAGCCCTGGGGGGGTTGAGGCAGAGCAGATTCGGCGCACCGCTGGTGGAAGGGGGGGGCCGCATAGCAGAACTCAGTCCTTTTTACTTTCCTATTGAACGTTTGAACAAATGAGCGCAGCCTAATAAGAGCCGGGGAGGCGACGCAGCTGACAATGCTGGGTATTATACGGGCGTTTAAATAAATACCGTGTTGTTCTGTTAACTTTAAACACCCCCACCCCCCCATTGTCTCTTACACGCATTGCTGCAGTTTGGCCGAAGACACAAATACGAGCGCCGTCCGATTATCCGTGTGTTTGCACAGCACAGCCCTGCCCGAGTTTATGTTGACTTTAGGTTTCCTCTCTCGGCTACACGCAGCAGCAACAACAACGCATCGACTGACCGGGAACCGTTTCGGAACGCTCGGATTTTCCGAATGACGGAAAATACCGGCCAGCTAGAAGACAGGCAGAAGCAGGTAGTATGGTGGTCAGTGGCGCTGACCTGGCGTCGAAGGGCCGAGTTTCAGATCCGGTCTCGCGCTACAGTTCCGACGAACAAGGCTCGAAGCCTAAATCGTTCTAGTAAAACCAAATGGACAAATGGTTGCAAGAAGACCGACGCTGTAAATTACTTTGGAGAAAAGGGTCTGGTGGAGAATAAAAAACATGCCGAGGCGCCATGCAGCTTCCGCAACGGGGCAGCTTTCCGTAGCGCTGCGGAATACGGGTTCGCAACCCCAGACGTTAAAGCCCGTGGGGGGTCCGGGTCTTCAGCTCAATCTCTGCTCTGCATTGAAGCGGCTCCCTGCACAGTTGCTCCTCGCTTCCCCTGCTTGCCACCTGAGGGGTGAACTGAAAAATGTTCCCCACTGCCGCAAGTTTGGAAATTCTTTGCAGGGCGAACAGCGGTTTATTTAAAAACAGGAAACTCGCGCGCGCTGTTAAAACAATGTCGACAACGGATGCTAATTGTCCAGCTCTGTTTATACAACAAATCCTTGTAATACCTTCGGTAAACAGACAGGCAGTTACGCTTTTATAGTCCCAGCTCATTTGAGGAACAAAATGACCGACTCCATGGCCGTCTGTAGCGGTGAGAGAGGGACACATCTGTAAAGTATTACGTGCACACTTCAGGTAGCTTCGGAGAGTGCACGAGCTAGCAAAACTATTCCTAAAATTACATTTCCACAACATTACCTGCACAAATAAACAACCGCGCAACACAAACTGGTCGGCCTGCAAAACATTAATGGCTCCACGGGTAGGACAACTGCTCGCGTGGCTGTGAGAAGACAGCCACAGCCCGGGGAGGACACCGGCGCTGCACAGCACAGGCCTAAGGGAGGGGGGGCACATGTCCCCCAGTGTTCGGTAAAGTTTAATAACGTCCCCGCGATGTGTATAAGTGAGTACTGCTGATAAGGAATTAATATTGCACGGTTTAGCGATAAACGTGAACCGTCGCGCTGAGAACTGGGCATATTTTACCGGGGATCGGAGCCCGGAGCCGTGTCCAACCATCAGATCCATGTGTCACCCCCAGCAGGTCCACCGTGACACCTCTGCCCCGCACATCCAGCAACTGGTAGAAACGCAGAAACAAATGCTCTGAGACGCTCATCGCGAGAGGAGCTGTTGTGAAATGTTTCACGGATCATTATTATTTTTTCCTCATGCCACATTTCTCATAACACATATGTGGAAATTTGGCGAAATGTTACAATTGTACATTATCTAAAATTTGCTCATTCTGCATTATAAACACATCCGACTGTATCTTAGGGTATTTTTTCAGCATACGGTCATTTTTCATGATGGCATTTTTGGCTGCAGTGGCTAAAGACTGCTGACTGTAAAGATGGACTTAAGAAAGAAAAAACTTCATGCAGTCAAACTGCAACATTTATATTTTTTCCAAACGCATTTGGCATTATTGCACAGCTAGTAAATGCTAGTATATACATTCATAACTTTGTGAAGAAGGAGGACAATGGAGTCTATTTATTTTTGCAATAATACTTTGAAACTGTTCTTTTTTTATTTACTGTTTTGGAACAATCATAATTTGCCTCATCACACGTATTCCTCCTTATTTCTACAGCGGCCATCTGTAACACAGCTGTACATTACAGACATTATTCTTCTGTGTGCTTTTTGCTGTTATGGTACATTTCAGTCACGAAGGCCAAAAACTTACAGCATTGTTGTGAAAGTCACCAAATAACTGAAAGAAATTCTACTACTGGACTCCGAACTGTATCCTCTTATTTTATTATCTGTCTTATTGTATTTAGCTGCCACTGATGTCCAGGACATCTCGCAGTGTTAGAAAATGTACCTTACAGTTATTCCCCAGCTCTTACAGTGGGGTTTTCTCACTGCGTTGATGCATGGGTCTTGCAGCAAGACTGGAATTTTAATAGCAGCTTTCACACTACAGGACCGCAGTCCTAAGTGGCACCATCTGCTGCAGAGCTTGACTTCATTTGAAGGCAGGTAACCACATCTTTTCTTTTTTAATAACACTTATTTGTGAAATTAACGGTATTTTTATGAGGCGCAAGTCCGTCGGTAAACGCACGGTGGACCGATGTCTCCCTCTATCGGTCAGACGAGGCGTGACTCTCGGGCGCACAGCCCGGTTCGCCTTTCAGAAGAGGGAAATAAAGAGCGATAATAATAATAATAATAATAATAATAATAATAATAATAACAACGTTACGCGTTGTTATAAAATCAGAACCCGTTAAGTATCATGCTGGAACGTCTCACTTTGGTTTTAGTTGCAAAAAATAAAATAATGCGTTTACGAGTTATTTCATATGGATTGACTGAGAGCATCAGGTGAGACATGAAGGTGAAGGGCGGCCATGATTATTATTATTATTATTATTATTATTATTATTATTATTATTATTATTATTATTATTGTTGTTGTTGTTGCTGTTGCCATACAAACCCGATGGTTATTGTGGCTGCACTTCCCTTGCGGGGACGCGGATTGGCCCTGCAGCTGAAAGCTGGAAAACTCTGCGGCTCGACGGTGTTTTTGTCGCCTTTAGTGTCGCCCCTCAGCAGTCAGCAGCGGCGTGTGGGCACGAAAAGTGTCACAGCAAAAAAAAAAAAAAAAAAAAAAGTGCAAAATGCAACAACGGCAAGAAAAACGCGTAAAAGCGGCCGAAGACGAGCGGGAGAGCGGGTTTGTGGCGCAACAAACGTGCAGCGGAGCAAGAGTGCCAGGGAGCGGGATGCGCACGCAGACGCAGCGCCAGTCGCTCCCGCAAGTGACTCAGTGCGGATCGTGTTCGGTCCCGCCCCGCCAGACCCCCCCCCCTCGCCGTGGCCCGTCCCTCCCGCATCTCCCAGCGCCGCTGCATTTATAAAACCGGGCGACGGAGCCTCGGCGCTCCAGACTCGGGGACTGTGGACGTGACGCGTAGGCCAAGGGGACCGACAAGCGCGACCGAAACGGATGCAGCGCGGGACCGCCGCCGCCGTGTGCCTACCTGCCCTCGGCCGCCATTCCAGCACGCCGTGAAGAGAGACGCCCGAGCGCCGCAGGGACTTCGCGCCTTCTCGCCTTCTCGCTGGCTGGAGCAGATACCTTGGCGCCTGCACAGCGCTCCAGCGCACAACCGGGGAGCTGCCGTGCGCTCAGCGGACACCCCCGCCTCTCCTCTCCCCTCCCCCCCGCACCGCACGCCGCTCTTCTCCGGCTTTCCTCAAGGTGCAGCGTCCGGTCACCGCCGTCGCGTATGAATCTCCTCGACCCCTTCCTCAAGATGACGGACGAGCAGGACAAGTGTCTCTCCGACGCCCCGAGCCCAAGCATGTCTGAGGACTCGGCCGGCTCCCCCTGCCCGTCCGCCTCGGGCTCGGGCTCCGGCTCCGACATCGAGAACACGAGGCCCGCGGAGAACCGCGCCGCCGCCGCCGCCGCTGCCGCCGCCGCCTCGGACGCCGCGCTCGGCGACTGCAAGAAGGACGACGAGGACAAATTCCCGGTGTGCATCCGCGACGCGGTGTCCCAGGTGCTCAAGGGCTACGACTGGACCCTGGTGCCCATGCCGGTGCGGGTGAACGGGGGCAGCAAGAACAAACCGCACGTCAAGAGGCCCATGAACGCGTTCATGGTGTGGGCGCAGGCGGCGCGCAGGAAGCTCGCCGACCAGTACCCCCACCTGCACAACGCCGAGCTCAGCAAGACCCTGGGCAAGCTGTGGCGGTGCGTGAAGTGTGCGTGAGGTGTGCGTGGGGCGTGCGTGAGTTGTGCGCGAGGTGGGGTGGGTCGCCGCGCGTCACCGTGCGCTCGGCGGCCGAAAGCGTAGCAGCCGGCGCCCAGCTGACAGGAGCAACCTTGCGAAACTAAATCTGAACTAACCTAGCCTTTAAAGCTCTTACTCTAACCCTAACCCTAACCCTGTTAGCTGGTTTATTCTCAAACGGCTAAAGCCGGCAGGGGTGCCCCGGCGCGCTGGTCAAGTACTGGGGGGTGGGGGCGGGTGAAAGAAATCACTGTGGAGTTGCAGATGTTTTGGCATCCCCGGGCTTCTTTTGACGCGCCGGTCCTGCCCGCGCGGTGTAGATCCTCGAGTCGGAAACCGAGCCCGGCTTGCGTCGCTCAACTGTTCCTGCGCGTTTTCCGCAGGCTGCTGAACGAAGGCGAGAAGCGCCCTTTCGTGGAGGAGGCCGAGCGCCTCCGGGTGCAGCACAAGAAGGACCACCCCGACTACAAGTACCAGCCCCGGCGGAGGAAGTCGGTGAAGAACGGGCCGAACGAGGCGGAGGACGGCGAGCAGACGCACATCTCCCCGAACGCCATCTTCAAGGCCCTGCAAGCAGACTCCCCGGCCTCCAGCATGGGGGACGTGCACTCCCCGGGGGAGCACTCCGGTGAGACTCCCCTCACCCTGTCTTTTCCACACGTGCGCGCACACCTGTAGTCCACCGTCCGCTCGGCACGTTGAAAAGTTTACTTTAAACCGCAAGAGGCGGCGATGCTCCCGCAGACATCTGTAAATCATTAAGTATTTTACGAGCCGTAATGCAAGTGTGCCATCTGTCTTTATTGTGCCAGCAGTATCTCCTCCTTATGAAATCCTCCCGTGGGCTGATTATATAAGGGCACTTTCCATAAATCTTATCTTTTGCACTCTAATTTCAAAGGATATCTATATGAGCTCGTTGTGTATATCGGTTATGTCCTGTCTGCGTTGTTTAACCCTTTGCTTCCCGTTTTGCCCTCCCTCAGGCCAATCCCAGGGCCCTCCCACGCCTCCTACTACTCCCAAAACAGATGCTCCGTCTGCCAAAGCGGACCTGAAGCGCGAGACCCGCCCCCTGCAGGAAGGCCCCGGCAGGCAGCTCAACATCGACTTCCGAGATGTGGATATTGTTGAGTTGAGCACCGACGTCATCGAGGCTTTCGACGTCAACGAATTTGACCAGTACTTGCCGCCCCACGGCCACCCAGGTTTGCCGCTGGCCGCTTCAGGCCACGGGCAGAGCGGGCCGGTCACCTACACGGGCACCTATGGCATCAGCAGCACCCCGGTGTCCCAGGCGCCTGGTGCCAACGGGCACAGCTGGATGCCCAAACAGCAGCAGCAGCAGCAGCCTCCTCAGCAGCAGCAGCAGCAGCAGCAGCAGCCGCCTCCTCAGCAGCAGCAGCACTCGCTGACCGGCCTCAGTGGGGACCAGGGCCCGGCCCAGCAGAGGGCCCCGCACATCAAGACGGAGCAGCTCAGCCCCAGCCACTACAATGAGCAGCAGGGCTCCCCCCAGCACGTCAGTTACGGCTCATTCAGCCTGCAGCATTACGGCAGCCCCTCCTACCCCGCTGTCGCGCGCACGCAGTACGACTACTCCGACCATCAGGGCGCTGCCGCCGCCGCCTCCTACTACAGCCATGCCGGCGGCCAAGGATCCGGGCTCTACTCCAGCTTCAGCTACATGAGCCCCACCCAGAGACCGATGTACACGCCCATCGCCGACACGGCCGGCGTCCCCTCTGTCCCCCAGACCCACAGTCCGCAGCACTGGGAGCAGCCCGTCTACACACAGCTGTCCAGGCCCTAAGGCGGAGGAGACCGGTGGGAGGACTGAGCCCGGGCAGAGGCCCTCGCTGTCCAGCCACGCCACCATTTCACACGGGTCATCGCCAGCCGCGAGGAGATGAAAAGCTGGACTTTCAGTGCTGAAAGTGTCAAAATGGCTAACACAGTGCCTTTTTATGCTTCAAGTTCTGATTATATTTTTTTAGATATGATTAAAAACTTTTTGGAAAAGAAGAATCCTCTGTGAGGACTGATTTAAATATAAATATTTTAGTATGTACTGTGTATGTTTCATGACGTTTGTGATCTTGTTTTTCGGGGAATTGTACATATCTGTAGACAGAAACAAGCTCTTATTTTTTTTCTCTAAATCCTGTAATTGAGCTTCTTTATTGCCTTATTTCTTCGCCCACATATTTTTGTACAGACAGTCAATATTTCCCAGCTTCCTTCCAGCGTGTGTCGACCTGGTTTCTCTGCGCATCTTGTTGTCTGTACCGGTAGAACGTACGAGCTTTTGTGCCCAGTGACTCTTCGGCTTACTTTTGCACCACCTTTTCGCCAGGAGAATCGTCAGCGACGGAAGCAGACGTCTGGGGGGGGGGAAGGAAAAATTAAACAAAAGGTCTCTGGAACACTGTTACCAGCGGCCAACAGTTGCGCACCCAAGGGCCTTGTGGCGTTATCGGATGCAGCCGAGCCATCCGCGAGCTCGGAGACCACGTAGCCTTCCGTGCCTTCAGTGCCTGTGGAGCAGGAGCCGCCGACCCCGAACGGGTCGGCCCCGGCGCCGTGCGACCCGCCTTCCACCCGGCGGCGCTTTCCCAGCGGCCTCAGGAAAGAGCCCTTTCGCCCAGGGGTTCTTCGGCGGGGCTCCTGTTAATGTCGTCTTGTCACCCACTTCCCCCTGTCTTAACCTATAATTTATTTATTAGCATTAATTTTATTTGGAAGTAACTATTGTGCATTTCTAGTTCTTAACTGAGCTGTATACGACTAAAATAAGAAAAAAGTTACCGTTTGAAATAAAAAGCAACATATTAAACAATTTTTTATTTTTATTTTAGCCTAAAGGTACACTTGTCTAAGTCATGGTACAAACTGTAACGTTTATTTATCGTTTGTAAATTGTCTCCTTTTGTTATTTAGTTGTCTGCAGATTACTTTTAATGAAAACTGGATTTGAAATTTAAGAAAAACTGGAATTTTCGCATTCTAACAAACATGAACAATGTTTATTTGAAGCCGTGGCTGCATTGTAAAAAATGTCATTCTTTATGGAATTACCATCATACTGGTTATTTTTTTTATTTTTTTTTTTTTATTTAAAAGAAAGGTCTATTTCGTATTTTACGTGGTTTAGTTCGGAGGTTGGCGATTTGATGCAACCGAACAAATTTTTTTGCGTTCATAGTTGAAACATGTTATTGTCTTTACAGAAGATTATCTTTTGTATGATATTGTTTGCAATAAACATAAAATGTGTCTAAGATGCGATTGCGTTGCTGCTCCTTTCGCAAAACCGCCCTGGAAGAGCGCCAAAAAAGGAACAAAATAATTACTGACAAACATTTAGTTAAAATGATTTACAGAAGCCCTCTGTACAGAAATGCAGGAACGATTCCAAGTTTACATCTCCTGTGGGGTTAAATACCCGGCTTTAAATAAGTACCCCGGGACGTCACGTTCCGCGTGTAAAGGGGCACCGATGCCATCTTCTCTCATTCTTTCCGGCAGATTCCGTGAGGGGTTTCTGCGGGGGTTTCTTCCCGCTGCAGCGGAGTAGATTTAATTCTGTGAAATGGACTTGCGCCGAGTTAGCCAGAGAATGAGAGAAAGCCAAAAAACAGCCCATCCAGCTGGAGTTCGGTGCGGTCGTACCTGTCCGTACCTGTTCGTGTCTCCGCATTCTTAAACGTGCCTGTAGGACTTTTGCACGACAATTACAAACAAACAATCACTCTTATTTGTAACACTGACAGCAGGTTGTTGTACTTTGGCCTTCGGTCCGTATGGAATGCAAACATTCGGTATGCAATGGTGGTGCGGGCAGTTCAGATATTTTTCTCTAACATGGCCAAGAGTTCATGAAAAAACCTGCACAGGGCGTCCGTCAGCTGGGTGGACGCTACCCAGACTGCTGAACTTATCCACACGTCCTCTTCCTTTGATTTCTCCCACTTCTAGCGACAAACAAGCAAACAAACCAACCAACCTATAATGGCAAAATGTTCTGTATTCCTCTCTAGCCGATGCGTAACGGTGATCTTTGAAGTTTGGTAAAGTTTACTGACCAGACACAAAACAGAAACGTCTTTAATCCAAAACTGAGTCACTGAAATTGGCCTTTGCATTTCGAGTTCCCCCGCATAACTTCCTTCTGCTGCTGACATGTAGTTTTCAGCATATCGATGTACATTTCCTCTTCTGTTAATGAATTAAATGTTTTGTGACTTCACCCCTCTGCTAAAAAAAGGTGAATAACAAACAAGTTCAGCTTTTTTTTTTTTAAGCCAAGTAAAATTTTACATCACCTTACATCACGAGTAAATCCCCATAAGGTTTTTTTTTTTTAGGGTTTACAATCCCTGTGGAGACCCGTGTGTCAAAAAATGTCCCCCAGGTGTTAGCAAAATGCACAAAGGAACAAATACAAACGCACAAAATGTACGAACCGAGCGGATGTTTCTGGTTTCGCTTCGGCACTTGTTCTAAACAGCCACAGTGCTGCGGGCACGAAGCTCCGGGAGACGACTTCACTCCCCGTGCCACCGACTCAGGACCGATCGGACCTCAGGTGTCCCGCAGGTGTCACATGTACCCAAAATACTCCAGCCAGGAGTTCCCGGAGGGGAAAATCTCGCCCCTTCGCCGCATGGACGCACGACATCTGGGACTGAGTGCCACGGCCACAAGGCCCAAAGCCAGAAAAGTCCTTTAAACGGGAACTGCAAAAAGACAAACACGACACCACTGCGCGGAGACTGGATTTATTTTGCGGGCTTGAAAATGTTTAAAGCTTAAAAAAAAAAAAAACCCCATCTTTTGTCTAAACGCATGGAAAAATCTCAGTCGAGATAATCCAAAGTCTCATATTGAGCAATACGAACGTTCGACAAAACGACGACCGAATTACATAATTCTTTAAGTGTTAACTTGTGGTTACTGCAGATACCTTCAAATTCAAATATCAAGCCAGTGTTTTTCTCCTTTTCTTTTTTCAGCCCAAAGAGTTCATCATCTTTAGCTGTCACAAAGTATAACCGAGCGGGCGAAACTCGACCGGCCGCAGGAGATCGTTCGCATGCCTCGCCGGCTGGACGCAGTCCAGAGTAAGTATACTTAGCTAGGTGTGCATTTTTCAAACGCAAACATTATTTAAATGAATCCTGAAGGGACTGGAAAAGCAGGAGAAAATTAAATGCATTGCAATGGCCCCTGAACTAATTATATTAAAATCTGCCAGAAAGTAATGGAAACAGCCTTATCGTTCCGAAGGAAGGCATGGCTGAGTTGGCAGTGGGTGCTTCCTGCTTCGTGCTGGGCCACGTTTATAGAGTTTTTCCAGCAACAGGGCCAAACGCGCCCAGCACATCCAGCGACCTTGATACCAGATGACCACGGGGATCCTATTCGTCTCCTCTCGGGGTCGAAGGTCAACTGGGGGCCGGCCCGGACGACACGCGCATTTAAAACTTTGCGAAAGAGACAAACTAGGGGACCACCCCTACAGCTCAGGCCCCGCATCTGTATAACACATTCACAAATCTGCCTTCAGATTTTTGGTAGGAGCTATATTATTGGGTTATTACCAGGTTTTATTACCATTATTACCAGGAACCTGGTAATAATGATGGCAAACGGTCAGGTAAAGAACCCGCTTTTGGATTGGCTTACAGCGTAGCATGGAATCGCACCAAGTGCCTAGAGGATGACAGGAACATGCAACTAAAAAAAAAAGGAACTTGACATCTGGGCGGTCATGGGTCAAATAGGTCTAGGTGTCCATCCAATTCTGAAAGCTGGAAAACCACTCCTGTCCTGCGGTCGGTGTCAGAACATGAATCCCCAAGGCAGGGTCGAGGATGTAGCAGCGCACAGGTACGGCATCGAAAGCCAGACAGGTGCAGACTGCGTGGCCAAGTGGCAGGGAGCCAGCGCTGCTGCACATGCGGCTCTGCGCGGCAACCCCAAGAACAATGGCGCAACAGACCAAGGCGTTGAGCAGCTTTCTGCCTCGCGACCGCATGTTCCCCACCATGACTAATTATTACCCCAAGCCCACCGGGATGCGAATACCAGCGCAAGCCAAACCCGCCCACATGGACTTGCACCCTGTATGACTCAGCGCTGCAGCAAGACCGAGTCTTCGTCCAGGCCATTTTCCATGCTAGTCGTGCAAGTGCGATTCTAGCAGGAAAAGCGCACGTGAAGCGGACCTGAGCCCCGTATGGCCGAACCGGACCTCGCTCTGAAAATGTTTTTCAGCTTTCAGGCCCAACACAACCCAACACCCCCGGTTTAAACGGCCTGCCATGAGCAACCAAGAGCAGCGCCGAAGATATTTGGCTCTTCAGATTGGTAACCTGAAGCGCCCTGCTGCTACCAGCGCATGGACCCGGTTACTAAGTAACCACCATAACAGCGCTCTGTTGTTGCTCATATCTACAACTGCCCAGAAAGAGTAAAATATTATGCTGAACCCGACCCACTCGGGTCCCGTGGGGCCCGGGTCTAGCATCCACCCTCTACGATAACGTAGCTACGCGGTGCTGGATGTCGGCGCTGGTCGAAGCCCACGTGCATCCGTTTTGGGGGAAACACGACGAGAGGGAGGGGCCGAACATGGACCGCAGGATGGCAGCTTCTTAGGTGTATGGGAAACGGGATTTTTTTCGGCCGGGCCTTTCAGTGGGCAGTTTTCCCATGAGGACCCTATTATTATTCTGCGCAGACAACACTTAGGGAACACGCCCCCACTGAGCCCTATGGGTGGTCCTTCTAAGCGCAGGACGAAAAAGAACCGGCAAAGCAATCGTCTGGCAACCTACCCCTTGGAGACCGAATGACAATAAAAGCGGCAAACCAAGCCACCGAATAAAAGTGTAACCTAAAGTCGGGGAAACTTCTGGCTTAGAACTCCCAACAGTAGATTCAGCAGCAGCAAAATGAAGTCACATTCAGGTGCTTTAAAACAAGCTGAAGGGCAAACATTTATTTTTTCTTTTTTATATTATATAGTAGTTACGGTATAAAAACACACACAGATTACATTACAATTTTGTAGCAGGTTCTCTAAGCTCTGCATTCACAGGCCGGAGCAGCGTCTGAGCTGGATGACAGAGGTGTTTCCGGACCGAAAGGGAATAATCTGCCTCCTGTAATTCGTTCTTGTTCAAAAAGACTGTTGGCAGAAAGTGAACGCAGCAACACAGAACCTTCTAGAAGGCGTAAATCGCGGTCGTTTCACTTCTCGCGCCACATCTGTGCCAAAGCTGGCCGCGTGGGCAGCAGCCACGGCGGTTACGACCGCATTCCGGAAGTGACGGCAGACGGCAGCCAAGCCGCCAGCGGACACTGAAATTACCCTTTCGGTTCCACGATAAATCAGCTTACAGAAGGAAAGCGAATGTTAACACCGAATGTCATTTGGTTCTCTGCTGAGTCTGACAAACATGCTGGTGATTCCGAGGGCAAGAACTTCCAAGAATTTCCAAACCGGCGGGGGTTTAAATAGGCGTACAGTTTACTTGTGCAGATGCACAAAGCATTTTTAAATATAATATAATAAAATATTACCAGTAGAGCTCAATGGAGTCAAGTATCCAAATATGCAAAATACTGGGAGGGCACAGAACTCTTGACTGGATGCTGGGAAACGCGGTCATTCGTCTCTGTCCATTGAAATAAACTGAACAAACTGCCAATTTTGGCCTAAAAATTGAGAATGAGCTCTGGCAAACAATCTTTCTTTCAGCCACCGCAGCCAACTCGCTGCCGTGCGCTTAACCTCGGTTTGGTTAAATTCAGTAACCAGTAATTCGGCTGAATTAACGGTTCGATCGTAAAAGGATCCAAACTCCTGTGAAGTCTTCCTGCTTCTACAGCATTTAGGAATGTCCAGCATTTTTTCAATAACTGGAATTAAGTTTTTAGCAGAGCAGACTTTAGTCGGGGTGAACAACATGGCGGTTTAGTAACTGCGCTTCCTCCGTGTAGGACAAGGCGATGGATTCGGACTGCAGCTTCTGCTTCTCGCGTCTGGGGACAGCATCGGCGCTAACATTGCTTGCGAAGATTAATAAATATATTCAGTCGCTTCATTCATGCCCTTTCGCACTCACCACCCACATTTTATACTGCTTATGAAAATATTTGCGTTATATTTGCCACTTACCACCTATACCATGTTTTTGTAGCACGTTTTTCCAGGGCCTTCGTCACGGCCATGTAAATTCTAGCACTTTTTCTGCGACCAAATTTTAATATAAGATGATATAAGTTGTTGTGCATAATCTTTTTACAGTTACGCCATCATCGCTAGACGTTCCGAGCAGATTTTTCAGCGACACATTTGTGACAACTAGAATTTTGAGACTGGTGACGTTTCACAAAAAAAGAAAGAAAAATGGCCGCTACTTGGGTGATGCGTCGACGAAAGAGTCGAGCGGTGAATAATTCGGCGTTTGATTCTCCAATTCAGCGTTTCTGCTTTTTATATTCCCCTCACATGTGCAGGACCAGCATTCTAAGAGATTAGCCAAATTTCATGGGGCTGGCAGTTGAACAAAGAGCCTCATGGTCCCACCCCGCACCCCCAGCACCCTGGGCAGCCCTTCAGCAAGACCTGCACAGGCCTGGCTCCTTTTAGCCTTTTTATGAGTTTGGTGTGGACATTTATCATTCAGTCTGTGGCCACGTCACACCGCACCACAACACTGCCACCCTTTTTCTTGTCGCACTTGTCAAAAACTGAGAAGAACGTCAGTCTGAAGCATAACGCCAAAAGGGACAGCTGGAAAGAAGTGATTGCCGGAGAAAAGAGCCGGTGTCTGGTTTGAGGTTTTGATTATTTTTTTCCATTTCAACGGGGCGGTAATGCGGATCTGTAATTTCCTATTGCAGTTCATCTTTGATGTCTTTCTTTCCCTCCTTGGTGCTGAAGAACTGGTCAGAGGCATTATGGGAGGCACCATTAGACACATCACGGTTCCTGTTCCGGTGCGATTCAAGCGCCAAACTGCGCCGCTACCGAAAATGTATGTCCCGTCCCAGATCCCGCCATCTTCTACCCCCTCTAGCTGATAGCAGCAGGGCTTTGGTGAAAATGCGGATTCCAGATGCTCCTCGTTGATGCGCGCGAACTCCCGACTGTTTAGTTTAGCGTTCAGTTTCACACCCATCCAGCCCCCTTCCATCCCGCAGGCCAGCACTGCAAGCTCGTGCTTTGCTCCATCGCATTTTTCTCGGGACGCGGTCTCTGTTGTCCTTTCATCTGGGGAAGGGCTTCGTGAAATATGGGCCAAAAAATGTACAATCCTGTGTTGTGTCAGCTTCCACTGGGACCAGCTGTGAAGACAAACTGGTCCACAAAGAAAAACCGCTGAGGACACAACACAGCATAGTGCAGCGCGTAAATATGAACGGGTTCTTCGCCGCTTCCCTATCAAAAAATTCTTGCAAATATTTGGGTTTAACGTCTCAAAAATGGTACTTTTGGGCGCTGGTTCAGTTCTCTGGCATTGTTCTACCGGCGCTGTTTGATGCACTATAACATAAATCAGCCGTACAGCATAAGAAGCACCCGGTCTTGGATTTTTAGGTAGGGAAATATTTATATGTTCAAACTTGGAAGCAAAATTATGATCTTCCACCTTTGTCTCATAGTCCTTTTACAAAAAAGAAGTGACAGAAAAGAGCAAGGAAAACATCTCCTGTTTTTGTTTTCAACACGCTGCTGCTCTTCTCGTGTCACTGGGATCCAGGTGGCTCGGCACTATTAGTGTCCCCGGCACAGCTCGCTGGCTTCCAGCAACATCTAAAGCATCGACAGCTCCTCGCCGCAAAGCAGACCTTCGCAATTCCCCTACAAACTCCCTTTCCATTTGCACAGACAGTTAGGTGTGCTCAGATTCCCTTTTCATTTCTATACTTTTAATTTTTTTTTTGCCTTTGTAAGGTCAGTCCAGTTCCTGTTTTATGCACACGAAGCTGACAAAACTGAGGGGAAATGCATTTTCACATTTGCTGAAAAATTGGTCAAAAATGAAAAGCAATTGATCAGGAAAGGCAAGAAGATTTGCTTATATATGAGGAAGGAATAAAAGTCTGTTAGACGTCAAACATGGTTTGAACAGCATAAGAGCACAAATTGTTTAAATGCATCCAATGCGCAGTTTCAGGGACTCGGTTTTCAGCCGTTTCACCGATTAACACAGCAGCTGCTCCTGCCTGAGAGCGAGGCAGCCAGCTGTGCAAGGAAGTCAGTCCAAGCAAAATGCATCTGATCTGCACCGTCTTCCCCACCTCTGACCCCTGCCCAGTCCACTACTGCCTCAGTCCAAGAAACTCATTTGGAGGACTCTCACTGCAGGAGGTGCTGGGTTCACTGCAGTTTTTCCCCCCCGATTCGCACAGGGCAGGAAGCCGACGTCTCCAGGGGATTCAGAAGTGTCCGATGATCGGCCCTGCGCTGCCGCCGGTCCCGCTTCTGGTCAGATGTTAGTCGTACCATCGCAAGTGTCCCTCTGGGCAGCAACAAGCACAGCCAACTCCACCTCAACTGTTAACAGGCTTTCTTGCATTTGCTGACTTTAACTCAACTGCGCAGCAAGAAACTGTCTCTGTCGCTGCAAGTCTTCTGCAAGCTGAACCTTCAGGAAGCCCCACAGGAGTAGCAGCTGAAAAGTTGTTGAGGATTTAGACACATACTTCCATCCTAAGTGATTTCCGCCCAAAAGCTCTCATAGTCTGGCAGGCCTTCCACTTGGCCTGAGCGCATGGGTGTGTGTGTCTGCGTGTGTCTGCGTATGTACTAATATGATTGGAAATGCAGCACCGGTTTAAGGGAACAGGTGTGAAGAGAAAGCATGCGTTCGGGGCGAAGGGGGGGTTCACCACATGTTTATTTCATTAGAGAAGCCATACGCAGGTCCGTATGAGATGTGAGGATCATCTGTGTAAGCGGGAGCCCTGCTGCATACGTGTCCGCGTTTGGGGGTTTTCCAGAACTGACACGGACAATAACCAAGAGTGTCCAGAACCAAGCGGGCCTGCCGTATCCTGTGCCAGGATGACTTTCTTTCTTTTTTTTCTTTTTCAACAACAGCGAATGACTTTCGATAACTTGCCGCAAAATTCCAGATGACAAGTAAGCAAGAGTGACCGCATGGAGAGAGACATCTGGAAAACCGGCGGACCAAACTGCGAATTGGCACTTTGGTGATTTTCTCGACCTGCTCCGTGTTCCTTTCAATGCGTTCATGCTATTGTTAACCAAACGCAAAGTTCTTATGCAAACTGTAAGTCTGAAGAGGTCAGAAGGGTTACCTGAACGAGGAGTTGAACAATTCATTTTGGTCAAATTTGTTAGGATTTTTAACAAAAAAAAAAATCAATGTTTGAGTCCTCCTCTTTCAGAAAATAGCGCGCTCAAGCTGATCCTCAAACAGATTCGACCTTGAGGCTCAGCGGTTGTGTGACATCTGATGCTAAAAGTGATCTGTAACATACAGTTATTCAATCTTCTGATTTTACCAGCGTTGGGCAGCTCCTAAGTGGCCTCCAGACTTTCTCCTGAAAGGCAGGAAGTACCTGCCAGGCTGCCGCCACTGTACCGCTACAGGGCCAGGCACCGACAGAGCTGATACTTTGTGGGTTTTATGGGCCCCCGTGGAAGCCAACGAAGGCAGAGCCAGAAGAGACAGGCCTGGGAAAAGCTGGAGCCTGCTGGTGAGTGATGGCCAACATGAAAACGTCAGGATTCTGCCTCCCAGGTGTCAGTAAACATAGAGGGATCCACAGGGGCTCTTTGACACCACATGGCGCACCACCGCCCCACCGCCACCCCACCCTGGCCGGCCACTCTGCTCCGCTGACCTCAGCCATCTCTCGACTGTTTGCAATTTCACCTTTAAACGGTCACAGTTGGCCTGCTACATTTGGCTGCCAGATTTCCCCTTCGCTTTCTTCTCTATATGTGTGTTTTTATGTGGCACATAACAAACCGATGCCTGGCACATATCTGACCTGAACAAATCTGCTTCACGGCTGGTTTTGTAAAATCTAATTGCTGTGACTACGGTTAGCAACGCATGCGGACCTGCAGTCGGAACCATCTGCCGAGGGTTAAAAGCGACTACGACATTTCCAGTAGAGACTGAATCGTGGAGAGGGCTGACTGCACGCAGAGCCGATGGAATAGACAGTGAGAAAGGGCAGAAGAGGGTGAGACGTTCACTTGTATTAAAGTTGGCCTTCTGGGGCTCGGTGTGTTTGTGGAACCGCAGCAGGTCAACCTGGTGGAGGCGCCTCTGTGGGATTTCATCCACAGGATCACTTGTAAAGATCTGGGAACGCAGTGTTGCATGTCGGTGGCCAACACAAACCCAGAGGGAGCAAGAGAGACCAAGAAGGAACAAAAACAGAAGAATAAAAGACCTGCGTCCCACCCCGCCCCCTTCTCTAGTCCCTAAATATGACAGCCCCTGTTGCGAGGAGAGGCAGGGGGTGAAAGGAGAGCCATAATGCAGCAAACTTATTCCGTGGCTGTTAACTGTGCCCTGCTGCTCTAGTGTTTGCCAACACATTTCCCCATTCCTCTTACAGACTCCCGATGGACAAAAATACACCAATTCCAATCAAACAAGTCCGGAGCTCAGCGGCCGCAGTGACCAGATGGCGGCGGTCAGAAAGGAAGCCTTTCTGAACCCATCGGTCTCCCTTTTTATTGTGGTAGAGTGGAGTCATTTTTATTCTTGCTTACAATTTCACTTGACCTCTGCACTTGAAGTGGAAATAAAAATGTGCCGGTGCTCCCCTTGTTGCGCATTGCTCAGGGTCAGCTATAAACTTCACAACTTCTGCACCGAATAAAAGATACTAGGAGATGCTGTTGATGTTCACAACATGTGAAACCTTTGGAAGGCAGCGGGCAAGCTGACTTGCAGCGTAAAAGTGCATTCTGGGTAATAAGTCAGGACGACTTTTAATAATCGCTATGCACTACAACGGTCTTTCGTGGAACAGCGGATCAGCTAGGGCACGGAGGTGGAAGGTGGAAGGGTGGAAACTGGGGGTTGAAGAGGATGCTGGGAGCTTACGAGAGGTGCCAGCGTGAGAGAAAGTGACGGCGCTCCAAAGTGCGAAATGTAGGCGTGGCTGTACGGCATGCCGCTGACTTTCTGCCCACTTGAAGCACTAAGACGCGAATGACTGTAACCGCCAAACATAAATACGCATTGGCGATGCAGTAATAACTTGAAAAATCTCCAGTTAGCACATCTTGCAGATTGCCGCTAAACCCAAAAACGGTTTTATCAGCATTCGGGGTGAGGGTGGAACAACTGTCATGACCATTAAATCAAACAGATGGCAGGAGGGACCAATGCTACCAAACTTTTGTTCTGCAGTCCAAAAAGCCACTTTGCAGACAGGAATGTAGGCCCCACAGCCCCCACTTAGCAACACCCTCCTACGACCCTCCTCCTCACTCCTCCGTCCAGGTGAGTGACAGGCATCCGCCACATCGCTCCCTTACCGCCCGGTGATGTAACCACCTTCAGCAGCAGCTCCATTTGTCATGGTGAGTGACAGGTGCTGGTGCCGGCCAGAGCGAGATGCAGGCACGCCAGCTTGATTCAATTTGAAGCCATGTGCTCTGTCCTTTCCTTCACTTTTCCCTGCACGCGCTGCCCAGGAAGTGGACCGGGGCCCAGCAGGGTGCTTCAATCTTTCATCACGCTGTGGAACCACAAAGGAAGGTGAACACTTAGTAGGAGGGCAGCGCAAGATCAGTAATTCCATGCACCTTCCATCCTGCTCTCGCTCTTTCTGTCTCTCGCTGTTTTTCTTAAATGTCGGAGTTCCTGGTGTAAATCCAAAACATTTTAAGGGAGCTTTGCGCTTCCACACCAGCTTGTACAGCATGGAGTTACAACAATGCAGTAACACATGGAACCTGGCGCTTGTCTTGCTTTGCTGCTTCGACGCAGTTTTGTTTTTAAGATAAATCATAGCGCCCTGGAGAGTCTCTGTGCCCCCCACAAAGTGCTAAACCACAGCAAAGCCCATGACAGTAGGAAAAACTGTAAGCTAACACAACTCTGAACATCACAATGCAGTAGGGTTATTACCAAAACAATACTGGAGTCCATTCTCCAGAAAAAAAAAAACAAAAGAACAAGTATGCCTTGCAGGCTGGAAGTTCTACATTTTAGACAGAACATCTTCATTTTTAGAGTGCTTGTGATTGAGCTGTTGACCCCTCTACCCTGCGGGGAAGAAACCCAGCATTTGGGACTCTGCTACGGCTGTGAGAGCTGTCAGGGCAGGAAGGGTGTAATGATGGATCCTTTGGGTTAGGCGTATGTATCAGTGAGTGCCCTCACCCCATCTATCAGGGCACGCGGTGTCAGAGACGGACCTTCCCAGACGAACTTCGAAGGCGGGCCTTCCCAGAAGGGCAGCGCCGTCTGGGTCCTGGGAGGTAGCAGGACGGCAGCCTGACCCTCGCATCCAGACGTGACAGGAGTAAATACATGGGGTCCGGCTTGTTTCATCGGTGGCCCTGACAGAATCCCTTTTATCTCTTGTCACAACAAACATTCGTGGCTTCCCCTGGGGAGCCGTAATTGAGGAGGAGGAAGTGAGGTCGGCCCACCGAATGATTATGATGGAGGAGAACAGGCCGCGATCGCTAGGCCCAAAGTGTCAGCACAGCGATAATGAAATGTGAGGAGAAGCGCATGCCCAAAAGGCACAGCGTCTCTCCCGGGCGCTGTTTGGAGAGGAACCCGAGTGAAATTGCAGTGAAAGGTTTAATTGTGCGGGCAGGCAGTAGGATAATGAGTTCAACCCCCAGCCCGGTCATCCATGACGGGCAGCAAGCGGCCCAGGACGCAATTACACATCGACTTGTTAACCCCCAGCAGCACTTCGGGCCCCCCGGACCCCAGGACGGCTCACGGTGTCGGTAGCGTGGGCCGCGTTTCGCGGTACCAGACGGCCCTCCGGCCCACCCCAACTCAGCGCCACCCATCCCGCGACCGAATTCAGGCAGAGCCGTGCCACCGGCTGGGCCGCTCGGACATGTTGACAGCTCTGGATATGGTAGTCAGCATTCAGGGGAGGATATGTGATCCCCTGGCTGCGGCGTGGCGGACGTCATGCCATCCCTCTCTGTGGTGATGGTTTCCATATGGACCCAAGCAGCAGCAGGCTGTGTTTACATGAGCTTATCCCCTAAACGTGTCTCAGGACTGCTTTTCCACCCTCTCAGCAACCCCCTCACAGGTCCATGGAAACGAACTGATATGGGAGCACAATGCAGTAGGGCAGGAGGCCAACGTCTCGGGCGTTCGTTGGACTCGCGGTTACAGCAACTCCAACTGGTGGACCTGCGCGAGCGTCCGATGCAAACCTAAAGATTTTTCATTTTAGTTTCGCCGTCATCCCAGCCCGAGCAAATTTCTCTTCTTCACAGAGGGATTTCTTCAAAGTCAACTTGTTTCGGGGTTGCCTTTCATTTTATTTCTGCTGTGGAATTTAAACAGCAAATGCCCACATGTGACGGACCCATATGAAAAGGTCTCCCGAGTTCTTATTTCACACCGTGCCATGTATTGTTTTGGAGACAAATCGCTCCTTATTTGCAACCACATCCCAATATAAGAAACTTTTCCTGCACGAACGTTGTGGCAAGATACACCGAAACGCAAGCACACGCTTACAAAAAGCAAAAATATTTGTTTCTTTTTTAATTTAATCGTTCTTCTAAGATTAGAAGAGGCGTTTTTGAACACTGCAAGTACATGCCTTATACAATACAGTTTGTCTTCTACATCAGTGAGAAGGGAACTTTATCCCTGCTGTTAGTTTTCCTGTCTGCAGAAATGTTCGTGCTTCCATAACTTACACCCTAGAAGACGTAAAAATCATCTATGATGTTTAACGGCGAATTTCTTATTTCACTTGAAATATTTGTCATTATTTGTCCAGTGTCTGAAGAAATGTCACAAGATTGGGGAAAGTTAGTGACGCCCGGTCAACATTTATGTTTTCCGTTATTCATTTTTGAGAATCAAATTGAAAGCCGTTCGGAATTTGAACGGTTGCGTCGGACGCGTTTCAAAGCACCTGCTGAAGACAGCGACGTCCCTGGCAACACGGTGAAAACTAATCCGTGAACGCGAATCAGTAGCTAAACCCGAATGACCAAAAAAAAAAAAAAAAACACAGGTTGCACCGCGGTTAAGTCTTCTTTTCCGTTTTCGCTCTGCTTCTCCTAACTGTTCCTACCTCGTCTAGAAAAGGACGGAAATAACCATTTGTTCTCATAAGTGCGCGTGAAGAAGAAGAGAAGCATCCTCTTTCGGCGAGTTTTCCCCGAAGTGTCCCTTTCCCTCCGTCTCCATCAATAGGAGGCTGTCTGGCCTAGAATCTGCTAATAGAAACCATGAAAAGGAAGCCTGATTACCTAAGGACTCTTTCCCTCGGGCATCCCTCGCTGCCCAGTTGTTATCTTTTCATTAAGGGACTGCATGGTATGTACAGTCGACATTAACAAGTAGAAACATGACCTCTAGATCATTTTCCTGCTTTTCTCCAGCCTTACAGAAAGGTGGGGTGCACGTCCTGTATTGAAAGCATCAATTCTCCCAGAGAATACAAACCCCTCTGCTCCATCCTTGGTTCTCCCCCATCGCCTACTTAAATAACCACTTCCCCTGGAATGAAACCATATACATTTGACAACAGCGGTGTCTCTCTCCTGCTGCGATAACCCCGTCCAGTCGAGATCAGTGGGTTATGTTGGGAAGAGGACCCGAATTCCTCTGTGTTGACTTTAAGGAAGTATTTATTATGACCTCTGTGGATCCGAACGGACCCAGCCGCACCCGTCTAATGACTTCCAGCCCCCAGCCTTCTGTAATGACCGCCGCTTATATGTATTTAACAATTTTGCTTCGGTACTAATTCTGGAGACTTATATGCTGTTAATACAAGAACCGGGGATAAAGTAATGTTTTTGTTGCTTTACCACCAATATCTAATAATGACAGATATTTCCTGGGCCTTTCCCCGTGGCTTTATTGGCCCGCATTCAGATTCTTCACTGGAATTGTTGTTTGACACAATAAATAGCCGGTGCATGCTGGGTTCTGACCACATCACCGTAAGGTTATCCATAATGAGGCCAGGGATAGTTGTTCCACGTCAACACTAGCGCAGCCCATGAGGATAGTGTTACAGCTGCCAGAACAAGGAAAAGATCTGGAATGGTGTCCAATGTGATAAGGAATGTTCCGGAACTGTTTGGCGATTATGCTTCGCAAACCTCAAATTACTCCTTCCCTTTGCCAAATTGAGATCTTTTCCCGCCTCCATACGAGTTATAAACTTCTGCCATCTGTGAATTTTTTGATCGCAAGAGTTTGCACTGCACGGCTCTACCAATGCCAGAAGAGGACTGTGAGCATCCCGTGGACAAGAAGTTTATCCTCCGTAGAAGGCTTTCCACGCGACACTTTCCGCGGATGTTGGCTGCCGAATACCTGCTAGATCGAGATACCGCAGTGAGCTAAGGGCCTGCAAGGAGACTGCAGAATGCTTTGCTCCTGGACTCACCACATGAAACCAAGAACGATTCACCAGTGTCCAAACACTTCACGGCGATGCAGTTATTGCAGCACATGCAGAAAACGTAGCTGAATGAACATAGGAACAGGGAACGAGAGCAAGAATGCTTGCTGAATCGACCAAATTATAGACAACAAGCACAATGGTTCTGCATGCTGAAAGGCATGCTGGGACGGCTGCCACGGTACTGTACGACAGCACCCTCTGGGACACGGCAACACGTTGTTTTTATGCACGTTTTGTTATAGAGAAAATAATCATTCGTCCATTTTCATGGCTCGCTTGGTCTGCCCGGAGCCTCGGCAATCCAGAGTCCATCCCAAAATCACTGGGGGCAAAGTAAGGGGTTCAGCCTGGAAACCAGGCCATCGCAGCATAGCCACACACTGTGAGACATTTGGATTGACCAATCAACCCAAAACACGTGTCCTCAGAGTGTGGGAGGAAACCAGAGCATCTGACGCGGGGAAACATACAGTACGTACACACACACACCTCCCGGCCTGAACCGGGTTCAACCCCACCTCTGAACTGCCCAGGGTCTGTGAGGCCTCAGCACGACCTGCTGAGCCACCTTGCCCGCCTAAAATACAAACACAGTTTGGCAAAACAGGTCAGCAGTTCAGAGAGGATCAACAACTGAATGAATTTACCCGGCTCAGCTGATACCGCGCTCATAACTGTATGCCAAAAACCACGTCAAATTCCCAAGTCGTGCACATTTTACATTTAATCTGTGTCTGCACACACAATGAACAAAGCAGCGTTAAACATCGGTGCGACGTGTTAAGCTGACACCCACTACCGTTACAACACAATTGGAAAATGGAGATGAACCGAGAAGAAAGGCAGATGGGCAAAGACAAAGACCTTGCGGTATCTTCACACAGTTAGTGGTGTGGAGACTGGAATATCAAACTAATGGCTTTACACTGGAAAACAGACAAATCTACTGAATATTTAGTCAAATTCAGACAGAAAACCCCCGAGACCGGCATTGCGGCACAGCATGTGGTGTGGTGTTAAGGTGCACAGACGGAACTGCATGTCATGTGTACGTGGAGATGAACGTGTTTAGGGGTGGACCTTCCAAAGTATCGGAAGCCCAAAGCTCGGTCCGAGGGCTGGAGCAACGCGCGTGTTCATGCGGTGTAAAATATGCGCCTGTATGTCTGAGGGGCGTGAGAACCTGTGTACGTGTTTGTGTGTTTGGTGAGGACCGTTGGGGGTGGGGTGTGTCCGTGTGAACGGATTAGGACTCAACCTCCTGCTCGGGGACACCCCTCCTCCAGCAGATTGAGACACACAAGGGTTCCAAATCAGGGCTGGGGTCCCAGCTTCCGCCCCACAGGGGGGCTTCTCATCTTATTAGACAGAGCCCTCGCGGCCAGCCTGGCTCGCCGCAGCACCCGGACACAGGCCACTGCCCCGCTAAATGCTCACAATGGCTGACAAATGGACTGCGCCGCAAGCTCTCTGACAGTTGCCCTGGGAGACGGCAGTCGGCCCAAGCCAGGGGAATCTGGAAGGTTTTGCGGGTGGGGTGTGGGGAAGGGTGTGGGGTTAGGGGGAGCCCACAAAGCAGCGAGGCGCCTGGCACAGGTGGTTGGAAATCAATATAGATCCGGCCCCTGATTGGACCTGACAATGCCGGGCCAGTCGAGTGTGGGAATTTCGCGAAGCGCCACACACCAGTAATTGGATAAAGGGAGGCCAAAGTGAGCAGCACCGAGCCGGACCTGACCCGGCGTTTGTTGGCAGAAACGAGACGGGGGCCCGAAACGCCGAGGCCCAAACCGGCTCGAAAACGCGGACCAGGAAGAGTGCGGCCCTATTAAACGTAAATATGTCGAACGAGCTTTTAGGTGAAAACGTCTACAAAAGTAGGATAAAATGTTCTTAAATAAACCAAATTCCTGCATAGGTTTAACTTTCAAATCTTGTCCGAATGCCACATTTTCAAAATCTAATGATGGGTTTTACATGCCCCCCCCCCCGCCAAAAAAAAAATCAGTACCATGCTACAGACCAGTGTGGCCCTCCCCCTCCCAGCAAGCTGCCCCTAAATCCTGCAAACTCACTTAATTCTGCCTCCTCTACCTGCCTGCCCAGCACCCTGTCACTGCTACTTATAGCTTTTATTTTTATGCCTTTATGCTGCACTTCATTGTAATATTTCTTGCCCTCGAGGTCGCATTACAGGGAAATTTTATTCATTATTTTTATGTGTAACATATTTATAGCAATGCACCAGAGTCTCATTTAGGGTGTAGTTTCACAGCCCGGCAGCCAGTTATTCTCGAATCGGCTCTGGACCACTGCGCCCCCGACAAGGATAAAGCGGTTAAGGATGATGGATCGGTGTAATGTACTGTGTGTGCACCAAATAAGTGAGACAAAACCAGGTAAAGGATAACATAGGTGATGATCTAAATTCATGCGAAAATGTTTAATAGCAAAACCCCGGGCCACAGCAGTGTTTTCTCAGCTCTGCTACAACTGAGAATTACAACATAGAACCTTTCCTGTACAACTTAAATGCTGTGATTTTATCAGAGTGATAAATTCAGCCCGACTAACATTAAACGTGTCCAGCCCCCCACATCCCACCGCACTTGAGCCCATAGAAAGGAAGGGAGTTTCCCCCTCCACTCCCCTACAACCCTAGTTTTCCTACCCACGCTGTAAACGTATCGGGGCTTCTTCCAGGAAGGCGAGAGAAGGCCTTTCCGTACCTCCGTGTGCTGTTAATGTGTTTGCAGGTGTGTGCGGGCATAGGACTATACGTATGTGTGTGTGTGTGTGTGTGTGTGTGTGTGAGACTGAGGGTGAGCGGGTTCGATCAGCTGTACCCCGGGTGCTGTCTCGGAGGTGGTGGGGGCGGGCGAGGACACCTTGGAGGGGCTGCGTGTGGGAACACTGCTCTCCTCCCTTCTCATACATTGTTCTCCTGCTCCTACAAACCGTTAATGCCACAAAAGATGCTTAGCCCATTGTAGGCTGGGACAGCTGAGGGGGACGGGGAGGGGGTGCCGGGCTGGCTGCCGTCAGAGTCTGCCTTGCTTAGGCTCACCTCCTTTCCCTCCCTCCACTCAAGGCTACCCCCACAGCCCTCTCGAGGGGATTGTCGGCCAGGATTTGGGGTGGACGATGCTTATCGTACAATGGAATTAAACCAACTTGAGACCCAGGCTTTCTGTCCCGGCCTACTCAGCCATAATCTGAGAACTCAGTGAAGGAGGGCTTAAATAACGTTACATTTTCATTAGGCCTCTGGAGGCAAATGGGTCGCTAATAGCAAGAACCAAGGCCGGCATTGTAATGCAAATTATTATTATTATTTCCAGCTAAAAAGGCCTGGTGGATTTGGGTGGGAGAAGCTGAAGAGGGTGTATGAAGGTTGTGTGTGAGGGGGGCTGCTATGTATGTTTTACAGCCATGCATCATTCTTTTATGTCATGCGATGGCTGCAGCTTGAGCTCCTCAGTAGATGTTGCCAGAATATTTAACTGGGCCAGACACTAACTTTTTGTCTTTTCTAATCGTGGATAAATCGCGGCGCTTTCGCCCACCGAGTGCAATTTTAAATGTTTGCTCAAACATTTTGACCGCACCTGTAAATATTAATGTCGAGGCTTTGCAACCTTAACAAAAAATGCATTTTCTCGGTGATTTACCGTGTTTATGCTTGAATTCATGTCAGCAATATGTAAATACTACTGCTATTTGCTATTTATGTACTTGGTTTTCATTATGGTATAAATAACTTGGATCCCCAGAAGTTTACTTTTCCTTAGCCTGGGAGTTTTTTTTTTTGTGCGTGTGTTTGTTTATTTCCTCAGTTGCAGGAAACTTATTTCAGTATAAATCATTACCATTAGCGCTAGCATTATACTTTAAAGCCTGTTTCCATACCAGGTTGATTTAGCATTAATTTTGCAACACGATATCTCATCCTGGACCATAGGCAGTTTTTTTGCAACGCTGGAAGTGCTCTTGGCCTTGTGTGCACCGATCCCTGTATGATGCCTGGGTCAACGGTCTCAGCAAAAGAAATGAATAAACACACGCATTCTTACTGTCCTTAATGCCCATGCCCCATTTCGAAATCATGGCAAGAACCACCAGGTCTACGTGAAGAAGCTCAGACTCAGGGCACCTCGAAGGGTTGGGAGGACCACTGGAGAACCAGCACAAACCACTGACTATGAAGCTTTACCTCCGGACAGGAAGTCTAGAGCAAACGTGCCGGTTCCCTGCTTGGGCATTCTGGCGTCCCCAGTCGAATATCAGCGCATGGGTTGAATACCTTCCTCCCCAACAATTTTGGTACTTTCTTGGCCAAGGAACTCGACTGACCCTCGGCTCAAGCACCTCCACGTAGATTAAGCGTCTGCATGTTTTTCTCTCTCCCAGCATTCCCAGCTCCGGCATTCCAGCACTGCAAACCCTGCGGCGAACTCACATGGGGGAGATTAGCTGAGCTAAAACCTCCGTGCGCTGCTCACTTTGCTCATTGCTGCCCTCATACATGCACTCAAACACCAAATTCCAAGGCCACAACACGCACCGCCCTCTGCACACGGCAACGGAAGCCAACGAACATTCTCGCTGTTAAAACATCAACGCGTGGAATTTTCCTTAGGATCGACGCCAAGCGGTAAAAAAAAAAAACAACAAATAAATACGGTACGAATTAAAAGATGCGACAACCTTGCACAAGGAAGGTGTCAACCCTTATCGGGCACTTCATGCCAAAATGTTTTACGAGACACCTGCAGAGCCACACCTTCGAAGCTGCGGAGGTTGTGCAGAAGACACAAGCGCTGACCTGAGGAGCAGGCGCGGTCCTTATCTACCTCACCCCTGGCGAACCTCGGTCTCACACTCACCTCCAGCCCATAATGGCCTGCCCAGCTAGCAGGTCCATGTACCTCATGGCTCACAGACCTCAAACTGTAGAAGATCCCGCAAGATGTCCGAAACTGTGTTAGCCGCCCCAGCTACTTTTACAAGCGTGTGGTATTTTTTATTTATTTATTTTTTTAAATTTGCAAAATGCCTCACATGCATCTCCTTAACATGTACTGTAAAGCATCACATGCATCATATTTGCATGCGCTCCTTTGCTTTCTCACGCTGCGCCTCTCTCGTGTCTCCAAAGGGCCCCACCAACCTCCCATTAGAGCGGCCGGGAACAAATGGAGCAAAGGAGGACGAGCAAAATGAGAACAGACAACAGTTGGGGCCCCTGGGGAGCAGACAGGCTCGGAAGTGGCGTGGCGGAGGTCCTGGAGCTCAGCAGCTTGTGAGAAGATCCTGGGCCTGCAGCCTGTTCGGATTTAGGGTAAGTGGTCCACTTCCTAGGGAGGACTCACCGAGCATCTGACTACGTTTAGGAAGACACATGTTTCGCTTTTGCTCCGCAGCCAGTGGCCATGTCACCCTCTTCAACGCGAGTGTGTTTTTCCTCATGTACTGCAGTAATTTAAGTGCTACTCGGTATTTGCACGTTTATATACGAGGCCAAATATCTGATAAATGAAAAAAATTTACATCGGGGCTTTCCCGTCTCCTCGCCATTCTGCTCTCGGACTGTGAAACTGTTACTCGCTGCAGACTGCCACTTAGCACAAGTGGGACTTTTGAGCGAATTCCCATGATGCCCCACGCATGCACACCACCCCGCTTCGAGGAATTCATTAGATATGAAGTGGCCCCTTTCACGAAAACCTTTTATTTCTTCCTTCCTGGAGTTCATAGCTTCTCGCAGTTGAAACAAAGGTGGATGTGGAGAAAGTGAGCAAAAGTGGGAGACAGAGCGAAACGGGAGGAGGAAGAGGACGGACTGACAACAAAAGGCAACGAGTCCGCGTCTCGGCGCACGCATCTCGGGGTCTTCTCTACCGAAAAACAGCCGTCCGGGGTCATCGAGCAGTCAAGATCTTTTTGTGGATTATTGCAGAACATCTAGGCATGGCCTCCCTGTTCTGGTGGTGGGCAGCTAGCATGGGTGGGGGTGATGGGCTGAACCCAACATCAGCCAGAGTGGGATAGGAACCCAATCCAGAGAAAATAATTCAATTTATTTTCTAGTAATGGTCTGCTGGTCTCCGTGGCACAATTCCCAGGTGCAAACTGAAAACAGCTTCATCTCCGCCGCATGGAAGCAGAGTTCCAGCAGCAGAAAGATCATTAATAAATAAATGCATAATGGTTGCTAAGGGGATGTTTGCAATCGGTCAGTCAAAAAGCCAACTTTAGTTTTTGGAGTTTATGCAGATGTTTGCACAGGTGGGGGAAAGAGGATGCCTACAAGCTGATATGGGCTGCCCGAGCTGAACGAGGAACAAGTAGCTGAGCAGAACGTGTACGTACTATCAGTCCCAACCTCGGTTTCTTTGTCTGAAATGAAACCTACAAGTTTTCTTGTCTCGCGCCGTAGATGTTCACGCTTAGGAAGCGCCAGCAGCGCAAGCAACGTATCTACAAGCCTCTTTCACTCCTTGTAGAAGATCAATAAAGAACCTTAGGACAACCAGTTCCAAAGTACAGTCGCGCGCGCACACGTAAGCGCACTTTTTGTTTGCCTGAGTGGAGAGGCTTTGGCTCTTAACCTTGCAGGATGGGAGCCAGCGGCAGTAGCAGTAATGGGAGTTTCTTGAGTTTGATCTGACGCAACACGCCAGATCGGCTTTGTCCCTACCCCCCCGACCCGGTCCTTTTCCTTTTTGGCAACTAACGTGTGTCACCCAGACCCCCCGGAACTGGAAAAATGACAGCATCCAGTTTCTTCCTCTCCCTCCTACATCGCTTCTGGCAAAGCCTTCGGGTGTCCATTCAAGCATCCAGGGTCCTAGAGGATTTGAACTGCCGGTGATGCTAAGCCAGGGTGGCAGTGGGCTTGGCATCACAAACAGATTAAATCAAACACCCGGGTCCAGAATTCAAAGCAGATCCATGCTCAGTCCGCTGAACTGTGTTTGCAGCACCGATAGAGCAGACATGAACAAATCCTTTTGTACAAGGTGTAGCTCCCGTTCGGCAGCTCCTCTAAAACGCTCCAATGTTCGTACACAGCTATTTCTGTAAAAAAAAAAAGGGGGAAAAAACCATTTTAAAGAATTAAAGGCAGATTTTATTACCTAAAACATTGCCAGAGCTTAGCGCTTTTATGCCTGTGTGCATTTGTGCTCAACTTCATGCCATTCTTGTTCCTCAGGAAGGAGCTCCAGGTTTGGTCTGTGTATGTGTAGCTTCTGAGCATCACCAGGATTTACACCAGTATGTACCCCTGAGGTCTAACTCGGACCTCAGCCGCTTCCTGGCCCCCAGTTCATCCCGGCATTCATCCCAACTCTCCAACACCCCTGCTGTGACTTCCTGATCATCTCTCAGGCATCTATGGACTCAGTCCCATGGCAGGCATCAAGGTCAACGCGGAAACGTAGCGCATTTACTAGAAGCTAAAAGAAACAACACTTTTCCAAACCGGAGTAAAAAGATACCTGTTGCCACATCGATTAATTCCAGCAAGGATGAATTGCGCACGACATGAAACCACGATCAGGTTGTAGACACCGGGATGGGCCATCTCTTCAGAGCTGTGTCATGCTTGTAGAATGATAGTCAAATCGCAACGGAGTCTTCCCAGTGCTGCTCCTGACCATTGATCGGGTTGCGAGCCCCTTTCTTGGCCTTATTTCTTAGCTTAGCTACTGCAGTACCACACAAAAGACCTGCGTTAACATGACGCACGGCCTGTTAGCTTTCGGCGGAATGAGCACCATTTCACGTCGAATTACCCTCGCTCCATCCACCGCATCTCACCATCACGTTCCATTGTGTCACAGAAAGCTGATGGCTATACAATTTTATTTTCGCTTTGCAAATGCCACACATTCAGATGATGGTTGTTGTACAACAGCCAGATGAGCACGCATGCCAGAAAACACACACACACACCGTCTGACTCAAAGTTTCATTATCAGGAATGAACTGCGTTTTAAGCAAGAAACATTGGTTGTAAATCCCCAAGATCTGAATGACTTTACCGGACTTTCTCTGCCAGAGAAACAGTCCACCTTGACCTTTATAGCAAGCGCATCATTGTGAGCTGTTGTGCAACGTAAGGGGCTGCTGGGAACTTTCCGCGACTTGGTTATTGCTGGATGAGTTGGTATGCAGGATGGAGAGGGAATGGAGAGCGGCCTGGTAAACGTGGCCACAGAAGCGAAACTCACACCAGCAGGCAGCCCCGGCACATGCGTCACAGCGCAGTCAGCAAGAAAGAGGAAGAGGTGAAGAGCCGCTGACCGTCCGTCCACTCTAGCGGTCTCGAGTCCTGTGAGGCCAGCAGACCTAGAGGTTATGAAGTCCATTCACTGGCTGGTCATCAGAGAAGTGAAATCCAGAAAGAGATGTAGAAAACAGAGAAGTCCTGCCTTTCAATATAGGTAAACAGCCACCCTGGACTTCTGGAGAGATGTGCTGTTTACTCCGTAAACCTCCGTATAACTCTCTGGTAAGTCTCCTGACACCCCTGGCAGATTCTTCCCAGGGGTGGTCTGTAATCCCTGTCACTCCTTACATCTATAGTCAGCGACTAAGAGCCAGTCGATCTACAGATGGAACTGATGGGACTGAACAGCAAGCTGGTGCCAAAGCTTGCTCCCCCAGAGGTAGAACTTAAGATAAAAGCCAACCCATGCCGGCTGCAAAGAGGCTGAATTTCTTCTCGGTGGTTCTGGCATTTCAGGGTATTAAAGAGCATAATCCAGCAGTGGCAGCAAAGCTGGCCTTGGGCAGGCAATGGCACGATCGCAATTTTGCACCGTTTCCAGATATAACATTCTGCACATTTTCCACACACATGCTGTTTTTCACCAAACATTTCCTTTTCCCCTTGAGAAACCTACCATTATGAGATATAAAGACGTGTTCTTCAAAATGTGTATATTCAGAGGGGAGAAACTGGCAGGTGGACACTGCTGATGGTCTTCGCACCCCACAGACATCAGGCTGTACAATTGAAATGTTCTTTAAATTTAAAATTTTTTGGGTTTTAAACTGAGGAACTGTTCAGCTCTGAAGGACTCCTCTGTCAAATACCATGTGCTGCTTACATCATTTCTGAAGAAAGCCACTCGTGTGTCATGCCATTAAGAAGAAAACTGTCCTTTTGTCGCAGACAAGGGGTCTAAAAATGTCATGGAGCGAGCAGGGATGAAATTCAAATGCCAAGAAGCAAAACCTGCAAAGTCACTGCAGTTACTATGCTGCGTGGTGTCAGCTGACTGCATGCCATGGATCTGACCGTAAAGGTCACATGACTTGTACCGACTAACTGGAAAAAAATGTTTTAAATGATATCGATTTAGTAAACAACCGCGCTTAGAAGCAAGTAAAATTGTAAAACCGTAAGCAGGTCATCACTGTGCATCGAGGATGAAGAAACCAAGAAAATGTCCATAATGCTGGAATCATAGTCTGTTGCTGAGTCAGTGAGGATCCCAAAAATTCAGATAAATCCAGGCACTTTGACCCTTCTGTTCTGGGAAATTGGTCACCAACTTACTGGAATGGGGTTCACTTATGCGCTGATGTTGGATTTGTCTCCAGTTATTTTCTTGTTCAACCGTAACCCGAATTGTGTTTTTTTTTTTTTGTGTGGAACTTGGGCTCAGTGCTCTTGCGCACGTAGCAGCGAGGTGTGTTTGAATGCTACAACCTGTACCTGGCGTTGCCTCTGTAACTGCAACGTGTCATTTTGTTCCCCTTGAAAAATTCATATTCGCTCTGCACGGCAATTCGAAGAAAACTGCGGGAGGTCTGAATGCCCTTTTGGCCTTTGGGCTGCCCTCCATGCATGCGATGTGAACACGATTGTGCTTTTCTGGTGTGCCGTTTCCGTCTGGCCCGGCGCGGTTCATAAAACAAATAAAAATATTACATTCTGACCGTCGTGTTTTATCTGAATAAAGGACACGTGTTAACATGCAGGGCTACATTTTAAAAGCGAACAAATATTTGGATCTATACATTCTGTCACATCTGTTTATTGTTTTGGGGCCTTAACTAATCTATCCTTCGTTCAGTGACAATTGTGTCTAAAATCTGGCGCCGTATCTTCAGATCTGGACTTGTAGCGGATTATTTATTTACATATTTGGGAGCGTGACTTGGGACGCCGCTGTTCGTCCTCGGGCCGCGGTTCACTGCGCCGGGATTGTTTGGAAACAGCATGAAATGTGGGGTAGAACTGGAATAGCTCAGTCATGCCTAATAACGGGCAAAAGTAAAACAAGCAAGACGATCCGCCGCTTTGCGTGTCCCCCGCGGTCCCGCACCCCGGAGCCACGGAGCTTCGGGAGCAAACGCGCGCCGCGGCCCCCCGCCGCGGTGTTCTCGGTGATCTGCGAGGAGCCGAGGCCAAACCGCTCTGCTTGTTTACTTTAGCGCCGTTCGGAGACTTGCGAGCCGAGATGCTATCGGGCGTTGCCGATAACATCTCGTGCCGGCTTCTCCAATCTCCCCGTCTTCACATCCTCGCCATACAATGGCTCTGATTGGTTACGCTCACATACATTGCCGGAGTTCCTGAAACCGAACATCACCGCCGGGATGGCCGGCTTTTACAAAAAAAAAAAAAAAAAAACACCTCTTTCAAAACAAGCTTCCCCCCTGGGACTTTTACGTGACAAATGTTCACGTGTACGTGTGCGCTTTTGCCTGTGCGCAACTTTGCTTCTCTGTCCGAGTAAGAACAAAGTCAAATATCTGCAGTAAATCGAATAACTGCTTACCTGACTATAATAATTTATTTTGCTGCCCTGTATTTAAGAGAGGTGGTGGCCTGTTGAATGTCCTCATGTATTCAAACAAACCTGCCACTGGATTGATTTATGATGTTTGCACAGCTTGGTGAAACAAACACAAACTCTCCAACAGTACGGAATCTGCTTTGGGGTCACTGGGCTGTGCCAGACTCTTGCAAGGACTTTTCGGTCTCACCGGAACGGCAGAAAAAGTGCTTTGGCGTAACCTGAACGTTTTTTTTTTTCCTCCTCCTCCCTGTATGGCAACACCTATCATTATAAGTGTGTCGGTGCTCACTTCCTTCAATACGTGTGTGTGTGCGCTCTTGCCAACGACAAACTGCTGCAATCCAAAATAAGGACACATACCTGGCTGACAGGTGTCTGTAAAGAAAAATGATGTCCTTGCTGTCAACTTATAAGCGCACAATGAGGCCAAATTCCTGGCCTCGTAAATGTGACGGTTCTTGAAAAACAATGTCAGGGTGCTATCATGACAGTGGGTGTGACAGCAGTGACAGACAGCACCGTGTGGCGCTGAACTGCCTTCCGCTCATGGAGAACAGTAGACGTTTATGCCACTGCAAGACTCTGCAGGTCTGGCCAACCACTGTCATTAACGCAGGACAGGTAGTGACTTGAAAAAATTGTGCTGCGATTCTGGGACCTGCCCACCGAGCTCTGCGCCCAGCTTCTCCTCCTCCGGTGTGAGACGTACCGGCTACCCAGACGCTGTGAGAAGAACAACGGTCTGATTTCTCTGCCAACGAGGCTGCCCTCCCTTTAAACATCTCCGCTGGAATCACACCGTGCCTCTGGTTACAACCTGAGCTGCCTGAAATGATATCCTGTATCTAGGCTACCGTCTGGTTACCTCCTCCTGGCTAAAACATGTGCAGGAGATGTTCGCTTGGCAAGTTCTCCACTCCCTGATGTGCACACACCAGAAAAGCGAAAAAGTCAATCGATCTGGCATACAGAATCCCAGAGTAAAAACAGGGGCACAGCTTCTGACTTCACAACCTTCTCCGCTAAACCCAAAATCAGATGTGTCCACCTTCACGCATTAGTGCTACCGTGAAGCGTGCTTTTCCAAGACTTGGAAGCAGATTTCACTTTTCAGCACACAGTGATACAAGTCAAACTCTTTGCTTCCCTCAGAACTGACAACCCAACAGGGTAGAGCATCTGGTTAGGGAGGTAAATAGAAATTGGGGCTGCTGCTTGTTTTGAACGTCTTCTTAGTCTGTTTGGTCCAGATCTTTCCTGCAATCCCCTCTCTGACATACATCGCACACACAAGTTTCACCGTGAGCAGTAGCAACCAGGAGCCAACATGTCCTTACACAAGGCAGCCGGTGCTGACCGTGCAGCGAGCAGCAGAAATATTCACGTTGACCATTGACCGTCCCATTTATAAGGAGCTGTCAACTTGTGCGAGACCGGTGCTGCGTTCTCTTTGTGTGCACCTAACAGCGAAACGGCTTTGCTTCCTCTTCATATTGCAAAAGTATAAATCACACGTGCGCTTATAAACACATCGAACCCCCTGATATTCACCAGGAGACCTCGCAGATTTGAAGGCGATAACATGATTTACAGTTTCATCATCAGATGCAGCTATCTGGGCAAGGGACAAACAAGTCTCAGCAGCGAGGTGGGAACGCGGCTCATTCCTTCTCACCTGAGGGTTTAAATGGGTGCAGGCACCAACAGGCCGGGCCTGGGCGCGGGGGCGGTGAGTTTAAAATGCCGCAGCACGGTGGCATCGAGTCAACCAGCAAAACCGCCAGTCGTCTTGCTTTTGTGCTCTTGCCTAGTAAGGGGGGGTGGGAGGGGGAGGTACAGACTTCCAGGGAAGCTGAACTTGAAGTCTGCCTACCTGAGTGCCAAAATATTTAAGATTTCCGTACAGCATCTGTGTGGACAGTGAAGATGGCAGTCATATTAAGTGTCCCTTACTTGTACCGGCCTTGTGTAACCTAAGTTTTCCTGTAAAAAGGCGGCAGCAGTTGAAGCCTTGACAAATGACTTGCTTTTTGGTTCCTTTGTGCAAACGTGCGGTAACTGTAATATGAAGACAGACCACCACCGTAGTTATTGCACTCCAGAGTGTCTGCTGACGGCACGTTGTGCACAATAAACGGTCAAAAGAATGTGGACCCCCGAGGATCACACCCATATGTGCCTGTTCAACCTCCAATTCCAAACCCATGGGCATTACTATGGAGTTCTTCCACTTTTGCTGCTGTAACAGCCACCACTGTTCTGGGAAGGCTTTCCACCGAATTTTGGGAATTTGTGCCCATTTGGCCACAACAGCATCGGTGCAGCTGGGCGTGAAGGCCTGGCTTGCGGTCGTCGTTCCAGGTCACCCCAAACATGTTCAGTACGGTTGAGGTCAGGGGTCTGTGCAGCCACACAAGTTCTTCCACACCAACCTGGGCAAACTGCATGTTCACAGAGCTCGCTTTGTGTATGGGGGGGGGGGGGGCACAGTCATGCTGGAGCAGGAAAGGAGTTTCTTCCCCAAACTGTGGCCACAAAGCTGGAAGCACACAGTTGTCCAGAAAATGCTTGTCTGCTGAGTGGGTGCAGCCAAAAGAGCTCAGTCCAGTTATTGGGGGAGTCCCCACAAACTCCTGGACATATCGTGTACTTCTCTTCCTGTTCTTGCCCCTCTATCTCCTTCTTGCCCTTCAGGTAAAACATCTGCTCCCGCTTATTCCCTCCTACACGGCTTCCTTAATACAACTTCATCAACCTCTCTCCCTCACAGGACAACGCCAAGAGGACAGCCTATGGCAGCCCAAACTTCCCACACTGTTTGTCATCTCTTTGGGTAGCCTCAGTAGAGGCTCAAGACGTCTACCAGCCCTTGTACAAAACCCACGCTGTGCCCACCTATATGCTCTGTGGCCACCATTAGGCATTTCCGAAGCTGCTTCAAACAGCCACACGGGTGGGGGTCTATAGGAAACCGGGGTTTCAAAAAGACCTAGAAATGGTCCAACCTGACTGCTGGAAAATGAAGTCACGAGGCTGTCCACTGACTGTGAAATTTACCTAAAATGTGAGAAATGAGTTTTGGTTCCTCAGCTTGGATTGGCCTCCTTCGGTACGGAGGCACATAAATTTAACACACGAGGTGCACAACACAGCAGTACATTTTGAAATCGCACCACTGTTTAAACAAGGATAGAAATGCTTTATTTATGTTTGCAGGAGCTCTGTTAACCCCCGCTTCTCAAATTGTGAATAACTCATTCTGAACCAACATTTCATTTTGTCCGTTGATCCGAATTGCTATTTTCGCTGAAAAGTACTAACGTAAGGGCCTGACCCGGAAGTCTTCAGGTTGCGATCGTATCTCAAGGCCATCTTCTCTAAACGCTGATCCTGGGTGCATCACATACAGCCAAACGTACCGAAGGAGCTGTCACGCTTTGTCTCATTTGACGGATATCCTAGGTGCAAATGTTTGTTTTCAGACGAGGGAGCGGGCGGAATGGGCACACACTTGTCAGCCCCTTGAGTCCCAGATGACTGTGCTATCAAATATGGCGTAAAGCAGGACAGCGCCAGGAAAAGGGGAAAAAAAATGAGCTATCGGATTTTGGAAGATGCACAAGGACAAAACTGGTGTTTAGATGTCTTTTTTAGGCCGACCACACTGCTGTTGTTTTTTTTTTTTTTTTTTTTTTACATGGGACCATACATGCATCCATGAACAAATGGCGATGCAAAAAAAAAAAAAAAGCAGTAACGCCCTTCAGACTCGAAGGTGCCAGTGTGTTCTTTCCTCGGGACTGCCCTATTCATGTTCTCTACGTCTTTATCTCAGGGCAAGAGAAAAACAAAACTTCCTGTATGAGGACATGGTGTCATGTTGCTGTCTGCTGCAAACAGGCCCTGTCTCTTCAGGCAGTTCTACCTGTCAAGAAATGATGTGGGCTGTCCTCCCCCCCGGCTCGGTCTCGAGGGCTGAGGCTCACGGTTCAGGTACAGGACACGTTTATATAGATGTTCTCTTAGCGACCTCGGTGGTGGGCTAGAGGAGAGAAAGCAGGCATTATGGGATGTTGAGGTAGAGCAAGAAAGCAAATAAGCAGCAAGGGAAGGTTTGAGTTCTTTTGTACATGAGGTGGTGGTTGTGGGGGGTGTTCATGCCATCTTGAGTTTCATGCTTTCTCAGCTAAGGTTTGAAATCCTGGAATGTACTTACTCGAGCTTAACAAGATCGCATTGCTAACCCAGCTCCCTCCACGGTGGTTTCTTTATGAAAACGTGACTTTACAATGTGATTTTAATTTTTTTCCCTCAGCTATTTGGTATAAACAAATGCAGGTACTCATTAAATTTCCTTGCCTGCCAGCCCGTTCGGGATACAAGTCGAGATGCACCGGTGGGATCGTGTTCCTGTCCTTTGTGAAATTTCCTCTGAAGACATTGTCTAGCCTCCTAGGTGGCAGAGCCCTGTCGCTGTGTGGCTCATGCGCTTCATCTTCGATGAAAGGTACACGAATCCACGGATGTGATTGTTGCTTAAAGAATAAAATAGATTTAAAATTTCAGCCGTCCCCTGATTTGTGGTCAGCTGTTGGATGGGCAAAATGCTGGGTGGATATTTTGTTTTGTCCTTACAGTCATCATTTCTATGGTATGTAGACCAAAGTCGGCTTTTAAATTATACAACACATTGATAGCTTGCAATTTCATAGTTTCAAATATTTATAAAAACAGCTGTTGACTGCATCGGTTTCTTTTTACATTTTATTTATTTAGTTTACCAGTGTGAGCCATGTAGCCTTCATGGTTACACACACTGTATGGCCAAAAGTATGTGGACCTCCCCCCAATGACTGAGCTGTTTCAGCTGCACCCATGCAACATACAAACACATTGTAGACAATTGTGTGCTTTCAGCTTTATGGCCAGAGTCTGGGGAAGAAGCTCATTTCCTGCTCCAACATGACTCTGCACAAAGCGAGCTCCATAACAACATGGTTTGCGCAGGTTGGTATGGAAAAACTTCAGGGTCTGCACAGAGGTCTGACCTCAACCCCACTGAACACCTTTGGGATGAACTGAAACCCCAACTGCGAGCCAGGCCTTTTCACCCGACCTCGCTGACGCTCTTGTGGCCAAATGGGCTGCAGGTATCTCAGCATCTCCTCCACATCCATGACCACTCATCTCCAGTATGATCCTGAAGATGCTGATCTGACAAGTTTTTTTTTTTTTTTCTTAACCACTATACTGGTATAGATCTTTTCAATGAGAAATTCACATAAAGAGGAGATGTTATCTGGCACCGGCCATGACATCAGGCTTGATGGTGTTTACAGGAGCATTGCACAGTGGAGAAGAAAAGTGCACAATATCACAATCAAGTTATGGATCTCAAAACCAAAGACTTTTAAACATATTCTCTTTGATAACAGACAAACGGTTGTTTACACTCAAGTTCTGACCTGAAGAGCAGCCATTATGGTCAGTTTTTGCAGAAAAAGTGTTCATTTTAGGATATGAAGTGTATTAGGTTTGGTGAGTCACAAAAAAAGAAAGTCATCTTTAGTTTGCAAAGAAAGTATGGGGTTTAAGGGCTGGAGATACTAAATTCAACCTCTCAGATGGACACGTACACAACACCACTCGTCTAGTAGAGCTTAGCAAAAAATTCTCAATCCCAGTTTGACTTTGAATTTGGTGACAAAACAGAAGAGCTGTAAAACAGATCCAGAAGAAGGAAAGGTGAAAATGGGGACAAAGGGCAACAACCGCATGGATGTGGAAGCTTTTACATCCACTTCCAGGCCCCCAGCTTTGATTTCCTCTTCAAGGTCTTCAACAGGCCTAATGCCACCTTTCTACATCTCTCTTTAGAGGGACTCACAATCCTCCATAACCCTAAACAGATTACACTTTCACCTCCAGTTCCACTTTTGCAGGAAAAAGGAGGGAACAGAAGCACAACTGGAAGAGGAACCAGAAATTAAGAGGAAAACAGCAATGAGTTCAGCTCTAGCTTAGCAAAACTCCGTAGTTAAGTTGCTATGTCAGAAAGGGCATCAAGTTCAAGCGAACCTCATACTCATCCCACTCCTTTACCACCAGCATATACAAGTGACAGATCTGCACAAAAGATAGCTTAAGTAAACGGTAACCGCAACCATTAAGGTTACAGTTAAGGCTAAGTTTCCAAATCCCACTAACCTGGTCTGGATTACATTGTTACATCCCAGTTTTGTCCTGTTGCGTTTGGCAGCTTGTTTGTCTACAGGTGTCCAGGTGCCATTGGCCCTTCACCCTGCCAATCATCATTACTGATGACATCACCACAAACTTCCCAGCCAATGACAATCGAGGCATTTAAGACAGCCGGGCTGAGCTTGTTGCTGCTTTTTCCTGTTCTTGATGTTCCTTGTGCTTGGGTTGCCTTGTTTTGTGTTTGCGGATATGCCCGCGTGTTTCCTGTTCCCATCTGATCCCTGTCCCCCGTTTGGTTTGAATGAACCGAGCGTTAACTGTGACTTGGGGGCTGGTAAGAACGTCACACAACTCAAAATTGCACACGTAGGTTTGTTTTGGGTGTCTGGTGGGAAAGCAGTGAGTGTCAACCGTGTATTTTTGGTTTGGGTAGTTAGCGGGTTGTCAGTTGTTGTTTCTGGTTGTTTGATTTTCATTTGTTCTTTCCTTTGACATCACTCGTGTTCCTTTTGGCACGAGTTCACGTATTTGTAATATAGAAAATATATTACACTATGACATCCCTCACCTGTGTATACGGTAAATCACTGTTGGACCAAAAATCCTCTGTGTTTACTCATTTTTGCGGCCCCCATCCAAACTGCTGAAATTCAGCCAGCTGAAGGTTACACCCCTTTACCTCCAGACACCCTTGGGTCATAACAAGTTACCCAAACCATTCTTATAGGCTCCAAAAAAAAAAAAAAAAAAAAAGGCTGCCAGTATCAGAGAAAAAGATAACTGTAACTCCACTGAAGTCATCGGGACCAAACACGAGCTGTCATAGGAGAACTGCGTTACAGTCGGGTGGGAAAACAAACAAAGGCATCAGGATGGCAACCGTATGATCTGATATGCGATCATAATGACGTTCGAAACCTCAAAGGGCGAATGTGGTCCTGTGAGCGAAGGTGCGAGCACAGTGATTGATATGGAGGTGCTTTGATAATCCTGTATGACTCACAGTGGTTTGTTCTGCCAAAATTAAGGTATGGTTTGGTAAGCTACTGATGTGAAAGCCAGAAAATGAAATCAGATTTCCGTATTGCTGTAAAAAAAAAAAATAAATACAAAATGCTTCAATCTTCATTTTTCTGCTACCTGAAGGTCCTGTACTGTGCGCACTGCAAAAGGATGTTCCTATCTGGAGCTCTTCCTACGTGGGGGGGCTTTTTGGTTGCCGGTGTTGGTGTTAAAGGTGGCAGTTGTGCAGCTAATCTCTCCACATCTTGGGCTAAGTCCAGCACATGCTTGAACGGGGAGCACCATGTCAGTCTGTGGTGCTTTTTAAATCCATGGTCAAGCACCTGACCACTGGCCAGGTGAACATCTCAGCACCCAGTCAACAGGGGCAATCCCTTCCCCCAGCTGTGTTTATTATGCACAAACCTTTATGTCCAAAATGCAGTCTGATGTAAGGTCTAACCCGAAGTTATTTCTGGGGGTTGCCTTCACTGTGTGAAAATGAAGGTTTTGCTATCTGAGGATGTTCTTGAAAATAAGAGTAGGTCTCTTTCATGTTACTGTAACGTGAAAACTTTTATTTACAGTAAACTTCCTTCTTTTGCATGCACGGAAAGGCTGTTGGCCGGATCACTAACCGCTCCGGCTTCTGACATTTACATCTCTGCACGTTCTTTCTCTCCATCACCCCACAACGCAGTTGCAGGTTCACACCAGTTCTACTGGACTGCTGACAGATGTGAGTCTTCACTGCAAACTCACGCCCACAGCCAGGTTGTCGTTGGGTCCCTGCAGCCAGTGCGAGTGACCATAGCAAAGCCATGAACGTGCAGACAAGTCCCGGCACACAATGTGGATGCACATCTCGTCTCTGGCGTTTGGCGGACATTGCGTTCCACTTTCCATGAATTTTGCATGACCTGTTAAGTTTTACCCCCTTGGGGTTTTCCCGGAGTGCCGAGATACAGGGATGAAAAGAGTGCAGGAAACAAGAGATGTGTTATTTAAGAGTCCGGGCCACTTTTCTTCTTGTTTCTGTTGATTCTTTTTTTTTTTAACTTGTGATCTTCATTCTGTCCCCAGGTTGAAGAAACGCAGGAGCAGAGTGGTATCAGCGTGAACGCGTATCCTTCCAGAAGAGAAGTCTCCACTGTGGCCCTTCAGGCTTAATGGAGGCTCTGTTTATCCCGTCTCCTGGGCAACTGCTTCTACGACACCGATGTGGCCAGTGGCGGAGGAGAAAAGCGAACCACCAGTACGAACATTTCGATCTCACATAACAAGCAGACAGCACTCGTGGTCGAACTTCTTCAGAGGTTTATGGGAACTATAATGCTAGAACACCAAGACATAATCCCAACAGATTGGTGAGAGGTTTGACCACAGGATGGACTGAGTGCGGTCACCTGTAAGACTTAAAAAATGTAGATGAAATATTTATTAGGTTGATAGGCGCTAAAATAAACTTTAGATGTTCTATATGTCAAAGAAACTTTGAATACACAGCATTAACAGAATATCACAAATTCAAATCCAGTCATACCTGATGCTCCGGATGAAGCAGTTAGACTTTCCCTAAAACATTTAGAAACCGTAAATGTTATCAGTAATACAACTCTGCTTTATGATGTCAGTCAAAATAAGAACATACATGGATAATTTATTTTTACAATAGCAAGGGGCGGGGGAAAAAGTGCAGACGACAGACGTAGATTGGAATGGTGATGCGTCTTAAATGGGAAGGATTGTGTTTTTACTGAAACTAGGCAGCGCCATCGGCAGAGCAGATTCATAGCCGGCTTTCACATCCTCATTCGAGTTTGTATTTTCAGCGCAGCGACGCACAAGAGGGGAAGTACAAGGATTTCCACAAGGCGTTTTATCATTTTATTTAAGCTTTTTCTCACTGAACAGAAGGGCGGGTGTGCTTTGGCAAAACATAGTTCTAGGAAGATGATACACAGAACGAAACAGCAAGCCCTGATTTATTGACTTTTTACTTTTCATTTTTAAACTTTTTTTTTTTTTTTTTGCTGGGCAGAGAGCTAGACGGACCCCCTCGAAAACTTCTTTTGGGGAAAATCAAGGACAAGTTAAGTGAGACAGTTAGAGAGCGCCAGAGAACAATAGAAGCTTGGCTTAATCTCGAAAACCAGATATTCGGTCTTCCCTTTCAGCCCATTATCACAATTATCTGGCAAGTTGAAAAACAAGAGATATCCATTTCAGCTGGTAATTTAAAAATAATAAAACCTCATTATACTGCAGGAAGGATGGGGTGCAGGGGACAGAGACAAGTTTTTTCCTTGGCTGGTAAGAGCCAATGTTAAGCACAGAAAAGAAACGTTTAGATGTCGCAATAATATAATAATAATAATAATAATAATAATAATAATAATAATAATAATAAAAAATCTTACATTTCTAATAGGCAGGCGACAGTTTGGATTGCCAGTGGGAGAGAGGGGCCAATGCAGGCTGATTTGGGGGCCCGAATGATAGCAATCGAGCCGTATCGGTTTTCCAGGATAAATTTCAAGTAGGTTTTGTTGGAAGACAAAGCTTTCTTTCAGCAGAATTAGAGCTAAAAATTCCCTGAGTCTTCATTAATTTAATAAGTTGAAGAACGGGAGTCTCCGTCCGTCAACCAGCACAACTGCAGCCTGCCAGCCTCCAGGATGCAAGGCTGAAGTTGTCCTTGCAGCTTAACGGAAACGTTCTTCGCGAATAGATAAAACACGGCAAAATTAGGAAGAGAAATGCTCTCCTTCAGCTACGCCCTGCAGTGGGTGGGGAACGCAAAAGCTCTCCGATCTGAACTTACATTTTAATTTGCAACGCCTCAGCAATAGGAGTTAAGGCAGAAGTGAATTTTAAAAAAAAAATTTTGCATTGTCACCGCTGCCACACAACTTCACAGTATATTGCTGTTTAAAAGTTGACAAATGTCCAGACAGAAGGAAATGGAAGATAACATTTCCTCCACAGCAGGGTGTAAATATTTCAAATGCATCTTTTGCATGTTTTCAAGGAGGTTTCTTATTGTGCGGAATAGCTGTCAGCTACAGAGGAGGCTACGCACATGTGGTTAGTTTGTTAGCTTGGTGAAGCTGACCTCTGACCTGGCTCTCCAGTCAAAACAGCGGCCTTTTCCTCGCCCTCATTTATTGTCCCTCTTTTCCACCAAGCTCACCCTTGACTTGAAAAGTAATTCAGGAGTGGCTGGGGAGGGGGGGGGTCAGCCGGCTTCTAGGCCTCAGAGGCAGCAAGTAATTAACGTCCCGCAACATCTCAGTCTTCTTCTTCTTCTTCTTGTGTATGCTGGTCTGTTTGTTTTGCTTTCTTTTTATTTTCACAACCCTGCTTGTGAATGGCTGGGACACCTGTCCATCATGTCTGGAATTCTCTTGGGATTGGCTGGGGAATCAGGGTTGCGGGGTTTTCCTGGAGGATGGAAGCGCTCCTCCGGTGAAGAAGAGGACTCTCCTGAGTTTGAGAAGACTTTTGCCTCTGCTTTACACTTTTTCTCTTTTTTGTGGGGGTTGCCGCTTGCGTGCTGCTTGTCCATTGGTTTTGTGCTCAGGCTGAGAGGACCTTGTTTTGGGTCATGCACCCCTTTGGTTTTTTTTTTTTTTCTTTCCAGTTTTAAAGTTAGTTTACGTAACATGAAGGGTTGGGTTGTTCAGGCTTCTTTTTCCCCTTTTCACTGCACTTCTTTTGCACTTGCATTGCATCCTCTGCATTCCATTAAAATACAGGAACTTGTTTATTATAAACCACTTATTGCCCTGTCAGTTCCATCATGAATACCTTGGTACAATTTATGCTACACCCCAACACACCCCTGGGCAGCCTTGGGGCTGTATCATTCCACACAGTGCGTGCATGCCAGCACACCTAACCAGGTAAGAGATGTGTTCAAAGAGCTTATGGGATGTGTCAGCTCATCACACTTATAACGCCTGTTATTACCAGAGCTGGAACCAAAGAAGTAGCAGGTAATATCCAGTACATTATGTAGGAATTAAATGTGTTTTGGGGATCAACCTCTGTAGGACAGAACAGTATCCTGTAGAAGTGCTAGTTATGCACAGTGTATATACTGTATGTATTTGTATATATATAAATTGTAAATATAAAATACTGTACTGTACCCTCAAACTCACAGGCCTCGCTGGAGGCCCGAGTCTCCAGAAAGTTACCACCCACAGGGAAAAACTGGGTGAAAAAGTGTGTGTATACACACTTACAGTATAATTAGTAAATACTACATGAATGGATTATTTTTTATTTCAGAGTTTTATTCCACCGCATTTTTCACATGAGATACCCATAGTTCTTCCTGGAGGCTTGTTGGCTTTTCCCCTAACTTTTTCCCACCACTTCTCCACTTTGTGTTTTGCGTTCCCACCACGGTGCAAATGGTCTAAGTTCATGCGGCTGTACCGCGGTCCCCATCCCTCCGTCTGCTCACCATGAGCCGGTGCACCTGACCACAGCTTTACAGAAGTGGGCAGCGTGAACTTTGTAACGCACGTTCCCAGCCTTGCACACGAGAGGAGCTCAGTGCGCGGCCTGCCGTTTCTGATGCTCTGTGGCTGAAGTGAATCACTTTTCAAAAATTCCAGCAGCAGAAAAACCCGATGGCTGAAGTCACACAACTCCACTTTGTTGGTAAATGCCAGGATCAGAAAGCAGTCAGATCGTGAGATTCTATCTTGTCTGGTTCGGGACAGTGCGGGACAGCCCAAGATGGAGCGTGGTAGGTTAGAGAAGGTACGGGAGGTTAAGATAAGGAAAATGTAGAAAGGAGATGAGCGCGCTGTAAGAAACGGCACCCAAACTGCCAATGTGCCACACACACCCAAAGAACTTACCGTGGTTATACCACTGCTTGAAAAATTATAACCCGGTTCTGAATTACCATCTATAAAAGGACCTTTTCTGACCTTTGACCTGCTTCCACAGAACCAGCGCCAAACGTGCAGGCCCTGGGGGGGGGTCACAAGCGTCCAAGGGGAAAGCCGAGAACAAATTTTAAATCTTTTCCTTCCACTTTCCTGTGAACCTTCCTCTTTTTGCACCTCTAAACAAGCCGTGCTGAGTCACAGCACACGGCGGGGAAACAAACACAAAAAAGTGCAAATTTTTTTCATGAACGCTGGGCAGTGCGGAGGAAACGTGCTGTGTGCAGGTGAGCCTTTTAGCATTCGTCTTCGGACCCAAAAGGGCCAGGGACACTGACCCAGCCACGTGCGGCCAAAGCGCCTTGGCGATGTGTGCTTGGTGGCGCATCTGGTCGCGTTCGAGATGTCTGAGGGTTCACGCATTTTGTGCCACGGCTTTTAGCAAGAGTCCCAAGAATGTAGCAGAAACCTTACGAATCCACGCAGAGGCGAGCGTACGACCGCGAGCAGTTTTTCGGCCTCTAAAAATTCAGTCAGCCGCAGCTACGTTGGGTAACAATGTGCGGAATAGACAGTTTGCACTGGAACTCGGTTGGGGTTGGGTCCATCTCTCCGCACAAACCCAAACCGAGCTCTATGACTTTCAGCTCCAGAGCACATTCCAACATGTAAGACCAACAGGTAGCAAACCTAACATAGCGAAGCAAGGACATTACCATCTCTGACAAAATAAGCTGTTTTGTAGTCGTCCTGTAAACCAGCCTCTTCCCAGTGCTTCAGCGCCGTGTGCCAAAGTCCAAAACACGGCCCTGCACACAAACTCGGGTTTACTTGGGCAGCGCATGTGTTGCGCAGTGCAGTACGCAAATATTGGCACAGCACACAGAGGATCTGTCCACCAGCACATTTCGATGTTTGGTTTGCCTATTATTCCCACAAGCAGCATCATTCCAAGAAACTTTCTCATCCTGAGCATCTGTGTGCCAGCAGTTTGCATCGCGCGCTCGCCTTGCAACACACACCCTTGCTCGTCCGCTTTGCGACCAAGGCTGAGTTCAGACTCCTTTCCACTTTCCACGGTGGCTTTCAAATCTCCTCCGCACGTAAACCATCGCTTTTCCATTTTCACTTCTACTGTGCAGTAGCACTGCCACGTTGCACCCAGCCTAGGGCCGGTAGTGGCCCGGTCTTAACCGAAAGTTAGGCCATCGTCATTACAAAACGCTACAGGCAAAATATTTCTCAGCCCGGACGACAATGTGGTCAATGGCGTTTCGGCTCGACGAATCTGACGTACCGCGGTCAAATGCGGCACACATGGTGGCAAAGGGGCTAATTCTGTATCTTTCTTCCTGGAAACCCCTGTAGGATATCAGATGACAGACAGTTTTCAAGATTACAGAACAATTCTTTGGTTAGGAAGGTACGCCGCTGTAGCGGGGCTGAAGAAATAGCCTGTAAGCGACACGCCGGAGTGACGGTAAAAAACAAAGCAAAAAAGCAAAAAAACATTGCCTGCGTGTGTGAAATTTGTGAAGACCCCAAGTATATTTTACATGCACTAACACTGTGTACCCCAGAGACGGAGCCACAAAATGCGGCTCTGGCAGGGCAACTTGCACTCAAAGGAGCTGGGAAAGGAGTCTCAGGCTTGGTCTCGCTCCAGCAGGAAGCTGGCCCCCTCTCCCCCGTTCCCCATGCATCATTGGCCACCCCGCCCCTCTTCTGTCCTCGTTCAGTCCTTCCCCCTAGTTTTCGAGTGGCCCCATTGTACTGCTTGGGGCGTTTTGTGGTGGAGAGGCACTCACCGAGCTGCCGATGGCAGGGTCCTCCATCACGCACTCACACACTCCCTTGCTTGCTTGCTCTTCCTGCCCCCCCACACACACACACACAAACTCTTTCTCGCTCACTTCGCTCTTCAAATACGACTTTGGCTTCCAGAGTGGCCACCTCTCTCCCACAACCCCCGTCCCCGGCTCCCCCTTTCCCCCCTTTCCCTCCGCCTCACTCCCCTGCAACCGCTTGCTGCATTGATGCCGATAATTACCGCTGAATGGGTTTCCAGATTCCCATGGATGTGAGTCTAGCCCTTGGCCTGCAACATGCCACCCCCCACCCCCCGTTCCCCAACCCCTCCATCCCCCAAACCATTTCCCTTCAATGAGGATTAGAGAGCGAGAGCACCCAGCACCTAGCTGGAGGACAGCTTGTTTTGTATCCGCCTAATCGGTTTCGTAAGCCCCCTCCCGCTCGAAAACGCGATAATAAATTAAGACATAGGGGGGGTCTGGAGGGTGCGCTCTTACCTACTCATCTTGTTGCTGTCTTTCACATCATTCGGACGCCCACCCCCCCTTCCTCCTCATGTACTCAGTGTTCTGGCCCAAAAGCAGGCTTGCATAATTAAAGGAGATGTCTTCTTAAAAAGGCCCGGCCAGCATTAATGGGTGCCAGCAACTTCGCTGCACCGCCTCGCAAACAGGTGAATGGCGTGCCAGCGTTTGAAGGAGAGGCCGCGTGAGGCAGACGCGGGGAAACGGATCGAATCTGCTCTGTGTCGCGTGAGACGAAACGCAGGGAGAGGGAAAAGAAAAGCCGTTGCAAATGTCCGAGCCCAATAAATATGACAAAAGACTCGATCGGGTTTCCACAGAGCAGCGTTTCCCAACTGAGGAAACTCCTGGTGTTGACTCACACGGCAAAGCCCAACGGAGCCCAGCCCAAGCGGCTGGCGGAGAGACTGGGTCCGGCCCAGTGCCATCTCAGCACCGTGGAGCAGAAGCATCCAAGACCCAACTGTCTCGAGTAAGAGAGACCGGCCGCTTGCTGCAGTTTCGGTCACCTGGTTAGGTACTCAGATCCTGCTTGACCCCACTGAGAAGAAGAAGGTAGGGTTCTTGAGACTACACTTGGGTAGCTTCTAGCACACTCAAAAGCGCAGCGGGAGCTTCCTGGACAAATCGGCTGCTTTTCCTTCATCCTTTCGTGTGCGTGGCTTTCAGAAGCCAGAAAGTCGTGATCTATAAGCTAGCAAACCTCCATACATCATCAGGCTCTGGAGTTTGTCATCGCCAGCTTTAGGATCCCATCAAGCGCCCGCTGAACATTTTCACAATAACCTGTCACGAACGTTCCTGGTCTGGACTGGGATCTGGGACCAGCGAGTAACCGGAGTGCTTTTGGTTACGTCTCAAACGTATATGCAGTGCCGTTTATCACACATGCATCACCGCTCCGACCAGCGCAGGCTTGGAGCTCTCCCCAATCGATCGCGAAATTACGGTCATTAACGGTTCTTCCAGGGAAAATACGTGTTCCACTGCATGTGATCCTGGTTTCTATACAAGCTTGGAAGAAAGATCTCACAAAACCCGATCCCTTCGACCGGGTTGAAAGGTCCTCGGGTCCCGAGCCGAACCAAACAGGACCCCGATTCCTTCTGGCAGAGGCGACAGAGCCCGGGTCGCGACTACCACTGTAAGAAACCATAAAATGAGAACGTGGCTCACGGCCTGTGTTTTGGGGGAGAATAAAATCCCAGGGAGCACGGTAAGTGACATCAGCAGCTCACGGCAGAGGCATCCGAACTAAACTAGGAAATCAAGCGAGCGCTTTTTCCCTGGCGAAGGGCAGAAACAAGATTTTTAATTGCCGGGTTAAAATGTGCCTCCTCTGAAAGGAAGGCAACGCTGCTGAATACGACGCGGCCTTTAGTTCCCCATGCGAAATCGGAGCCATTAACAAATACGAGCCGCGGCGAGAGGAGGCGCAGCCCCAAACCCTTCCAGCAAAACTCCAATTAGTTCGGAAGAAAATTAATTATGGCCGGATTTTCCAGCCGCCCCGGCCCTTCGACCGCTTTATCCTGCGAAAGACGAGAAAAAAGAAAGGACGCAGATAATTGAAATCTCTCACTTCCCATCACCTCCTGGGTCAAATGCCCCCGGGTCTTTCCAGAGGCTTCCACGGCCGACCATTTATAGTTCTCGTGCGGAGTCGCCGAACGGCCGCAACGCGGTCGCCGCGGCGTGCGGATCGGAATCAATTGGCGTTTGACCGATGGTCGATGCCGTTCTCCAGCTAGTCTCGAAATTAAGCGGCGGCCGACCGATCCGAGGAAAACGCGACCGCGGCACGCCCTGTCTCCAGTAATAGGCAGTCGTCTTTCAGACTCCTGCCAGGCCTGGTATCATGTTATCTGTCCCACAGTGATGGATTTGAGACTTTTCTAGATCTTCCCCTGCTGGGCCTTATTTCCCAGGAAAGCTGACCACAAACACTAACCCAACAGCGTCTGCACTCCTAACTGGCAAACAAACGGCAACTTGGCAAATCCTGCCCATGGGCTAACTTGCGCAACTTGCGTGGTTGTTGTGGCAACCGCCCCTCTCAAAGAGCAAAGCAAAGGGGGGCTGGCATGATATCATTCTTTGGAGACCGTGAGCCAATGGCGTCTTCAGAAAATTATGTCATCTTTTTTCGGGTTTGTCCATTCAGGGCTATAGAAGTGAGATGAATTGAAAGCCGCAGAAAGCTCATCTTTCCCCTCAATAATGTGTGAGAAAAAGGGCGAGGGGTGGAAGTGTGCTGAGGATATGCTAATGCAGCCGGCCGGGTCTAGCAGCGTAAAAGTACTTCGCTCTCTCCCGCGCCATTATTCCAAAACTTTTTAACATCTTGGGAAAAATCTACCGCTCTTCAAATCCGAATCCCAGACATCATAACATCTGAAGTGCACTAAAAAGACAAAAAGTTAACTTTTTGTCGACGGTGAGGAAAGGCCATACGTCTGAATTGGTGAAATAACACAACACATAAACACGTCGCTTTACCCAGGCAGTCAATATCAAGGAAACTAAATATCTGGCTGTCGCCTATTTGGCACATTTCTGGAACTCTTTAGAAACAAATAGTTTCAAGTTTGGCCTTGGATACCCCAGAATAACACCATGTGATGAGGTTTGGACCTCACAGGTGAAAAATGCGGAAAACAGCTACCAGGTTTGGCAAGTTTTGCTGCCAAAGGGCACCGATGGGGAAGAGAGCAGATGTGATGGAAGTTATGCCTGAGAGAGACAGAGAGAGTGTGTGTGTGTGTGTGTGTGTGTGTGTGCGCCATTACCATGGCTTTCAGACCTGAGAATGGGCACAATGAGAGACAGCAGGAAATGATCTGTGTGAACTGCGCTTCTGTTCTTGCTGAATTAAGCTCCTCAAGTTTAAGCTCCCCATTTCCTCATGAAATTTGTATCAGGCGTTACTAATGAGAGCTTATTAAAGGCAAGTGAGCAATTTTTGGGGTCTGGGAGGTATTTCTTCAACGTGGAAGGTACAGAGATCAAGTCATTGAGGAGACGTCAGCATTCCTCTGCTGTCACATCTTTGTTTCTGCTCAGAGTCAAAGAATTGAAAGAACTTTTGCAAGCTGGATGACAGCAACACTAGGAGAACTTGTCTGGCCTGTGCACAGACATCTTTGAACTGGGTGAGAATTCCATGTTCCTCAAACAAGTCATCAACGGATGTGTAAGACCTGGGTCGGCTAGAATTGAGCGTGGCTATGCTTTTGGAACTCAAGTGAGGGTAACGGCAGGTCCGGTCTGGCTGGCACTGCGGTCCCAAGGATTCCATCAACTTACCAGGAAGAGGCATCAATTTCAAACTCAATTTTACATCCTCATCAACTATTCCAGTGGATTTTCAATATTTCAGTGTTTTCTGGAGGAACCATTGTGATGCAACATAAAAATGTGGGATGTAGAAATGGTAGAAAAGACCAAGAATGTCCAAAAACTGTTCAGACATACAATATTTGTATTGTAAAATACCACAGTTCATAGAGGTTACACCGGGTCAGCTTTAAACACCACGATTTGGACTGAATGATGTTTTCTGCAGTTCTTCCGATTCAGTTCCTCCTTTCATGTGAGCTCCCGGTGTGTGAGGGGCTGAAGATTGTGACTTCGTGTCCTGCAGGAAGTGTGCTTGACCACTGTGTTGCGCTGAACCTGTCAATTTTCCAACAGCATTCATTCGGATACTGACTCTGACCAATTCCACCGCCATGCCTCCTCTTCGCGCAAATCCTAGCCTGGATGTAGTCCTGGTGCTGATTTGTATGACGGTCCTTCAGCATCTACAGACATCTCTCAAATCTCACTTCAATTCTCCAGCCCTGAAGAGACATTAGGGAGAAGGGCATGAGAAAATCTCGGGACTGTATATCAACAACATGCAAGAGCTTTATGAAAAATTTCTAACAGGCAGTGACGAATTCGTGTACGACATATAAACCGAACGTTAGCGTACGCAGAGGACAGGGTAGTGGGCAGCACTTTGTCTTGTTTCTATGAGAACGAGTGTCTGGTTCTGTGCTGCGTGTCAGGTTACTCTCAAACGCTGATATCGCTTCTCTCCCACACTCCTCGTCTTCCACGCTGTTTGTCCGAGGCAGGCGGTTCGCAGCTATCGCTTGTAGTTCTGGGTGCTGACCTCCAAATCTCAGTAACAGGGCTGTGACATCGTGTTCTACCGGCATCAACACCCCACATGTTCTCTGGAAGTGTCACCTGGAAAATGGAATTTTGGTGGCTGCCTCTCCTGAAGGCGAGAACCTGCCTGTTACATCCATTCGAGCCTTCACCTCACGTTCGACTAACATCGTCGACAAACCTGGAGCAGAACCCACATCTCCGGGTGCATCTGCCCACATCCTCAGGCTCCAGCCTGCCCCTCAGCCCGCAGCTGATCTCATCCTCATCTCATCCTTGACCTCAACTCCCTCTCTGCTGGCAGCATACCCTCCAGGATAGCCCTGCTAGATAAGCTAGAGGGCTGAGGAACCTGTCTGTCATGTGCTGACTTAGGCATCAAACTCTGAGTAGGCTGCGTTCTGGATGGTATCATGAATTCTGAGGATAATTCACACGAAACAAAGGTTGGATCATCCTGCAGCCCGATGCAGACACGGTTACACGCATGGTTACAGCCATGCCATATCTCATGGACACCAGCTCATCCAGCCTTCTCTCACAGGTTTCACAACTTTATCCATAAAATATACCAAGGCACGTCTAAAACGACAGTCATGTGATGTTCATAGGATGCTTGCAAAGTTTTTTTTTTCTACGTTTAACCTCGGTTGAACTTGACAGAGCAGCATGAGCAAAGCTGCAAGGCTCCCATGACTGTGTTTAAGGTGATATCGCTGTGCTGCCACAAGCCTCACTTGCTGGCAATGGTAAAAAATTGCATAAGAACGCAGGCTTGAGCAGTGCGGTTCCACCAAAAGATTCCAACCGTGATGTCTTATTCTCCTAAAATCGCTTGTTTTCCTTTTCAAGCACCGGAAAAATGCAAACAGCAGTGTAACAATCTAGAAGAGCTCTGTTTTATACATCCACAATAAATAAGTACTTATGAACACCCATGTACCCCTACCTGGCTCTTCTGTATTTCCAGTACAGCCGTCATCTTCTCTCCACGCTGCCCAGGTAAAAACTCTGAAAGAAAATAAAAACAAAAGTAAGCCCACCAGGCGTTCACCTTTTGTTCCGGGATAAGTGCCCACGGGAAATAGAAACACGGCGTGAGGTCGCAATATAGCAGACACAGGAATTTATTTCAATTTCTGGCATAAGTAGTGCACAGTAAAAGTACGGTAAAATTAAGACAATTCCCAGATTAAACCAAATACAAACAGACAGCACTTCAATACAGTGGAAATGCTGACATATAAAACGTGAAGTTTTTTTTGGCACAGAACATCCAAAAACAAAGTTTTGCAGTGGTACGCAGTGTTTTGTGTGTAGTAAGCTTTTGAATGGACTGGAAAGGGTTAAGTACAGCCTTCAGAGTCACACGGCTTAGCCTTGTGTCAAATGCCGGTTTGTGCTAAAGAAAAGTTTTAAAACCACCTGAAACGGTAACAGCAGACTCTGTCAGTTTAACGTTACTGTGCTGTACAGATCCTTTCACTCTTATGTAACACAGGGACGTTTGCAGGACGTTTGGCTCACAACGTCCTCAAAAGTGGGAGGGTTGGATGTGGTTGGGTCCATAAGCTCCCCAATCCGGGTGTGAGACATCTGAATCACAACCCCTGACTCTCACCCTCTCCTGTACCAAAAGCTTTTGCCTGAATGTCACCGGCCTTGGGACGGTTGTCGTGGTGACTAATGCGACGTCGCCAGGGGACCAGAAGGCTAAACTTAAGAACCCCCAGCAAAGTAATTCAACACTAGGGTTTGGAAGCTAATGAAAAACAAGCTTTTTCTATCACATCATGAATAAACTTTGGCTTTGGTCATTTTCTTTATTCATTACCAACAATTCATCAGTTATGAATGTACACTTCTGTATGCAGTAATACTTCAATCGGTGCTCTAGAGGTGTTCTTGACAAATGTAGCTCTTTGAATGAAACAGCAGTCACCCATCCGTCCATCCATCCATCCATCCATCCATCCATCACTGTTATCCACTTCATCCTGAGCAGGGTCATGGCAGTCTGGAATCTGTCCTGGAAGTTTTGGGCACCATTAATAAATTATATTTCATAAAGAGATCTATAATACAAAATAGATACATTAAACCTTTAATAATAGCAAGCAAACACAGAAAATCGCCTATTTTACAGACACTAAATATAATTGTTCAACTTTTTTTCCATTTTTTAAAATTATTATGATAAATTACCAGAAGGAGTTACATAAAACAGCACTTTTGCAAAACAGGAGTATAGAAGGTAATGTGAGGTATTACCGTACTGTGATTTTTGTTTAAAAATGACTGTTCCAGAATCACACTTTCCAGCTTTCTGAACTGAAACAGACAGCTGGGGCTTGTTTATTGAATAAGAGATTTTATTACTGGGCAACGCAAATTAAACAAAAGATCAGTTGGTTACAGGTTAGGTTGGATTCTTTGTGAGTTGGCATGGAGTCATTTTCGTGTTACCCAAGACATAAGATGTTTGCCTTTTATTCGGGAATTCTACAAGATACAAAATCCCTTTAACTATTCTGCTATTGCTAACTATCAGTTTCCATCTGTGGGAATTCTCTTCTATGATGTATTATTATTTATTGGCCATTTATTAATTTTGCACCTTGTTATGTGCTCCATGTATCAAGTTGTTAAATGCAATCCAGATTCTGTTTTTGGCATAGAACATAGGCTGACAACTCTTGCCTGCTTGACAAGGAAATGTATTTAATGCTATGGTCTGCACCAGAAGCTCCCTCAACACTGTTAATATGTGGCTGATACATGGTTAATTTTTTGTCCCTTGAAAAGTTAACATTTGAATTGCATGACATCATCCATCCATCCATCCATCCATCCTGAACAGGGCCATGGCTATGAAACTACCCATAGATGAGATGCCAGTCCATCACAGGGTGGCCACACACAATTTAAACTGATTCTTGAATATGTGGTCACCCTCTTGACACATCTTTTTCCCTTGCTGTCTCACCATTATTTCCTGCTGCTATTGAATACAAAAAAATGCTTAAAAGATGAAAGGGAATCTTTTTTTGGTGCCAAGTGTTTATGCTGTTCTGTACAGATGGGACACGATCAATACATACCGTATTCTACTATGCATTCTACTGTGCGACTTCGGATTGCATACGGACTTGACGCCGCCTGCTGTGAAGGAACACGCAGCCTAGCTTTGATTTTTGCTGCATTTTCCCCAGAAGCGGGGCTACTTCCAAGCGGTGCCTTTTGGGAAGCACATTTCCTCCCTGGTAAAAAGCTTCTCCATACCACACGTCTCTGGAATGACAACCCGTCCACTTCTCTGATACGTAATTGATAAAATTAAAAAAATGGTAAGAACAAACCATCCTACTTTTTTTGTCCTGCAGTTAATTTGTCACTTTCGGCTTCGAACACTCAACCCACCACCACGAAGCACTTCCATACTCGGGGACGCACTGGCACGGCCTTGTGCCAGCCCATCCAGAGGCTCCTTCGCCGCTAAACCCGTCATGTGAGACGACCCTTTCCGTCCAGCAAATCAGATTACAGCCCGCAGCTGAAATCCACACTCGTGCCCTGTTACTGGGCCGGGGCACGAAACCTAATCGGATTTGTTCTCACAAACTCCGCTTCTTTCCGCTGTTTTATGGAACACTGCTTTAAAGATTTATTTAACAAAAAAAAAAAAAAAAAAAAAGAGGAAAAACAAGGTAAACACAAACTGTATAGCAGACTTAAGGGGAGCAGCGTTTCTACTGTTACCGCGTTACACAACATGGCCTCTCTTCGCCGTGCTGTTGTGTTCTTCTCTTACACATTAGACACCACGGTCTGATTTTATTTCAGCTTTGTCATCACTCAGATATTATCAGGACCGTCTTCATTTTTACCTTCAAGCAGAGTTTACGTAAACAGCCGGGGGGGTGACTACTTTTGGACAACGGTGGCTTAAGTATTCTTCAATAAGAGGGTACAGTTTAAGTCTGGGAGACACCTGCAAGGCCCGAGGGAACATGCTGTCACACCCTGTAATAAACAGGTGACACACAAATCCTAATAGCTGTGTGGAAAGCTGCGCTGCGTGGTGCCTGCACAGACACGTTGGCCACGTTCGGCAGAAGGAGGGCACGGGCAGGAAAGGAAATCGTGCTGCGGTGATGCAAGACAAAGGTTGACTTCAGAGAGTTCATCTCCAGTCCATCTAGTCCGGTCTGCTGTCACTTCAGCAGATTTTAGCGAGTCGACCATAAATAACTGAAGCTGTTGTATCTTCGTGCACTTTGTCACCAGGAGCTCGGGCGGCGTCGGATTATTTCCAGTCGTGCGTTTTCACGGGGAGGCGTAAGCACCTGTCTGCACGACCCGATGACAAAATCAGATCATCGACATGGCAACCACACGTTTACGTTTCCCAATTGAAAACAAACTTAAGAGATCGAACCCGACGAGAAAGGAAGATTTCGGGACGCTCTTACGAACCCTTTTTTTATTCCCCTGCGTAAACAGTGTAAGCATTCGAAGCAAACCAAAACCCATCAAGACGTCACAGTTGATTCGGTGGTTTAATCGAAGGCAGATGCTTGGGAACGACATTGGCTTCTTCAATTCTGCATGAATTTCCACAGGGCTCCTCTGCAGGCGTCTGCCAACTGGATACTGGAAAAGCGGCGCAGCCAAAAAGCGAGAACGTATTTCAAAATCTTAGTGATCAGCGGAGCGTTCTGGCCCCTGCCAAAATGAGCGCTGGTGAATAAGCAGATGTACTGAATATATGAAGAGAAGTGCGTAGGAAGGGGGCACAAATGGTAATAAATAAATAAATAAATAAATACCTTGCAAGACGAAGAAACTACCACTGGTTTTACTGTAATACTTGGACCTTGTGACAGTAGTGAGGTTCATGGCAAAAGCACCGTGCGGAACACGGCCGACAAATCCAGCTGTCGATCTCCATGCTTCTAAACATCAGCACGGACGCTTGCAGCAGCTGTTCACTTATATGACATTAAAACCACGTCTCCAAATAAGTAGCTGACTTTTCCAGTGCACTCGGTTTTTTTAAAATTTTTTTTTTACATAGCTTAATGGACGAAAAAGCAAATTATGTATTTATGGATTCCTCTGGCTTTTCTGCCCCGAATATTTAGTGTTATTACCATGGAAAAATTACTAAAATGTGTAAACGGCCACTTTTGACTACCGACTTTCGGCTGCTCCCATCAGGGGTCGCCACAGCGGATCGGCTTGTCCGCATATTTGGTTTGGCAGATTTTTACGCCGGATGCCCTTCCTGACGCAACCCTCCATTTTGCCCGGGCTTGGGACCGGCACAGAGGTGCACCCCCTTGTGGCTGGATTTGCAGCAACGCCCAATGTGGGGCTCGAACCCAGGACCCTGAGATTACAAGTCACATGCGCTACCGACTGAGCTAGCCGGGCAGGGCAAACGGCCACTTTTGACTCAAGCTTTAAAACCCGTGCTGTTCTACATCTTTATTAGAGTTATTAAATAGAACGGTACCAATACCAGTACTGGATACAAGCGTCCGCAAATCCATCTACAGAGAGAAATGGCGAATCCACCTTCAGTTAGGACTTATATACAATTTACAACAGCTAATAACTGTAGCTGCTATAGCTTTTAGGAGTCTGAATGCCATACTGAGATTTTAAAACTCAGTAAGCAAAGGGAGACGTGACTACTGTGAGCCACTCCAATATCTTCAAAGACAAAACCGAACCGGCAGTGCCGCCATACAAGGTCAGAGGACAGACTCTTGCTGTTTTCGATGGGGTACGGTGGGCCTGACGCTGGCTCTGCTCTAAAGGAGCTCTCAGCACCTCGTGTGGATCAGGATATCGCTGGCCATCAGATCCGCTTGGAGGGGACCGCACCCCAGTTTTGGCTGCAAGTGGGGGGCTCAGATAAGCCCTTGGGCAGTGACAGAATGGGAGGACAGGTGTCGGTCCAATCCACTCATCCCCAGGATCACCTTTGCGGGCTCTGTTACATCCAAGTGAGTTTGAAGCTCATTCAAATGACCTCCAATTGTCCAGATGCCCCTAACAAGCATTATTTTTATTTAACTGGAGTAAAATTTTACATCTTTGACCAAAAAAAATAAGTACACCGGTTCCTTGCATAAAGAGGTAAATTTGCTCCACAAAATCATCCCATTTCCAAAATCATCCCATTTCCTCTGAGAATTAAATTATTATTGCTTCCTGGACAAAAAAAAATCATAATCCAAAATGTATTAAAAATTCTAAAAAGGTTTTAAAAAAATAAATAAAAAATAACAGTGAATTTATAGTATCTTTAAAAAAACTATTAAATATAAATTAATACTTGAATAACTGAATAAAAATTATTTCCAGCTTGTCCTTCGATTTTATATTTTATTATATTTTATTTGTTTGTTATAGGGAACTGCTTGCCCCAAGATAGGGTTGTGAAGGTCTGGAGCCCATCCCAGAAGCACAGAGTGTGAGGAAATGTACACACATTTTTCTGTTTAATTTACCTTTCTTTGTCTCTGCAGCCTTTCCTTTCGACATTTTGATAGTTTATCTCATGGATGACTTTGACACAGAAAAAGAAGTATGCAACATTACTGATGTCCGTCTTTCACTGTGCAAAGGATGCAGACACTTTTGCAAGAGGCGCAGTCACAGAGGAATGTAAATTTTCAGAGAATTTTCGCTTGGCTGTGAAATTAAGGCTTTATTTACGCTGTTGTACAGATGTTTAGGTTACAAAAACCTTACAGAATTGAAATAACTGAGTTAATATTTACAAGTGTAACCATTACTCAATATGCTATGTTACATTTACATCAGTTGTAATGCAAAAATGCTGTTGGAATTAAAATCCTACTGTATAAAAATACATAGTTTTGCCTTCTGCCCACACGCACACACACACACACACACACACACACACACACACACACACACACACCCCATATATTTTCAAAAGCCACTGTAGTGGTTTTCTTTTTACAGAGCCGAATTATATAAGGGTTGACGCTACGTTGCTCAGCAACACTGACATACTGTATGCTCCTCGATCATCAATAAATTCAAATTGGTAAATTTCTCACCACAAGTCTGTGTCCTGAACTCCCTGCGACTTGTAAACACATCAACACATCTCATATATATATATATAAGGGCATCATAAAAACAGGAAAAATGTATCCAACTGTTTAACCTGTAGCCCTGCAAAGGAGCACAACTGTTATTTCCTGCTGATCCCAACAACAAGACTTGGTGATTTTGCCCTAGATGCTAGGGCAGCTCAAATACAAAATAAAGATGATGAAAAACCATGTAAGCTGTTACGTAATGTAGAAACTCAAAAACTGCCTTGCCACAACATTTGCGACGCATTTCTGCACAACAGCCTCCTACAATGAGGTTCGATACACGGCGCAGGACTAGAACCGAACTCCGAGATGAAGCATCAACCACAGTATAAACCAGTTGCAAAATATGGATGACAAGGAACATTTGGCCTCATAAAAGTACCCTGCATCTGGAAACAAACGGACACAGGGGATTAGTTTGTGTCTGGCAATGGTCTTTATGAGACCTTCCCTTTTACATACATAATCCCACTGCAGCTGAACTGAGAATTAAAAGTTTTGAATGCTGAATTCTGATCTACGGCATAATTCTGATGAGCGGAAAGAAACTGGAAAATAAAGTCGTATCCTGGTTCATTTCATACAATTTACCACTTAAGCGCAAACTAATGTGGTCATGTTCAGCTGATTAAAAGGAAGAAAGTTTACCAAATATTATTCATTCATAGCCTTTTCACTTCTCATAATTCATTTTTTTCCCCTCTTTGCAGCAAAATGGATTTATCGGAGTAAGTCATGGGAAATCTTAGGGAAAGTTCCCTGCTAGAAATGGCCTGTTTTGCTTTGTTCTGTGGGAACTCAATTCGTATTTGTTTAAAGCCCTCGGAGGTGCAGCGGTGTCCCAGAGAGCTGTGCTGAGCATGTGAGCCACAAAGCAGGAGACCTGGGTGGGATAGAGGTATAAAACATACAAAGCAGTGGAAGATCTAGAACAGCAGCCCAAAAGTGCAATAGCGAAATGCAGCCAAACTCAAACTCTTATTTTGAGCAAAACTACAACACTGCGGAGGGCGGCAATGAGACCCCAGACTGTGACCGACTCTTTTCAAGCTGCAACGGGGCTTTGGCAGCCTCCGATGCTCCCCCTCTGCCGAAATGGACCCCCAGCCCCTGGATGGAGGCTTTTGAATGACAGTGGGTGGGAAAAGCAGAATGAAAAGGTACTGAAACCAAGGGGAAAAGAGCTTTCATGACATCCCTGATGTTTGGCTAGACATCATCAAAGCCAGTATCACAGACAAACGGAAGATGGAAAGAGGGAACCAGAGAGACAAGGGCATAAAATGGATGGCACCCATCTGAACTGAGCTCAGTCTGGCACAGCGTACATCTCTGTCTTCCACATTCTTCACCAGCTCAGCCTACAAAGAATTTTGGGTTAGGCTTTCAGAAAGGAAATATCACTGTCTTAGAGTTCTTATATAATAATAATAATAATAATAATAATAATAATAATAATAATAGATGTCGTATGTGTTTATTTATTATAAAGATTAACAGAAATCCAAAACTGCATAGCTTAAAGCATTAATAACCCCCTTACTTGGCTACAAACCAGCCTGCACTCCACAAGTGTTCCTTTCCACACCTGCTGGTATCAACTCCAGGTACAACTTTAAAATCTCCCAGTGGGGTAAAGCTTATTAATCTACATATTTAAATCTTGACATCCGAGCCTTTCTGTTTCTGCAGAAGACTGCTGACCTCAGTTAAAGCGGTCAAAACAAATAACTGGTTCTATTTACAGCTCTTTTATTGCATTTGAAACGCGAATTTGAACTTTACAATATAGAGTATACGAGAACGTACAGTAGAGTTACAACTGCACACACTGCATTGCATTTCTTTGACTGTTTGTCAGCAAATAAAACCATGCAACAAGGTATTTGAGCTTTCAAAACAGCTTTTCCGTGAACTTGTACCTCCTTGTAAGATGATAGACTCAAGAGTTTCCATTTCACCGGAAGCACATATATGGGAATGCCGCGGCCAGCTATGTGGTTTAAAGCAAGGTAGGCCACGTATCTGTGCCACGCAGAACCATTAGGCCCTACACGTACGCTCTGTCTAAGGAAACCCTATCTTGGGAACGCACCAGGAAAAGTACAGCAGCTGCAGACAATGTCTATTCTTCAAGTATTCAAGCTGTTTTTTTTTTTTTTTGTTGCACCAAGTTGAGCCCATAGAACGGCAGTGATCTAGTAAAGAACAATTTGTATTCCAAAGTTGATATTAATCGAACAACAAGTTAATGATAGCATGAGTGACTATACAGTATTTGTGTATAAATGTCACCGAAATAGTCATATACAAGGATCTGTGCTCCTGTTATTTAAATAACAGCTCTGAATGTAGATGTTAAAGACAAGTTCCTACTTAGAGAATGATAAGAAGGGAAAGTAGATGACCCAGACATCAGTCCGACAGGTCAGTACGAGACTGCTCAAACTTCTTACTAAATGAAGAACAGGAAACTCAATGAAGCTAATATGAATGGGAGCCCAGTAATGTGAAAACTTGGGGCAATTCATCAGGACTGGGATGGTCTTCATACCCCATTCCTTTCCCATGCTGACTGCTTTCAGCAGGGTGACAGAACATGAGATACCAGAACGGTGAAGTTATGTGAGGGGATGAGTTTGGGTGGTGTGCAGTTTGGGAAGTTAATGCTCCCATTTCCGCTCGTGTGCATGTCGGGGTGCAACGGAAACACAACAGTAGGTGGGTAAAGCGTCTGTTTGGAAATGGATGGGCGCATGCAAAAAAATAACTGACAATTCTAACCAGAACCGGGAATGAAGTTCAGGACAAACTTCTGCTTTAGTGGCACCTGATCCCAGCGCACAAAGAATTACAGAAGCTCAGACAGGGGCCGAAAGTTGCTCAAGCTGCATGGGAAAAGTCTGACTTCAATAATGGTTTATTCAATTTGGTGTGACAAGTATGAGGACAGGTCTTAGAAATACAACTGTGCTCCCGCAAATGTGGATTATAAATCACCCCATCAGTGTTCCGCAGCCTATGGCTATAAATCATAAGTTAGTCAAGCCTGGTGGTGAAGAACACAGGCTGGCACGAGGACAACAATGGCTGCTTAACTGAATAAGACGACTGCAGACAACTGTGCGACACGACTACAGCTAATTGCTGTGAAATTTCTTACACTTTAAATCCAGAAAGAGGAAACATGCAAGCAGCAGCAGTTTCAGCTGAACCGCTTGACCCCTCTTCCCCAACCCTTTATGCTCTGACTGACACCGGTCAGCTTGCTTGACTACATCTTAATAAGGTGCCATTCTTGCTCTTGCCGTTCTTGCGGAAGAAAGGAAACGAATTTCTCCCTGGTCCCTTCTTGCCTGAGGACACATTTTGAAGGACCGCCGTTGGCACCGCTGTCCATCCCACTGCACAACAGGCTGCTACTTCGGCAGAGAAAAACTGCTGAAATCTGAATTTTTTTTTTTTTTTTTTAAATCCCCCCCCCCCCCCCTACGTGCCCAACCACCGAACAACGCAGGTTCACAATGCAATACCTGCAGAGCGGTGAGACACTACAACGTTGTGGTGCACAAAAGCTGTCTGGGGTACAATTCAGAGCCACTGGAACAAAGTAGCTCTTTTTAATCTCTCCGTGGTGCGCCTTTGACTGCGCCCCAATGCCCGGGGATGGGGATAGGGGGGGGACTTTTCCACTCGCTAATCCCATCCTACATGACTAAGTTCATCCGAAAGCCACACGCTAGAAAGACAGAAGCCAAAAAGCGCAGCGAGATTCATCAGAACTGTCGGCGGACACCGTCGGACCACCTGCGCTTCGAAATAAATTGCACAAAGCGGTGCAAAAAAGTGAGACGGCACACATTCTCCTGTGATCATTGGAAACAAAGACAAATAGCAATACTCTGTTTCATGGCGGAGAACTGCGCAGCGATTGGCTGCTCCTTTGCGTGTAAGTATGTCCATCATGTACGAGTCGGCCGTGGGGAGAGGACCGGTAAACCTAAGATAGTCCTTTCATCTTTGCCTTATTTCCCATCCAGCCCCCTGTTTATTCATCGCTATTTTTCCATTCTTGAGCTCTTGAGTGCTGCCAAAACAAATATCACCGCTTTCATTAATGCGAGCAGCCCTTCGGCTGCTGAGAGCGGTCCACAGCCTTGCGTGGACAGCGCAACATCAATCAAGTCCAGATAAAAGGGCCCACTGAGATGCTCTTCATCTTTCGCCCACTTCCTCCGCGCTGGCTGGACCCAGAGATGACACTCTGGCTCACTTTGATTTCCATGCAGCCACAAAGGCTTTTTCCACATTTGAAACAGAGGGGAGAACAGGAAGACACCTTCCCCCAAAAACAACCCTGAAAAAGCTCGCTGCGATACGGCCTGGCAGACGCGGCGCTGCTGCGCAAATGATGATGGAGAACCCGGTGCCGTCTATGACGTTTCGCTCGGGGAATAAAGAAACAAGCCTTAGTTATGGTATAACCATGTGCATATGTAGTGCAAAAGTACAAACAGCATGTAAGAAACTGCTAAATTAATTCATGGGCTTCAGAAGAACTGCTTCAAAGTCTGGGTGGGGTGACAGAGGGTGAATATCCATTCCGGTTCTTGATGGTTCCGTATGACTGAGCAGGAACGCTGTGCTCCTCGAGGCCTGGTGGGCCCGCTAAGGGCAAAAGCTGAAAACCCGTCACATCTCAATTTTGGCCACTGTGTGACGGAATGAACCCCCTCTCTCCCTCAGAACTGCTGAACCCGCCCAGATTTCACGACAGCTATACACACTAAATGCAAAACTCACTCGAACTCAAAAGTACTGTATGTGGACCCCCTTCTAGTGACTGAGCTGAGCTGTTTGATCCGCACCCACGCAGCTTACAAACACATTCTAGACAACCGTGTGCTTACAACTTTGTGACCACATTTTGGGGAAGAAGCTCCTTTCCTGTTCCAGAATGACTGTCCACCCCCCCTCGAACCCATGCACAAAGCGAACTCCATAACAACATGGTTTACGCAGGTCAGTGTAGAACAACTTGAGTTCAACCCCACTGAACACCTTTGGGATGAACTGGAACGCTGACCATGAGCCAGGCCTTCCCACATCAATACCCAACCTCGCTGATACTCTTGTGGCTGAGTGGGCGCAAATTCCCACAGCCGCACTCCAAAATCTGGTGGAAAGCCTTCGCAGAAAAATGGAGGCTGTTGAAGCGGCAAAGGAGGGGAACAAGTCCATAATACTGCACACGGATCCACGTGCTTTTGGCCGTAACGTGCAACTCTGCCTCGCACCAACTCGCGGATGTACATGTACAGTAGTTATGCAAGTCATGAGCAAAATAGCAGCATCAAACAAACAAAGCAAAACATCCTTCTATAATCATGACAGTCTAAAGCTGTTGAAAAACTGCTTAATACCATTAACTGTATGTTCCTTCAGACCAAGCGGTCTGCTTTATTAATGCAAGCAAATGTATATAATGCTTAAAAATGAATAGAAAAATTACTTTAGAGTGAAATCAATATTTTAATGAAATACACCTGTGTAATGCAGTTCAGTGTAGAAGGGGCTCCCTGTGAGGTAAGCATGTCTGCAAGCCTGAAACAGCTGCCTTTGGGACTGCAGACTGATGTTTTGCTTTGGGTCATTTTACTTGTCAGCTCACTGTTTTCTGCCTGCTGCCGGCTGTATGCCACAATGTCATGCGGACGTGGTGTGGGGCCTGAGCTCAGACCAGGCCACCGGGCCTCACAGCAAGCAGTGAGGATTATAGACAGCCTGGCTAGGAGGCCCCCCCAGAGGATCTTTCTCTGTCTTTCTTTCTCTCTCTCTCTCTCTCTCTCTGTCACACACGCGCACGCACACGCGCGCACGCACACGCGCGCACGCACGCACGCACACACAATAACTCTAATAAATTTTTTTACAGACCTTAGAAATAAGACCAGAAATAAGTCAGCATTAGCACGACTTAACCACAGTAAGTCCAGGAGGATTTAAGTGACTGTTCTCACGTTCACTGGCTGGTGATAAGTGATGATATCCTGTCCTTGACTGAAACTTCCTCCCATATGTATGTATGTAGACGTATGTAATATTCAAATCGTCGCTGAAATCTCGGGTGAACCGCAAAGGGTATGAAAGAGATGTGCCTCTTCTCATTTGAGCAAAGGAGCCACATGGAAAACGAAGAAGCGTGTAAGCTAGACCAGGGCATAGATTTTCATTGCAACTGACTTGTAATACAACCTTGGAGGGTCAGTCAGGTTTTTACTGACATTTTCAAGCAGAAACATTCCATTTGTTTTATGCTTGTTCTTTTCCACTGGACTGCATGTATAGCTGGCATTAAGGACCATTTGGAAGGAGACAACAGAGAAGAAAATTTGGCACGATTCTCCGTTCCAAGTCATATGCTTTCTGCCTCTCAAAAGAACACACATGCAGGAATGCTGGCGGAACGGAGGAGGGGAGAATATGATGTTCGTACTTCTTCGTTGAACAGGTAGAGTGAAGAATATCAGGTGCACCATCGCAACAAAGGTTGAAAAGAGGGCAGACCCATAACGTGGCCTCGGAGAGGCCTGACATACCGGTTATTGAGGCATCTTGCCTTGAGCATCGCCGAGCGCAGTGCTTTCCACGGTAACTCTTCAAGAGCCAAGGAGGTTCCGAAAAAGGGCAGCAGACACTGCAGAAAAGGAAAAAGAGACAGATTTTTGATACACCACGTTCTCCAGCTGCTGCTGCTGTGTGTGTGTGTGTGTGTGTGTGTGTGTGTGTGTGTGTGTGTGTGTTATTCGTGAATTTGTGAGACACAACATGTGACAATGTTAGCTGCATTCTGACCTCGGACAAGTAAACTGACAAGCAAAGGATAACAACGACAAAGGGTCACTGCTTTCTGCACATTTTCAAAATTTAAAGATGCATGTTAAGAAAAGCTGGATTGGGCCAACTCCGAGACTCGCAGTGCATGAAGCCAGGAATATGTTTGACGGGAGGCCTGAACTCTGCAGGGAGTGTGCTGGATATCCAACCTGTCAAACAGCATGCATTTCCCTTTAACAGTTCCACACAGAGTCTCGGGCCATAAACAAGCTTCTCAGCATGGAATAAGTTCTACAGCAATACTCCACGTGACCCAATGCCTAAGTGGTCATTGGCTATGGGACAATCCAGAATAACTTTGTGGGTGAGGGGGTGGGCAGGACCGATTTCCAATTCATCCCCATGGTGACGAGTCAACAGCGGCTTTGTGTGAAAACAGGCCAAATACACGGAGCACAGGCCGACCTGCTGTAGTTAACCATTTATTCATGCATCCGGCTCCCAAATGAGTCGGCAAACATGGAGCACGTCCAAGTCAACAGGGCCCAGACGGGCAGAAACACGATACCACGCTGAGCAGTGCTCAAAGTCAGACAAACACCTTTACCTTCAAGCACCCAGATTTGTAAACAGGCTGAGAAGGAAATGTCACTTCACACAGTAAAAACCTTGGCTGCAGCCGCTCTTAACACATACAGAGGTCATAGCTGACATTTATTGAGTTTGGTGGGGGGGGGGAGGAAAAAAAAAAAAAAAAAAAAAAAGGTAGTGCCATATCATCTCGCAAAATAATAAATGAAATACGGTAGAATTGCAAAGCCAGGGTTGTTTGAAAGCAGCAAAAAGAGTGATGTTTATACTGATAACTTTAAGACACCGAGTCCGGTCCTTGAGGAGCGCCGCTGTTGTTTCTTTAAACAAAAAAAGTACTTCACCTGAAAGTGAAATTACTTTTGATAAAAATGCTATCAAAGAAACGAAACAATGTCACTTTGCCTGGAATTACCGAAACATTGATAACCGGGACCATAGACTGTACGCGTGGGTTTTGTTGCACATTCGTGTTTTTACTTTTTAGGAAGGTGTAAAATGTGTCAGAAGAGGTCAAAGGTCATCGCCGCATCAAACATTTCCTGTTTGTTGCCCGTCAGCCATGGAAACGCAGAGCGAAACAGGTTCGAGTTTGGCATAACCGAAGAGACACTTGAATCTGCTGAATTTGTACACCATCGTTCACTGTCAAGCTTGTTTACTATAGATGCTGTTAACAAAAGACTTACAAATGTCAGCTGGAAACCCTGAACCATTATACTTTTTGCTGCTCTGCAGGCCATGTATCGAACGCAACCTGGCTGAACAATTTCACCGGCTGCTCATTCCACACCTTTGGCAAAGACACGTCAGCATAGCGCTTTCCAGCACAGCCTAAGAGGAAGTGAAGTTAAAGCCCCATTTCCACACTGTGTCACTCTGCGTGCCAACACGCTGCCAATATATTGGCACATCGACTCTGCCAAAGACTGGACTTATGTGTCATTTCCTTGCACCGACTCTCGGCCCGAGCGTTTCGGCCGCTGGTTAGACATCCCGTGCTCCTTGCTGCCTTGGGTCAAAAGCCCGGGATACAGGAGCAACATAGGCGAACTCTTTCCAGCATTCGCTGACTCCAAGTTATGAAATGCCATGTGCTGGGGAACAGTTTCAATTGCATATCCTACACCGAAGTCAAGAAAACACAATCCGGCCGAGGTGTAGGCTCCAAAACAGCTTGTAGCTCCGTTCTACTGAAGATTAAAGGCACGATGTTTCGATAAACACAACCGATGTGATCCCTGTTTTCTTGTATTTTCCTTTCCATTTGCTTCATCAAACAATTTTCATAAATAAGAAACAGCATCGCTCTTTTTCCACTTTCTTTTTCTTTTGCAGGGAATCCCATGTACTGAGAAAAAAAAAAAAATGCTTGCAATAACAATAAAAATTCCAAATAAAAGGTGCAATTCCTCTAGTGCCTGCAAACGCAAAAGTCTAACAAAAAGCTTCATCCAGGCATGCTTCTATTTTTAGAATATTCTCTAAAATAAAATTTTACTGGCTGGCACATGTGGCTAGAAACCTCCTGCTCCCCAGCCGCCACCGTTTTCGTCAAAGGCCACATTCCACGTCACTTGGTACGAGGTGCAAATCCATGAAAATGAGACTTCCTTGTCCACACTTCAGCAAATAGGAAAAACACACAAAGGAAAATGTAAGCTGCATATTTCCACTGGCAGAGAAAATCTGTCTGTGGCGCATAGGTGACCATAAACACGACATTACTCAACGATACCGTTTCGTGACATTACGCCACACCAGTAAAAGCACAAAAACCCTTTCATTAATTTGGAATAACAACAGTTCAATAAATATATTCACAAAGAGAACGGTTGTGAGTAAAAAATACGTTTTGCCCCATTTTGCTGGGTGGTGTTAATGCAATCGCATTTCCCTGTAGAAGCAGCAGACGTGGAACGAAAGCTTTCCATGACCAATATTATTTCCTCCGACGTCAGATAATGGATGTTACATATGCAATTGATGTCGCTCGTGTTTCTGATACATAAAGGAAAAATTAAAGTGTTTTAAAACCACTATTCTTGTATTCAACAACGGCTCGAATAACTGTTTAAGGTCACACATAAGGGCACGTGAGAATATCCTGCTTGGCAAATTGGGAACAGGAATAGTGATAAATTTAAGGATTTCAGGGTTGGAAAATTTAACAAAGGGAGTTATCATAAAGGGTGTACATTTAGTCAATTTTCAAAGCTTCCTTACAGCATAACATCATAACTAACCAGATATCCTAACACGTACAGAGGCCCACAGAGGCTACACTGTGATAACATTGAGTATTTCTCAACCAGTCACACCCAACCGGTCCGCACCTGTAATAAAAGCCAAAACATGAAGAAACTACATAAACTGTTTGTCTTTACCCGGAGCCGTCCCACATTATGTGTTGGCTCCTGTCATCCTGATGTACGCAATTCATGGGTACATTAAGCAGAACGCACGGCTCATTCGGTCGGTTTCCCCCTCCACGAATCGAGGAGCTCAAAGGAGCTCGGTCCGTGGAGCAAGCAAGGCCCCTTTGCGGTGGAACTGCTGGCTCCTCTCGAATTCATGAGATAAGCTGAAGAATAAACTGGCGGTACTGTCATTTCCTTTGGCATTTGACTGAGGTGTATTTGCAGCAGGGAAACAAAGACAGGCCTGAATGCGATTCATTTACATTTTAGGTTCCTGTAAAAATGAACTTTTTTTTTATTTTTTAAATATCGTGCTGTATCTATCGTGTCTTGGAACAGGTGTATGGCGACCTACTGGATTCTACAAAAACACGCTTCCCAGATGATTCTCTAACTGAGAAAAGGGAAAAGGCTTCCCGACAATGACAGCCTGTTCTTGCCGCTATCGCGTCCGCAGCCAAAATCCCTATTTAATTACATTTAAGTGCTTATTAAAAGAAAAAAGAAAACGGCAAATTCCCTCTGTTGATTTAAACTCCCCCCCAGTTAAGACAATCCAGCTATTGAAAGGAGGATTGAGCGGGCTGTTTTTCGGGAGACAGCCACATCCAGCGTGATTGAAATGTGGAATTCTGCGCGATGGAATGGCTGACGTTGGACGCCAGGAGAGTAGCGAGGGGGATATTGCCCGCGGGTTCGAGTTCTGAGTCAGCCGAGCCGAAGACTGCTTCTAAACCAGCCCCGAGCACCACCACCCTTCTCTGGCCCGTAACTAAAACAGACAATAAACATAGATGATGTCACTAATTGTACCCCTTCAACCGCCTTGGAAACGGCTGGCAGGACAGGTGTCGCCATGGAAACCACTTTATTCTGCCTCTCTGTGTTTCTTTAATAACTCCGTGAGTGAGGACTTGCACATCTATCCTGGCAAGAGTACACCCTTTCCCCCCTTCTGTAAACATCCAGAGGCAACTATGGGTGTGAGAGTCACAGGTGAGGACAGACAGACACACAGACACACACACACACACACACACACACACACACACACACAGAGAGAGAGAGATCACACCTTTGAGATCCCTGCAGCACAAATACTTGTGTCTGCCTGCCACTTGTGAAAAATTCCCAGTGTGCAACTCAAAGCTCCAGAACTTCTTCTGAATGAACAAACTGCCATCTGGAGTGAACTTTTCAAGTCACATGAGCGCTGAAGGAGACCAAGGCCTGTAGTTGCTGACAGATTCGTTCTCCAAACAACTAGAAAAGATCAGTGGAAACAACAGTTCATCGGGGTTTGCCAGACCAACAATACCGCCGGCTTCTCTTTTTCAATGGTGGCTTCGGCTCAGTTAAATTATGAACATATTTTTGTGCTTATGCACTTGTGACTCTTCTGATTATATTTATAAATAAGTTTGTAATAAGTCCTATACAGGCTTTAAGTGTCTTGCGCAAAAAACACACACACACACACACACACACACACACACACACACACACACACACACACACACACACACACACACACACACACACACACAAGGACAACATAAAGCATTCCTGGTGGCTGACAGAAAAGCCTGGACTTGCAGGCAGGTAGCAAACTGGAGAAGGAGGGAAAAAACAGATCAACAGACTGAAAATTGGATCGAAGAAGAGAAATGGTAAGGGAGGGGGGATACCAAAATGTATCCTCAGTCAACAGCACCACCTACAGCACCTGGGGAACCATCCAGGTGGGAGTCCAGGTAAGCTCCATGGGGGTCCCCAACATCCCTTTTCCCTTTGCCCCCTGCTACAACAACAGTCTGAAGCGGTGTCTTCTACCTGCAGCCACTTCTGTTTCCCCACCCTGAGCCTCCTCTAGAATACACTTCCACTTAACCCCTGTCATGCCTGACACCTGCCTGTCACCAGGCTGGACATCACTTTAGTGCCCAGGGCTGATGTGACACCCAACTTGCCTTCACTTTTGGAGAAATAATCACAGCACCCTAAAGGGATGACGCTGGGTCTGTGAGTAGAAACTCTTTCTCTACTCACACACGCATACACGGTGCTTATACACGTCTGTGAAGGAAATCCACAACTCCTGTACACCCAAAGGCTCCCGACAAATATGCTCAGCATCTGTGCCTTCACATAAGGGTTTCTTTTTTGCACATTTTAAGAATGGGACAAATTTATTCACAGACACTGGCATTAAATAAAGGCACAGAACTGGCAAAAATTTAATTTGTATTTTACCAATATTCTATAGCTACGGTACTTAGATCTAATGTAATCGCTAATAAAGAACAAATACGAAAGTAAGGACAACTTCAGGTCTGGGTTAAATTATGCTTTAAAAAAAAAACAAAAAAAAAACAAAGGCGGTCTTTCATATTTTTCTTGAAAACTGCCCACAGTTATGAAGGAGAAGAGAGGAGAGGTTCATCACACTGCACAGGGGTCAGAGGTGAACGCCAACATGCTAACAGTTCACACCCCCTTAAAGAGAGGAAAAGTCCAGGGAATCTGGCCAGTATGCATCCAACAAAACCATCTATCTCTTCCTATTATTTAAAGTGAATTACTACGGTATTGAATACTTGGTTCAAAGTTTTTATGAACAACCTTACACACCATAACACGTTTACATGCCATGGATTTTGAGTTCAGGCCATTTGGATGCTGGACCCAGCACGATGAGAGGCTGCAACTGGTGAAAGTCAGGATTATTGTCAGCACTGGCATCTCGCAGGATTCTACTTGCATACGGAGACTGCAAAATAATCCGCTACCGGGTTGGCGGTCACGAGCGGTCAAATGCCCAGTTAGCCTGGGGATCGCTTGCGCCCATGAGGATACAGTGACAGTGTTTCAGAAGAGGAAAATGAACGCAATCCCGTAGAGATCCTGTTTAGATACCAATGATATTGCAATCATGCAAGTATACATTAAGATATTGGTAGTGTTTAACAAACCTGCAATTCACATGGGAAAACTACACATTTTTTCCATGTACCAATTAAAGAGAACATTGCATCAATACGCTACCCGGCCATTATAAGGGCGGCAGAATGGCAGAGTAAAAGTGGAGGGTGGACTGTATGAGCTGTGATTTTGAAAATCTTCTAAACATGTGATCATACAGTATTAACATCAAACATAATAGCAGTAAGAAAAACAAATTCTCGACCACAGAAGCGACTGTGCAAGATGCTCCGAATGCCATACCTGGCTGAAATTATATGCGTCCCTCAATTGTATTCTAATGTTGAGATACAGAAAGGATGCCTTATGCAATGATGCGTGCTTACCTTTTAGCGCCATTTCACAGATGGCACAAATCACTTATATACCGCGATAATAAAACAATCACTTTCAGGAAAAATAATGTGCCAAGGCTATGCCACAGACTAGACAACTGCTAAGATGAGATAACAGCGTTCAATTCGCAGACAAACAAATATTATTTCTGGGTCTGAGATTAATTCATCTGTCGGTGTTTAAACATGCACGGTTATGACCCGCTCCTTTCGTGTGTTCTTGGTTGCGGACACAGAGCACGCGGTCCAGTTAAAAAAAACCCCGCTCTCAGCTGACATTCCAGCCACAGACAATTCGGTGTCCACCTTTAGCATTCAGGTAAAAGGGGTGAGCTGTTGAGGGAAGGAAGAAGGAAGCTGTAAGCAAGCAGGAAACATTTCAGTAGAAACATTTTTGGGAATCCACTCGATTTAGTCACGTGTGGATATCCATATTTCCAACCTTGAGCAGGACCCACCTCCTGCAAGCACTTAGGACCATGGACAGTTTAGACAACTTGCAGCAACTCTGCAAACTTCACAAGTGGCATTTTGTTCATTCGAAAACTTCAAACGGGCCGCTTTCAGAATCTGACTTGGGCTTGCAGCATCCAGGGCTGACCCCAACCCGAAGCCGGATGGCGTTTCCATGCCCTTGACCATTTCTTTCCAGCAGACATTCGACATCCCACAACTTTCTACCTCATTTCACCGACAGACCAAAACTATCAGACGTGCTTGCCGTCACAATTTGTCACTTGCAAAGCGGAATGCTTCTCAATATGCAATGTTAGCGTTCTCTTCACCTTGTCGTAGCTTGACAGAAACATAGATGGGGCGGCTTAACTTTGCTGTGTGTAAAACAGATTAAAGGTATGAGAATGAGAACCTTCTATTATTTGAAGCTTATGCCTACAGGTTTCACAGCTGTCTTTAAGGATATTTATTATGAGGTGTGTATGGGTGTATGTGTGCTAGGGGAGTGTGTGTGCCATAGCTGCGCGAGAGCTGGGTGTGTGAAACGTGTTCGACGTCCAGTGCTACTACCCTCTCCGGAGGGCTTCAGAAATTTCCTGATGTGCCTCTATGAATCTCTGTTGGAGGTGAAGGGTTAAATGGCGGAAAATTATATTAGACATGGCTGGAACAAATCTGGATTAAAGGGCAGCTGGCGGTGGTGGTGGTGGTGGTGGGGGGGGTATTACTTTTTGACACCTACGACTGCACATTTCACCATCTCCCACACCAAGAAATTCACATTAAAATAATACTGGCATCACCGGCTCTCGCACTCTTCATTCATATCGTAAAGATTTGATCAGATATAAAGTTAATAAACTGTAAATTGTAAATATGCAGAAAATTTTAAAAGCGCACACTTTCTCACAGCACCGTACGTTCCTTTTTGAAATCTCTACAGGGCCACTTATGCTTTCAGGGATCTGCGAAGGTCTGTGTGCCATTCTGAGGAGAAAAGGTCATGCCAGAGCCCTCGTGGGCAGACAGGAGCAGGCAAAAGGTGCGGTGATCTGACTGTCCAGTGAAAGCTATAATGAAACAAGTTCTTTCCAGTTGACTTTAGAAACAAGACACTGCTGTCCCTTCTGTTGTCACATCAGCCACCAGGAAGAAAAAATGTCTGCTTTGCGTTCCATTCCTGCATTTTTATCCTTTGCTTCCTTTTTAGCTTTGTACTCCCTATTATTCATCTACATCCATTATTCTGCTGCTGGTGGTATTGGGGTCCGAAGCATCTCAGTCAGTCGCCAAAGGACCCGCAGCGGATCCCTGCCCTTAGCTGCGGAGGGCCGATGTCCAGACCCCTTTCTTTCCGGGCGATGTGCAAACAACCTTGGAGGAAATGAGGAGTCAGAAAAATGGCAGCAATGCCCCTGTTGCAGCATCCACAGGACTCACCAAGAATGTCAACACAGTACTTTGAGGCCAGCGCATGATTTGGTAAGTCACAGATAAGCAGGAAAATATACAATAATGTGGTTAAAAAGGTCGGCGGTGTTAATACATTTATGTAAAATTTAATCTCACATTAACACTACAAAGCTCTCCAACTATGTGGAGCAGTGTAACTACGACGCACTCACTAAAATGGAGAGATTTGGGGAGGCAGGTGTGATACAGAAATCAGCAGACAAGGTGATCGGTCCAAAGACCTTCGGCTTTACACGTCTTTTGTATCCTTTTCAGCGGGGAATTTGGATAAAATCTCCATCCAGCACTACGGCAGCTGACCGCGGGCAACCTTCACAGTAACGGCTCGCGAACAAACTGTACTTTGCACGCCGTGAACAGATTAGCTTCATCGGACAGCATCTGCAAGTGTGTAGAGAGTGCATCCTGCCCCATTTGGAGGCCACCGACTGAGAAAGCGTTCGTATTCCTTAGATAGACACAGTGTCGAGCATTTGAGTCACACTGTAACAATAATAAGTGCGAAAAGCCCCAGGATCGAGCTTGATCTGGCGGAAAGTAACGAAAGCACCGCAGACAAGCCGAGACATCTGCCAGGATGTCATTGCACACATTCGCCCCGAAATAAAACAGTAAACCTCCACAATCTGTTGGGAAATGGACGCAAACCAAATAAATACATTACTTCAAAACAGGTGTCATTTTCGAATCGGTTGAGGAAAACATTTACTGGCAGATTGTGAAACCAGGAGGCCGGTTGTGTTGAGAGGAGTAGGTGGTGGATGTGGGTGGGCAGCGGTTTAGACAGGTTATGTACTTTCATATTAAGGATGACAAATGATCACATCAACATCTGATCAGTACCAGCTCTCCTCAAGACGGGGGGGTTCCTGCTGATAATGCTGAGGCCTTGCCTTAAAGAACCCCTGGATTCCTTCCACCAGCTATCTGGACATCTCCAAAGAGGGAGGCCAACTGGGGGGCAGACATGCCAAGCCAGGGAGCCACAAGCAGGAAGCCACTGTGTCACTATCTGATCTTAACATTACGGCCTTTCAGATTACCGGCACAAGGAAACAATTTCGCTGCCACTGAAGTAAAAGCAGCCCTGCCAGCCTGACCCTTGTTTTTCTGGTATTCTCCAGTATGAGGTCATACACAAGGAATAATTTCTTTACTGTTTCTTTAGTGAAGAACAAATGATAGCCGGCCGGGCTTCTTTGCGCTGCAGCAGAACAGCAGAACTTTCTAGAGTGAAACTTTCCAAATCTGCTGAGAGTCAATAATAAGGTGAATGCAAATAATGTGGCCCAGGCTGTTTTACCATTGTTTTACCCCTTCTTACCTTTCTTCTATTGTTCCCAGCTCATGTCTCAGTACCTCCCACATCTTTACTCACACAGTGGGGCACAGGAACTTTCTGTCTAACTGGTTAGGGCCTACTTTTGTCTTCCTGTCCGAAACTGTTTCCACAGAAACAAGCAGGTGGCATGCCAGGAAGTTAAAAAGATAAATAAATAAAAAAGAACAAATTGAAAGAATTATACTGTAGCTGCACTCATTCTTCCTATTCTGTGCCTGTGTCAAAACTCAGGAATACTCTCCTAGCCAAGCTGCCGTTGCGCACCCGAGAAAATTAAAAATCTGTGAGTCGACGTCGCCTCTTGCAGTCTCTCAAAGAGGTTAAAATAGAAAGCAGACTAAAAATATGACAGCAGACAATTTCCGTAAACTCTTCAGCGGCCACACGCGTTCTGCTGAGGGCCATAACTGCTGCTTCGCTGCACCCAGACAGAATGCTGCTCCTGAGTTTGACAAAGAGCCCGAGGGAGGGTCACACACCCTCAGCACTGTAGATCTGTTCAGAAAACTGGCAATATTCAAACCGGAGAGCCATGCCTGTACCTTGCAGCGGTGACTGTGCACATTATAATACAACTCCAATTTTATATGATTATATAATATTTACATAACTGCTCTTACCCAGCGCAACTTACAGTACTTGGCATTTGCATACGACTGGGTATTACTGGAGTAATTTGGGGGAAGTACTTTGCTTGCGCGCACTACAGCAGTGCCAAGAAGTTGTACTTTCGTCTGTAGGACCATCTTCTTAACCACTACACCAGCTGCTGCCTCTACTACCAATAATCACAGCAGGCCAGACTATTAAAAGCTCTACAAGAGAAGAATGGACATCTTCATTGCAGAGCACGGGGGAGCCCGCGGTCGGCAGAAGTACATGCCCGTGCTTACACAGCTTGCATTTCCACGGTGGACGCGGACAACATCTGCCGAACCCCTTTGTCGTCCACAATCTTTAAAGACATGATTCATCCTGCACAGCCACATTTCCCAAAGCCTCGAGCTCTACAACTCAACAGAGGGGAGGAAAACAAGACTAAGACAATGCCTGCACACTGACCACGGCCCATTTCCCTTCTGCGGTTGATCTCACTGCAAACATCTGTTTCAACTCTGCGAGGTCTCAAAAATAATGTCAGCGCAGGTCTAGCTTTGTGGCCAGCATGTGTACCACTGAACGACAGCGAAGCCTGTCCGATTTATGGGTCTTTGGCACCTTCCCTTCTACAACGTAGTGCCACAGCTTGGTCCTGTCTAGGGGTAGAGTTGGAGTCGTGGTGTTGGAGGAGGTTGGCATGGGTTGCATGATGAGCCCTGCTGTGGAATGTGGTGTGTTAGCAAAGCCACTACAAAGCCTTCCAGAGGTCTTTCATGTGTGTCTCACCTTGCCACAGTGTCGTCTCCCCTTCCCGGGACACTACTTCTCCCCACCCAAGCAACAATATGGCTTTGTGCTCTGTGGTCCTTGCATCTGCCGTGCTGTATGTTACGTGTACGACAGTGCAAAGTCATGCCTGTGTGCACGCGCTGCAGTCGCTGCGCAGACCGCCTCCTCGCACGGTTACTGTGGGGCCATGTGGTTTGCCGATGAAGAGCAGGATGGCACCGTGCTTACAGCTTTTCCCCGTCACTCTTCTGCTTGCAGACGGGTAATTAATTGCCCGTGTTTTACTGTTCTGGAGGGACCTGTTCAGGCAAACTCCCAGACAATGAACAATACAGCCCACTGACACTGGCTTTGACTGAACAGTGAATGCAGAAACATACAGGCAGGTCCACACACACGCACACACACACAAATAGCTGTACACATATTGATATTCATATAATTGACATGGATACACAGATCCAAACATTATCCAAATGCTCATACAGACCTGGGAATACACAGACAACACACATTTACACACACTGTGTAGGCAGGAAGAGGACACACCACACACCACCCCCACTATCAGACCCCACTGTCTCAGCAAGACCAAGATGGTCCCAGCGCCTTTGCCGGTTCCTCAGTTGCCAGCCTCTGCCCGCACAGATACGAGTCTGGTTCTTTGCGCCTGCTTGGTGCGTCCCATCCGCCGTGGGAAACGTCCGCCACGGGCAGCACCTTTCATGTCCTCACTTGCCATAGCCTATCATCGTGCTTGTCACGTAGGCCCCACAAGTCCTGACAGCCACTGTGCACCTGGAGGGCGAGCAAGTTATCAGCCCATCAACATCACCTTCTATCCACTAATGTTTAGTCATTGCTTTTTCCTTACAGGCTCCCTCAACAGACAGACACACACACACACACACACACACACACACACACACACACACACACACCTTTCTAACTCAAAGTAAAGTCAAAGTTTCTAAACCAGTACTGCAGTAAAGAGCTCTGACTAGCAAGCAGCGCTAGATGAGATCTTAGCTTAAGCAAATTCCACCTTGATAAAGAGGAGTCTGCTGGCGAAAACAGGCCAATTCACTGGCTGTTCACTGCTGCTAAGACTGCGCCGCTCCTGAACTTGTGCGGAAGTCGGCTGTTTGAACAGACTCCATGACAGATGACATGAGTTTGACTGTTTGAAGACTGCCTGCTGTTTCCTTCAAAGAGAAAGAGTCATCCTTAGGAAGAGTGTCGTCCCATGAGATCTAATGACAGGTGGAATTGAGACAAGGTCATAGTCATGATTATGACAAACGCTGACAAATATGCATGGAAATGAGGCCTTGTGTAAGAGGAGGCATTGCATATGAAACCCCTGGTGTATCACATATACTGCAACCCAACACCCAAAATCTGAACATCATCCTACAATTCACAACTACTGGAAATGACAGGGCACTTCCCTGGCCCTCTGCCCGTACTCCTTACTGCTTCATTTGATGACCACATGCTGGGTTAACACCTACTAGGTGAGACCTACTAGTGGCCCCCCTCCTAAATGGGCAGTGGAACATCTTAAAGGCAAGCAAAAGAGGTCAACAGGAACACCCTCAAAAAAACCAAGCAGCTGATATGCAGAAGAGCCAAAAGAAACTTCCTTGACAGTAAATCACATGAGACAATACTCTGGGCCCGATCATGCCACACAAGACTGCAAACAAATCAAAACGAAAGATATTTGTATTTATTTGCACAGTGACATCACTGTTGGATGTTGAGTAAGTATCTTGGGGCACCTCCCAGACTTTCAAGTTCTACAAATGGCTTGAAATGCTGAGTTTGTCATAGAGATGACAAAAACAAATCAATAAATAAAAACTCCCCTTGACAGGTATGCCGGTTGCCTTACACTTCCATCTCATACCACATAACCAACAACAAGTGTGAAGAACCTTGCAACAGCCTGCTGACATGAAGAAAGCTCAAAGCGAGCCTTAATACCATTCATGTGGAACAGTCAGACTGGAACATCGCAACTGCCATGATACAACTGTGAAGCTGGCCCAGCGGTGTTGTACTGCTGCATAACTGTGGCAGATGGCACTTTCAAGTTCACAGGGAGGAAACAGAACTTGAATAAAAATCATCTCCGATGATGAAAGGATACTACCGTACAGCACAGGTACCACCCGACTTAGCCAGCGCAATGACCATTTCTGTACCTTACAGCAAAAAACATCTGCAAGTTCAGCACCCAGCTCCTTGGTTTCATCACCCAGAAGATGAACTGTGGGTCAACAGTCCCAGAACACCAGACACAGGACCAAACAGCTATGTGAGACCTGTCTGGAACAGACTTACTCTGGCTTCTTGTGCCAAGCATGGCAAGCTGTGCTCCACCAGATAACCGTGGACTGCCCAGTTTTCCCGAAGGCAACGACCCAATGCCCATTTACAACTAAAAAGAAGCAGATCTAACCAAGGAATTTGCAAATAGAAACTTCTTAACTACCAACGGAGCGCAAACCTTGGTCTCATGCAACACGTCGACAGAACTACTTGCCTTACATATTTTTTACGTAACGCAGGTGACGACTCATTATTTTATCACCATGTGCTGCATCGGTAACCCACCAACGCCATAAAGTTGCATACAAAAAATATAAAGAGTTTAAAAAGACATTTTATGAAGAACCAGATCAGACACGTATGGGGAGGAATCGATCCTCCGAGCTTGCTCATTCCCCAAGAGACATGGGGTATTTGCAGAGGTGGCATTCAGACAGTGAAGGAGCCACCTGGATTGGGAGCAGCATGGCCTGACAAAGTGCCTAGGCATGTGAGGTTTACCCCAACCCCAACCTTTGCGGTGGACAGGGATGAAAAGCATGTTGTCTCCAAGGCTAATCCCACTGAGCTTACTCAACGCATCTCGATTAAAGGTCTGTAATCTCCTCACTGGCCCCAGCACCAACAAGGGGGGCCAGGTGTCTGCAAGGTAAGAAAAAAAATGAATGACGCATGTGTGCTTGCTGAAGGGGGTGTACATTTGATTCACAAATCATCTGACAGGGGCTCAAAGGCCTGTCTGTTTCTGTGTCTTAGTTCAACCCCAAAGCACCACCCACCCCATGCGCACACATGAGCACGGCCTTTGCAACACTTCCACTTGTGAGGTGTCGACAGCACGGGGCATTTTCCTTTACCAAAACAACTATTTTTGTTAACTGTAGAATACCTGTCGCTTACCGACGCTTACCCACAACGCACCCGTCCTTCCGCCTCCTCTGATCCCCACCCTCATTTTTTCCACCAAGGTCATCAGTACACAGTCTGTCTGCTGTTAGTGACAGACACTGTCATGTATCAGGAGTTACATCTCTTCCTTACACATCTCACCAAGGCCTCAGAACAAATGCAAATCAGAGGTAAATTATTACAAACCTGCAAATCACAAATTCAAAACTGCTATTCGATCTGCAGTGCATCTATTCATCCTCAGGAAAGCTTACATTTAAAACATAACCTAAAAGTCATTCTGTGTAACTGCACGAGCCAAACACAAGTATCATCATCATCATCATCTTCGCCGTCTTTCTCGATTTTCTTCCTAATACAATGCATACCTGTTCTTTATTGACAGCTCACTTAGCAACCGTTCTTCTGCCTCCTCTGATCGCCACCTTCATGTCTTCTGCGGTGTTTGATATGGAGTTGCCCCAGAGTGCTGCCCTACAACATAGTGGTCCCAGCAGCACAGAGGTTGCTGTGGTTTGGCCCCAGTATCGAGGCCAAACAACTCTGACGCAGAAGCAGAGATCCCACAGTTGGACAGAACCATGTCCCTGGGTAAAGGTGTATTCTAACTGTACGAGATACCTGCTGATCATCTTCCAGTAGTCCTCTCTAGACAGGGTGGTGGATGTGGAATGTAGGTACATTCGGGTACAACAGCTACAATTATTACCAAAGGACTTTACAACTGACACCTGGAAGCTTCCTCCAGGAAATTGAAACAAAGAGTTATACGGTATACCCTAAACATAGGACAAAAAAAAAACAAACAAACATTTTCAAAAAAAAAAAATTTAGGCTAAGTATCCGAAAAGCTAATAAGCTAAACAAAAAGTTAGTCGGATTTCTGAAAATACCTATACATGACCTGCGAGCAACTCATTTTGAGACTGTTGGCCTTCGTACAGGTGATACGGGAAACGTTACCTCTGGGGATTGAGGGATTAAATGTAAAAAGAAAAAAGAAAGCAGTGAAAACAGAGAAGTGGCTGAAAGTAATCCTCAAATTCCAGCTATTTGGCAGCTTGCTGAGAAAAGGTAGCACCGAGGCCTTGGACAGGTAGTGGGGTAGAGGAAGGCGGAAGGAGAGGTTGCTCACGGTCTGAAGGGTTTACAGGGCCCTGGCAAGAGAAAAGCCTCAGACCTCATTTCCTTCTTCCGAGAAAGGTGAGCAGGTGTCCATCTGCACAGGTAACACGGAACTGCCTTCCTCGGAGGCCATTTGAACAAGGAGTCAAGGTAAAATGAAATGTGGGGCAACTGAAAGTGAGAATTAATCCTATCAAAACACAAACTCCTTATATGAACATTTCCACTGCAATAAAGTAGATTTTTTCTTTAAAAGCACGTGGCTCAGATTCAAAACTCCTAACCGTCCTGGTCCATCACAAACCTCCCTTCCATCTCCACCTGAAAATGCTAAGCAGAAAGCATCCAAGAGCTGAGCTGAAATAAATGGGGATGTTCCAGAAGCCAAATCCAACCGTATTAAATACGCGACACCTAGAAATTACAGTTTTCGATGATGGAAGAAGCCAGTAATGCTGGAAAGGCACAGCACTCTTTAGTTTGGACGCAGGCTGCAGATGAACAGTGTCGGCAATTGCAAGTCTGTTCTCTTCCTGCTGAAATTTCTGCATTCCTGCTGCACACACAGCAGTTTATCAGACCTTGCCTGAGCCATTTTATAAAAGTGCACTGTTTCCAGGCGGAGACCCCAATCTACAGCATCGCCTTGCGGGGTGAGATGTTCTCACATCCTCTTCAGTTCCGTTCCTCATTTTCCAGGGCCTGTAACGCATCCTGTACCATTCCTGGGCCTGGCCTACTGCGGTCTGTGGCATTTCTGTGCCACACCTGAAATATTTGGTAGACCGAAAGGTTGTTTGTTCTCCTCCTGGTGGTTTCAAACCACAGGATGAAAGGCACTCATGTAAGGCACTGGCTCAGCAAAATTTGACCATCTGAGGGTGGGCGGAGGGAGGGCAGACAAGCCTTTATTGAGCTATTAAAACCCACCTCCGACACACCGGACCCTGTGCTTCAGCGTCACAGGTACACCTCGTTCCCCTATCACTTTCCAGACCCCCCACCAACAGCTCCCAGCAGCAGGGACCCCCTCTCCGCCGAAAGGTTCAACATGACTCGCCGCATGCTCCTCCTTCGACAAGACAGAGCAGGCCTGGCGCAGCCTTCGGAGGGGGGGATTAACTTCATTTCAAATTCCTTTCCCTAAATGGGGCAATTACAAATTCCCCCCCACATGGCACAGCACTCTGCCTGTTCCGTGCTCACCCCGGGTGTTTGTTTTGTACACACGGGCAGTTTTCATGCCTACATCAGGTCCGCAACTTCACAGGAGAGCTTTCTCATTCCAGAAGAGATTAAAACATCAACGTGCATTTTGAAAATCAACCCTGGCTCGCCCTCTTGCCTGCACATGTTGGTGCCAGCCACACACCTGAAAGGACCAGAGCTCAACTATGGGAATAAGTCGTGGCCTCTGTTTGCAACCCAGTACACATCCAGGATCCAGTGTCAAAGGCATCGCCAGTTCCTAGTGCTCAGTGGCTGCTATTCACATCCCAGCACTGACACCTAACACCCCAGCAGCCAGTACTCGGTGTTGTGCAGTTAACAGGAACCGGTGCATTGCCGTTACCCAGCATCGTGCCATCACCGGGTCCCTAGAATTCAGTGTCACACCATCATGATGGTCCAATACTCCAGGCAAAACTCCCATTCCTGCCCATTCCTGACTGCCAGCGTTCACACAGCATTGAGTACGAAACCATCGCCCTGTGCAGGGCGCCCATGCAATGTCGGGACTAAGCATGCTTTACGTAACCCCAGAAATGAGCCAGCAATGCTCACAGCTCAACGTTTGTCGCCCACTGACAACGCTGCAACGGTGCACTACACAAGTCACGGTGCTGTTACACAATACCCAGGGCTGCGAAGTGACGCCCGGCTCTGGATCTCAGCCGCTTGTGTAACACAGAGGGATTTTGCCGTGGCTATTTTTAAGTTACTGCAAAATAAGTCATCGCACAACACAGCACATGAAAATACCCAAATAAGTGTTTTCTTCACCTTAGTGGTGAAACTTAACTCCTCGGCTTTTTCATTAAAAAACCGAGTGCATCCAGCAGTGTTAGTAATGCTTTCGGCCATAAAATTTCCCACTTTGGTCTGTTTAGCAGTACACGAGGTTGCTTAATTCAACTGCCGTCGCGCAACTGACTACAAGGCAGAAGCAAATTTAAAATAAATTATTTTTATTTGTGTAATTCTACGCTGCGTGAGGAAACTAGGATTACTTTTTGCATTTCTTGCTCAGTTATCAGAATGGACCTCAGAAAAAGTTAATTCCACCCAAAACATCAGGATATGACTGAACCCCTCAGAGGTTATGAAGAACTCCACCGAGGCACTCCAGCTTCTTCATTTCCATAAAGTCATCATGAGATCTTGTGACTAAGGAGGTTTAACTTCAGAAGGTTGGTTAGTTGGAGGCAGTGTGAACACAAACTTTTTTTATTATACCACAATGGTGTTCTACTGCACGACCGCACAACTACAGTCCTGGAGGCCCAAGTCCAGGAGGTTTCTGTTTCGGGTGGGAGCAAAGCATCTGATCCAACTCTCTTTTGGAGCTCTTGGTGTAACACATTAGAAAACCTACTTGAATTGGCCCTCAAGGTCCAGGTCTACTGCATTGCATGCGCCCAATATTTTAGACTTCCTATGAACAGAAGAGGAAAGGTGGCCTTTAAAAAAAATATTTATTGTTGTTAAACTCACCGAGAGGCTGCAGATCCTTTTGGTTTCTGGGGAAAACCAATGTGTAACACTGACATTGTTTACCACAGGCCTTACGCTCAAAATTTTTAATTTAAATGACACTTTTCCAAAAAAGCAGCTTACAGTGTTAAGCCACCTACAATGATTTCTGCATTTTTAAACACCTGGATAGGTTTTTTCCACTGCAATTTAAAAGATCTACCTTGAAGATGAACACTAAAGCAAGAGGTGGGATTCAAACCAGAGTCTGAAGGCAGTAGGGGTAACCATTACATTTCCTTGCTGCAATAAAACTTTCCGTAACAACAAGTCTACATTCAGAGCTACACTCACAATGTGGCAAACACCTAGTCTGGCAAACAAGATCTACAAACAGGCAGACACTACTGATGTGGATGTGCTTACAATGCAAACACATGGGTAGGTAAGAGGACACACTTTGCGCAAAATGCTGCTAAAGCCACGGGTGTTGTGAGTAACAAACTTTTCATTGATGTAAACTTTTTGAGAAGCATTTAAGAGTTGTGTTTTCAGAACTTGGCATACCAACCCAAGTCACGCGCCAAAGCTTCACCCGATGCACCGAGACAGCAATCGCATAAGTAAGCACTACCTTCGATTTTTCAAGAGTATAAAAAAGTGTACAAGAATCAAATAGAAAGTGATCGAGCTGTAGATGAACCTATTGCTTCTACATCTACCAATTGTGATCCCATCAGCGAAGTGCAGTGTCTACATCTTCCTTCCCTCCATCTAAAAACGAGTTGTAATCTCCAGCACTCATTTTACGCAAAGTTGTCTGCATTTCAAGGTAAATAATACAGAATTTTGATTATTTTTACATTATACTTTTATTTCTTGTTATATTTGTTTTCAATATTCATTTACTTTGTATGCTGTGTGAAGTAAAGGAAGAGACTGCAGAGCAGCAGATGAGCACCAACACCCATGTCTGGTTCTTTATAGGGTTTTCTTATTTACATCATGTAAATGAGGGGACTCAGAAAAAAGCAGGTTCATGTCCGCATCCATCCATCCATCCATCCATCCCGGCTTATAAAAATGTTGCTCACAAACATTAAAATATAGGCAAACAAACAAAAACGGTGAAAACTATATGTGCAGGTAGAGCTTGCAGATGAAGCAGTCAAGAAGGTCAATATGAGAATATAGGGACACTGGAGGGGGACAGTTCCCCAAGTTTCACATGAGCATGGGCTACATCTTCATCACGTTAAAAACATTGTTCATTGGTACTCACCAACAGCAGCAGCGAGAGGCAGGACGCACGCCCCCAGTGTGCAGCTGAGAGACATAAACCAACTGACAAACTACCAAAACTCCATTGATTTCACCTTAATTTTACAACAGAAGCACATTTACAGTTAAACAGTTAAAATTTCACAGAAATTGGATGCAAAAACCCGGCCGCCACCTTCCATATCCCTGCTGTCCTCGCACTCAATGGCACATTTTTCATTTATCTGCACCTTCCACAAACAAAATGGTGCCATTAAGCAATGAAGCTCTGGCAATATTTAATTGATGTAAAAACAAAGAGGAAGCGCAGGGAAATTCCGGCAGGGAGGTGGATGAAAGCCAGCACAGGGCCTCTCCTGGCGGATCGGCTCAGGCGGGTAATTCTATACGGTGCCTGTTTGGCCATGCTCTCTGCAGGCTTGTATCATATGGAGAAAAACCACAAACATTACAGGAGATGCCAGCAGTTAAAAAAAAATGTTTAAAAAAAAAAAAAAAAAAAAAGCACAACTGAAAGTCCATTCTTTGGCTTAGCAACAACAACTTTGGCTTAACAATGACTGTGCTGTTCGGCTTTGATTATGCAACTTGGGATCTCCAGAGGAAAGAGGCGGACAGCCATCATCTACTGTACGCGCCTTTAACCTTGCCCTCATCTCCGGGCCAGGAACCAAAAGGTATCCAGCCATTTTAATGGAGCCGCACTCATTTTTTAATCTCCAAATTTTTAACAAGGTAGGAAAAGACTCCCAACCACATAATAGTTTGGAGGACGTAGGCTAACCTTGCGACGTTTTCTTAGATTCCTGAAAGGCTGGACAGTGCAGGCTGTGGATGAAAGTGTTGGAAGGACACCGTTTCAGTCCTGCTCCTATGGTCCACGTGGCCAAGATATTGTAAAAACGCGGGGTTAGAGAAGCGCATTTTCACACGCAACGGCCTTCTTAACTGTGGCAGACTTCTTTCTGCGTTTTGGAGTCCCGCGGGCAGCAGCGCAGGAGTTCCACCGAAATTCGTTCCAAACGCTTCCCGAGGACGTCTGGTTCAGCGGCTCCAGCGTGTTGACTGAATCTTCAGTCGAGACTGTGCGTCAACAAAGGTGCTTTTGTGCAAAGCAAAAAGATATAATTATTGACAATTAACACTTATTAGTTTTAACAACTTAGTTTCGGCGCGAACAAAGAAACGGGTAAACCGAGGACCAGATCGAACACGAACCACGTGATCGAGCCAAATTTCTCTCCCCTTCAATTCAATGACATTTCAGCAACCAAGAAGGAGCTGGGAGCCAAAAAATTTTTAAAATTCAAGCGAAGAGCCAAGGTGCCATTCCATAAAATTCAAACTGGCGTCCCAATGTCAAAAATTCAAGACGGCCTTGCCAACTTTACGTCCCCTCCCTAAAAAGATACGTTTATCCACGTCTCTGCGGAGAAAGAGGAATGCCCCCCTCCCTTGCCCGCATTGGCCTTTCGGCAACTAATGTGACAACTCAAACACAGGTCAACCCGCCAAGTTGACTTGGGTGCGAACGGCGACGCGGTTGTGCAAGAGCGGTTACGGTATCTCTGGAATCTAATTGAATCATTTGTGACGTCAAACCGGTCCCGCGGAAGGTCCACTTGGGCCAGCTGCTCTGTCCCAACGGAGTCGCTATCCAACTCTAGAACTCGAAATACCACGCAAGTATTTGCAGAAACCTGCACTGATTTACTAACATGGTAAAAAAAAAAAAAAAAAAGTTTAACATTTACTTATACGACTCAAAATGATCTCTTATAATCTTCTGGACAATTACTAAATAATATTTAGTCAACATCAGTTTTACAATAACAGTTTACAGCATAATAGCCTACAGCCTAGACATCTCGAGGAGTTTTTACAGCTTTTTGTTTATTTATGATTAAGAATTCGACAGCCACCTATGCCAGAGGGCGGAAAACGGCATAGGTTTTTAGTTCGAGCGTTCAAAGGAGCCAACGAAACAAACACGGGGAAGACTGTATAATCAGTAACATGTTTTTTTAAATATTTTCTACACCCTTAACCTAAGCCCAAACCAGAACATAACCAGAAAACATTAGTGCAAAAACCAAAGTGCATGTTGAAATCATTTGGATAACCTGGGAAAGATTATTATTCTATGTGTTATTTTTCCATTTGGGTGCCACAGCAATTGAGCACATGTGTTCAGCGGGACCCCCCCCCCCAGTTTACTGTAGGTCTGGCGTACATGAAAAAAATGTCCAAATGGCATTGGTGGGCGTCACCTAGACCCCCTTAACACAGGTGTCCAACTGACACCCACACACAGCTTGAAACCCTAAAGACAGCAAAGCTGCTTTTTAATTCCTGCTTACATTTCAAAGGTCAATAATGCGGCGGCGCCACGTGATAACAGCATTTCAGGCGGGATTTCTTTCTTGCCTTTAGTACACATGTGAGGGTTAATTCCTTCTGCTCCTCAATCACTAACATGTGTTGTTTGCTGGCATGTTGCTCCAAGCGCTTTCAGGCCAACCGCTATGGAGATCTGCAGGGGGTTGAAGGGATTTGATTTGGGGGGGGTTGCTTTGGGAGCCCTGGGCATCACAGAACAAGGGGCCAGGGTGTAAGATAGGGAGGCGTTCCGCAGCATCCTCATCCTTAAATTTGATCCCCCTGCTCACCGTAACCGCTGAAGATTCAAACCCAAACCCGAGAACATCTGACAGCACGCCTACAAGATTTTACCAGTGTCGCAACAAGGCCCAAAGCGTTTTCTTGGAATTAGATTTCCGGACCGGACCGAGGAGATCAAAAAAAGTGATAGACAGGAGCTTGTTTATGTAAAGTAAAGCCCCTTACACATGCGCTGAAATGCAGTCCGGCGCCATCTGTGTCTGCATTCAGCTGCCCTTCACCCCAATAATTTAGGAAATGCGGTCTTGATTTTGAACCGAGTTAAATCCGAACCTGCTGGGATGCGGTTCTGCAGCAAGGTGCTGGGGGTCATGGTAGAAGCAGCCCTTTCACACCACACCGATGGCCAGACTGAACCCATAAAGCACCTCTCCGCCAGGATGAGCGCAGGAGCGAGGCCCTTGTGAGGCCTTACATAAAGAGTGCAGCTACTGAAACATCTCATTTACAAGAGCAGGGAAATGGCAATAAAACAGCAAGGAGCCACCTGCTTGTGCACACTCGTGTGTGTGTTCTGCCAACTTTCTAAATATTTTTATTTATTTATTTATTTCTAGTAACCTCTACCCAAAAAAGACAATAAAGCTTGAAAAGTAAAACAAGCCTGGACATCTCAAAGATGAACTATGATTTCGATGAGCCAGTTTTTTAATTTAATTTTTTTTTTTTAAAGCAGGTTTCACCTTTGTTTTTAAAAGTTAAATTTATTGGCTTATTGGGCCATCATACCCATCTGTCATAGCCATCTGTTCTGGGTGCATCTTCCAAGCTGATTCTGCCAAGATTTTACTTGCGCACTTTATTTTAGACATCATGATCATCGCCGGTGGCAACATGAGGAAGGAGCGGGGCAAACAGGCGGAATGAAAGGGGATTTCACTGTGCAGCTTCTCCTGAACATCTCGGTGGAGGAGGCTGCTGTGCTGAGGAGGCATCAGAGTGTCTGTGGGGTTGGGGATGGTAAAGGCAAAACGCTGCCCTCATCACAGATCACATGAGGGCTGTTGTGCCAACCTGGAAGGGGCGGGCACGTCTCTGAATCCCTTAAGTGCGTATGGGGCGAGGCAGGCTGAGATACCATCTGAGAAACCACCGACATCTCGTGGAGGAGACCAGTAGCAGCAACGTATTCCCACAAGGTGTCAAATAGGGTCAGCGTGGTGCCGCACACCTTCTTGACCTCAACTCGCCCACTTGCAGGTTCATCACCTTCGCCTGCAGAGCGCCGCACGGTTGTGTGCCGCTTCGCCCTCAGAGGTCCCAGGTTCAAATCACTGCTCCTGCTGATGGAGGCCTTTCCCTCAATTGTTCCGGTAAGAATCGCCAAGCCGTATAAATGAGTAAATCATTTCAAGTCGCTCTGGGGGAAAAGTGTCAGCAAACAGAACAAAAACACAATGAATGAGGTCACGCCTGTGCTTCAGCTGGAGCTTTCGGCACCAAAGCCACGATGCTTTAAAACAATAATGGGGGCAAACAAGGGAATGTAGACTGTTTATACAGTAACTGCTGGGACACGTCCTGGCCCAACCAGAGCTAATCGAAATGTGCCGAGTGATTTACTTTCTCTCCGCGCAGAGGAATTAGTCACTGCATTCTGTCCAAATAGCAACACGAGCGCCTCCTAAGCAAAACGAAAACTTCCCTTTTTGACGGCTTTAACAAAACACGAGCATTGGGGGCTGCTGAAAGGAGCCGGGGCGCGGGAACAATCGCGGAAGCCGAGGCATCCGAGCGCAAGGTGAGATGGAAAGGGGAAAGGACACGACGGGAGAGGAAGCAAGGACGATAAGGCCGGAATTTGGCGTTTTATTTCAGATAGTGTGTGGGACAGGAGGTGGGGGTGGGGGTGATAAGGCTTCTTTCAGGTGTGGGGAGGTAATAAACACGCGGCACTCGTGCTCTTCGGTGCGACAGTGGGTGACATGGGCATCGGAGTCACAGAGCTGAGATTCTGCTGATAAAATGGACCGCGGGGATCCGACTGGAACGGCCCGTACGGCGCGCCGCCTCACCTGTACACCGATGCACACCACAGCTCGCACCGCTTTGTAAGAGAGTGTGCGAACCTGCTGGGGTCTGATGCGCGCGCGCGCGCGCACACACACACACACACACACACACACACACACACACACACACACACACACACACACACACACACACAGAGCCTATCATCCTGAAACATTAGATTCAGGCCGGACCGGTGCAACCGCCCTGCTATCGTTGTACCAAAGCGTAGCAAAACAACGTTTTCTTTGTGCGCCCGGGCACAATCCCTCCTCCCTTTTGCTCAATGTGACTTCGTCGGGGGCGCCGCTCAGGAGAGTCACCTGGCCAGCTAGCGTCTGAGGGCCTCGCCCGATACCGGGAAAGCACACCTGCGCGGGCTGGGCTCTGCGCTCTATTTATACCTGAGCTATAAGTGTCAACCAATCGCAGCCTTCTGGACGAACACAAGGAGCCACCTGAGACACCGAGCCCCGCCTCCCAAATGAGATCGACCCACAGAAGTCGGACGACTGTGGGCACCAAGGCCCAGTGGTACGACAGCGGTGTTCATCTCCTTTGTTTTAAGGCGCACAGAACAGCTTAGCTCCACAGGTCCGCATACCATGCTGAACTTCGCCCTCAGCTGCACGTTCCTCCGTGTTCCACACCCGCCAGCACCGAGCGGTATGCAGTTACTGTCTCAGACATAAATCCACAGACAAAACATACACCTGCAAAAATTTCCCTCTGTACAGCCTTTCTCAGACGTGGAAAACAAAACCAAGAATATGCACCAGACACTAGGTAAGGACACACCCAAATGCCAATAAAGAGATCAAATGTAGGATGGTGGAAGATATCCGGGACTTGAAAGTCCAGTTTATTGAAGTTCACCGCTGGGTTACTTCAGTAGGTGCCGACAGGTGCGCGGTCCCACTTTGATCTTCAAGGACCGATGGGTTAGAAGGACACAGGCCATAATGAAATAATCATACTTATGAACCTGGGCACAACTCCTCAGTCTGGAGGCTGTGCAGCGGTGCAACCCATGGAGCAACACCGCCCCCGGCTGGAAGGATCCTAACCCGTGCTCATTGGAAAAACACATCAGGGCTTTCACACAGCTTCATGTTGACAACAGTACACACAGTGTAATAGCTGTGCAGCGCCAAAGGCCCAGGCTTAGGCATCAGCGGGTTCCTTTGCTCGGCCCAGCTTTGCTCGCTGGCCGCCATCCGGCCGATAAACAGGTGTGAGGTTTCCTTTTCCCTTCACACATTCGACAGATTCATGCCCTCCACCTTCGCCAAACAATCTTTGATTGATGAGATTTTATATTTACTCCATAGTCATAATCGCAAGGTGCGCGCGCGCACACACTCGCTGCAAATTAGTGATCAAAATCCTAAATCCGGATTCCAATTGCTTATACAAAGTACTTCCAACTTGTAATGTAATACTGATGCACTGAAAAATACAAAATGTACTTTTGCTTGAAAACTTTTACACATATTAGAGAAATTTGTACATGCAGTGCAATATTTTCAGAAGGCGAACAACAGCGCCACCCCGTGGATTTAAAGATGCACAACGTCACATTGTTTTAAAATTAAGTTGGAAAAACCTAGATCGAAGCATGTCTACCTGCAAATACATCTGTATCTACATTTTTTTTAAATTTGGCAGACACTTTTCTCACTTTTTAAAATCTTTTTTAAATGTAACTCAGAGAAAACAAAAGCACAGCGTTATTAAATGTGTAATTTGTCAAAAACAAAAGGGAAACGGTTACTCCTATCATACAAAGCCTGTCAGTCTAGCCAAAAAGGAACAATCAGCTCTCACATTAAAGAGCAAACATAACAAATGACACAACAGCTATGGTCGGATGTTCAGGAAATTCCCAGAGACCAGAAATGTGAATGTTCTGCCGAGGTTCACATCCTCATCCCATCCCCGGCACATTTACATTCTGCTAAAAGCTCTGCCAAGAACCATGCGAAGGAGCAGCAGCTCATTCCTCCCTAGGAGTTCAGTGAAAGCCGCCTTCTTCGGGTTAACACTGCGGACACTTTTAACCTTCGGTGTCATACAAACATTTTACATCCTTACGCTCTTTATCCACAGGGATAAAGGGATCCGTGGGGATTAAACACCACATAAAAGGACTAGGATTTCAAAGCTCTGAACTGTATAACACTTCAGACTAAAGAGATTCGCAGAAGTATCACTTTATCCAAAGGTTTACCATAAAGGACAGAAAACTTGGAGAGAAGAATAATGGAAAGCACAAAACTCAAAAAGAAATGAAAGATAGGTAACAAAATCTAAGAAATCCAAACACTCAGACATCTATTTACAGGTGCTTCGGCCATAAAAACAAGTATTTTCTATGGTATGGAGAAACAATGCTGAAAACCAAATCAGCATACAGTATATAAAACTAGGAGAATGTGTGGTGGAAAACAGGAACAGTGGTTGCACATTGAGGCCAAATGAAAATGACCAGAGAGCTGAATTAAAACCCGAGTCCCCACCTAAAATAAAACTACACATGCTGAGCTCCACAAAGTGGATGCGTATGGCAAAAACCACCGATGCGCTGAAGTGCATAACTTTGAGTAATGAGCTCAAAACTGGGACCTCTAAGCAGTTTAAAAGTGACCTAAGAAGTCACTTGTACTGTCTTTGTACCACATGGATAAGTTCCTTTTGGAGAATTTTATTCAATAAAATGTACTTTTGTACAGAAAGCCTTCCATCTGGATATTTTAAAGAAACAACAAAAATAAAACAAATACAGGAAGACATGCAATAAAAAGAATAAATCATAAAACAATTGTTTTAAATTCAAACGGTGCCTTTGGTCCACTCTGCGTGTAGAAAACTGTTGCAGACGCAGCGGTTACGGGCCGACGTTTCATGGTAGTCGGGGGTCGCAGGGTTCGCGCTGCATGGCACGGGAATATGGAGCCATTTATTGCTGCCAGATGCATACTGTGTGTAAATAATCTTCCTAAAGTTCACACATTGCACTAAAATAATTCAATAAAGTCGAACACCAGGATGGAGTCAAATGGTTTCCACGGTTTCCCAAATGTACTGTAAACATCAGTGAAACTTTAGGAAAAGTTCTGGAATGTATAATACAGAGCAGGACTCTACCTCCTTCATTCGATATTCCACTAGACCAGTTTTGACAGGCTGGGAATTAATGACCATCTAACCAGAAACCTAACCTGGCAGAATAGTTTTTTCCTTCCCTCCTCATCTTGTCATTTAGACTCCTCTTCAGGCTCTTGTTCTCTCTAGGCCAGCCTGCTGGAACACCCTGCTGGCAGAGCTCCCTGGATATGACATCCATCTTCTCCACCCCATCCAGAATGATATGAAATGTCTGATATATTCTGTTCCTTGCTTCTCTCTCACTGTTGCTGCTAGAATACAGTTCACGTCTCTCCTCCCGACTTACTGACTGCAAATACGGCTGTGGTCCTCAGTACATCCAGTCTCTCATCTCATCCCACTGCCCTCCGTGAAACCTCAACTCTGCTTCTACCCGTCATCCTTCCCAAACACTCAAGAAAGGATCTCTCATCCCCTGTTCTTTTGTGCAAGCTCTCAAATGAACTACCTGCTACCTCTTGTGCCTCTTAACACAGCACCTTGCAAATGGCACAATAAATGAAATATTAAATATAACAATTGCATTAAATATTTAAATACAAAATAATTTACATTTTCCATCAGCACGCACTCATGTATCTCAGCCCCCATACAACGGGGTCCCACACAATGAAAAACTGTTACACCGTACAAAATTATGGAAATACCTGCACTGCACACCTCTTTTTCTGTACAATTGGGGTGTGTGTTGGTCGGAAAATCTGTATTAAGGATCTGAGGTCCATTTCCCTAGGAATGATAGTCTCTTATCTGCTGTGGAAAATTATACACTGTGAACTGTATGTCAATTTGAAGGAAATTAATAAAAATAAACCCATTTCCAGTGGGTGCTGAGCTGCCAGTCGACTTCTCTGTTGCTCCAAATGGAAGTGGCACAATCGGACCAGTAGGGGGCACCACTGTACTGATAATAAGGCAACACCAGTGGGTCCTGAGCCTCTGCTGCACCAGGAGGATGATATTCTCTTACAAAATATGTGGAACAATCAATCTAATATTAGATAAACCACTATTTTCATTACATGTTTAGTAAATACTATTTAGAAATTTTTTTCAAAATAATGTCAATTTGCAAATATTACTGTTAATTACTATCAATCCCCAGCCTTTACCCAAGACAGCTTTATTATCAGCTTCATAATGATTGAATACCCATTTATACAGCAGGTTATTCTTAATGTATTTTTCTAACTGGGTGACTTAAAATTGCAAGACATTAACAAAAGAATCCCAGTGATTTCAGAACAACTGCATACGTTTTGTCGGTGATTCAAAATGGAATCGAAGACCCGAGAGCATCTTTCATTGGAGAGGAGACAAACTGACTATTAATGAGAGACAGTTAAAGCAAAGATTCAGCTCAACAAACAGTAAAGAATAAGGAAGGGAACTCCTGCTGATGACCCAATGTACAAATGTGTGAGCATTCCTTAAACCCTTCACCATGGAGTCAATAAACACTTAAAGAACAGGCATGACTGCTATCAATGCCACATAGCTGACACATACAATACTGCCATTTCCAGGAATCACATGCGAACATCTCAGATGTTCTCAGATCTGCAGAAGAAGAAGCAGCCACTGTGATTCATCCTCTCTCCATAAGAGGACAGCAAAGACCAAAACAGCCACTTTATGAGCGGCAAGCGCCACATACTTGTTCAGCACTACATTTGGTGAAGTGTCAAGCTTACCATGGAAACCTTGTCTCTGCCAAAAGCCAAAACAACTGTCAACACATATTTAGAACAATACCGTTTAAATATCTTCCAAGGTAAAACCCCAAAAACCACTAACCTGTCGTGATGTGACAGTTTATGGAAGAACCAAAAAGCAGCACGTTGGTTTTTCCTCCAAAGAGCTAATGAAGATAAAATGACCATTCTTTCCTTCATATCATGAGAAATTATCTTCCCCGTGTGAACAGGACCAGCAGATCCCTAAATGACTTTCAAAATTCTATGGATCAGCAGTCAGACCCTTGGTGACCGAACACAGCGCAAATTTGGGGTGAACTGAGGAAATGCAGGACCCCCCCCCCCCATTCCTATCCCATAGTTACAAAGATTTACATTCGGTGACACGATGCTGGACCACACGCCTGGGGCATTCTGGCCTGCCGTTTCACTCCCAAAACACATAAAGACCCAAACACAATAATAGCTGGAAGCCAGAATCAAGACTTTCTTCTGCACAGATACCAATGTCACAATAGTTTTACCCTGGCAGAGATCCAAAGCCTAAAGATACAGTGGAAAACCTTCCCATGGACCTTGGTCTCTCTCCAGACACACATCACTGTGTCAAGATGTCACTCTTAGCTGGGGGTCCGCTCTCCTTCACCACCTGCAATCATCGTTCAGAGGCCCAACATTATGTTTAACATCCTTGTACCCAACTGAAAGGAAAATCATTTATTCCAGCAAATGAAGATGAGTCTCACCAGGCTTGGCTGTCCAAGTATCTGAACTGACCGATACGCTACTTCTCGCTGCAGCTGCAGCAGACCTTACATGTTAACTTGCACCTTCTTGTGGCTGCTGCAGGCCAGGTGGAATAAAGCAGAAAAGCAGCTGGCTGATGGTGTCCATTGATGGGCAGGACGGCAGGGTGAACCACACTCAGCTTCATGTCACAGAGGACCCGAACTCTGCTGCGGTTAGCATCTTCAGTTCTCCTCTGGGCCTCGTGGACTACGTAACCCACAAAGAGAAAAGCATGGGTCAAACCAACATGAATCCTGAACTTAAGAGATTTCACAATGTAACTGCAGGTGTGGGAGTTTGCTGCAGTCAATTTCCAGGCCGTGGTGGTGGGGCTTGCTTCCGGCTCCATAACGTCGCATTGTTTTAAAAAAAGCCTTGGAGCCTTCCCAAAGCTTGGACACACACAAATACGCACGCCTCAGAACAGGGATGCCATTTTTCCTCGGGAAGGGACAACAGATCTCACTGTTAGCCAGTTGCTTTTTCTTAACAATCTCAAGGCTCCATCCCCAGCCTCCTCCAGCCCCCAGGACCCCACAGACAAGCTGCCCATTGTCAGATCCACTACCACTCAGACAACACAGTCCTCTTGGTCTGACAAATTTTACAGCTGCTATCAAAGCATCATGAGGCAAAAGCTCCTTGTGTTGGTACATCGGAAGAGACACAGACAGATCACACCCACAGCTAAAGTGAGATGTTCCTCCAGCAAAGCCTCACAGCAAACCTCAGCTCTCCACCATCTGGAGGAAACTCTTGAGGAACTCGACCGGTCATGAGGCGCTGCATGGAGGTCACTGCGCCGAGCAGCCCTGTCGGGGTGGAGTACTGATTCCGTTTTTCGTTAAGGCCAAGTCTCTCGCCAACTGCACATTCATAAAGGGGGGACAATGGAGCTACCAGCAGGATGTTGGCTGGGAAAGCCATGAGGAAAGACGCAATGAGATCACTGTTTACATTCTGGATTATTTAAACCAGACTCTTGATTTTTGTTTTGCAGAATCTTTCATATGTGGTTTGGGGTCTGGAGTCTACACAAAGTTTTGTGGTATAAACATTTTTGGAAAGGGCCACTGTATTATCTGCTGCTAGAGATAGAACATCTAAACACCATGCAGGACTCCATGAGCAAGATGCATTTTCTGTGGTTCACCGCAAGGCTGTCGCCTCCTTCCAAAATCGGATTCGGTGACATCCTGGAACGCAGCACATTGTGTGCTTTCCTGCTCTGACCTGGGCATCCGTGTGTAGGTTCAAAAATAAATCCACTCAAAATGACATTCATGGTGGATTTCTTCTTTGGGATGGCTAAACCACCCTAGCACTAGCCAACCCTCGCTGCTCATAGCCCCCATGCGAAGGGACAGATGCTGTGCGGAGGGAGGTGGCTTGGGGGGTCTGATTCATGGAGAGACCCCCTTGCCTTGTTAAAGCAGAGGAGAGGACAAAAAAAGGCCCTACTGTTTTTGCAAGGGCCTGCTCGCTGACACAAAGTCGGCCTTTGTCTCCCCTCCAGAGTCCTAAATAAAGGCGGTCTTGTGTCCCCCGGGGGCCTCTGGCCAAGTTTAGATGACACTTCAGGCCCTTTTGTAAAGCAAGTGTCCCACCGTCAATGCGCGCTCCGAGAGTCACTTGGCGGCAGACAGAGGCTCCCTCTTCAGAAGAGAAAGGAGGACTTGTTTTAGGAAGACTGTAATGAAGGAGGAAGGGGTGCTGGGAAGATGTGGGGGTGGGCATTGCTACATATACACTGGCACAGAGGGGCGCTATCGTGGGAATCAACAATAGGTATAGACCTTTAATACAACTTAACTGCCGGGAGGACAGGAACTGAATGCAACATTGAGAAACGGTGAGGAACGTTGAAGAGCATGCAGACATGGCAAAGAATGGCAAAGCTTCACGTCTGCAGCGATTTGCTTTCATTTTTTGAAATGACAGCATGGGTACTGACGGTCAGTGACTAACATCAACATTACCATTTGCAATGTAGGAGTCATTACTCAGCAGGATAAATTGTGGGCATCCATGTAGTTCACTCTGGGAGGTAAGAGACAAATGGGAGCTGGCATCCGTGTGCCCATTTCCCACCCTCAGCGGAAACTGCGCGGCCTTAAGAAGTGCACCTTTCAATCACAGCCGTCCTGCACCGGAGTTGCTCCTCTCGAGCGCAATGGCCCAGAAGCCATTACCGAGGGTCTCAGGGTTTGAGGGATGAGGGACTCACATGTACACTAGCTCCTAGCATCTCCTTCTCACATTCTCTGGTCAGAGACCACCACTGTCTCATTATCTCAGAAGAAAATGGAGACTTGTAGAGGGTATAGTCCCCTGTCTCAAGCAATTTGTCCAAGTCTCAAATTTCTGCATTCATTTACATAAGAGGTATGGGAGCACTCAGTCTCAAAGACCACCACAGAGAGGGGTATACACACACGCCACAGGTAGGGTCAGGCAAGGGATAGAGAAAGACTCAAATGAAACAGCTTGTTGGTTAACTTCAACACCACAATGAAAGAACCTTGGTAAATAATGAAGAAAAGATGAAACAGAGGTACAAAGATATATGGCTGAGCCTAAATGTTAACCTCAGCTACGCAATCACACGGGATGTAGGAGTGGGAGATAGGTTGCCTGGGCAGAGCACTTCTTCTGAGAAAGACGGTGACAAACAAAAATTACAAAATCTTTGCTCGTATGAAGCACAACCAGACTGTCTATGTTGGCAGGGGTCACTGTGGTACCAGCTCTTGGCCTTCACCCCATGTAAATCACAGTGAAACGCTAAACATTTACAATAACCACTCAGCTAGGGCCATTAACTTCCTCGCATTACCCAGAGGCGATAATAGAGAGTGAAGAAGCAGGGTCGGAAGCTGACATGTTACCACATTTGACATATTCTCACGAGCTGGCAAAACCAAGAGACAAACGGTTGAACACCGACACCAGCTGCAGAAAGGAAGAGACGAAAAAAGCGATTACCTTAATTGTAGGCTTCACCCGGAGATGTCAACAAACAAGGGGTTTCATTTCAAAGGACTGGAACACAACGTTAACCACATGCGCCAACAGCTAGGACGCACCGTCTCCGAGGACAACAGTGTGTTGGCGAGTGCATCAGGTGCACGGAAGGAGAGTCTGCAAGGACGGCAGAGAATTTCTGCCAGGTGCTGCCTCTTGAACATGCAGCGCACGTAAAACTGCTGCCATGACGATGCGTTGTGATGATGGCTACTTCTTAAGCAGACATGAAGCTGCTGTGGGCCCATCCACACCTGACCTTGCCTTCTTCATTGACTGAATCCAAGATGCTGCGAGAGTTCATTTTGCTACTCTTTGTCGATGAACTTGAAACTCTGCCCCACTGACCGAGACCCTTTGCGCCCTTTTGCTTTGACTCATGCTGCCTCTCCAAACTGCAGCTTTCCATGACCCTACTGGAATCAGATTGTTCATAATGTTCTGCATTGTGAGAATGATGCTCACACAACCCAGCCTGAAGAGGAGCACACCCTTCATTTTTAAGAACTGTTTTACCCATCTTGTGCTGGGATTTTTTTTTTTAGCTCAAACAGGGTGGCAGGATGTGAATAAACTGCTTCTCTGGTGGCAGTGAAAACTGAACCTACCCTAACTAACGGAAGCTGAGAATCCATCCCACGGATATTTGCCACCCTGAGGTCAGCATTACACAGCTCTGAGCAGGACTCATCCCATCTGACATCTTTTACGAAGCACAAAGTCAAAAATCACAGCAAGCATCTCAATCCATTTGTGAGCTTCGCATTTGGCTTCTTTGATACTCAGAAGACACGAAAACACATGGAAAATAAGACACGTGTGTAGTTTTACATCATTATACCCATTAGCTATCATTCCCTGTATAAGGAACTTCAGGTCACACATTTCTACATGGGAACTCATATCAAACTGGAAAAAAGTCACCTCATCTAACACTCAGTGAACACGCTAAACAGTCTGGGACTGGAACAATATTTGTCCCATCAAGGTCAAACAGTAGGAAAATGGGTTTTTTTGGACAGTCGCAAGGGTGAATAACAGGAACATGGGTGCACCTGTGCTCTGTTAGACCACCACATCTCACCAAGGGTACGCAGCGGAGCGCACAAATGCTTTTCTTTAAACATCGGGGGACTCGTGTGCCACTTGTGTTGTCAGTACTTATTTTGGTACAAATATTAGCCGTGTTCTCTTCTAAAAATGGCTAGGCAGGTGAAGCCGATCAACTGGAAGGGAAAACAAACACCCTGGGTTGGCGCTGTTTCGTCAGCTGGGAAACTAACGGGACGGAAGGTGCACGTTTGACGGCAATAAAGCGAGCCGGCCCAAACTTAGGGGTTCTCTCAAATCCAAATAAAATGGCAGAATATGCACTCTGAAACCACATAAGCAGTGGATTCCGGATGCACTCCACAATAACAGCGCTGTACGATATGAACGTCGCGATTTGTTTGCGTGCGCACCAAAATGCCCAGCGTGCTGTGAGGATTCTTACCTGTCAAGCAGCGATGCGCGTCCGAAAGTAATCCGCAGCGATGGTGCCTTTGGTATTCCATCGTAAATTCAAAGTGAATAATCCAAATCCATGGGGCTGCTTGCATAATCCAGACAATGGAGAATCCAGAAGTGCCGCATAGATGTGTACACAGATCCTCAAGATCCCACGGATCATCCAAGTTGCGCGTCCATGGAGTCCTAACAATGGCACCGGCTGGATGGAGTCTGTTATCGGGACCGTAGTGTCTGCTGTTCTGCTTCAGCGCCCGACATCCTCGGTTATTTAAACAGGCTGACAGCCCGTAGGACACGAATGCTCCACGGGAGGGGGAATCGCTCTTTCTGATGTTCAGGATGATCATCCATGAAGCCTCGATGTTGCCTTCACACGAATAACAGCGGGTATCGCAACACATCCGAAAAGATCCACGCCGGGAAAAGGGTGTTACACACAAAAAAAAATCCACACAATCTGAAAAAAAAACAAAAACAAAATACATCAAATTTCAAACACAACAGTTCCGCCGCCCAGAAGTGTAGATCCACGGTTCGTGTCCATCCTGACATCAGCAGCTCCAATCGGAAATATAAAATGAAAACAAGACTCGGCGACAACACGTAAAAACCCAGCAACGGGGTGTAAAGGGTTTATCCAGGACCAGTGTCAACCCCAAGCAGCCGCGGTACCGCCGACTCCGGCGATCAGATGCGTTTCTCACGCCCACGGCAGCCGCACATTTTGAACGTCTCACGCACTCGCAGCCCTGCGCTACACTGAGCCATTCTTAGCGTTCGTCGGTCTGCACGGCACGGTTACCTGACGCGGCGCCGCGGAGCATCATGGTATATGTAGTGTCCCCTGAACTACAGTGGCTCAAATCCCTATGTCCTGCGGATTTTTTAAAAAATTCTTAAAAGCAGTTTTATCTCATGACGCACATGTAATTATTTCCTGTGGGCTGCACTGTTTTATATATATATATATATATATATATATATATATATACACACAGCTCCTAAGGCTGTTATACAAACATACTAGGGAGCACATTAATGCTTGCTTTAATATTGGGAAAACGTCCAACTGTTATGTAAATATCCGCTTGTATCTATTCCGACTTTTATAACTGTCGCTGCCAATTCTACCAACGAGATATCGCATTGTTTGCAACCGTTTACGATTTCTTTTGTTTCGTATTGGAGTGGCTGGACGCTAAATCGATTGACGCAGGCTAAAACCAACACAACGCAAAGTAAAGGTGTGGGTGTCAATGCTCTTCTATTTCTATCTCAGAAACATACTGCATATTAGACATTCGCTATGTGAACAATAGCAGTGTCCAGCTAGCGATCTATCTTGTATTACCACTTTCTTGTTATTTTTAGTAGTTTTAGTCAAACTTTATGCAACCGTTCTGTTGATGCAGGTGAAAATAAAAAGAAATACTGACAAGTGTGGCGTCAAATAGGCCGCCACCACAACAATAAAAATGACGCGAGCTTTGAGGAGCTCCGAACCAGAAAGTCCACCCCGTTCCCCCTCCGGGCCGCAGGCGCACCTCCAGCGCGATCCCGCGGTACCTGCAGCGCGCACGCTATGCGCTGTCAGCGGGAGGCGGCGCGGACGCGCGTTCCCGGGCACAGGCTCGCTCCCCCGGCATCGCGTGACTGGGACGCGGGCGGAAAACACAAAGGCGTTGTTTTCGGCGATTAAAACCCGCGTTTGTGTAACAGAGCGGCATTCCTGCTGCGCATTCCTCACACGCCGTTCGTGGGTATGTTTTAAGCACAAGACGACACGGACGCGCATTTCATGAAACGCGGATGAACGACTTCTTCATGGAACCCCCCTACCCCCCAGAAACAATGGAAAAAATATTTGAAAACAATATTTCACCCTGATGCTGGTGTTTCTGGCACACTTGACGCTTTGTACAGAGCCAGGGCTGCGCAAAGGGCGGAAATAAATTAATTCTTAGTAAAAACACATGGGCGTAAAAATAATTTATCACGGATCCATTTTAAGAAGTCAAGCACCTCTAATCTACCACTAACGTTTATTTTTACATGCAGAAAATAAAAGGCCACTTCCCGCAAACTTACTCCAGTGTAGTTTACCCTGGTGTGGAAGTCAACGTATTGGCTGTTCTATTGAATCATATCACTGATTTATTGATAGTATCGATGTTGTGCCTGTTGTTTGCATTTATGCATGTAAAATATACCCAAAAGTAGTAAGAGGTATTTTTTCAGTTTGTGATATACAGCACAAAACAGTCATGAATGAATGAGCAACCCAATATAGAACTAGATCAGTCCCTACAGACCAAAACTGCACCGCGTTTCTCGAGCTCCGACAGTTTGCTTCCCCCATCTTGAATGGCTGAAAACAGAAAGACCACTGGTTCTTGGTTCCAACCCCGATGTGGTGGAATAAACTCCCTTTCACCCTCATGACTGCTGAATTCCTCCCAGCCTTGAAGAAGGGTATCAAACATATCTCTTTCGCACCTGCTTCTCTCCCATACACATGCAAATCTAACACAAACTGAGCTGGATCTAAACCCGTGCATAAACAGTACAGGAGCTATAAGGCCGCTACGCCATCCTTCCAACTACCGACGCCTGTATATGCTTGTTCTGCACCATCTGCTGCAATAATTTAAATATTTACTTTTTGACATTCACTTCTGAAGGCAGCTGCATCTGTAACGTGGCGACAAAATGGCACCATCGAATGAACATGCTGTGAGTCTGTAATAACCCGAAGCTTTTTCTGTCACTGGATGCACACTTGTGTTCTTTGAGCTCTGAGTCACTTTGGAGGTAAGCATTAAGAATGTTCAGTGACTAAAATAATTGTTAGGGTACACATTAGGTTATGAAGGCGTGCGTGCTATTGCGAGTGTTGGGACAGCTGTGCAGTCAGGTATAGCAGCCCCATGACACTTCTGCTGCTCGTGGCTGGGCATGTCTGTCTACTCCTTCTCTGACCCCCAGCCATTCCCCAACCAGATCCACCAGTCTGTCTCAGCAACACATGGAGACAATATACTTTCAGCCACAACTATGGTTAGTCTACACTAGGGTTGGCTGCACAGCTTCAACAAAAAACCATTCACATGTTAAACATCTCCTCTTTGCACTGGTTTGCATGCATGAGTAAACAATGCGCCAGTCTGCAAGATCATGATTCCTATACTTTGATGATCACACAGCAACCACAAACAAACAAGAAGCTGAAAACCGCCGGGCAAGGAGGGAAGGAACGACAAGGTGAAAGGACCAGGCGTATCTTCCAACTCCCTTGACAGAACAGTGTATAACAGTTCTCTGCAGGAACAGACATGTACGGTAGCTTTATGACCAAAATGGATGAGGACAGACATGAAAGATGGTCCTGACTTAAGTGTCCGGAGTGAGAAAGGAGGCAAGAAGAAATACCAGCAAATTGTGCATATGCTTGTGGAATCTGGCTGAATACCCACTGATGTGGACTGCTGAGCTTTCCATTATGACCTGTTGACCCCTTCCCCTCACAAAAACATGAATACTGCAGCTGAACTGCAAAGGAAACAATGGATGCAAACATTTTTCTGCTGATCCTGCATACAGTAGACTCTACACCGTACAGATAATTATGAGTGTGTGATATTCTTCTACTTACTGTGCAGAAACTTCTCAGAGCCTCTTCTTTTCTTGGACACTCGCTGCCTCTCTATCTTTTCTCCAATTTCCAGACAAGGCCCCATTGATCAGAGTTGGAACAAATGCTGTCTTATGTGCCAGAGACCTAGCACTGGGCCCTAGCCACATAAGAGAGGCTGCAGAGGTTGTTCATCAGGCATCTTAAAGCAAGCTAATAGCCTTCACGGTATGGGAACCAAGACGAGCAACCCATGTCTCAGGTACCTGGAGACACGTGGCCAAAACTTGCTTCCTCGGTCGATTTTTCACTTTCCGGTCTGTTCCTCGGTTCCTCTGGGTGCTCTGCCTCTCTTTGGTTCTGTTTTCTTGACCATCAGGGAACTGCACTATAGCAGGAAATATGAGAGCTACCTTCATACTGGCAGCGCACAATACCGTATCAACTTCCCACATAGTCTGACATCCCCAAAATGCTATTATGTAGAATTTTATCCTATTGTTAACAAAACTGTGAAGCTGGCCCCAAACTGTACCTGGCAGTCATTACACTAACAAGGAGTCACAAATCTCCTTTGTTAAATGACTTTCATAATGATTCACAAATGATCCAATCGTAATTCCTGTTACTAATCCCTGTTTATACAAAGAGTCCATGGTGCAGGCTCAATTTTTGGGAGGTGCTCTGTCTAAGACTGGTAGGATAGAAGGTGTGGTGCTGTGCCTTAGGGGTATGATTGACCTGCTACTACATAGGCAGCAAAACCCAAATGTCTAGGCCACAAAGCCCACGAGAACTGCCTTTTTGTTGATCTCCTGATGGATATGAAGGGCAAGTTTAACCTAGAATGGCACAAATGAACAAATGTCATCGTCCTCCTGCAACTCACCACATTCCTATCAGCAGACGGCTAAGTTAGGTTAATTGTAGGCATCAAGCGGGCGCGGCTGGCATGCTGGATGAGCGGATGCCTAACCAAACTTAACGGAAATGAAAACCGAATATCCTATGACACATTCATGCAACAAAGGTGCAGTTCTACGTAAAACATACATAAAGCATTAGTCTACTTCCCCTCGCCAAAGAAAAAAAAAACAAAGCCAACAGTGTTCAGGAAACACCTGAATGTTAAACATATTCATATTTACAATTATTTGATGAAATAACACATACACCACCCTAGGATATGGACTTATATCCATCAGGATGGAAACTGCCGTCACACCTTTTATTGCTCCAAAAAAAAAAAAACTAGTGTCCTTGTTAGAGAGATGAGTAAAAACGCACGCTTATGCCAGTTGAGCTGCAATGGTATTTTGCATGACTTTCTTTCAATGTTCCTGCCATCACAGCCCGTGACATCATTGCCTTTCAGACCAGATACTCGTACACTTCTTCCCCTGCAAAACCCATTCACCCATATGAACAATCCTCTTAATTCTCCAAATGCTGAGTGCAAGGCACACATTCCACCCTGCAAGACACTGCCTCACGAAAAAACCTCAGATTAATCAGACTTTGTGTTCAAAACCAAAGAAGTGCTTTGAAACTGCACTAAGCCAGGACATGCACGAAAATTGGATACAGATGGAAGAATCTGTTCCAGTGTTAGGAAAAGTTAATTAAATGAGGAAATATGTCTGTCCAGTTTAGAATGACACAGGTCAGTGGGTGCGAGTTTGTATGCGTCCAGCCTTTCTCTGCCAACAGCTTTGGGGACATTTGTGAACGTTATGTCCCCTGAAGGACGAGTAAAACCTGATGCAGAGCCTGGGGATGTCCCAAGGAACCAAAAAAATCTTTTTAAAGAAGTCTGTAACAGTATAAACCTGCAGAACTAAAGACAAAAATTAAGAATAAAAAGTTTTTTTTTGTGTGTTTCTAAATCGTTTTGGAGTGGGGTGAGCACTTGGAGGTCCGCTTGAAATTGTCACAAGGACAGCTTGTGTTTATGTGCAGATGCACCTGCGTTTTTAATGCATGTTAATGTATGTGTGCCTACGAGCAGGTAGGTGTGCACACACGTGGTCCAACACGCACAAGCGAGCTGTGGCAGCAGCCCTTAGGAGGAAGCCTGTGCGTGACTGGGAGAGGTACACCTGTCTCACTCAGGTACAGTTGAGCGCAAGCACGCAGGGGCCTGCCTGCCAGAACAATGCAGCCTATTGTACCCGGTCTCTGACAGAAGGCAGTCCATAGAGTGAAGATCCTGGACCATCTGCATCTGTCCCACACACACTCACACAGATACACACACCGCGCCAACCGCAGCCGCCTTGGGCCATCTCAAAACTTCTCTCCTTTACACGCAAAGGTGCCAGTCAGCCCCGTGACTGACTGTATTTTGCACCAATCGCAGAGCAGAATTTGAACCTTATAATAAAATTATAAAAATGTATTATATTACAAATTCTTTAAATAAATCTCAGTACTAAAATTTATTTTAAAATAAACATTACATTTCGATATCGGGACTGACAGAAAAATTGGCTTGGGAGAAAACAGGAATATCATAACAGGAATTCTTATAAGGAAAACTGTTTTCAAATCAGTAAAATTAAAAGAAGGCACAACTTCATATTCCATCGAGATACCGTAGTTAAATCTGATGGCTATGAACCTTGGTCTCATGCAAAAACTTAACACAAGTCCTTACCAAACGTCACATCGGTGCTTAAAATAGAACAGAAAACATAAAAAGCAATGTTTACGCCTGAAATGACTGAAATTCTGTTGCATTATGGTGGGTGCGTCGGGTGTCTATGTGAAAACATTCACTGATTTCCACCGTCCCGGTTTAATAATCAAAAATGAGAATGTAAGGCTGCAATATGGGGAAATAATGGGGCTAAAAAGCTGGTGAGCATTGAACCTGAACTCTGGGACCCCTTCGTAAAATACAGTGCGTGAAGGAAAAACCACAAAGCTTAACTGCATTCTCATGTCACTGGAGAAACAGTTGGGGGCCACCAGGTCTAAAAACACTCATTCGTGTGTATAGCTGCAATGTATGATGGAAATGCAGTAAAAAAAGCAGCTGTTTGCCAGCACGGTTCAGACCCAACATTCTGACTTATGGAGGACACTTTTGTAGACTTGTATGAGGCAACAAAGAGCAAACAGAATACTGGGCTTCCACTAATCGACAAGAGTTCAAGCTGCTCAGGTATTCCCTGCTGCGAAAAGTTGAAACTTAACCTTGTGCTTGCGTGTCTGCGTGTGTGTGTGTGTGCTCGCCCAGCTAACGCAATACAGCTTCTATAAAGGCAGTATTGTTAAGTTGCGTGCGAAGCTCCTGCTTTGAGCTTTGGGCCCCGCCCACTCCTGTAAACCACAGATGTTTTTTTCCCTCTTTTTTCCCCTTCTACACCTTCCTCTTTCTTTTTGGTGCAGGTAAACATTTGATGTCCGCACGCAATCCCCGACGAGTCTCCACCTCTTCCCCCCCGCCCTCCTCCGTGACACACATACATGCTCAGGGTGAAGGCAACCTCCCCTTTACTCTCACGGAGGCGCATTCCTCCTTCCTGACTCAGCACCTGTCGGACCCTCTGCACTCAGCCGCTGACTCGGCAAACCGCCGGTGGATCGAGCCGCTCTTCTCCTGCTAATCATCCTGGCACACATCGACAACGGAGTCTTACCCAACAGGGGAAACCGTCACTCTCTCCACAGAAACCCCCAAACAGTCCTCACCGCTGGTAATAAACACAAACTGTCTCAGTCCGAGTAAAGAAACACCCTTTTGACGTTTAGCGCTACTGTGACCATCCTGTCTCTGTACACCATGTAGAGAACAGGGCTAAAGTCCAGCCACACATGTTGAATAAAGCCTGAAAAAAAAAGCTTAATGGAAAAAAAGCGGACATTTTTACATTCAAGAAAAGCAATAAAAAATAAAGCGCTATTTTGACAGTTAAGTTGAGCTCGAGTACATGAAGGATCTTCAAATATTCAAGACGACGAACTGAAGGCCGGTGATTTTTCCACCTGAACTGAAGGACCATTTTTTTGCAAAACGCCTAAACTCGTTGCACAAATTCTCCTCTCCGATGTCCGGTACAAAGAGTTTGTATGCATTTCTGACTGAAGATAATATTCACACAGTCACAGTGCCATGCTGAATATGATCAATTATTTGGGATTTGTCACTTTCTGTAAGACTGTTGGATCATTTGGGTATCCAGTTCTAAGCTTAAAAAAAGCTCTAAGGAAATGCAGGTAAATGTGTTTAAAATGCATTTCATCCCCTTAAGAACTGTATTATTATTTTTTTATTACTTTTTAGCCCCATTTATTATCATGATTTTAAAAACCTGAACAGAGCAAAGTATCATTAAAACAATTAATTTTTGTTCAGTATTATTGCCTAGTTTTAAAATACAGTTTGTCATACTTTAGTTGCCAATTTTCTCTACAAAAAACCCTACAGACCTTACTGATAATAAAGAGCAAAGAGAAAAAATGAACTGCCGGTGCAATGGAACAGGACCCCCAACAGCAAAATCACTTCAAAGGATGAGAGGGCAAAGACAGGAGTCAGAGCCACATGTCTGAACCTCCGCATGCTTTAACAAAAATCAACATGAATCACGAACATCATGTCAAGATCTGTATGAATCACCATCATCTTAAAAAAACCAAACTAACCCGATTCTTATTCTGAACGCAAAACTTTTCACTATACAGTTTTTCGGTTAAGTAGTAATGGTTACATACAGTACGGTGACGTTTCTTATATATCTGAAATATACTGGTTATTAATACATGCAAACAATGTTAGCGGAATTCTCCTGCATATGCAAAGTCCACGCACATTTGCTCAGTTCAAGGCACACTTTCTTTCCATCTCAACTTGTACCTCCCTGCCAAGACTACCCTTTCATAACCAAACACTTGAAATAATAGCCATTGTCCCGACAGCCAATCCCTGCCGCAGGAGTGGTTCGGCCACGAGAGAGACGCTCTGAAAGGGGTCCATTGTCCTCCACCCCCGCAATTCCGCAAGGTGTGTTTGAGTTTGCAACCCCTGCACCATTGCAATACCATTTGTTGCCACCTTGTAGAAACACACACCACCGTCCTGTCGCAATCATTTCCTCTGCGATAACATCCAAGCGGCTGTAATGTGACTGGGTGCTGACGCTATAATTTCTTTGTTGAGCAGCTGCATAAGAGCAGCATAAGTAATTTTATACCATCCTTTTTTTGCAGAAATATTTACTATGTTAAATACTAGTGACAGTATATAAAACACACTGCTTTACTCAGATCTTAGCAACAGGCCCTGCTAAGCTTGGAACCAATAAAATGCTCTCACAGCAAGGACATAAGCTATTGCCACGTCTGCATGACAACTGTTTTCATTCCACGATATATATTGTAGCTGCCAATAAGCAAAGTATTTGATTGAACAGTTTGAAACGACAAAAAAATAGATGCAGCTCCAAAGACATCCTGGTGCGTGTAAATCGGTTAAAAATGCATTTGCCAGGCAGTACAATTCAGTTCTTCCTGGCATGGTGGCCACTCCTGTTTGAATTTTCCGGCATTTCCTCAGAAAAGCTAAAAGTTTTTGCCTCTGTTTAGCTGGAACATAGTCATAATAATACAGGTTTTGGTGCCAAAATTCCTTCATTCGTATTATGATCAGAACAACGTGGACCAATTAAGCTGACAAACTGAGCAGCGAGGACATTTTATGCATAGTGACGCCACAGGCAGACAGAATTTCACAGCTGGATGCTTTTGTGGCTTTCCTGCATTCCAACAAACAATACCCGACAATGCGGACCTATGCGAGCAAAAGCGGAAACCTCTGTAGGACTCCTGAATTTCTACGTGGATGCGTCATTTAAAGGCTGTATGATGGAAGGGTATTAGAGAAGATTAAATGAAAGGCAAGGGACGGTTAACAAAGGGTGACAATGCATATGTGTGTGGCATTGAAGACAACAAACAGACAGCAGCTTAAAGGAAGGAAAAAGAGTTGGAAATGTCTGGTGAACGCACGTGCTGGGGAATATAAATACACTCCTCCGCATTCCTTGTATCACCCAAAATAATGTCACGGTGACAGAGGAGATAGAGGTGACACACTTCATGCCTAGTGTAGCACAAAAGGCTCAGCCTGTACCTGGATGCCACACACTGACTTCACACCTGGCAGGCAGACTACTGAAAATGAAGGGAGCAGCTGCTCTTGCTGAATTCTATTTCGGATTCTCTCCTCAAGGACAAAACAATCAGCGCAGTAGAGATGCCACAGAGACAAACTTTGCAGAAAGAAGAATAAGGAAAAAGAAACACATTGAAGGTGCAATTTCACTTAACTGGGAATATTTGGACAGCTCAGGTCAGAAAGCTTGCTTATTCAAGGGTTCCAACAGGAGAACTCCCTTTGACTGCCCTCCACCCGGCTTTGTACCAGGTTGCTCTCCAACCCCAACTGTAGGCTTTGGTCCTCCTTCTTCACAGAACTCCACTCTCTGCAGCCAATGGCTGCAGTGCAAACAGACACCAAGAGAAGGTTTTTATTCCCAGAAACCTGTCATTTTTTATTACCATATAAATTACTCCTCACTCCTGTTCTCACACGCTGAATGCGTGCCATTTTAGTTTCACACATGGGACAGCGTTTGGTTTCACGGCGACATTCATTCTCCTGGATGCAAAGTCTTACTGGGACACAGTTAGATGTTTTGAGAAAAAAAGGGGTGTAATGTACATTTTTGCTGCTTCATGGAATTACAGTACATTCACCAAAATGGAGCATGGCTGTTATATGGCATGCTAATAATATAAGACCCCACCACATTTTATAAAAAGTGAATCATTACTTTCTGTGGATGTAATACAGTTATATTGCAATCACAGTCATACTTATTTCATGCGCTAATGATCGACAATATAAGTAAGCTAGTAAAATTTAGCTTAACACGGTAAGATAACGGAAACAAGAACTTACCCGGTCAAAAGAAAAGGAAGGACTTGTTCCATCAGTAAAGAGGTAAATGTTTTCTTGCTAAAAAAACATTCTGGAACACTGTCTCTGGGTCAGCAAGGCCTTTCTTCAAACCTACGTCAGGACATGAGACAAAGAGACATTTGATTCTGATGCGTGAGCAGTTATTGCAAGACTAACAAACCCACGTCTCAGAATAAGGGCAAAAGGTTATGAAAATACTGAATTTCAAATAGTGTGCAAGTTTCTCTTCTGAAAGTCATCCTCTAATATGCAGGATGGAGCAGCAGTGTGATGCAAGGTTTGGGGGGGCGATGTGGGCTCTTGTTCCCCTGGCTGCAGGAGCTTAACCTACAATGATAGAAATCAAGAAATCCAAATAATGTGGTCGTTTTTGGACAAATGAGTTCCAGTCAGCAATGCCAACTAGCAACAGAGATGCGTTTCAGAATTCAATCTTAAAAGAATACACAGCAGAATAGTTGCCATTTCTGAATGTATGCAGTGATTTAAAAATGTCATGTGATGGTGCTGATTAAAATTGAATGGAGAAAAGACGAGTAATAACATGGCAGCCAAGGAAACCACCAGGGGTACAGACCCTGAAAGCATACAATATAATTTAATGTCTCCTTCCATGATCATGGGTTTGCATTGTTAATAACAGGTGGTGATGTTATTTTAGCAAGTAAAGCGAAATAATGGGTGTGCCCTTGGCTGCGGATCATTATCGCCGATAGCAAGAATGATTAAGTTACCAGGCACCGTGTGACACAAGGATTCTGTGGTGTGACACAGCTCCCCTGCACTTGAATTTAGTCTACATCTGTCCATTTATTAGACACAGGCACATATAGGCAAATATTTCAAGCCTATCTCAGTACCGAGGGGATCGCCTGAGGATGCTTAAGGAGCCCAGAAAAACTGCTTGTATGTGAGAACTTTAGCATTAATGACGGAGGGAGGTAGCAGATCCATATCACTCCTCTGTCTGCCAGTTTCAGCGGGGAGAGGAAGATGGGCATGATTATTCTCAAAGGTTGCTCCCAAAATAGAGAAAAAAATTTCCTGAGAGCATGGGGCTCCACCAAGAGCAGACCACCATTGGTGTAGTTCAAGCTGCAGGTCCCATTTGAAGAGATAATGCAGACAGAGAGATGGTGTGAGAAGAAGAAAAAAGAGCCTTTAGTAGAAAAGATAGGATAGAACCAGGGCCCTTTATTTTTCTCAGGGGCGGAGGCCAAGGCAGATAGGACTTTCAGCTAAGGCACAGATAAACAACCATTCAGATTTGTTGCACAGGGCAGAAAAATACCTTACACAACCGCTGCTTATTTCACCTAATCGGATGTTCACAGGTACAATCAATGACTGTAAAGCTGTCCCCATCCCAACAATGATATATCACAGAGATTTACAGCAGCAGAAGCCACATCCTTTTATCGGGGCTGGTTGTTAGAATCATGGCCCCCCCCCAGTACCCTCCTCATGCCAAGAAGTCTCAACCCACTCCTGCTGCCACAGAACAGACACAAAGTCCAGAGTCCTCTGCCACCCAGCAGGCCAACGGCACCACACAAGCCGAGAGGTTGTCAGCAATCTCCAGCAGGTACTACAGCCAGACAGTTGCCAGATGATTCACCTTGCTGTGCCCCCAGGTTCAGGGCGGACCAATGAAGGGCTCCATCAGAACATTCCCTTTCTGAAGCCACCATAAAAAACAAGAATTGACAGAATGAGGGACTCTTAAGAACTCTTTTCCATGTCACTTTAGGATCATATCTGTGTACAGGAAAGATCTCTGTATAATATTACTAATACTAATACTAATACTAATACTACAATTGGCAGTAGTCTAAACCACACCCAAACAGTTGCAGTTTATCCCAGTTTAAGACCTTTTAAAAACAAGGACTTAGAGGAGTGATGGTTATTTTTGGCAAAGACTAGAAGTATTTTTGAAATTCTTCAGTCTGAGTATTGTTATAGTTTGAATTATGACAAAAAAAATACAATAACAATTTTAAAAAGTTTTATGATGGCCCTTACATTTCATGACTGGGAGTGTTATTTTTTCTAGCATTATTAGCACTAGTAGTGATTATTTCTTGCACAGTTCATTGGTGTTGCATGGGATTTTGTTAGTTTTTGCCAATGTGGGGAGGAAATCACAGAGCTACATCCACTCACCTCAGTGCTACCTCATACCTGGTCACTATCTGGATGGGACATGCATTCATCTGTTACAAATATGTTTAAGAAACCGACTGAAGGACATCTTACTGTTATATATTTATATATACATTAAACAGAGACGTGGTATGGACCTAGCCTACAGGTTTTGGGGGCTTAATTCTTTTTATTTCTTTGCCAATTGTTAATCCAACTTGCCTTCTGAAACCACTGCTACTCGTCTCAGGCATGACACCTTGGTACAATAAGCAGGCCTGACATTAAAATCACTGCAGAAAGATACCCTACAGTTTGAAAGTTAACCCCACGAAAATGGCCCGCAGCTTACTTTTCATTGCAGAGGAATGTTTGGGCATTCTAACAAATTTCTATGCAGTGAAAATACTTTTAGTTGACCAGTAAACACTGTAATAAATGCTACAGGGAACACTTCGAAAGCTAAAACGTCCCACAAGTGTACACACACTTATACACACAGCCACAGGAGAGAATTACTCCAGGCAGTGCACCAATACAAATAGCAGTTAAGGGCGAAGAAGACAGCTCGAGTCATAAATTGCTTTGTACAACTAACAGCACCTATGAGTCATGTTTTGAAAAGTAAGTACACCTCAGCTAAACAATACAATAATTAAATAAGAGCAGCAAAATTAGACTCTGGGGAAACACAGAACATTTTAATGCCTACAATGCATCAAATAAAGGTGTTCCTCATTTAACCTGTCTCACAAAGTGAAACCCACAAATGAATCAGTAAGGGGAAAAAAATCGATGGGTAAATCTGTGTGCCAAATAAAACGCCACTCCTAAATAGACACTAAAAAGAACCACAATCTATTCTTCTTCCCCGAATTCTCCATTACCCAGTGCTGCAAATAGTTGTCGGGGTGACAATAAGCCTGAGGCTGTGTAAAAAAAAAAAAAAAGCCCATATATTATAACCGCACATTGCAGCGAAACCGCGTGGTCATAAGCGATGTCAGGGGTGTTGTTTGTGTGGCTGCACTCCGTCACATCGAGAGAAAGTCTTTTGTTCTGCAGCAAAGCCCTGGGGGGCAGCCAGGCATGAGCCGCGCCGGGTTCAAGAACAAGAAAAGCTGCAGAGTTTCTGGAAAGGGTTTTTTTTCCCCTCTTTGGCTTTCCCTGGCTGCTTGCTGGCACGCAGTCAAGTTCCTGCCCCTGGAGAGGCAAGATTAATGACAGCTAGTCACGGAAAGGCTTACAGCACAACCCGCCTGCTGGAGGCAGAGAGGGAAAAAGAAAAATATAATAGGATGGAAAAGTGAGGGGAGAACAAAAAAAAGAGCAGAGATCAACATGGAAAAGTGAGAATGGAACCCAGAAGAAGTGGGAGGAAAGGTAAGGAAGGTGGACGGAAAAAACAAAAGGCAGTGGAAATATAAAAAGTCAGAGAGACAAAGGCATGACGATAAACACCTGGCGGAGGCACACAAAGATCAAACCCAAACAGGGTCGGCAAAGGTTAGATATGGTGACAGTCACTGCGAGTGCGTGCGTTCTGTATGATGTCAGGGCAAATGTGACACTCTTTCGGTGAGTATGAATGTGTCAGTATGAGCCACCCACTGCAATCGAGCAAAAATGTACTGAATATTAATATTATAATCATTCTCCTGACATGAAATGGAGTCAACTAATATTCAGAGGGCAGTTTAAAACAGACCCACGTACTCCCGCTGACCGACAGGGTTGTAGAAGCAACTCAGGTTTCAGACTCGGGTTTTCTGACCACATTACATAAAGGATTCTCACTGTACAGCACTGTGTGATGTACCAAGCATTCGTCTTTCAAAATTTAAGCAGAAGCGTTGATTTGTTGCAGAGGGGTCGTTGCTGGTGCATTCCGGGTGCTGGACATGTTTTCAGGAGTTGGCAGGTTTAAGTCATAGCCAAGGTAATATTGTAGCCCAGTTACAAATGATCTTTCTAAATATTGACAATAAAGCTATGAGGCAGCCTGGAATGCCTGTTCAACTGTGTGCTGAAGTGGGGGGGGTTGGGCAAATTTCAGATAACTGCTGACCCTGAGCCATGGTCTCAAACTGACAGAATAATGCAACCTCTGAGCCTGAGATGGTTGAAAAATATGCATTGCAGTGTTTCTGAAAACCCACCTGGGCTCAGCAGGAGCTCCTTCATTATTGCACTACTCTGCCATTTAGGTGATCCACCTTCAGTTGCACAGCTACAGGGTGCCTCCAAGGACTCGAACCATTACACTGTGGGTTGTAAGTCTCATCTCAACAACACTTGCAATGTTCCAGCTCTATGTTTCACAAAAGCTCCTTTATGTAGCTGCATTTATGCAGCTGAAACAGATGCTGAAGCTCTGCTGATATTTCTGCTTGAAGTAACGTACACGGACTGCAAAGGATTCCCATCTGTCCTCACGCTCAGTCTCATGCACACTTTTCCTGGAAGGAAAGAGTGCCATCTGTTCTATCACTGCCTTTTCCACTGAGTCCTGCACCGTATTTCCAGTCTGTAAATCCTGCATAAGACAGAAGGCGAAGCCACACGACAAATATTTATTTATGTTGTCATGCATAACACGCACTGTCAAATTGCCCATCAGTCATGAGTTGTTCAGACTGCTTTGCTAACCTCATCTGCAGTTAAGGAGCATTAGCCATTAGAGTTAATACTTAAGAAATAACATTGCAGTGTTTCAAAAGCAGCAATACAGCACAAAACTGTAATGTTGTTGGGCCAGTAATGCAATTACATAACTAAATAAGTAATGAAACAATTGTTTACACAACACCAAGCTTTTGTGAAAAAACAGTCTCTAGGAGGCGAGCTAACCTGGTCAGATAGGAAGGAAGTCTCATTGTGGTGTCATGGATCCCACATTTGTGACCTTCTGTGCAGCACAAACAGGATTCAAACAGGGTTTCTTCATCTGCACAAAAATGTATAGATACAGTACTCTTCTCCAGAAGAAAAAGAGCATAATTTCTGCCAGAATACAGCACGCATGTGTTGGACAAAAAGTGAAAACTGCATTTGCGTCTTTCACCTGGTAGTGCTCTGCAATGCGTATAGCAAAAACTGAGGACCTTTCATGTTATAACGGGCAACCTTGAAAATACAGGAATGTACATCATTTTGGGGAAATTCACAGGAAACTGACTGTCATTTCCAATCCTGCCACACCACCACATGATATCACGCTGAGCTTTACGTTCTTTAGAAGGCAGAGGGATGAGGGAAACATCTATGATGACATAAGTGCGGTTAGAACGTATTAAAAAAACTAGTCACACCCTGCACAATTCAGCCAGTGACATTTCTCAACCTCAGCCTCAGTTCAGACCCTAAAGGCAAAAAGAATAAGTTAGTATTCCAGATGTAATTCTGTGCCCTGGTGTGCAGGCCTGGTGAGGATTATCGTGAAAGTTTTTTTTGTCCTCTTCACAGGTGATCTCAGTCTTATGAGAAACAATAGAGCTAGAATCTTCTCCGTCTATGAAGCTCAAGCTCAGTCTGTCTGTTTGTTCTTCACAGACAGCTTTGTTTTTCAAGCCACAGACTTGAAATTTGCCCCACAGATACCTTTCTCCCTAACTGAGGTTTTTGCATAGTTGAGTTTATTAAAATCCAAAAAGCCTGCTTCCTATTTTGAAAATTTAAAATCCATTCTCTGACAAGACTGGGAAAGGTTGGAGTTATGATGTCACATGGAGCATGCGCAAATACCATGACATTGATGGATTTTCTGACTCCATGCATGCACACACACACACACTAATGCTGAAAGGTAACAAAGATAATAAAGTTTGGTGATATATAATTTGTTACTACTGTCTGCAAGTCATATTATAGCTGTCGCTGCTAGACTCCCTCTTAATCTGCTGAAACAGCTAAATGTTTGGGGCTTTTGCATTGTTTGACCACAAGAGCCAGGAGCTGTAATGTGTGAGTATCTACGCACACCACATATGCATCAGACAGTTGTTTTGTGTTCTAGGCCTGAATAGAATGGCGAGAGGGAGGGGTAATCGGGGAAGAGGAGAGCACTAGTGAGTTCTTTCAGTAAAGGGAGGAGTGGCAGGGATGCTGGATGAAGGACCCAGCGACAAGGAGAGGTGATGGGGGAGGGGTAAGAAATTATACATGACAGACACGTGGCACTGCTTAATAAAGTAAAGGTAATAAAGTTTTGTGATATACACTGCCTGGCCAAAAAAAAGTCACTCTAACATTTGTGTTGGAACACCTTTAACTTTGACTATGGCATGCATTGGCATTGTTTCGATAAGCTTATGCAATGCCACAACATTTATTTCCGTCCAGAGTTGCGTTAATTTCTCCCCAAGATCTTGTATTGATGGGAGAGTCGGACCGCCGCATAAAGTCTTCTCCGGCACATCCCAAAGATTCTCGATGTGGTTAAGGTCTGGACTCTGTGGTGGCCAATCCATGTGTGAAAATGATGTCTCTCTCATGCTCCCTGAAGCACTCTTTCACAATTTGAGGCCCATGAATCCTGGCATTGTCATCTTGGAAGAAAAAATCCATTGATGGAAAAATCTGGCCATTCAGTATGTTCAGGTAGTCAGCTCACCTCATTTTTTGGCCACATAACATTGCCATAACTTTTTTTGGCTGGGCAGTGTATATTTTGTTTTAAGTTTGCCACTGGATTATGATCGGCACATGCATCACCCTCTGTGGCATCTGTCTGTTCGGCAGCATTAAGAATACTTACGTACCAAATGGAACCACTTTAATGCTAAAACAGTTTGATGACTGTGTAATGTGCCCTTATTTTTATCCGTTCAACTCTATACTTTCTGACCTGGCAGTGTCAAGTAATTCAGCTAGTAAGTAACAGCTGCACTACCTGATGTATAAACTTAGAAACTACAGCAACAATGTGAAACAAAAGCAACTAACAAAGGGAAAAGAAAGTGGGGGCATCTTTGGAAATCCTTTTCCAGGATCATTTTTTTCTGTCGGTCAGGGTTTAAACCCTTGGGCATTGAGAACTGTTCCAGTATGATGTTTGACAAGGCTGATACATACACAGTGACAACAGAAGTTGTGAAGGGCAGGACTGCCCTTTGTTGACAGAGTCCTCTGTCTGGGCGAAGGTGTGCTTGCCACCTGGGCATGACTGCTGAGGGTTCCTGTTGTCTAAGCAAACTTGGAGCATGCTAATCTGGCAGCACTTGAGCCCTTGTCATCCCCCTGGCGCATGTTCCCTGCAGCTCCTGCCTCTATTGTGGCACTGAGCCAACAGTGACCCAACAATTTATCAGGCCAGTTTGCGTGTCAAGCCTCTGTTAGATCATCCATGTGTTGGTACTGATGAAAATATACCTATTTTAGCAGGCTAATAGGCCACCAAATGACTTGGCAAACCTCCTCAGACTACATGAAGGCTATCTTGTGGACAGATTACCCAAAGAAGCTCTGTTACTGGAAGGTGTTTTGATCAGGATATGATTTGATTTTTGGAAGAAAAGGTAAAGGTTGTGTATGTGAATTTTCAGCCTGAAGGTTGCTGGATGAAGTACCAGGTAAGGTCATGCTGTTTCAACCCTGGAAAACTATATATACTTTCCAGGCGCACAGATGAGCGAAACTGTATGTCCCTTTGGATAAAAGAATGACTGCAAGAGGCCAGGGAAATGTCTTGCCCAGTCAAGGGAACCTAACATTACATCCTGCTGATGTAAAACAGCAAAGAACAGAGAGAGGAGGCTTGGACAACGAAGGGCTTAATAATTGACCTAAAATATTTGTGTGTAAACAGCTATTCTCTTCCAGCTCAACGCACTGTTGATGAACAGATGACAAAAAAGAATAAAAATGAAAATCTATTTGAACACAGCATCAACAGCTGCTCCAATAACAAAACCAGCCTGCACATCTGGAACAAGCCTTGCTGATGCGTTCATCTGTGCTTCTACGAAGTGTCCCTGAAAGCACAAGCAGACAAAAAAAAAGACAGAAACAATGACTTATTCAGACTGAAATATTTAACAGATGTAAAGTGACATGCAAGGGTATGGATGAACTAACATTTTTAACCATAAGTGACAGAATCATTTGAGATTTGAAGAGAAATGCAGTCAATTTAGGGAACTTCAGTTTCGAGCAAAGAATGTAGTCCACTTTTAAGGAAGCTGTAAGGAGCTGTTTAAGGCTGTGTGAAGTTTCCTAAGCTTTAGAAATATATGTATGGTTTGTGCTGAAATTTTCTGGGCACTGTACTGAGTACATTCACTTTTAATAACTAAAAAGTAAAAAAATGTGGTTGCATCGTACATATCTGTGTGTGTGTGTGTGTGTGTGTGTGTGTGTGTGTGTGTGTGTGTGTGTGTGTGTATGTGTGTGTGTGCGTGCGTGCACTCTGCTCTCCTAAGCCATGGTTTGTAGCCCCTAGAACACTCCCTTCTGATGGATATCACAGGTGATGAAAGAGCCTATTGTTTCTGGAGGAGGTGATTACATCATGGCTTCCCACTTCAGCAGCTGGGCGGGATAGTTCATGGAGCCACAGGTGAGAAATGCAGGCAGAAGCCTGTGAGCCATCCCCTGTACCTGTCCAACTTGACTGGACTGCAACCCTGAACATGAGCCTGTTTTTTACCATAACTCCCCACCTCTCGTGTTCCGCAGACCCCGAAAAATCTGATCCTCAACATCTGCATACACCTGCATTTCACATTCTGCCAGGTGGCATGTCCCACAAATGAGCTGCACTACACATACAAATCCGTCTGTAAAGCTCTCATCTAATTGTTGGTCCCAGTACCACACCCTTCTGTCAACCACTAATGTGGCCTTCTTCCTTGCCACTCACCTCCCAAACTCCCACACCACATTCCTTCACGTGATTCTGACCCCACATTTGCCCCGCTGTCCCCTTACTCTCCCAGTACCTTTGCCCCAGAGACTCTGCCCTATTTATCATTTCAACCCTCTTGAGCCAGGGGAAATGAAGGCCCTCTTTGTGTGCCCGCTGGGAGACATTAGCCCCCCGTCTCTGTGCATGAAACCACACAAAGGAAGCACTTACTAACCACCAAAGCCTTAACAAACAGCCTTTCAAGCATCCTGAGCTCCACATGGTGCAAAAGCCCCAAACATTTAGCTGTTTCTGCAGATTAAGAGGGAGCCTGGCAGCGACGGCTGACTTTTACCTATGAATGCTCACATGAACGTGCAGTGGTCAAACCTGGCAGTACGGTCATTCAGATGGCAGACGGTAGGTCATGCGACTGGCCAGACATGACCACAGCAGGCTCTTGTGTGGGTGTTGAGGCTTTGTGAAGCACTTTCTTCATACACGGCAACTTGAAGGTCCTCAGAATGCACATACAAAAAAAATTCACTGTAATTTTCCACAAAAGGTTATTGGGAAGTGAGTCACAGTGTGTCGCTAAGCAATCTGTCATTAACTGCATGAATCTGGGATTTTTCAGTTATCCTCCAAAAACTGAAAGAAGCTATGAAAATAAGCATAATTCTTTGGAAAAGACAAAGCTGAGACAGCACTTGACAAGGATCTATGTTGCACTTGGGAGGAGACTAGTGCTGGACTATTTGATAAAATAGCCTACAGTATCAGTGGCAAAGCTGAAAACACAGCTATTATGGTTCGTATTAAACATACAGTGCCAAAAAAAAAAGAGCTTGGATTATAAAGGGGATCCCATTACCCATCTAACCCCGTCCTAAACCCCACGGCAATCCCACAGCACGCCTACAAAGCCACTACAGAATGGCTAACTTATTAAAACTAGTGCCAACTAACTATAACTCCAAACATGGTGTGGCATCAGCAATGGCGCGGTATCTCATCGGGGTTATCAAGTGGGCACCTTCCTTCGTCGGTGTTTCGTCAAGTTAGGCCCACCTCCAGAAGGCTCAACTGCGGCTCAGGTGTCCCGGAGCTGCTCCCCTCCACTACCGCACGCACCACTGCGTCACCCCGCCGCTCCTCACATTACCTACCCTTTGCCTTAGCGTCCTCACACTCACCGCTCTTTCTACCCACCGTCTCAAAGGAAGAAGCCCCTCGCCACCTACTTTACCTTTATCGCACTTCGCAACAACTAACCACACCAACACCGCCGCCTGCTAAAAACTAACCGCCATCACAACTACACGCTAACGCTTCGCCGGCACCCACCTGCTCACCGCTTCGCCGCCCCGTTACCATCCGCGCCGGTCCTCTTACTCCAAACCCAGAGACTTTCTTGCTCTGTAGCCTGTGACAACTCCTTCACCGCCCGTTGCAACTTTCACCCCTGGATACCGAGCTAGCGGAATAATGCAAAAGTGGATTGGGCTATAAATCCACGGCATCCTACCTCAATTGGCCTCACTTTCGCGGTCCAGCCCCGCCCCTCTATTTCCACCGCTAATTCGCTATATCTGAGCTTCTTCCTCTCATGAGCGTCGTCTACCGATCCTTCCAACGGGAACCGTGAGTTCTATAAAATAAACTACTCGCTGGCTTGCTGACCACAGCACCATATCTGGTCTCATGCTTGTACTAACTATTTCCTGGGGCACCACTAATGTTCCTCCCAGGTCAACCTGCATCTCCCAGTCTCTAATCCCCCTTACTACACCTAACTCCTTCCTACCTCCGCATCTCCTACCCCCTTCCCTAATAAACTGTACTACTTCAACCTCATGTCCCGACCGTACCTGCCTCCTCCAGTCTTCAATAGCTGCAGCCAGGCACCTTAGCACCTGGTTATGCCTCCATGTGTACCTACCCAGCGCTAAACTAACATTACAACTAACTAGAATATGTTTTACCGTCCCAACCTCCGAGCACAGATTACAAGTTGAGTCCTCACCCCTCCACTGCTTCAGGTTCTGAGGTGATGGCAGCACATCATAAACTGCTCCTAGCAGGAACCTTATTTGATATGCATCCATACTCCACAGTTCCCTCCAGCTCAGCCTCCTCCTCTCGACCCCCTCCCAATTTACCCATTGTCCCTGCTTCCCCTGTGAGACTGCCCTGACAGACCTCTTTATTTCTTCCTGCCGACGCACCTGCTCTATTACCAACCTCCTTCTCTCTATCGGGCCTGCCTTACTCCACATAGGGTCTCCTAACCGACAACCAAGACCTCCCCTTCCTTGCTGTACCTTCCCGACCATCTCTAGCTGTCTTAAGTCTGCCTTAGCTTCCTCTACTGCCTGTCTCGCATCCCATTTCCTACCTGTTGCTATCCTGGGTACCAAACCTCTTACAACCTCATCCCTACTACCTGACAGCTGCAATTCTAACCGCACCTTTGCACACTTAAATTCCTCTGTCAAGCTTGAGAGCGGAAGCTGCAGGACTCCTTTCCCATACAGAGCCACATTGCTTAGACACCGAGGAACCCCCAGCCACTTTCTAATGCAGCCTCTCCAGTTTCTCCACCTTTGTGACTGATACCTCATACATAGTTAGTGGCCACATCACCTTTGGGAATAGGTCAAACTGTAAGCACCAGCACTTCAGTTTACCCGGCAGCCCTGAGTTCTCTATCCTCTGTAACCCATCTACTACACTTTCCTTAAGCTGCTCCACCTGATCCATATCAGTTAGCTCCCTAGTGCACCACCTCCCTAAACTCTTTACCGGCTTCTCTAACACTGATGGGATCTCCTCACTATCCACCAGAAGACTAACTTTCTCTACCTTCCCTTTAACCAGTGAGATGCTCCGGGACTTTGCTGGTTTAATCCTCAAATCAGCCCACTTCAAGTTCTCGTCCAGCTTTCCTAATAGCCACCTTGCACAAGCTGCTGTTGTGGTCACCAGCATCATGTTGTCCATATATGCCCTAACTGGGGGGAGATGGAGCCCATCTGGCCGTCTTTCTCCACCTACTACCCAACTTGACGCCCTAATTTGCATATGCTGGGGATGAAAGGCACAAACCATGGCCAGAGACATTGGAACAATGTTTTACGCATGAGAAGGAACAGATCACTCAAAACAGTGAGAAGGGTCATGGCAGATTTCTGTAGAAGTGCTTGCAAATGCAAACAGCCGAGAGTACACATAATTTGCTTGTGGTGACGTGGTTTCCTCAGTATCTTGCCGAAGCCAAATTTCTTTCTCAAAATTGGTTTCACAAGCTGTCTGCTCTAAAGGTTGGTGGATTCATCTCATGGCCAATACTACAGTAAAGCCTATTGTGTTCTTCATGCAGCACTAGAGTGTTAACCAGAACCAATCATGACCGTGACATGACTTTTGTGCTAAGTTGGGTCAAAACTCTAAGGACTAGTGAGAGAAGTTAGTAAAGCTTCAAACAGACCAGGAGGATCCACGGTAGTCTAGTGTTTGCCACTAAACTTGAGACATCCCAGTCTCTACACTAACCGAAAACAGGAATATCATAACCAGGAACGGAGAAGTGCAATGTGCTGTTTAACTTTCAAAAAGCAGAAGCAACATCCTGAAAGACAGAGTGAGAGCAGTATTTACACAGGGTCTGTTCTTCTGCAAGCCATGCCAATGCAAAGCAAAGAAGAATCTGCTTTGATTAACAAAGATTTAAATCTAGGGGCAAATGTTGATATTGTATTGTTTAACCCAAACTGAATTATATGCTGGGGAGAAAAGGAAAAAGTCGGCCTTAAGGTTTTCTGCATTAGCGCAGGCCAAAGTAGCTCAATGGAAAAGGAGAGCAGTCTTTGGTTGACCACTGTACAAATGCACACTACATCAGCTCACATGAATTGGCTGCATTGTTCAAGCCAGAGGACAGGGTCCCGATTCAAGGTCCACTGATGTCCAGTGTTCAGAGAGGGATCCAGACTGTCCAACAGGCAGCAAGTAGCTGCTGAGAAGGGAAGACAGAAAGCAAGATTGAAAAGGGTTAAATGAGGGTGGTGGGAGTAAGAGAAAGGCCCTTTCACAGACTGGTGTGTTCTTCTGGATCACAACACAATGTCTCCTTTGAGAGCTGAAAAGAATAACATTTGGATTTAACATCTTCACAACCATGGATGGTGGGCAGGCTTTTATTGCCCACTCATCCCTTTTTTAAATTTAAGAAGCCTTTATGTGATCTCACAGATGCTTTTCTGTCTCTCCCCTCACCCATCTGTCCTAAATACTTCCCTCCGCCACAGAGGCCAGTGATGATACAGAGAAATAGCGTGCTGGCCATTTTAAATTTGCATAAAACTTGTATTGTCTGTGATTTAGAGCAAACCTATAACCAAAGCTCTAGACTAGGCTTGGTACATGGCAGTCCGCCTCAAGGTACCCACATACGAGTCCACACACTAAAGACAATTTAGTATCACCCAGTCAGAAAACTGAAGCACAGAGAGAAAAGCCACATACACACCCAAACTCGACACAGACATAATGGGGGTTAGACCAACACTCAGTCACGCAGCTCAGGTGCCATGGGGAACTTAGGCTGCCCACTATGTCATGCTGTAAAGTTGCCTTGAGGAACTGGATGCATTTCTTCTGTACTAGACTGAGTAACCACACAATTCTACTGTAGAAAGAAAGAAAAACATTATACTCGTGCAAAAAAGCAAGCAAATTGCTCAACAGTCCCAAAAAACTACCAGGTAAGAGTGACAGAACATACTATCAGGTCTTCTCTTGCATTGTCTTGTCTTAGTACATAGAAGCCATGTTGTGTTTTAATGTTCTCTTCTTCCTTCCCCAACCTCTAAATAATACTTCCAGCCAAAATGAACATCTTACTCCAGCCACGGAGAAACCTGTGTGCTAAAATGCAGACCTGACAGAGCTCCCTGCCACAAAGGCACACATGAATTAAAGATGAACTTCAGTTCATCAGCTACATCCTACCTGCCTTTTGAAAAATCTCACCTCTCATCCTGTTGAGCCATACAATTTGTATCTTAGATCTACCTATGCTGCAGGTGCCTCTTACAGAGCAAATGTCAAGTTTGACAAATTTTCCATTTGTGCAATAATAGAAGCTCTAATGGACAATAATATTTCTGAACTGACATCTAAGGTACAAAGCTGCTTTCTAGCATCACCTGTTGTGAAACCCACCGCTGCTGTTGCCTTTGTATACAGAGCGCAGATGAATCTGACAGCCCTCGCTGCCGAAACAGTCATTAATCCAAATTTCGGAACAGGAACAGGGCGTGGATCTTAATGGAATCAGGAGTAATACCAAGACTTTTCAAAAGCTGAAATTTAAGTGAAAATTTGCATCAACACTGGAGGATAGGTACTATATTTGAAGTCTTGACCTCAAGCAGGTAAAATAAATCTCAGAGACCTGGACTGCAAGGCAGTGTATTTATTTACAATGTAAATAAATACACGAACGCAGTCTCATTCAAATGACGCAGCCCCCCTATGAAGCAGTGAACCTCGATTCAGATATCCAAATTTGGTCATGCTTAGTCACCGAAGGGGAAGAGGTTTTTTGTTGTCACAGTTCAAAAGAATTCACACCCTTACACTACTCACTAGTTCCAGCCTGCCCAAGAACCAAAACAAATTCAAACAGCAGGCTAAATATAGAGTCACAGCCTTGTTAAAAAAAGACTTCGTTTTCATCAACATTGGCGTTTGGCAAGTTTACAGAGGGGCTTGGATGATAAATTATTCTTAACATTTCTCAGATGGCTGAAGCCCTCTACGGTATGCAGCAACATCCTCCACAAGGTATACCAAGCAGAAGCTGCCAGTGCAATCTTGCTTTTGGCGAGAGGCACAGACTCAACAAAACTAGTCAAGAAAATGGGTTCTGTCAGAGCCCTGATTCAGCGGAAGCTGTGGCAAAGGCCAAGTTCAGGAGGATACTACAGTCCATCATGGACAATTGGACAATGGACTATCAGCCACTTCAGGGGAAACAGGAAACCCTTCTAGGGGTCCTAGCCATTAACCTCTATAGCAGCACACAAGGACATGTCTGATAATTATACTGTATTTATTACTGCTATTGGTCACTTATTTTTATTGATTTATTTATCTTTTTCTTGCTTTTGCTATTTTTTTAATTGTTATGTCTTGTGTGTTCAGCTGCTGTACAACAACTTTCCTTGCGGAGATCCACACAATTTCATCCACCCATTTTTATTAACTGCTTACATGGTCTATGCAAGAAGCAGGGGGCAGTAAGTTATGAACCTGCCCCTAGTTTTGAAAGGAACCAGGAAATTAGTCTCTTATTCTACCTCTTCCGGATTTTGTTTTATTAGTAGGGATGCTTGTGGATAAATTACATTTTCTGGCCAGGGAAGAATGGAGTCAAAATTATCAGGAGTACCAACTGGCTGGTGAAGCATGGAGAGCACAACAGCTCCACAGATAAAGACTCGAAAGGGAAAAACTTGGCTTGAAAAAAAATATTTGGAAGCATTGTAAAGAAGATCAGTGCCAGGGTAATGTGAGTTGCAAAAAAAAGAATATATGCAGTAAAATAATTCTACTGACTAGAAGAAGAACCCTCAGGAAGAACAATGAGAGCTCTTAGAGCACTAAATGTACGATGTATGCAACATTTGAGAAAAAAAAGCCTTAAATTCTCTAGTGTACATGAGCAGTAACACAAAGGATATATTTATATTTGTGGCATCATATCATACATTTTCATTTTTCTTATATGAAGATTTTCAGGTGACCTAAAAAAACATGCAATTGTGGGCATTTAGATCAGAAAAAACATCTGGTCTGCTTTGGCACAGATCGTGAACTATGGACTCCCTCAGCTTAAGCACCATGAACAGAGGCCATTGTATTCCAGAGTAGCAAACACATCTTCGTCGTTATCTGTTTACATCAGAAAAGAAGGGATAGTGTGAGAGAGCGAAAGACAAAAACAGCCATCTCTAAATAGGCTCTTTCACCAAAGGAATGTGTAAACACATGTCTCAGTTTCACTGCGACGGAAAGCATTGACATCTTTCCAGGACACATTTGCCAGGTACAGAAAAGCTTAAATTAAAATATTAAAATAATATAATTCATGTTTAGCAACTATGCTTAGTAACTGTTACAGCAATAATACAGATGATCTCTCTGGAAATGATCATTTTAAATGCAAAAGATGGCAGAATGTTCACTTTGAGGTTGCACACAAAGGGAAGGCTCCCCATGTGCGTGAAGATCAATCTTTTGGCCCAAAAGCGTGTCCTGCTGCTCCCAGCACTGTGTGAAGTGGGCAGTATTAGATAGCAACAGGGATGTCTGTTCTTTTTTCCTCACAGGCTGTTTCCATTTCCTCCTCCTTCTAGTTCTGGACTGCCTTTAGTTGTGTATCTGCACTCTTCTATCCCTTTACTACCCCTCTCCATTATATGAATCTGAATTAATTCATTCATACAGGTAAGGTGAATTGTCACAAGTCAAAGAGATAATCTCAGTAGTTTCAACTGTAAAAAAAGTCATGCTTTCAGCTTTATAAAATTCCCCTTTGTGGTAAAATATCACCAAATCCCATTAAATTGGACACAGCTGCTTCATGCTGCTAACATAAGTTATCATAACATAAAATAACACGGCAATTTCCTTTTTTTCATGACACTGTATGGCTGCCTACCTGGCCTTGTTCAGCTGTTCTGCCGTTACTACATTCCACACATTTAAAAAAGGATTGGTTTTCTCATGGTTCCCCATTTCCTGTAGTAAAAAGAAGTGTTCAGGTTCTTTGGTGATTTTCAATTGCATTTAGCGTAACACTGCTCTGCTGCTGACACTGGCATAAAAACAAAAACTATATAACTCAATCACTACATAAACTTTGTGTGATACACTACAGTAAACTTGTGCTTAAACAAAATGAACAACAAAACATAATACAAAACTTTTCTAAAAATACACTGCCCAGCCAAAAAAAAAGTCACCACCTGGATTTAACTTAGTGTTGTGATGTATGGTTGCTTCAGTTAGTCAGGTCTAGGTTCAGCAACGTTGTGTGCCCAAAAAATGAGGTGAGCTGACTACCTGAATATACTGAATGACCAGGTTTTTCTATCAACGCATTTTTTCTTCCAAGATGACAATGCCAGGATTCATCGGGTTGGCTCAAATTGTGAGAGTGCTTCAGGGAGCAAGAAAGAGACATCATTTTCACACATAGATTGGCCACCACAGAGTCCAGACCTTAACCCCATTGAGAAGGAATTTTTGGGATGTGCTGGAGAAGTCGACTCTCCCATCAATACAAGATGTCGGCGGAAAATTAATGCAACTCTGGACGGAAATAAATGTTGTGACATTGCGTAAGCTTATCGAAACAATGTCACGGCGAATGTGTGCCGTAGTCAAAGCTAAAGGCAGTCCAACAAAATATTAGTGTGTGTGACTTCTTTTTTGGCCGGGCAGTGTATATTGTAATTACCTCCATCCATCATTAATTTGCATGGAGTTTTCTGTATTTTAAATGACAGGGAAAGAGACTTTGGACTTTTCTCACTTTAGGAAAAGAATCTACAGTATTGAGTAAATATAAATAGGAATGTAAATGTTTCATGTTGCTTAGCTGTTGAGGTGCACGACATCTAAATGTAGCCCCCGGAACGGCAAAGAGATACTTCATTAAATAAAGTAGGCCATTAAATAAAACCTTTCCAGTCAAATTCTTGTAACTTGAACAAGGATTTTTAACTGTTTTGTCTTATGTATTCAGCTGCTGCATGACAAATTTTCCTTCAAGATATGACCGTGTGCATTAACCATGTCACACCAGCCATGACACTGAACCCCACAGAGATAGAACAGGCAAGGGTTGAGTGGAGGCTGAGGTAATGGGGACCGTATTGGGGCTACAGCCATATGGAAGGGTGCGGGGCACAAAGAAAGAAAGTCTGGGAGTGGAGAGACCCCACTGAACTTACCCAACACCTAAGGAATGCTGTGGTTGAAATGAGTACAGGATTCCTGGCACAACAGCCCTGGTGATTGGGTTCATTTTGGTGTCTGTGACAAACATTCTTTTCTTGTTCGCTTTAATGGCTACAATACTTTGCGAGGCTACTCCCAGCAAAACGCTTGTTTTGAAATAAAACGCGCACATTAAAAGACATTCAGAGGCATTCTTGTTCGCTGATGCTGCTCCGTGATATCGCCTTTTTGGAGAAGATCGCACATAACGTGCCCATCCAGCACCAGATTCAGATACTGATTTAATGTAACAGGATGTTGAACAGACATCTTCTAAGGGATCAATGTTGCAGAAAAAGGTGGACTTGTAGATGAGACTTAGCATTAATGATGGCACACACCTACGCACTGGACCCCAAAGGGAATTCCAGGCATAGCTGCAATGATTCCTCGTCACTCATCCTTGCTTTCTTCCAAGCAATACAAAGAAACTGAATCCCTCCTTTACAAATGGACTAGGTAGGAAGGAGATGAGGAGATGTCTTAGACCCTTGGAAAACTGTTAGCTCAGAATGTCAAGGGTGTGGCTGACTTGTTATTTATGTCTGTGTTTTGATACCCCCCCTTTCCCAAAGCTCCACAGAGTTCCTAATGTTCCTCCATTTCTACAAAAGGCAGATGTCTTGCATTTACACATCAGGAGTGCTCCAGCTTAGTGGCTCGGAAACCATACACACACACAAAGCAGCGACCCATAATCCCTCTATATGAGAGCTACACCTGCAGCCAAACTGTGTGCCAGCAAAGGGGGGCTACCCTCCTCTCTCCACAGACTGCCTGGGGTGCATGTGCACAGCCAGAGAAAGTATGGATTCATTTGCTCTGATTCCCTTTATAGAAATCCAGGCTCTGCTGTCAGAGCTCCAACTTCCTGCCTGCTGCTCTGCTAACAGCAGTCTCACATCTGGAGAAAGGTTCCCACAATTCCCACTGGCCTGGACTCCTCAATCGGACCATTCATGGCCGATTCCTTGGATCTCCACCTCCTCACCCTTGGTGACCAGCAGCTTTCATGTTCGCACACATAAATTGATCTAAGAGCATGTGTGCATATTCCCACACTTCCATGCACGGGAAACCGTTTTATTGGTCCCTTATTTATGCCTTTTCTTCCTTTTACAAACTCTTCGAAGCTACAGTAGGTATCACTGACACTGCTACCTGATAAGGAGATTACTATGGCATAGTCCCAGGTTCAAAAGAAAATATGAGAACATTTAACAGCCGTCTGAAAGCATTTTGGATTCTCTTCCCCAAATACCCATCCAGACCCACTCTGGCCTTTAAAAGCAAATGTCGATAAAGCCCAAATAATAAGTTATCAACAGGAGGTTCTCTGAAGTAAAAGTCAGAATGCTGGACCTCATTTCCAAACAGGGGTTTTCAAGGGTGGGCAGTAGGGTGGAAGGTTGCAGCCAGGTGGGTCTGAAGTAAACTCAGCTGAGAAATCACCACATCATCAATGCTGGCTTCTTTAAAACAATAAATTGGCAGCAAAAAATGCACACTTTGTCCTCACATATCGGTATGAATATTAACTGGAACTAAAGAATGTGTTCAGTGTTTACAGAGTGTCCAAAAGCCTATTGACACTTCTGTTGAAACAATAGCCTTGTCATATCTGTGGTATAACATCACACTGGCTTGTATCCAAGATTTTGGATTAAAGCACGTCACTGTGCCAATAACAGCATTGGTCTGAAAGAGGCTGTTATAATCCTTATCCGAATAATATGGGGCTGGGGTGTCAGGCAGATGAAATACAAGTAAACTGAATAAAACATCTCACAGAGAATATTTTCTTTTCCGTTTTTTCACAAGCCTCATTTCTTTTCTCTTCTGTCTACAGAAGGCTTGGGTGTCGCTGGCAACAATGAATGTCTTGTGTCACATTTGCTGAGCCCTGATGGAGGAGCTGCTTGAGATTCTTTCTCCATTGCACATCTTTTTGCCTCCCTCCTTAGCTCATTACATTTCAATATTTCAGCGTTGCATGTGTGTGGTTTCCAGTTACTGCACTGTTATCCATATTAATCTACCAGAACAGTAGAGGGCAGGGTTTGATTTCTCTCCCACAATGCAGCTGCTTGTCTTTGCTGATGGAACAGCTTTCACGGGCTAATAAAATTACTTTGAATGGTCACATCTGTGAGAGGGAATCCTCCCGATAACTCGTATCCTTGCGCTATTTCTCAATGCTGCGTCGCAATGAAACCTCAACTAAAATCAAATTAGACGTAGTTGCCAGCAATACCCAGCAGGTGGCAGCACCACACAGCTCAGTTCTTCCCCATTCTCAGGCAGAAAGAGAGCAAAGGACACTGGAGAGCAACATGTTTGGTAGCAATGGAGATGCCAGATAGAGTTGGTGGTTTACACCTGGCCTACTGTTGACTGCAGCGGGAGAGCAGTGACTGTATAGGTTGACAATGGCAATGGGCAAGAAGACCCCGAGTGCAAAATGATTCATTCCAGGGCTGTGGAATGCTGTCAGCAACACAAAGAACAAAAATAGAGGTTGGCAACCTTCATCACAGTCTTTTTACGTTCTGTACGGAACAGACGAGGAGAGGGAGCGCTGTCTTGTCGTCTGCACTCACAGGACTTGTTCATCTTTTGATTTCACTGGCAAAATCCAAGTTTAAGATGTTAAGGAAGAAATTCATGTTTCTGAGAAGGAATGAGTGGCATAAGAGAAGGAAGAAAGGAGAGGGCAGCTTTTGTATTCAGAAGATTCCTCTGAGCTCTCTAGGCAGCTGTTGGGGCAGAACTGCAGCTGTTCTGCTTTGAGGAGGACACTGACATCTACTTACAACTACAGACAGGGAAGCTACCAGGCACAGCTTTGGCGGAAACATAACAGACTACCCTGGGTGACAAAGGATCTGCTTGGAAGGAGGTGAAAGGGACAGCTACAAAGTCAAGCTCAGCTCCAGGTCCCATTGGAGCAAGTTGGAATGTCTGTAAGTATTGTCCACAACTGTCAAAAACACACTGAAGTATCCCAAAGGTCATTTTATCTTTTTTTTTCAAATTCAAGATGTTTGACAATGGTCACGCTAGGGGCAATTTGGACTCCCCAGTACACGCGAAACACATCTTGGACTGCTGGAAGAAACCTATGCGAGAAACGTGCAAACTCCACTCAGACTGAGAAAGGACTGAAACAACATCCTTTTCCCACACCCAGGTGCTGAGAGGCAACAGTGCTATTCAGCGCGTCACCATGCTGCCCTGGGGGTGATCAGGAAAACAGGTACGGTGGCACAGCAGTGGACTCATGCTGAAAGCGTTCAGAGTCCCAAAGAAGAGGACTCTTAGCAGGGTTAATCGGTTAAGATATTTTAGAGCTTCGAGCACGCTGGGGTGGTGACACTGATGATTTACAAGACGTCAGAACAAGGGAGACATAGCAACGCTGTGGTTACACCTCACAGGTGATTATGGTTCAATACCACACAAGTAGGTACCACAACCAAGCAGAATCAAAGGTCTCACTCTGGATTACTACAGTCATTTCGGTATGAGTGTCTCAGCAGGAGTGGCCCCCCAGACTGGTTTTGGCTGGACAAGGAGATAATTACAGGCTTTGCTTTGAGCATGAATGTACGCGTTAAGTTGCCAGAGGCAGATGTCCACACAGCAAGTTTGGTGATCAGAGACCTCCGCGATGACTTTATTATAAAAAAAAAAGCATCCATTCCAGGATGTAGGGGAATTTTGCAGGAATTCTGGTGAATTTTGCTCAGCTTGAAAGGCTGAGTTTCATATAAAACTTCCACCTCAACATAAGAAGCATGCAAAATGCATCATGAAAAATTAAAATAAATGGACTTATTCCAGCTTAGGGGACACAGCATCTATTCAGGCAAGTTTTCAGAAGTTAAAGGCCAGTTAGTGGTAGCAGACAAGTGAGGACTCACAGATAAATTTAAAATAAGGGCATATCGGCAAACCATACTGGCTGACAAGGCGGATCTGAGCTTATTTGTCAGGGAGGGTGAAACGGGTGAGTCAGCACAAAATAGAAGTTAGGGCTCCTGCCCAAGACCAGCAGATAGTTGCCTTAGAAAAGCAATTTAGATTTTCCAGACACCATTACATTACGGTATCTCTAAGACCACACAATATTTCTGCTGACTGATTCTTTTAAAAACTCATCTTCATAGACCTTACATTCACACAAGAAGAGCAGACGAAGGAGGACAGCAAGAGAAAGAGGATGAAGTATGAGAAGCCGCAAAGTCATTTCCGGAAAGTGAGTCCTGCTGGGTGCTGGGTATCACAGTCAGTCTGAGGAAGACGGCTATCGAGGCTGTTACTGAGGCTACCATGACACAGCCTGGTGTTTGGGTCGCCCTGGTGATGGTGTCCAATACCGAAAGACCCAAAACATCCAATACACAATAACTGATGATGCACCCAGAGGCACCGCAAGATGTGTGCAATAAAAAATGTGTTCACTGTAGAAAGTATACACAGCTGCATATTTGTGTGAAAGAGAGACTGAATTTAAGGTTTGACAGCATATGAAAATGTGCTCCCGAATGAGCAGTAGGTTCAGCATGGCTGTCCGACACCGCCACTCCTTCCTCCCACAGAGCAGCTTACCTCTGACTCCCATCAGCTCTGTACCGTCAAATGAGGAAAGCAAAATGACCGAAAACAATAAACACATTAGCAGCAGCCATTTCAGCAGGCTGACTGCCTAACCCCTGGCCCTGGTGATGCCCCTCAAACTCGCTCTGCTCGCCCAACTTTCTCCTTGCCACCTTCAATTAAAGCTTTCAAAGTGCATTAACTGGGCAGCTTAGCTACAAGAGTGGCACTGTTTATCAAGGTCAGCTGATGCCCCGGTCAACGTCCAGTCACAGATCGGTGATGCCATGCTGTTACCTCTATTGCTAAATCCAGTAGGTAGCTACCAGTCAAACGTGGCTCCCAGCAGATGAATTCGCCAGGTCTTTGCTTTGCACATTTTTATAAAAAGCAAGTTATGGGCACCTTATATAGACTCACTTATTTACACTCACTTATGCAGCTGGCCCAAAAGATGGTTCCTTAGCCACAGAGTTGACTGCTGACCCAGTTGTCAGAGTAAAGCAGGAAGAAAATCGTAGGTAATTGCTCTGGTACAAGACAGTGAAATTTTAAAAAGCCAAAATGTTAAAAAGTCTGAAAATATTGCATGAAACCATCACATTAGAAATTATAAGAGTGAGTGACATGGTGACACCACCTGCTGTCTGTCCTGGTCACCTGGATCGAAGAACCACCACAGACCTGTCTTAAAGCACACCAGAAAGAGGTCTTGAGTAGATACCAACAGTATCAAGAGGATAAAGACAATTATTTCCTTCATTTTTCAGAATTAAACAGAAGTGATGCTTTCAGGCCTTTCCATTAATGTTTACAATAAAGAAAAGCTGTTGGCTTCTGGTTCTTAAAGAAATAGGTCATAAAGAATTAAAAACACAGACAGATATCATTTCTCAAAAAACACCTTTTTATGCTCCCTAATGAAACTTATTTTTTTCTTATTTAGCTATTTATGTTATTGATTAATCTAAAATAATTTTCAATTTTCACACATTCATAAAGCTAGAATTGCACTGGAAAAGCTCAGGGTGAGAACAGGTACTCCTCAAGATAGGAGTTTGACTTACAAGTGTTTGTGTGTAACGAAATTTTTAATACCCTTTACTCAGTTACGACCAAGCATGAGGCTCATCGTGCTCATGCATAACAAGAGGGTTTTGTGTCATAATGGAAATTATATCGCCGATATACGAAATTTCACCTTTTGAGCTGATTTTCAGAAAAGCGTATCGGGGGGGTGTACCTTACACATGTTCAAAGATAGTACACCACCGGTAGAACAGGATTCAAACTCCCAGCATTCTAAGTACAACATAAATACATTATTTTATTTCCTCTGAGTGCATATGACTCTTTGGTATTTTCCTGCATACTCAATTATGCATACAAACCTTTTAATTCGATCAATGGGGATTTATTGGGAAAACATATTACTTATTCTGCTAAAATAAAAACACATATCAGTACACAGGGGAATGAACTACAGCGTATATTAAAGTAATAAATTACTAATGCCTCAAGCAGCTAAGTGGGTTCAGAACAGTCATTATTTGCACCACATCCTTCTTCCCACCACAGAATGACAAGCAGTTAATACCTGAGGAGAAGAGCAACTGTTTCTAATTTGAAGGCTTCAGATTTCAGATCATTTGGTAAGAAAACTTAAAAAATAAAACACTGGAGCGGCACCTTGTGTGAATCTTGAAGCATCACCTAAAGTTTCACAATTGAGAGATCACCTAAAATAGAGTAAAAACACATTCCAAGCATGTCATGACACTCAGACATTCTTCACCAGCCCTTGCAAAAACATAAGTTTAGTGGCCTACCAGCCACATGAGCCTCTCCTGCTGTTAAAACTGAAGCATGTTCCTTCTTTGGCAGATTGGTAAATAATTCAGTGGGAGGTTGCCTTTTCCATCCTTAGGGAGCAGCACTGCTTCGACCGAACATGCCGGAAGGCCCAGTACCAAAGCAAAATCTTTCTTGTCTGGGGAGAAGGGAGAAAATCTTTGAGAATCTCTATAAGATACAAAAACATCCATCAATTACCCCCAGGCAGTGGTCTTGGTCCTCAGCAGACAGGTGGAGACAAAGGCCCATTTTTCAGGGGTGTATTTGCCTCACGTTTCCTACAAATGAAGCCCATCTGTCAGGTACTATGTAGTCCCCTGTGAGGTCAAGTCAGACACTGGAATCAGCTGCAAAGTTCAGTCATATAAAGACCACCGAGTACCATTGTTAGGGGAGATCAGAGGGACTGAAAGACGTCACCGTAGGAAATGGCATACTAGAGGCTGATGACCCCCATTGTCACGATGTGGCATGAAGCCTGTTGCCCATGGTAACACACTCATAATTAGGTGTGAGCACTGTGCAGTGAGCCTGCACCGCAACACGCAGGTAGTACTGTGCTCCTGTTAACTGGGGTTGGAAGTCATAAAACTTGACCCTCTCAGGCACCCAGATATTTAAGGTGCTGTCAATGCCTTATGTTGTATTACAGCTTGTTGGGGAAGTAAAATTTCGGTTTATAGACAATTATAGGAAACGCAGCCAGCTGAAGTTCTCTGCAAGGCAGGTTGCTTTCTTCTTGTCGCATTTTGCATCAGTCAGTGAATATCAGAATATAGTTAAGTCATTAGTACGAAATTACGTGGAGTCACTGGGGGAACGCTGGCATATCGCTTTAGGTTTATTGCGACAGGCGATAAACCTGAGGAAAACCCAGAGAATTAAAGCAATTAATTCCAGGCATATTTCCGAAGGCATCAAGAAGTCCCAGTTTGTCTCAAGGGAACATAGCCGAGATAATGCTTTGTGTGCCGGCTGCTTTTAAGTAGGTAATAAGGACGTGAAGTGATCATAGCTTTTAAGAAGGCAGCAGGCCAGTAGTTGCAACACGCTTGCCCTGTGTACAGAACAGGAAATCCAGACAAGACCCGCTCCGCAACCCTGAGTGTTTAGCATTCTGTCAGACAATGGCGGAATTAAATTTTATGTAGGATTTTAATTTTTGTTTAGGTTTTGCTGATAACTATGGCAGAGGCCGATAGCATGGGACCCTCAGGCTACCTTTCACAAGCTGTCTCTGGTGGTGGTGGTGGGGGGGGGATTCACAGCCATCAGCCCCAGAGCAGCATCATGAAAAAATCCAATCATGAAATCCACTCAGCTCAATTAAAAGTAAATGGTACCCAATGCATTAGAGAATACAATGACGGGCAGTACATGAAGTGCCATCTGAGCTAGATTTTAAATACGGTCTCTACACTAAGCAAGTCTATCTGCATTCTGTAGGCAACCGCTTTAACTTTTGACATAATAGCTTAATTAAGCAAAGCCATATTAGTTCCAACATTCAATTTTTTCTTCATTAACAGCTAGCACGTTTTTCTTTTATTTAGCTCCCTATTCTTCGCTCCGTAAGCAACACAAAAAACACACTTGCTTTTGTGGCAGGAGAGCAAAGCCCGTCCAACTGAGTGAGGTGGTGACAGCTTAGCAACTGACTGTTACAGGCTGGGCCTGAGCTGTGTGGTGTGAACCTCAGCAAGCTCGCAGAAAATGTTGACAGCAGACCCAGCCGCTGGAGCACTGAAATAGGAAAGAAAGCAGCACCTGAATGAGTCAATGGTCACCTTTCAGCAGGCTGCTGCCACCAAACCCTTTCAATTATTCATTTTTTAATTATCCGGCTGCCTCCATGCCCTTAGTCACTGTGGAATACTAACCTCAGCTTTCCTCACTCACCTTTATCCAATTCTCTTTTATTTTGTTTTGACTGAATCTGTGTATGGAACCTGAGGACAGAAACATTTTCTGATAAATGTGAACTTTAAGCTATATTCCTTTAACATTTTGCAAAGGTTCTATAAGGTCAATTCCCAGACTGCTCTGATGATCGAAACACTCACTGCTACACTATTTGGCAACAGTCAGTAAAGAGAAAAAAAATAAAATTTTAGAAAATAAGGTAAATAAAAATGCTGGATTGGGTTTGGTAGATTCCAGGAACAACAGACAACTTTTAATGTACCTATCATGAATACTGCCCTTCCATACAAGGCTGATCATTTAGGCAGCTCTAACAACAGGAGCTCGGAATAGGCTTAGTGCCTGTATTTCTACCTAACCGGAGGGAATGCGAGACAGAGAAATGCACACTAAACATGTGCACATTAATGCAAATTCCCTTTTTCAGTCAAGATTATAGAATCAAAAAACACACCTGGAACTCAGCTGCTAGAGAGTCATAGTAAAGGACTTTGCTGCGTCTCACATTTACTTGTGAGATGGACTACAGCTCAGGTCAACAGTTGAAAACGTTGTAACATGGTTCCCCCCCAACAAGACTCTGGTAGAGGTTTCAGGATTCATTTCATGACACACACTTCCTTCAGTTCAGTGCGGTGTGAAGAGGTAAAACTTGTGTATCAGGAATTCCTCTGTTCTTTATTAACTCATTGCTTATGCTGACAGATTTTCCCAGAGTGAATCACAGTTTTACCGATTTACTACCAGGATAACTACACCGAAGCAAGTCGGGTCACATAACATTGGTCTAGGATACAATAGCAGGGGCTTCTTGCTGATAACATTCACTTTACAAGGGCATCTTCTTATGCTTCATGATGTTGGTTACGCATCAAGCTCTGGCAACACCAGTCAGAGACCTCCGGAGCACAGATATCTTTACAGATGTTGAACATGCCACATACACATGGGTTTTTCTCTGTTTGTGCTTGTTTTTGTGTCTGTGAATATGAAAAGTATTCTGCCCCACAAAACAAAGGAAAGCTCTTTTCTTCCATCTGAGAGCCAGATAAATAAGAGGTGTCAGATAATAAAGCCCAGGGTCAGAAGCATCTTACTGTTTATCAACCCCGCCACCAAGCAGGAGATAAGCTCTCAAGAAAGAGGGCCAAACAAGGAGACATTAAAGCAGGGACTCGACATTTGCAAGACAAACATCATGGCACTGGCTTATGCATGTTAAAAGGAAGTGGAAGAAGTGGAAGACAGTACACTGTAGACACATAAGCCAGAATGTTCCTTCTGTGCTTTGCAGTTGCTGCTCACAATGAATATGCTTTAGAAAGGACAGTCTGATCGTGAAGTGGTCTTAAAAATGGGTCCTTCTATCAAGAAAGTTGAATATTTAAGCCATGGATTTAAGCAATTTTTAAGACAAACACCCTGTTACGGTGTTTGTCTTAAAAATTGCTGTTTTAACACAACAAGAATAAAAACACACAACAAGCTGTAAGAATACAGCTTATGCCAAAAACTTATTTCCTATGTTTTAGCTTGGACAAAAAATTCATACAATAAACTAGCAAAAAACTTACCACCCCACACAATTCTTTTAACATTGATTACATGTGAATTTTTTTGCATTTCAGCTGCCGTACGAAAGGTTCAGAGACAACAAGCAATTGCAGATCCCACTCCACGGAACACAAAGCAGCCAGCGAAAATACGGCATTGAACTGGTGCTGTATATGGTTTTATTGTGTACACTTGCGGTTTTATTCTCACAATTCTGATGTCCCCAAGTGCCAAAATTCTATATGGGAGCCACATGTGGAATTGCTGCTCCGTTAAAATTGCTGCGATTATCAGAGGAGAGATTGTATATAACCTGACCAGACAGAAGAGAAGGAAAAGATGAGACAATTATTGGAAATAGTCTAAAAGTGATTGCAAAAGTACAGATTCATACAAAGCCTTAAGTGTACTTTTAAAGTACAACGCTTTAAATACTGGGTAAAATACAGATCATTTGCCTTTTCAACCACTGCAGAAGGAAAGCAGAAAGTAAAAAGTTAACCCAAATCACACATTTCCGTTTAAATAGAAATACTGAGGGGAAAAAAATGACATCCTGTTTTTGATAAAAGGAATGAAAGTCTGACAAAAACATCTGAGCCAACAAATCCTATTATGGTATGGAGAGCATGCAAAACCATAATTCGACTTGCCATGATGTGGTTATTAATTTTTCATACTGGTGTGTATTTTCTCCCTCATGCAAGATGCAGTATTCACAGCAATGGGTATTTCCATGAAGAAGGAAATAGGGAGAGCAGCAGTTCACCTAACCAAACCAGTAGTGACCAAGGTCCATATGTTTCTATTTTCGTTCTGGCAAACAAGCAAAAGTTCTTTCCATGAATTTCTGCTTTTAATCAGTTTCATCTGTCTGGCACAAATCACCCAGAATATTTCACGCATCCCAGTCATGTCCCACTGCTTTTGTGCGACTCTTTTCGTTCCACAGACAGTAATTCAAATGCCGCACTAATTTATGACTTAGGTGGAAAAATTTCAAATTGGCATTTGCAGAGAAGCCTGTTAATACAAACAGGGTCAAAAGTCACCAGCAACCTGGCAACTGTTGTTGGATCCTTGATCTGGTAATCCAGAACAACGTGACCGGAACAGTCATGGTCTGTGCTGCCTAATGCCACTTCAAAATTTGTAAGACAGGGCTACTTTCCATCACCCATGCTGAATTATTAAGAGCTAAATTATCGCAGGCAGGAGATGTAAGTGGAATCCTGAATAAATGAAATGGATCCTTGTGATGAAAATATATTAATGGGCATATGAAATCAAATCTAAGAGTGAAAAAACGGTTTTTAAATTGACCTCATCACACACTACAGCAACTCAGAGTGATATGTTTAACAGACCTCAGTAAAGAATACAGCTTCAGTACAACTGCAATTCCACAGTACTGTAGAGGAACATCTGCAAAGGTAAACATCAATGTCAGACACACCGTGAAAAATATGCAATGGCTTTCTGTGCAACAACCAAATCCCGAGACATTTTAACTACCTATGCTTTTTCCGCTAAATGAGTATGAAGACAAATATGCACCTGAGAAGATGTGCAGTACTCTAATTTGATAAATACATCTGGGAAAACTGGGTATTCTGAGGGTCTCGCAGTCACTTTGCAATGCCTATGACACCCTAAATGTCTGCATCTGAGCAGCCCCCGTAAAGTCTTTGCTCCCGTGATTCGATCAGACAGAAGCTAGCTGATGCATTTGAGTATCTCAGAGAAGAACTGCTTGGGAAAGCTTAGTAGAAGACCAGGAAAAGTCATCCACAAAAGGCTGTGCTGACCTCGTCTAGCTGTCAGTCACTTAGAAGGACAGGTGCTATGACGGTAACTTCTCACCTGCATGTTTTTCCAACGGCAGTAAGAAGTCAGAATGAAAAGTTCAGCTCAACCCATCCCACCCCATTTTTTGTCTCTGTCTACAAAACCAATTTTACAAACACTGGGGTTGGACAAAGACTAATGGCAAAACAGAGGATGTGTTTGATCAGTCACATAGAAAAAAATATTTTATAGACCCAAAGCCAGCATTATTACTGTGGACAATTAACCACTTTACTATTTGGCAGACTGTGTATTCCTCTACAACAATAACTACCAGTGGTACCCAGTGGGTCCATGGCTGTTTCAGAGGCAGAGACCAGAGTCCTATTACTGGCATTTGTTTACCGGTACTGGTCATTGAACACATCCCATTACAGTGGCAAGACATTGGCATTCAGCAGTGAACCTTGTCTTACATATTCCTTTGTGAGAAGTCCTTGCTGAGTTGCATTACACGGCACACATGTCACTTCTTCTTCTTCTTTCGGCCGCTCCCGTTAGGGGTCGCCACAGCGGATCAAAAGCTTCCACTTCCTCCTGTCCTCTGCATCTCTCTCCGTCGCCTCCACCACTTGCATGTCCTCCTTCACCACATCCATAAAACAGCTCACATGTCACAATATTGTGAAATGCTCTAGTTTTTAAACTGACCGAAACATATTAAAAGAGTATATACAGCCATGGACATGATCCGTCGATCTCCGTATGCTACAGTGACTTCATACTTCATTAAGTGTTTGACAGTTATGTATTTGGTTTTGAAGTGTTTTATGCTAAAATAATAGGTTGATAATTACATAGGTATCTTACAGTGTTTTAGTGATATTGGTTTGTGGTTTTCAGTGAGGCTGGGAATGCATTCTTATTTTTACATATGAAATAATGAGAAATAGGCTTTCGGAATATGGACTACAAAACATTGATCTAGATGACTATCTAGAATTATTAAAATATTTCTCAGCCACTGCTGAATTTAATGCATTTTATTTGCAACTTATTGCAACGTCCAGTTAAGAAAGTGGAGAAGGGCAACTTAATCCTGCTGCAAAATAGAAGTACAGGTTTCTGTCTTGTTTAACTGTTTAACACAGTTCTAGCTTGTTTGAAATGTCAGATTTTTCCATATATCACATCTACTAATAAATGCTGTGCTCCAGTTTGGCATGCTAGTCCTATTATTAGCACTTGTGTTTGTTATGAATGCGGGTGCCCATGTAAATAAAAGTATTAGTTCATAACACAACAGGAATAGGTTTAAATGGTCTACCTATGGCGGCTGAATGCTGGGCAACTGCATTTTTTACTTACCCTCACATCACCTGGATCCATGTAACTTAACTCCTGAACATATTGCTCACTTATTCACCCATGCTCTGTCACACCTCATGGTGTTATCTATTCAAGCTGCTGACCCTTTGACCATCTTACTTGTTCATACCTGTTGCTCAACTGATCCCTACCAGTGAACAGAAGTTTAAATTACCAAAAATGTTTCTAAAATTATACATAATTCTACAAATATTGTATTCTTCCTGCATTTGCTCAGTACCCATCCCTATATGTTTAAAGCTTAATTTCCGTCTATCCGTCTGTTTGTTCTTCATGAACAGCTTTTTTAATCCACACATTTGAAATTTAGCACACAGACACTTCACACCTTAAGTGAAGTTATGCATAGCCAAGTTCATTAAACTCCAAAAATGCTACTTACTTACTATTTTGAAAATGTAAAAAATTTAAATTTGATCTCTGATGTGGTTTGGAGAAAATGGAGTAATCGTGTATTATGCACCATGTAGCAATACCAGACACAGAGTGCATGTAAACACGCTAATGCATTTTCTCGCTCCACCCACGCACACATACCCATACAGACACACTTTCTCATACACAGGAGCACAGCCACCTCACACACACTACAAATACATATAAAAATGGGAAGATTCCGTTTGTGATATATTATTTGTTATTATTGTATATATGCGTGGCGGTTTGCACACACTGAGATCATGTGACACACTTTCAGCTCAAGAGCTGTGAGTTGCCAATGTTACAAACTGCACCAGATAAATTAACCAGTGTTGTTACAGAAAAGAAATCAGTTTAACCCATTTAAATAGCTAATATCTTAACATCATAAAAAAAAAAATTCCTATCCTGACTCTGGTGTTAACAGGTTGACAGCTGACTGACTGACCTACCCTGCTTCGTAAACTGGCCTTCGACGCAGAGTCCAGGTCAGCATGCCATAACCGCTAATATTTTCAATAAAGCACATTTGTCAAATAAATTAAATTTAACTTAAAGTGCATTTCTCCAAAACACAGCTAATGAATCAATTCATAAGGTAGAGCAAAAACCTGCATATAGAATGCAAACATAAAAATTAATAAAAACAGTTTTTGCTGTAGGTTCTGCATAGCCTTGGTGAAATGGAAGCTGACTCAGGTTACCTGGCATATCCATATCTCATTTAAACACACTAGATCCTACCAACGTACCATTGTTCATCCCCTCACCTCCACCTCAATGCATGGGTAGCAGTTGCCAGGAAACACTAGCAGATGAAAACAAAGAAGTGCATTCAACAGGCAATAAAACACAAAAGCAGCCCGTAAACTGTGTTTCTGACAAATCCTGTACACTCAGCAGCAGTCAGAGGCGAGACTGGCAGGGTGTCATTCTGGGAGCAGGCTGAGGTGAAACACATTGTGTGTGTGTGTGTGTGTGTGTGTGTGTGTGTGTGTGTGTGTGTGTGTGTGAGGGACTATTTGCTAATTTAATCTCTGGATCAGTATTCTACAGAGGCATAACTGGAAGCCATGTACCTATAAAGTCCCACATACACAAAGCATTAATTACTTCAGCAAACCAGTGCTGCTTTTGACCCTGCTGAGAATTAAAATTACCATCAGTAGTGGTTACTGTAAAAAACAGAACTTTTATTATAGCAAACTAAATGAACTACTGCTCCAAAGTATGCGAACATTCAAGCTTTTCAGCTGTTAAGTTACTATATATATTTTATACTATATATATTTTATAACTACTCCGTGATGTTATCAGTACATATTGTAAAACAAATCTTAATTGTATTCTACAGTCCAACATCTTACAGCCATTCAAAGTTGCTAGCAAATTCTCATCATGCTGGAAACCAATAGTCTGTGGAACATTAAAAAAAAAAGGTTAATGTTGGTCATGTGCCTCAGAATCCATCTGTGGTCGTGAGACATTCTGCTGTACCAGTAATAACCTCCCACAAAAAGCACCTGCTCTGCAAACACATTTCATGCTAATGTATACATTTCCATTCAATTCAATTTATTTCTATGGAGCACTTCTTCTCACAGTAAGCCAGAGCGCTGAAAAAAATATTTCCCTCATCTTGTATATTATTCCTAAATTTTAGTATGCATGAGACAAAACATGAGAGCTGTACCAACAAATTGAAACGCATCTCTTTAGCAAAACCATTTAATTTCTGTAAAGTAGTAAGTGGCCAATACTGTACTTAATAATTAGGACAGCTGTAGAACTCGGTATCCTTAATCCTTGACTTTGTCTGCCTCTAACCCCTATTTTCATTTTTTAAGGACCCTGCCATCAATGGACACACTAGAAACAGCAAATGCCTGAAAACTGCAGGCTGACCACACAAACCTTGTTTGGCACTGGAACTGAAACCAATGTATTGGCAAAATTGTGTTAGTTGCGTTACTTTAATAGAGGAAATATTCAAGCCCAATCAATTCTGTTATATTAAGACATGTCTTAAAAAATAAATACAATGTGCCAATATTTAAGGTGCTATGCCTCATTCAAAGCATTGCCAAAAAAAGAGTCTTATTTGCATATTAACAATACACCATATGGCCAGTAATACAGTATAGCCTATAAATGTAAAAACCCACAACCTTAATTAAATACAATCTGATGCTCTCTGATGTGCTCCAACAAGCTGGTTGTATTTCCCTCTCTATGGGGATAGAGATGTGGACATCTGTCACAGCATTCTGTGCTGTTCTGCAAGCTATTTGTGGAGCAGTCCTGGGGGTTTCTTATTAAATTTACCAGTTCACCTTATGTGTTAATGTTGACTGCTAGAGCCACACCTGTGTAGAACTGCCGAATACAGATTTTTCCAAAAAAAAAAAATCTGCTGGTCATTCTTCAGCTTGTGTTGCTTCAGCAGAGCACCCTACCGCCAAAAACAACTTTTCGACAGTAAAGATTCGATATATCCAGGGTTCAGATAGGACTGAGAGCATAACTGTGAGTAATGTGCTATAAAAGTGACTGCACACCTTTTTTGTATATCTTCTACTCCACAGGAGCCTCACAGCAACCCTCCATCTTTCTGTACCTTTTATATGAGCAGCATTAGGTCACAGCAACAAACAGGCAGAGACTGCACAGAAAGACTCCACATCCATCTACATACAGTCTGGTACAAGGGTTACAGCATATAACTATTATCATACAGCACTGTCTAATAATTTTCAGAAGGTTGTCCATACATTTCAAAACTGCTTTGAATTATTGTGCAGGTCAAATGTTAATTTTTCGAGAGTAAGAAAGTCAAGCACTTCAGACATCCACATATTTACAGCGGGACCTTTGGGCAAAGAACGAAGGATTATAATACACATCTTTGCCAACAACTTATGCTCCATGACTTCCTCAAAAAGAGAATAGACTGGGATGACTCTGTTATTGATTTCTGCACTAAGATACAACTCAAAATCACCCTGTCTTTAGCCAACTCCCTGGTAGTCACTAGGAAACAAAAAATAAAAATGATGCCATAGATGAGGTATAATTATATCAGTTTCCATGCCATTATTCCCTCCACATGGATTTCTGGATACCTTGCTCTAATGAGGGCTATGCACACTGGGAGGTGGCAACACCCTTCACCATATCGCCTTTGGCGAGTTCAGCACACAAATGCGGGCATCTACTCCCTTTCCATGGAAGCCAGCATTACTGAAAACGAAGTTCAAAAATAATTTCAAAATCTGTGAAAATCTGCTTTCATTTCCTTTTGGAAAGCTCCACATATCCTTCCCAAATACAACAACATATGCGCTGTTTTCCTTTTATCGGTTACAACACAGCCTTGTCGCACCTCACTTTAAGTAGATTTTTTTCCCTCTGCCCTGGCTTAATCCCGTTTAAGTGGATATTATTTCAACGGTAAAGCCTTTCAAGATATTTCAGCAATATGAAAGAAAAGAAAAACCCAAATAGAAACAAATTATGCTAAAATGCTAGGAAGAGATGCATGCGTGATTAAGAGAGGCTGAATGTTTTAGATGGCTTTAAAATAGCAAATTACATGTCTGTCACATTAGAGGAGCAAGATTCATAAATTACAGTCTCAGATGAAACATCTTCCAGTGCTCAAGGAGCTTGTTGTTGAATGTTTCTTTGTATGTGTTTTGAGAATGAACAGCACTTTTCCTCCCAATTAATTCTGCAAAGCAGAACACAATGATGGGGTGTTTTCATCGGTACACAAATGAACCTTGAAGAGTTTCACTCAAGGGCCCACTGCATATTTTACATGAACAAACAACAAAGCAGGACATCTTTTAAAAAACAGCTGCATTCTTTAAAAAAGTCTGAAATCTCATTTCTACAAAAGTACAGTAGGGCCTTGATTCAAGGTTAATTTTATTGCCCCTTATACGGATGTACCGAGACCAAAATGTAGTTTCTCCCATACCATGGTGCCCAATACCCTGAACAAACAAACACAAAAAAGCACAGAGAAGTCGAGGTGGATAGGTAATCATATTGATAAATAAGTAGGCAAATAGATGATAGATCGATAGATAATAAATAATAGACAGGAAGATATTAAATAGATGAATAAATGAAACCGTAAGAAAATAGATCATAAAATAAATTAAAATAATTAGACTGCCGATGACATGAGCTCCACTTTTGGTGTTTTACACTGGAACTGATGCACCTGGGTACTGGAAAAAACAGCACATTCAGCTGCAGCCCTAGCTCTAGAGCCCCTATCAGAGTCAAAATAAATATCTTAACTATAAAAGCTAAGACACAGAAGGGTCACTGTAAATATACGCAATATTTTATTACAGATGGAGACCTAAAAACTAGTTCTAAGAGATGGACATTACAGTGTAGTTTGATGGAGGATATTTAAAAGACATTATTCAGTCCCTCAAAAATTCCACCCAGTCCAGCTCATTTTCTGACATGGGTTATTAATGTTATTGATTCCTTACTTATTTTGCTTTCTACATTTTTTTATGTTTTATATGTCTGAAGTATGACACATTTTGAAAAGAATCTTTCTTCCTTCTTATAAAAGGAAGTTATATTCCTTGCTACAAATATTAGAAATATAAATACACAAAACTTACAAAGCAACAAATCTTGTTTGAAAAAATCCTTTGGCAGGAGTTACTGTACATTTTACAACAAGAACTGTTAGACTGAAGCAGAGTTCTGGAAAACATTACCAAATACTAGATAGATAAATTGACAAAAGCAACTGTGCCTGAAGCCACAGAAATGACAAAAGGTTGCAAATGGTGCATGACACATCACTTGAAAGCACAGCTGATGTTTCATGGATTTTGCTGGGTTACATGATCATAACATTGACAATGAAAAAGCATTATGTGGCAGAAAGAAAAAACATGGAACCAAGGATTAAAAAACTTAACTTTTGTGAATTTATGAATGGAAAAAATAAATTTAAAAAAACCACAAAGGTAAAGACAATTCCAGACAAGGACAAAAAGCATATCAAAATACCATACTGTACACCATAATCTTTCTTTTTTATAATCCCATTCAATCACAAACATTTCAAGATATCCACAGTGGTTATTGAGGTACATGTGTGTCAGTTTAGCAGGCTGAACACAATCATTTTGGCAGTAAAATACAGAATTTAGTTTTTATTCTCCATCTTCCCACGCCTAACTGGGAATGGACCAGACACCCATCTGTAATTGTTGACCCTAGAACGTTGCTTGTGATTGGCCAGAGAATAAGAAGAGACAGGTTCCTCTGAGAAGATTTAAGCATTTCCTGGGTGAAGTTGGAAAGGAATATTTTATGCCTGAGAACTTTTTTGCTCATTTTTGCCCTTTGTTTTGGTGTATTGTTTGTGTGTTTTGTGGTTAGAACAGAGCAGTGAGCTAGGCTGCAGAATATGTGGTTTTTGTTATTTTTTTGGTTTTGTGTTTCAATCGCTCTTAAATGCATCTGCTTGTTCCCCACTGCTTATTATCCTGTCAATTCATCCACAAATAACTTGGTACAGTTTATGTTACACCTCATTATATCTGTAGACAGTAGTGAGGTTGGAACAGTTCTCTGCTTGAGCTTATTTTAATCTATAAAAAACACACTTTGTGATACCACTAGAAACTGTGATAACAATTATTCCATTTTCTTTTGTCTGTTCTGTTCTCTAACAGTAAACCTTTCAATGTAACATTTTCAGTGCATTTTTTTAACTTATTTTACAATTTTAATATAATTTCAGCAAATTTAGTACCATGTAATATAAAGAAACTGACACACTTTCATTTAAAGCAGTACTCAGTTGGCTTCTTACATGGTCCTTTTGAGTGTTTTGGTCAGGAGAATATTTCCCAGTAGATGTGGAATAATCCATTTCCACAGTTAACATCACAAACTGTTATTCCAGCCATTAGAAGAGACTGCAGTGGAGTTACTTTAAATGTGCCAAGTGCAATAAAGCTCAGTGAAGTGAAATGTGGAACGAACTTAAGGCTTAAGGAGGGAACTAAGCCAACTCATTCAGAATATAAAGTGTGAAATAGAATGTGGTTCATTCTGCTAGATTTGACCCTTGGAATCTATGTCCAATTGTACTTGACATGGCTGTGGACAAGTCAATGGGGGACACTGATGACAAAATTACTGACAACTGGCAGGCAGTTCTCAGACCTGGTAGATGACAGTGTACTATATGGGTTCTTGTACCAGGTTACATATTCATTTAATTTGTAACTTAGTTAACAAGTTTATTTTTCTTTATTTTATCTATCTATCTATCTATCTATCTATCTATCTATCTATCTAGCTCATGATAAACTGTATTTGTTGAGAAGTTTTCACTTGTATAAAATGGAACTGATAAGAAGCAACACTTTACAGTGATGACACAAAAACTACTGCAAGTATATTTATATTAATAGAATATTCCTTTTATTTAATATTTTGTGAAAGAGAATAAACAAGAAATAAAATTAACAGATTGTTTAATCTAAATTGTATCCCTAAAGCCTAACAGTGTATTCAATTTCAGTACTGAAAAATTGAAATCAGACACTCGCATTTTTACAAGGCAAAAACTAAAAAAATTTATCTTTTTATCATAACAGGATTATTGGATTATGATGTCACAAAATGTAATGAGTTCTCAATTAATACTTTTAGTTACACATGATTTCAGTCATGCCATTCGTACAGCTAAAAAAGGGCAGTTAATAGAAGGCTGTAGGCTCAAACAAGGGAGGGTGACCTAAGAACAGCTGACAAAGCACACTGTGATCTTAAAAGACAAAATATCAAGTACCTGTTTGGATGAGTTTGCATGGTGTACGAGAAAATTAAATAAACAAATTGCAAAACTTGCCAGGAGAGGAACAATGTCTTTTTCTCTTAACTAAATGTACCACTACAGGAGATCACCACTTGATGAAATGGGATCACTGGTGCTGTCAGGCAGGCAGACAGACTGAGGAAAAAGAACAGATCCTTGTAGAAACACATCAGAGTACCTTTACTTTTTCAAAGGAAATTATTCTCAGCAACATAAATGTGCAGTGTAGAATGAGATGCTGCTGGTTACCAGCCCTAGGCTCTGTGACTCAGGATGCAGTTATCAGTGTTCATCATTTATGTTTGCCACAACAGTCATGCAACTCATTAACCCTCAGACCCTCTCATCACATCTGAGAGATGCTCATGGAAAGGAAGTTCTTCCTGGAACACAACTAAAAAGCAGCCCTTATCAGTATGTCTGCAGGGGCTGAATACAACACCAGCAGCACAATTTCCTCTCCTATCTCCTCCTGCGATGCTGGATCTTGGACTGTTTCTCCACAATAGGATTTCATGAGAAGCTACAATGCCCAAAGTGCAAATGGAGGGGGTGTAGGGATGATATCAAATGACAGACCCAGATGGCTTAAGGTGACAACAAACTAACAAACTAAGATGTATAGCTGTTAAATCCATGGCACAGGTTAAAAGAACTGAAGCACAGCCTTGTGTTTTCCAGGTGGACTTGTGCAAACCAGAGGCGGAAGACTGCTTACTGAAAGAGCCCTACTATAGTACTCAGTTACATTGTAATTATTTGTGTACAACTAGATAAATTTTCTCCAAAGCAATAATATACCCATGTATATAGCTGAAACAAGTACCTTACTCAAGGAAGTGGGCTTCAAACATATGACCTCCAAATCCAGAGGTTGCAACTGTGATCATTATATTACTTGCTGTACCCTTGAGAAAGTACTTAACCTGCACTGCTGCACTAAAATAGCCGGCTTGTCACATAAAAGTACGTCAACAGTAGCACTAAGCTCCAACCATTATTTCCAACATTTTCAGATAAAACCGGCAAACATATCAAGCAAAGCGAGCCAGCTAAATAACAGGACATTCTGATCTGCTCTGCAGAACTGCTGCAGCAATAATAAGATTTTCAAATTAAACCCTTGATGATACTGGACAGCTGACAGAGGTAAAAAAGAAAAACAGATATTCTCCAAATTCTGAAGAGCATGGAAGGAACCTAAGCACCATCCTGACACACAAGAGAAAACATGACTGTTCCCCTCTCAGCTTTCCAGGATTGCCTGCTTTATAGAAATATCAAATTTCAGAATTCACATATGCAACACCTAAGAATAAATGCTTAACTTGATTACTTAAGTGTGACACATTGTCTTCCCCTCCTTGAAATATAAACAATCCACAAAAATCTAAACAATCTAAAAAAAAATCCACAGCACTACACGAAATATGGTATGGAAAGCAGATGATGGCCTGAGATGAGTTGTTATACATTTGAGCCACTCCATTTCTATATGCTTTGGTCCAGATTAAAATATCATCCTGTTTATCTCAAGATGCTTCTCTGACTCTTCATGTCTTAGTGTTTGACCCAAACCTTTTCTTCCCCAAGCAATACAGCAATAGGAATATGATGTAAATCCAAAAACTCCTAAGTGGCATTGATCCTGCCAGTTTTATCTGAAAGTTTCGGAAATAATGGTTGCAGCTAAGTGCTACTGATGACGTACTTTTATTTGGCCTGATCTTATCTCCCTCGGAAAGGAACTCAACCTCCTTCACGGGGATGATGGATCACCATGACGACCGGGAACGGAAAGATGTTGCTAATGACAAGGGTCTGCAAAAGTATCAGTGTGACACCAGTAAGGCAAATACCACCAATCTTGACCTTCTCACCTGTACATCTCCAAGGACACTTATTTATCAGGTGTGTGTTTCTACGGTAACAGGTGCCCTAATACTCAGAATTTGCTCCTGGATTTCTTTAGAGGAACATCAGCTGCTGATACAGGATGACCTTCACCCACATAGTATATTCTGAAGAAAACTATGTAAAGTGCACACCTTTATCTACCATAAAAGTATTCTGCAGCTGCAGCTGTGTTGGTGCCACATTTGGGAATCATCCAAAGGCTTGAATGAAAAAATAAAAAGCGTTCAGAACACCACCATCCATTTCTCACGACAAAAGAGTGTGGGGGTAATCACAGCCCAGGCAAGGCAAGCAAGCTAGGGGCACATTTCACCCACAGTAATTACTGGAGAAAGCAGATACATCCAGGAGGGCCATGCAATTCATCTGCATGGGAAGTATAATGCAAATGAGACCCAGAAAGCTGTAGTTCATTAGTGAATTGCCAGTCACTTTTGCAGCATCCGCGCTGAGATACGAAAGTTTAAGCATTGGAGTTTGACGTCCATGGTGGGCACCGCCAGCGGACGGCATTTACAGAACAATGCTGAACGTCAGTTAGGAGATCAGCACTCCAGAATGGGGCTGCGTCTCATCCTTGGCAAGGTGCCTTCGGTAAACCCGCTGTCTCAGTAACCTTCTCAGTGTAAATAAGCTGTGTAATCGCATTGCTATGCAAAGGCATGCAGTGTAAACACAGCGCCAAGTGGTGTTTAATTTCAGCATGAGAAATTCTCACTTTCAAGTCTTCCAAAATAACAAATCACTCAAACACATGCAAATTGCTGTTTGGATCACTCTTCTGTAAAGCGGATCGTTTTGTTCTTAAGAGGTTGTTTATATATAATGTTGAAAATCACATTGAAGCTTAACATCTGGAGCTTCTTTTGGTTTTTTCAAGCAAAAATAATTTTTATTCTTACCAGGGCTACCTTTTGGTTTCCCAGTTGATACTTGTTGTGTATGTCAAATATATTTGCTTTGCCGAATCAGTGAATCCTTGTTTACAAAAAGCAAAGTTAGACCTTATTCTGCTGGCTTTTATTAGGGACAATAGTGAAGCAAATATTCAAATGTATTTTGAGTGAGGGACCTGCTGTCCCTGTAATTCCCATGTCGTCTGCTTTGGACTGTCCTGAGAAAGTTGAAATTGAGATGCTGTTGCCCTGGAAACACAGTTGGTAGTTCTGTCGAAGAACAAGTCAGAGGAAATGATATGTTGTAACAGCTTTGATCTCCATCTGGGTACACTCATTAGATGTAGAGTTCTGTCAGTTGCATCAGTGGGCTCGCTATGGTAAGCCAGCAGATGTATTTTTTGTGGCGCCCTAAATCAAGTTGCATTGCAAAACCTGTGTGAAATGTTCACTCGTTCTGCGTTCAGCTCTTGTAAAAAGTGCATGTTCAAAGTTCTGTACATACTGAAGAGATAGAAGAGAAATGTAGCATACATCATGCTGAATGATATTAAAAGGAAGCTTGCTGGAGTTGTTTATATTATTCACTTGCAACACTTTACAAAAGTTGGCTCATTTTTTCACTTTCCAGTACTTTGCTATATGATGGCAAGATATTTACTTATAAATAGTTCATTTATAATTTTCCTATGGGTGCAACAGAGGTTACCTTTTCAGAAGTTGTAGAAATTCAGACCTTAGCTGACCTGTTTATGTTTTTAAGTGAAACACACTTCTTGTAGCTGGGTACTACCTCCGAAACAAACTAGAAACAGCACAGTTATGAGACACGGTGTTCTGCAGGGGCTGGCTATAGAGAGCATCAAGAACATTTTCATTCATCTTCAAAGTCTGAAATTCAAACAAGCAAGCAAACCTTCTATGCCATCATTCCCTTTCATTGGAAAACCTTTAACAGCCAGGGTGGTCTCATGCCATCCTTTAAGTCTCATCTAGGTCAGAACATTTCTTTTATCCTTGGGTGGGTAGTCATAAGGCTTTGGTAAGTGTTTGATTTTCGAAGACCATCAGCAGGGGTGACCCTGTTTACAGTTTCTAAATATATCTGCTTCAAAGCAGTAGCCCTATGATGCCAAATATACTTGATTAGGACTGTAAAGGTTTTACTTTGGCAATTTTTAGTTGCAGACTAATACTGGTTCTATGACTCTGAATCCATGTTCAGAGAAATTAAAGTAGGGAAGTATGCACTTGTCAAAGACATGTTTCTTTAACTGGAATAACTGCTCTATTAAAAGGCCAAATGAACCTCAAAATATTAAAATATTTATCTCACTTTTGCACATGTCCGAATATATCCCAGTAATGTTTTAATGTTTTGTTGTGTTCTTCTTGTAGCGTATGCAGAGATAATTTGAGCATTCCCTACTTGTGTGATTTCACTAATAGTTCAAAATGGCTGAAGCAAAAGCCAACATACATACAGAGCTAAGTTTGAAACTTCTCATGAAACTACCAGCTCTTATGCATTACAGCTGCCATTCTAAGGCATCATACTTTTGGACAACATTATAGGGCATAGAATAAAGACATCACATGACTAAAGAAAACTGTGCTTAGAGAAACTGGGATCAGAAACAGGCAAACAGACCATTTGAGCTCCAGCCCGACAGCCATGTACAAGTGTACATTTGTAAATACAAAGAGAACATGCAGAAAATATACAAGGATAAACCATGACACTTTGTGGACAATCTGCCCAATGTAACAGGGAGTTTGAGCCTAAAGTGTACAAAGAACACTTTAATTCTGCGCCTCTCACAACAAGGTCTTGTAAAGCTTCACCTCAAGTGGATGTATAAATAAATAACCAATATCGAACAAAGTGAGCCAGCTAAATCACAGAGATTCTTGTTTGCTTTGCAGAAATGCTGCAGATTTTATTATGGATTTAGCCTGAATATGTATTTAATTTGAATATTATTTCTGGGTGGCCTGAGGTTAAGATACAGCTTTTTGTAACAGCAGAAGAAATGGTTAGTGCCGGACCCTGCAGATTGTAAAATAATTCTGACCTTCATTTTATTTCACTGTAAAGCCATAATTTAAAAAAGCAAGATGGCAATCTTCCTGCCCATCAGCAGTGACCTTAAAAATATTCAGCAGCAGTGTTTACTCCAATCTTGACAAATTCATTAACTGTGCCTGAAATGAATCTTTTTCCAAAAATAATTGTCCACAAATGCTCTGTAAATCTGCTTTGACAGCCAAAGTGAAGCAGGTCCTGACACTGAAATGGTACAGTGAGATGAGGCAGACTGTTATATGTAAGATCAGCTGAAGTCCCCTCTCATGACTGGTGTCCTTACTTCTCTCCATCAGCCTCAAAACCGCATCATTCACAGACAAGCTTCTCTGATTGAGGCTAAACTGTACGTCTCATCCTGGCTGTGCAATGTTATTGCCTATGCCTGCAGTTCTCAGTCAGCCAGTTAAATTTATATTAATGAGTGCAGTGAATTTTTTGCAATAACTTGTCTCTTTACAGGTACCTTTATAGAAGTAAAGACAGACCAAAATGTTTCTCCTGTGAGGGAGATAACTGAGATTTAGTGCTTCAAGAAAGTCCTGTTTGTAAATTTTTATAAAAGAAAAACATCCATGGATTTGTAGAAGAGAACTGGTTTAGGGAGCACAGGGAATAAGGTTTGATGGACCAGAAGAGCCTAAATGACTTTAACACTGGACAGTACTGAATATATTAATGCAATTATTATCTTCAGTAAGATGCCCATACTGTTTAAAGATCTAGAAACAAGAACAGGCAGGAACATTTAATTATTCACTTAATGGTTTAGTTATTTACACTGATAAAATGTCTCTTATGTACCAGCTGTGTAAATCGGGTAAGAAGGAACTGTAATCTGTAATGAAATCTCATATTCAATTCACTGACGCTTTCTCAGAAAACTTAAATCAGACATTATTTCATTCCATCTTAATCTTGACCTCATAATCTTAATCAAAATATATACACTCACAAAGACGGATGCATAAAGACTGAACAAATACCCACAAGTGAAAGCTCATCAACAGAGATGCGAGAGCACGCACGTACACACTTACATGTGCACACATCAGCCAGGGAAATGACTTATAACAAATCTCCTCATGTAAGGAATTTAACACAGACCAATATCCTTCCAAATTCCACCCAATGATGAAACACAACTGAAGGAAATAAAGTAGGCAGGCAAGCAAGCAAATACAGTGCATGCAGAAAACATTCAGACCTGTACATCGTTTCCAAAATTTGGCTGTGTTGTACATAACTGTGTTATGCTGACTGATGGCAAAAAAATCAGCAGAGTGGATCAGCCTAACACAATGACAATTTGATTCTTCAAACTTGTAAAATCTTTACACAGCGATCCTTACTAATTTAAATCTAAATCATCCCTGAAAATGGATACCGTATTTTTTGAATACCAAATGTCTATTTTTAATGGGAAAAAATTCATAAATAAGGTGCTCCCAGTCTATCCATTTAATGATAAACCCATTACACTGGCACAATAAAACATTCTACACACCAGTTAACTAATGGTAATTTACAATTATAAAATACTTAATAATGTCATTAATTTGAATTTTTACTACATGGTACTGTACATACAGTATCGGACATTTCACGTCAACTCTGCCACTGGTGTCACTGCATTACAAATGGGAAATGAGAGGACACGTGGGTATTTTGGAGCAGGATTTCATTGTTAGGAGATGTTGAATAAGGGAAGATGTGTATCAAACCCCCTTGGTGTCCACTTCTTTGTTTGACACAACAACCAGCATAGTTTTTTTTTTAGAAATAAACTGCACAATAAATATGTGTACAAACAGGTTCAGATATAGCAAAACTAGCAGAGACACCTAATAAAACACCAGAGCAAACAGGTGCAAGTTTAAAAAAAATTCCCTTTTAAATTTGTAAAAGTAAATGATAAAGTTTATTACAATATATACCGTATTATTTTTTACTATAATACACTGTACAGTACTGTTTCATTTTTTTTGGTGAGTTTCTTCTGGTTTTCCTCATAAATCATCTGCTGTACCACTGCAGCTTCACCACTAGCAGTTTCAGCAGCTGTTTACTGCTTTTCTGCATTCTCTGTGCTTGGCCTGTGCATCTTAGCGTTACACTAGGGTATATGTGCACATGGATTCCCAGCAGGATTTACAGAGCTGAAAAAGTCAGAGAAAGAAATCCTTTCAGCAAACAGATAAAGAGTTTAGTGTGGCAAAAAACAAATACTGCTCCAATCCACAATGCTCAGGCTTAACTCTGGGTGGCCTACTTTAAGTCTCCTAGAAAAATAATTCTTTAAGTCCTCTTGCACAGCAAGCTTTAGCTGGATAATAACAGTTCCTACACAGAATCAGTAAGGACGTGAGCGAGTAAATGAGTGAAAGAAGATGATGAACCTGGCAGCCGTCACATCCTCAAAGCCCTGACTGTAAACCTGCATCACACTGAGGCCAAACTGTTCTTCAAGTCCTCATATTTAATGTATTGTAAGGCACTGCATAGAAATTACAGTTTGAAGGCTACATGACCACAGTAAGTTAGATGTTTTAAGGACACAAATATGTAACTGTATATGTGGAAGTATTGGTCAGCCTGTGTTACTGAGCTGGCCAATACTTCCACACATACAGTTACATATCTGGGCAACAGCTCCAGTAGAACACAGCTGCAAAGAAAGAAGTTGTGTAAGCTCAAGTGTTCTTACAGCTCCAGAAGTCCATGAAGCACAGATTTCATCTGAAAATGACACTGGAAAACTAAAGAAAAGTTCAGCATATAATTAAAAATATTGCTACAGTATTGATATTTTATAAGTCCATGTCAAGTAATCAATACCCAGGTACATGAGTACAACATTTTACCCAAATTTGTTAACAAAAAATTAACCAGGGGTGGTCTTCAGCTTTTGTCACATTCTTAAAGGTATCATAGTAAAGTATAAAAATCCCTACTTTGCATGATCACTGGCTGCATTTCAAGAAAGCAGTATTCAGTTCTATAAAAGATAAACTGCACTTAACATTTTTTTTGCAGTTTAAAACATGAAGCTGGCTTTGAACCCAGATTCTATATTAGATATCCCTGTCTGAAGATAACATGTAAAGGACAGGGATATCTAATGATCTAATGATATCATTCTCTGAAGATAACATGCAAAGGATTCACACCTTCAGCACTTCTTTTTAAAGAAGAAAGAGATGATGTCCCTTAAAGGCCCATTCTGGTATCATTGTTGTTCTTCATTCTAGTCTGGGAAAATCTGTCATTCAACAAAAGATATGGGGCTGTGGATGGAGTTGGGTACAGGTCTAGAAATGTGAACAGGAATAAGATGCTACCTTTTTTAACTTTGAACTAACTCAATCACTGCCCCATTACATACTAAAGGTTAGGCAGATGGGTCTGTACTACAGAGTAGTAACAGACAGAATCATTTATTTGTTTATCTCTCATGTGAGCGGGCCTAGCTGCTTAAAGATAAGGCTGTGGCATGGACTTTATCTAAATGTGGCTTCCAGCGGGAGGGTTGTACAGATGAGTAGCAAACAGCAAACATAATTGGGCCTAACTGGGAATATAATGGTGAACCTCAGCCAAAAAAGAAAACAGGTAAAAACCATTAGCTTCTGAATCTGCCTACCCCAGGAAGAACCAAACAAGTCATGTCACAGGCTGTCACAACCCACCAACCCCAAGGTATTATTAATGCCTCTGTTCAGCCTCAGAGCTGACATTAGAGTCTCCAGTTAAATTCAGTTTTTTATAGGGCATTATTCTCAACAGCGTGATACAGAGCACCAAACAGTTGGTCACAAGTGACACAAAAGCAATAAAAGAGAAACAATAGACAACAATTTGCATACAGTAACTAAGTAAGCCAATGGGCAATTGTGAAGAGGAAAGCCAGAAAAGAATCCCCAGTATGAAAAAACTGAGATAAATAAACCTTTCGGGGTCCAAACATCAGCAGGTGCCCACCACTCCTGCGCAATGTGCACACTGCAGCCCTCTGACCTAAAAGAAAAGTATTGCTTCCTTACACTCATCTTGTCTTTTTCTGAGGAAATTTCAGCTGTTATTATCAGTTATTTCAGAGTCTGCAATAATTCTTGGATGTCAAGCTACCAGAGCTGAACACGAGTGCTATGTGCAAAGAGATGTCACTCGCTCCCAGTTCCATGTCAAGTGGTGTCCATCAGAATGGGCTTAGTAGAAATCTATTCAAGATCAGTCATGCTGCACTGTCCCCTCATTTGGTCCACCAAAACAGCACTGCTTCCCTTAATACTTGGCAATGTCAAAAAAAATTCCCATTATTTTGCTATTTCTATGAAAATTTCTTTGGAAATAATTTGTTAATTCTCTTAGTGAAAATTCAGGTAAATAATTCACCCCAGATGCATGGGAGAATTGAATAGGCAGCCCCAGTCAAAGTAAAATGATCTGTTTTCACCCCAAGATGTGCAAAATAGGTAGGGCAGTTTATGTTTCTACTGGACTTTCAGGCACCTTTCAGAGACATGAATACACAAAGTTTCCACCACCACCCAGCTATGAATAAATGCCTGGGATAAAGGCTTAGTCTCACTAGTGGCGTGTGTGATGCCAGATGGAGGCGGATGGCAATAAGACCCTCAGATTATTTTCTTTCCAAAAACAGGGTCATGAATAAGCGAAACAAAACGACCCCGATTTGCCTTATGGACAGAGGCAGAATATGGTCATTCAGAAACCTCTACAGGAGATTATCAAACAGGGTTACATGGTCTCAGCTTTCCCACAGTATCACACTGTCATACAGGTGCGAGTAAGATTTATGTTATATTTGACAGACAGCATAACATTACAAGTCAGAGAAGCATAATCACATTGCTAAACCCAAGGCTGAAGCAATGTTGTCTGCATAAACAAACAACTAAAGTAATAGCGCTCACATATTATCCATCTGGTACTGAAGAACACAAAGAAAGGTTTGTCCAGAAACTTTATAAGAAATAGTTTAATTATTGCAGAAAAGTAAATGCATGACAGGTACTTGTTTGAAAAATAGATTTGCTGAGCAAAAAAGGAGCAAACACACTCAGCCGTTTCCTGGTGCCTCTTTTCAGGGATCTATCCATCTGTTTCCAAAGTTCAGCGGACAATAACACCCCCACAGAGCACAAAGCAACCCACCACAGATACCAAAAACGGAATGAATACCAAAAAATGGAATTCAGAAACAAAAAAGCTCAAAATCATAGCACCGGTATTATGATTAGGTTTATCTGCCATGTATTGTGGTCCCTGAAAGTCTGAAGAACTGCAAGATTCAGTTTGTGACAAGAAAATAATTATGCCAAATTTGCTTCCAGTTTCTGATAGTCAGTCAGTTACCGAGAGTAAATCTGTAACTGTCGGTATTTAAGAACGTTTAACACCAGAAACAAAAGAAGCAAATTTGTATTCATGTACTCTATTTGGTATTTATACGAGACACTGAACATCATTGTGATGAACTTCATTAAAGTATTTTTGCAACAGTTCCTATTTCTGCTTTGGAAATCCTCAGAGGGCCAATGTCTGAATGCTCTTCTGCTTAGTCAGTATACCTCAAGGAGCAGGGAACCACTCATTAACCAAAGGCCACAATGCCCACATTTTGTAAAACAGTGTGGCTACTTGACATAGGTAAACTAAATTAATGTGTTATAAACATTTTAATAAATGTTTGAACTTCTGTATCAGTAAGCATCATTGTAAAATTTCTTATTGGGCATTTACCTACAGCAATCAAAAATTTACAAAGAAAATTACTGTGTAACATGGAATATAAAGAACACTGCAGTTTTTCATAAGGTTAAAGCCCTTAGTCTTTGACAAAGTGATGCAGTGGGAGTGCTGCTATCTCACAGCTCTTGGACTGTTCAGGTATAGGTTAAAATCTAGCTCAGTCTGTTTGGGGTTTGCAGGTTCTGCTCATGTCTGAATGGGTGCTCTGGTTTCCTCTCACAGTCCACGTTTTTTACATTAAATATTGACTCTAAATTGCCCCATAGTGTATGCATGCGTGTGGCTACCCTGCAGTTTAGTAGCATCCTGTCCTGTCCCTCCTAGCCTAGCACCCAGTTATTCCAGGATAGGCTCAGCACTGCCACAACACTGTCAAGGAGAAGGAATCAATGAAAGCAGGTGGATATATACAGGATTGAGTCCATCATCCAACCATGGAAGCATTTCATAATAAACCCATGATATGATAAAAGACTATAGTAAATAAAGTAATATACACATTGCAAGAAACTAAAAAACTCAAACTCAACAATTCAAAGTCAACAACTCTGACAAGGACAAGAAATTAAGGAAAGTGAATGTGAACGTAAAGACCTTTGTAAGTTCAGTACAACAAATATTGATATACTAAACAAACAAAGAACTAACAAAATAAACAAACAAATAATTAAATAAATAGTTTCTGTGGTTGCCCACCCCTGGCATCAGACTATCCAGGTCATCCACACAAAGTATTTGAGGAAACTTAAATTGGTGTGGTGTCAAACAGAAGGTAAAGGTACTACTTTATTTGTATTTACCTTTTAAAGTAGTAGTAGATGTCTTTCAACAAAAATAAACAAAGGTGTAGCTGCTCAAGCTGTCTCTTTCAGAAAAAAACATATCCAGCAGTGAATACTATACTACTTGCAATACTACATCTCAGCAGAGTATATTGTAGGTACTTGAATCATATGTTGGTCTTAATGTGGCTGATCAGCTACCCTTTTCCCCTTCTGTTCCTGCCTCCTCTTCTGCAAGGACTTACTCACACCACCTCTTGAGCTGACCTACTTCCATTTGAGTGAGAGGACAGGAGTAGTCATAAGGCAATTGGCTGATAAATTGATTCCTAGGCCACCCTGTGTTAGAGGTCAGGGTAAATGGCCCTGTATATAGACCATGTGGTCAGTTTCCTGCCCTTGAATCACAATGCAAGCACAGAAAATTCTCAAAATAGAAAAATATTCACTTTCCTCAAAAAAACCAGGCAGTGTTTTTAGTCTTGTAATATATGGCTCTGAATATACAGTAATTTTAAAAACTAGTAGATCATTAAAAGGATATATAATTTCAGCACTGCATATTATTGTCAGTAGTAGTTACTCAGCTGACACAGGCAAAATATTGGGTAAGTAGCGTACCTTTCTGAAGTGTACTGCAAAATATTTCATGTTGACTATACTCCTAATTTTCGGAACTCACACAGTATAAATCTTTAGCTTCCTTTGTTATGTAATTCTGTATGATTTTAAAAGTATGTCTGCTTTGCAAGAACACTGCCCTACGCAAAATATCTTTGGCAGTGGCTGACTGAAAAACAACGAAATAACATGATTACCTTTATTACCTTTATTCTCAGAACCAATGTATAAGTGAAATTGAACTGACTAGGATGGGTCTCAGATCGATGACCTGTTGCAGGCAGCATGAGTTATGCACATGCAGCAAGACCAAGGTCTTAGAATCGAGAAGTGAATGCAGACGTGTTACTCAAGCAGAGACACAGGGTCCCTCTTACCAATAATATAGCAAGAGCCATAAAGAGGCAGCTTGAGGATTCAAATATAACCTGGCACTCATCTGATAGAATTTTCTTAGAAAGACAGTGTTTAACTAATAGAGCTGAAAGAACACTGCTCCAGTTCTCCTTAGTCCAGCCTCACCCCCAAATACAACACAACTCTCCTTGGTGCTACCAGGATTTTTAAAACAAAGGTTAATTTTTCTAATAGCACTACAACAGAAACAGCATTATGCACCGTCTCCCTATAACACCAGCTACTTTGCTTAGAAATAAATAAAGCAGACAAACTTAAAAAGCACCTTCAAGCTTGCATTTACACCTTAATGCATCACAAGGTCTTCAAGGAAATCAAAGCCTCTGCCTTTCGAACGAAAAATTACATAATAAGCCATGAGCATTATGAAAAGAAACAAAGGCTTTTCAACCTTATGGAACTTGATGTTGCTGTCTGAGTGTTCTGATCTGATGGTGAAAATGTTCACCGCTGCTCTCGCAAAAGCCTTTTTAATGCAGACAGGGAGCAATACTAGGAATACTAGGAATGTGAATACCAGATATAATCTTTCTGAGTAAATGGCAAATAATGCTGCACATGGTCTGGGGGGGGGGGCATCTATAAAGACAAAACCTTGTTTCACCAACCTCTTTTCATAAGGTGGTCCCATGAGTTACACAGTGATTCCCAGCAATACAGGGGCAGAAGGTCAAAAAAGTTCATACAGCACTTTAAAATTTGTAACATACACACAAAAGCACTAGAAAACCAAGATGGCTGCATGGCTATAGGAGCACAAAATGAAAAGAAACAGTAGTTTTAAAAAGATCTCATATTGTGTGATATAAAGAGAACCTAAAATGAAATGGTACAGCAACAGTCACAGCATACCTTACACATAATGCACAAACTGAAATTCGATGTTTACAGTTTTATTATGAGATAGGCAATCTGAATGCAAACAGTACATCCTGCACTGGTAATGACAAATAGGAAAACATCTGCAAGTCAAAACTCACTTTGCCAAGCTGCCTGGAAAAACTGGAACTGATGTAATTTGTGCTTCTCCTAGGTGGCATGGAGGCTCAGCAAGTAGAGTTCCTGCCTCACACTGCCTGGGCTGTTGGGATCTGGGTTTGAATCTGGGTCAGTCTGTGTAGAGGTTGCATATTCTGCATGGGTTTCCTCCATTTATCCTTTTTTCTCTGACAGTCCAAAGATATATTCAAGTTAATGGGTCAGTAAGTTGCCTGTAGTGTGTGACCACCCTGCGAAGGATAACAGCTGTTTCATAGCCCAGCACCCTGTAATGTACCTCTGCAACAGACCACCAAGACCCTGACCAGGATACAGCAGTTAATGATAATGGATGGATTATCTATCCCAGTGCTGGGACATTTCTTTGAATGACCTGCTTCTCCAGTTTTCATACTGTTAATTTTACTTGTTACCAAACCTTTGCATGGCATTCTTTCCATTTCTCAGAAGACACTGATATCTTCAATCATAGAGGCACTTGGAGCACATCCTATTCTAAAGTTAAATAAGTAGATTGGAAACATACGGTTAAATTGCATTTCACAAAAAATACTGGCAGTTAATGATACAACCTTGTAAAGCATTCCAAATGTGATATTGATTCAATTAAGACTTGAAAATAATCTCGCCTGGGTACTTTTGTTCACAATAAGCAAGAATACTACAGCAACCTCCATGAAAAAGCAACTTATGTTTTCACATCAGATCATTTCTGGGACTGTGACAGAGCTATTTTTGGTTTTGGTCTTTACTGCAGAAATGTAACGTATATGTTCATACAAAAATATACATGAAGAGTGAGTCATAAACAGCCTATACAGGAAAAGAACTTTTGTCTTCTTTATCTTCTTTATCTTTCGGCTGCTCCCATTAGGGGTCGCCACAGCGGATCAACTGTTTCCATTTCTTCCTGTCCTCTGCATCTTTCTCTGTCACACCCACCACCTGCATGTCCTCTTTCACCACATCCATAAATCTCCTCTTAGGCCTTCCTCTTTTCTTCTTGCCTGGCAGCTTCATCCCTAGCATCCTTCTCCCAATATATCCAGCATCTCTCCTCTGCACATGTCCAAACCAACGCAATCTCGCCTCTCTGACTTTGTCTCCAAACCATCTAACCTGTGCTGACCCTCTAATATACTCATTCCTAATCCTGTCCATCCTCGTCACACCCAATGCAAATCTTAACATCTTTAACCCTACCACCTCTAGCTCTGCCTCCTGTCTTTTGGTCAGTGCCACCGTCTCCAACCCATATAGCATAGCTGGTCTCACTACCATCTTGTAGACCTTCCCTTTCACTCTTGCTGGTACCCTTCTGTCAAAAATCACTCCCGACACTCTTGTCCACCCACTCCACCCTGCCTGCACTCTCTTCTTCACCTCTCTTCCACACTCCCCATTACTCTGAACTGTTGATCCCAAGTATTTAAATTCATCCCTTCAGAATTCATATCTTGAATTTTCCAAGTTTCTGTTGGCTGCTACTTCTGCAGGGGAATTCACAGATCCTGCTAACTCTAAAATTGAACAGAGGTACTCATCCGAGCTGGCAGGTGCTGGGCAATCTGAGCATGGTGCTTACTGCCTTTCTGTGACACAGAAATACAACAGCCCGGAGACTCAGCACACAAACACTGCATTCAGCACCAAGCCACTGGAGATGTTAGTACAGGCAGAAGAGCGTCCATATGATTCTACCTTTTGTAATGAGGGCGACTGTACACCACCTTCCTTCTTGAAATATTTATCACATAACCTTAATGGAATATTACAGGAATATTGCAGGAAATATTTCCAAGCAGAGAAAATGTAACATAATAGCAAGATAAAAATTGCGAAAATTCCCTAAATTCAGATGATTTACAGTATTCTCTGTAAGTCTCCATTATAAGAAGTCTGTAAATGTTCCAGACCTGTCCTTCCAATTTATTCCTGACTACTGTGTTGCCTATGTGATCTACAGAAGAAAGAAGGCATCTGAACCAACCCATAAAAATCACAGCACCCTCATACAGAAATGGCAGAAGTATCAAAATCAAAAAGTAAGTGCTTTCACATCTAACATATATGTCCATGATGGACTTTAGCTTCCTCCTCATCCTGGTCTCTGCTCTGTTCTCCACTGAATCAGAGCTCTGTCCCAACCTACTTTCTTACAACTTCGCTAAAATGATGTTCCCTCAGCACAACACAGCATGGACTGCTTTGGCAGGCAGCCACTAAGGCTTTGTCAGAGGTGGGTGATTGTGATACTGTTCTGAACATCGCAGATACACATAACTCATTGTCTATGTAACTGCGATGCAATACAAAAAAATTATAGCATTTATGTAGTGATGATTATGAATTCAAAATTTTTCAAGATGCATGTCTATTATCACACAATAGTACAACAAGCAGTATGTCAGGAAAGCTCACATCATCACTGCAAACCCCAGCCTCTTCCCCATTTGTTTTTCCCATTGCCATCTGTGAAATACTAGCAGCCTGAGAGTCAAAACCACCAGGCTCAGAAACAAGTTACTACCGCAAGCTAACAGGCTGCTGAATTCAGACAGCTCAGATCCCATCACCATCACCACCACAGACCACAACAACTGCCCATGACCATCAACAGTTAGTACATCTGGACTACATCTATATTATGTTTGCGCTGACATTTACACATCTCAGAACATCATCTCCTGGTTTGGGAATAGCTGTGCTTGGGACATCAAGGCACTGCAGAGAGTGATCCGGGCAGCGGAACGCTGCACCAGATCTGATCTGCCATCCCTACAAGACATCTACGCCAGGAGATGCAGGACCAGAGCGACTAGGATCATCGGTGATCTGTCTCATCCCAGCAACCATCTATTCATCTTGCTGAAATCAGGCAAACGCTTCAGAAGCATTATGGCCAGAACGGCAAGGCTCAGGAGGAGCTTCTATCCGCAGGCCATAAGACTTCTGAACCCGGACATGCTATCACAATCCTCACAGACCAGGGTCTTCAATATTCTCTGACCACTCCCCTCACTGTCACTGTCACTGTCCTTCCAGGGCACCTTAGGGTTTCTTTACCGTTTTTTTTATTTATTTATTTATTTATTTATTTATTTATTTATTTATTTGCTGTTTGTTTCTTTTCTTCTTGGTGTTTGGATGTTTGTTTGTTTTATTTTCCATTGTAGATTTTTATGCACAGTCTTCCTGGATCAGAGCACATTTCAATACATGGTACACAACCATGTACATGACAAATAAACTCTTTTAACTTTTGATCTCTTCTAAATTACCCTTTTTATTTCTATTATATGATTTATATTTATCTATATTTTTAAATTCATCATCTTTTATATTTATTTATTTTTATATTGATCTATAATATCTTGTCTTCTTATCTTAATATATTTGTCTGTATTTTCTTTTTTCCCTTATTAAGTGTACTGCGCAGTGTGGACTTAAGGAACTTCATTTGTTCTCCCTCTTATATACTGCCCTTGCATAAGCAAATATGACAATAGAACTGAAGAATTTAAGGTGAGGTCCGAGTTAACGGAAACCTTTTAATTTCCTGTTGTCATGTAACAGTTGCAAATGACCAGGCTACATCCTATATAATGTGTTTAAATGGAAGAGAGGGATAAAAAGAAGACATTTTATGTCTACATCATACAGTTTGCATGTTTGGTAGACAAATTAAAGGCTGAAACAAAAAATTCCAATGGAATTACCAAAGCTTGAACACTGCTTGAAACAAGCCACGATTTAGTCAAACATAAACACCACCATGAAGCTAATAAAGAAAAGAATGACTTGGGAAAAAAATTATTCTGTGAACTGTTTTTGAGACAGTCTTTATTGGGGAAACGTGCTGTGCAAATAAAAAAATGATTGTTTGACTTATTAAGGGAAAATGAGGAATAGAATGGGCATGAGGACATGCTATGCATTGTAGTTTCATACTCTTGCTGAATTCACAACGACATGGTTTATTTCAGGTGCTTGGGTTAAAAAAGGGGTTTTTAACCAGATGTTTGTAACCTGTTGTGCCATTAAATTATTTCTAACCAGATGTTCTAAGATCAGCAAAAACACAGCTGGTACACCGTTAAATTTAGTAACAGATATCAATTGTTTTAGCACTACAAACATCTATCAATGTAAAGGAATTACAATAGAAAAGTGAGTAATGTATTCTTGTGTGCATTGTCTTTATTACATAAAATTTTTATTAATTTTTCCTTTTCTACTTCCTTTTCCTGCTAAATTTGGAATTGCTTATGTCAAGTTGATTCATGGGATCTGAAATCAGAACCACTATTTCATCATGGAAAACCATCAAAAAGGATTGCAACTCAAATCCTTTCACTCAAAATACTAATATTTCAATGTACATTTCCGGTCTCTATTTGACCACCGGGGCTTCAGGCCATATATTTCTCATGTATGACTTATTCAAATAAAATGACATCACAGTCACATGGCCTCACCTGTGGGCACAGTTTTTGATTTCCTAAAAACACCATTGACTCCACAGCCCCCTGACGCCCGTTCTGCTATTAATGACGTTGTCGATCTATTGGTGTAATCCTATGTGACGTGGATATTCTGACACAAATTATCTATGTGTCTCAATCCAGTTTAATTTTAGAAGAGAGGAAGGAAATGCCATTGGTTTTATACATTTAATGTGCAAAAAGAAGGTCTGGCAAAAATCCTTTTGTGAGCTGATCTTTCCTTTTTTAACTTATTATTAGACCATTGCATTAATGACTTCTAAGAACAGCTATTAACCCATGTTCAAGCTTTTATTTCAAACATTCCCAAAAATGTTTTGGCACCTTAATATTGCACTGTTACACAACCATAACATGAGTGTAACATGTGAATTTTAATGAAAAGTACTTTAATGAAATGCAGTCACTACAGTGAAACATTAGTGAATCCCATCCAAAAAGTGCCAAGGTTGTAAAAGTCTGAAGATTGAAGGTAGGACTTCCATGCTGTCCTCATGTATTCTCCTTAAGGGTCTCTTCAATTACAGACCAGTTGGCTCAAGGAACTCAAGTCACAGATTCCCCCATATCCTAGAGCTTAATGGAAGAGTTTTCATACTCTTGCTCTCCGTGTTTGCTGATATATGCTTTGACATCACGCATCTTCCCAAATAAAATTAGTTTCCATTTTCTTTCTGCTTGCCTTGCATAAAGCTTTAAAGTGTGTTTTAAAGACTTGCAAAATTCCGTTGTGCTTGAAAATGTTTTTCAAACCTAGCGCTAACCTGCCACATGCAAAGTGTGCAGAGACCATCAGGGTTTTGTGCTGGAGAGACCATGTCACAAACACTGGTGCAGATGACAGCATCTGAGCACAAACACCAAGTACTTCCTTATATGTCCATTTAACAAAAATAAAAGAATACAATTAATAGAATACAAAAACAAAAATAGTAAGTAAACTCAAAGGATAATATAAATGAATATGAAAGGCTAACTGTGGAGCAGTATGTCAACAGCTCTACCTTGTCCCACCTTATTACTTCACCCAAAAGTTCTGTTTCTCATCTTAATTTTACTTCTAAATAGCTGCACTGTGCTTTATCCATTATGGAGAAAAGCATGCAACATTTATACTGGTTAAAAAATCTGGGCCCAAAGGCCCATTTATCTCTGTTGGCCAGCTGTCAACTGCAGGGATCCAGCAGCCCTCAACGGCACTCAGCAGAGAGCAAATCATGTCATCACACACCACAGCCCATGTGTGCAGTGCCTGCAAGCACAGTCAGCGGCTCTCAATCACCTGTACGCAATGAGCATCCCTGTGTGATGCGCGCCTGAATAATTCATACACACCCGCCTAGAGCTGTGCATTATTGCTGAACGGCTTTTGCTTTCCCAGCAGCACAGAGAGACGTCAGCATCAGGTAACAAGTGATACCTCTCAAACCAAATGATCAAAAGCCCAAAAACAGCATCCTAAACGCTTATAAAAAAGCCTCAGGGCAGAAGTTTACAGTACACATTCGACTTAAGTGGGAGCATCAGGAGGGACGACGATATAGTTTAAGGACAAACTGCAATTTTTGCAACTGAACACAACCCAGAAGGCCATCCAACTCCCATGGCTTGGAGCTGACAGAACCTGTGCCCATTCAAATTCGAATCATTTCACACACAATATCAGAACCTCATTACTGCACTTCATCACAGGATGTGTTTGATGTTTAATATTTGCCATTTTGATAATGCAACAAATAACTGTATTTTTATCATTATAGCAACTACAAAAAAATCCAAAAAGAAGTTATTTTCCAGCTGACAAAAGAGAGACTACCGCTTTCAAACTTGTGGGTTAGGAGCCTGTATTCTAATTTTGCCCACCATGCTGGAATTGTTTTAATAATCGAGCTTAATATGTCATGGTAGGGTGCTGTTACTGCAACCTTTATGAGCAAATAACTAAAAATCCTATTTTCTGTTATGGCACCTCATGCAGATTACATGAACTACAAGCCATTCTTTATCTTGCAAAAATCTCACTTGGCAACAATAATGCCATCTATCCCAGAGATGCTGGTGAAAGGAGAAATAACTTAAATGGTAAAGTGCAATTTAAACCAGATAGACAGAGGTTGACAGTATTAGGGCTGAAATGTAAATCCCAAATTCTGTGTTTACTAGAGAAGGCAACTATCTGGCCATAACTGCTGTTAATGATCATCAGGGTCATCAGTGGGAGCAAACAAGGCAAAAAAGTGGGCAACATGAGCTTAGTTGGTTGTGATCTCAATATCAACGATGGTTTACTTATTTACTGTCCCCTAGAGGACCCCCCCCCATCCAATAGCCTAGAGCAGTTTACATTTGTCATTTGGATTGTACATAAGGGGGAAGGAAATATAGCATGCGTAGATGATGAAGCTGAAAGTCCGGTAGCAACGCAATATTTTCGTATTCAACAATAATGAGAAAAAGAAATCCATTAACAGAATGTAAATGCATTTTACAGCAACATGACAACTACAACTTTCAATTTTCACTAATTTGCTCTAAATACAAACAATCAATATGGATTAAAATAAGACTATTCCCTTGGACAGCTGTAAAACCAGCAGAAGTATGGGTTGTACATGCACCTGATGGGTAAAATCCAGCCCATTTCACAAGGCAGCTTAACTATGTGCAGTGCTATACAGCATTTTTATCAAGAAAAAGACTGATCCAGCAAAGGACACTGGGTTTTCACACCATATTTTTACTGTTTTTCTGTAGCTTGTACTATTTGTACTCTTACTGACTACTGTATGAAGTACAGGGTTTGATTGCCAGCTAGTGAACAGTATGAAAACCTTTGCTTCATTCAACAGTCTTAGTGTAGGGAGACTGCTGATGGCCCCAACATCTACATATTAATCCCATCTCTATCACCCACACAGTGACACCACCTCCTACACAGTGACCCCAAACCCTGCATGGGCTCCATGTAACATAAACTTGTGTGTCTCCAGTCTACCTTGTCAGAGCTCCCTAGGTCCCATGCAAATACATCGGTGACATTCAGTGTCCTCGTGTGTAACAGCTATTTTCCATTTGGCCTGTCTTTCCTTTACCCATGAATATATAAAATAAACGAATTAATATATTACATTTTATCTCTTTTCCAAATTTACTTGACCCAAAATTCAATGAATATCCATTCATTCCACCCATTATCATGAACCTCTTTTTCCTAGTCACAGTGGTCTGGAGGCTATCCCAGAATCATTGGTTGCCAGTTTATGAAATTAAATCTTGGGTACCACCATCACTAGGTGGTAACAGACATGCTATGGGCAAATTATAGTGAACAATTAACCTAAGACACATATCTTTGGATTAAGACAGGAAATTGGAGCACCTAGAGAAAACCAGTGCAGACATGGAGAGAACATGCAAACTCCACACAGACTGAGCTGGAGTCAAAACCAAACCCAAACACCCCAGGTATTGTGAGGTAGCAGCCCTACTCGCTGCACCACTCTTTATGAACAGGAAACAGACATATTATAAGACACCAGACAATCAAATAATCAGTTAAGAAATAAAAGGCATATATTGGATAAAGACAGAAAGACAAACAATTATATTGTTACTTGTGTATTTTTATTTTTGTAACAGATCGTTGAACTGATGGAGGACCTTTAAAACACCATCTGCCATCGCAGTCAAACTGGGCAATAATCCAAATTAAGAATAAATCCAACTGAAGCAAATGATGCAACACAAATTACGCTAAATTCCCTCTCTTAAGGTTCTCAATACTGATTAATAGTGTCAAGTGTCCTGATCTCCCTTGCTTGTTTTGTGTTATTTGTTTTACGATTCACAATATCCTCAAATTGATTTGACTCATCCATGACATACTTGTTTAAAAATTCTAACCCTCGCCCACAGGATTTCAGTCTCCAGCCTCCTTTACAAAGCACCATTTACAATATGCGTAAATACAAATTGAATAGTGCCATGAAAGGTCTTCTATCTTCTGTTTTCTCTGAACAATTTGATAACTCAGTTATCCTTATTACAATGTTTAGGGTGCAGCTGTAACTGTTGGGAAATTGATATTTATTCATAATTAAATCAACTAGTTAACTGTTTTGTGTTTTATTACTAAACTGTGTTTTGCCAGTGATGGCCTTTGTTACAATGTTTTGGCTGATTAATAATGAGAATACATATTCTTCACTATCCAACTGTACGAATGATATTGCTAACAATGGATAACTAATTTTGTTCCACTATATATGAATTTCAACTGAAATCAGAGATTAGCGTGTCAAAAAAACAATTTCCATATTAAAATGTAAAGATTTTATGTGGCCATAATTTAACACAAGTTAATTTCAAAAAGTTGGTACTGTAGACCTCTTCACAACTTCATAGAAGTTCTAAAGCTTGAACACTGTATGGTACCCTCATTGCTAGAATGACTGTAACGTCAACAATGAAGGGTTTGGCTGGACTCCAGAAAACCAAATGGCAGTTATAAAGATGACTGCAACAAAGGGCATCGGCAAAACTTTCCCCGAGAAACCAAGTGGACCACCAGCAACACAAGTCAAACGTGGAAAAAAAAAAAAAAACATCAGCCTATGTCTGTCAGTAATTATGTTCTCTTTTATTGTGAGTTAAAACAAGTTGCAGGTGTAGTGGCAGCCGTAAGTATGAGACAAAATTGACTGTTGTCAACTCCCCTGCCGCTGTGGAAACAGACCCAGCAGGTCTGCTGTGTGGCTGAATCCTACAGCTCAGTACAGCTTTTGGGATGAACAGCTAATTGCCTGATGCTTAGTATAATTGCCAGCAGTACAAATTGCCCTGTAAAGCCTAATAAAATAGCAAATATTCTGCATTGTAAAAATTTGAGAGCGATGCCAAATATTCCGTGAAGAGAACTCTCACGTAGAACAGACCAGTTAAAGGTTTCTACTTGATATCTGCAACATATGAATGTATTATATATACCTCAGAGATTATCTTTAACCTGAGTTCCATTGAAATTATTAGCGGCATACAAAACTTGGCACATATTCAGCTGTTTAAGGTGGGCTAACATAATTTGTTTGCTGCATTTCAACCAGAACTCTTCATATTAACAGTCTAAGTACAACCCTTTTGTGCAAAAGTGCCATATTAAGAGTATGCACAGTGCATTCAAATGTGTATTTACCTTTTAACACACCCAGAGGAAGAAGAAATGTTTTATACCATAAAAATGTGAAAAGTGAAAAGTTCTAGCTGTAACCATTTATGATAATAGATAAAACCTCTAACCTAAAGATTAATTTGAGCTATTTCAAGACTCCTTACTAGCCCTACTAGTTACCACCCAGCATTACCTCCTGAGGAGAGAGAAAATCCCATCAGTCACCTGCAAGACTTTGTTTTTGGAGACCTGAAGTTTCAGCAACAGTAACACATCTATGCAGTAGCCATACTAATTCTGTATTTGACTACCAAATTACTGCTATAAAGTGCAGAAAAGAATGTATTTTGAAAAGATTTTGCCTGCCTATTTGACATTGAAAATGACCTAGATAATGGAGGTGTTTTACATAAAGCTATGGGGCTGTAGACATAAGGGCTCACCTGGATTTTATACCATTTTAATACCTCATGAATATCAAATCAAATGGACAAAAATGTGTTAATATCTTGTTTTAATCACTTTGGATTGGTCCTTCAGTTTTCAGGCTTATCCCAAAAATACAATGAATGTCAGTCTTTGCCAAGTCACAATAGAGATATACTGACAAAACTGGTTCAGGATTTCAACTCTGAGCAGGTGTAATACAATTTTAAAACAAACAGTTGCTATCATAACTACTTCACTGACCTGGTTCCCCCTCTAAAATGTTTATTGGCTAACCCTCTCTTATAATGGTCTATTCTCTGTAAATGCCAGGATTCCCCACAGCTAAGTGGCTAAGGTCATGCCCTAAACTGCTTGATATTGACATGCCTGTTATACCCCAGAGAAATCTAATGGCTGGTAATATCTACTGTAGTCACACAGCAATAACACCACAGGAAATAATTCACTATTCCCAGACAAGAATTGGATTCAAACCTCAAGCTAAGTGGATGGAAGCATCCCTTTTGACCCTGAAGCAACAGCTTTCATTATTTGGAGGCCTTGTTTAATAAGAGGCCAAACTTAAGAAAACCCGGATTAGCATCAAACGGTCTAATAGAAGCAATATTTCAAATATTATCTTGTGGAATTTTACCCACATGCTCAAAGGACCTTTAACACAAAGGATCTAGCCTTTTCCTCTATCCTTAAATAATACAAGTTCCTCTTTGCCCCCTGCAACCTTAGCTGAACCTTTTTTGTTGACTGAAATTCTCCCAGTCCTGGTTAGTCAGAGTTTTGCAACCTTAACTAACTCAGTTAGGATTCTCTAAATTTACTTGTATTCCCCTGAAAGGATTTTAGAATCATGGCAACAAGCTCTAGCTAAAAAAAGCAAAACAAGAGTAATGCTGATAAACAGCAATCCCATAACTTCATGTGTAGTCTGTTCCGTCTTAACTGTGCTGGATGCCATTACCACATTATGCCCCACAAAAAGTGGACACCTTTAAGCACTGCCATGATCTTGCTTTCCTGATATCCCGCAGTCTGAGCTTCCTCTCTCATATGCTTGCTGCTTTTCCCATTTTGTGAAAGTCCACTAAGCACGGATTGAATCCGCAAAGTCTGAATGAAAACAGCTGCAAGCGCCCAATTAGCCAGACTTGGAAGACACATTTGCTGTGGCAGGTGTCACTGCGTGCCTTTAAAACACCATGTGTGGCAGCATTTATAAAGAAATCAAAGAAAGTCAAATGATGCCCAAATGTGGTGTATATTTCCATATCAGTTAACCTGTTACATGCTGTTATTATCATGTCGCATTATCACTTCAGACTACGCTTTCTATCTCAATACAGTAAAGCAGACAGACAAGTTGGATGTGTAAGCCCAGAATCCAGAGAGTAGCTGGCTCAGCTCAGGGATCTTACATTTGAAATCTGAATCCTACCTATTGCTGGAGTTCTGTCAATTTCACTAAGCATCAGACTGAATTCATACCCAGGTTGTTGGGCACAGAAACTACACTGCTGTCCTGGACAGTGAAGGAATCTCCTTACTCGGTAAAATATACTGGGAGAACATTAAATCAGCACTAAAGTTTAAAAGCATTAATGTTCATCTTGGATATGAAAGTATATAATAACTATTGTTTAAATGAATTTTTCATTAGTCATTTACAATAAAAACCCTTACCCCACCAAATCACTCACCCCCACACCCCCACAGCTACCGTAAGCTGACTCCTGGAAGTGTGACTAGGCCATAGGACTACAAGATTGACTGCCGGATGCACATTAGCAGCCCAAAAAAGAGTTGTTTTATTGACTGGTTTGAATGGAGATAAAAGCTTGGACTGGTCTGATCAAACCACCACCATGTCATATATGGATTTCCCTTTTTGTTTGGTGAACTGAAGTTGCAGTTTAACACAAAGTCCAAGCAGATGACGCACTTCCTGGTATTGAACCCTTTGGCTCTCTTTATGTTACTGACAGGAGAGATGTTCTCATAAAGACTTTAGTCTTAGGTTCAGTAATCCAGGGCAAGCTCAAAGAGATTCACCAAAAATGTCAAAAGTATGATTCAATTATCCATGCATTTCAAAGAAATAGCCCACTAATACTTGAGGAATTGGAAGTTTTATAGATTACCTTTAAAAATAAAATCAAGGCAATAATAAATATATATAAACTAACATGCAATCAAAAATTTTACCATAAAAATATCATAAAATATCATAAAATCCCCCATCATTAAATACAAAAACTTTACTGGCCTTTCTCCTGTAATCACCTGCTTAGATAACTACAAAAAATGACTTTACAGCAAAAATATGGGCACTGGAGAGTTTGATGAGGATTCACACATCCTTTAACTCCAAGCCTCATGAAGAAATTGTAGACATAGAACAAGGGTATGTCAAAGGATCTCTTGCTACAAGAAGAGAGTCAGACTTTCCTAATTAACTCAGATCTGGTAGACTTGTCTAGACTGTTCCCAGGTTTTCATTCGGAAGCGAAACAGTGCTGGCCAGCCCAGCGTGTCTGACATGTTTGAGCAACGTGGCACAAATCAATGTGCTTGCTGCTCAGCTCCAGAGTCACATTGGTTTAGGGCTATGGTGCAGGAACAGTGTGCCATGAAGCTGTTTGTGTCATTGTTGAAGGTCATCACAGAGGTAAAATGCATCACTGTCATCATCATCATCATCATCATTATCATCATCCATCAGCTTTGACCATCTCAAAATCAAAAGCCATTTTTAGTTTATCTACCATTTAGACAAAAACTAAAACTATCAAATGTGTTCTCTATTATTCTACAAATTTTAAGCAAATCTTGCTGACAGAAATACGAGAAGAAAGAACAAATTATAAAGGGAATGGAAAAAAGACAAATGTAGAAAAGAGTAACTTTCCTGGAGCCATTACCTTCCTCAAGAGGCAACAGTTTCGTCGTTCACTGACCCTTGTATGTTTGTACTGCAGCAGAACTGGGCGAACTTTGCACACTGTGGATGCAATTCAGTGTCCGGCAAAGTTGCATTCAGGTCCAACCACAGTTACAATCAACTACTAGACCATTTAAGGCTACAAGGTGAGATAGTGACTGTATTTCTGTGCCCAGCAACCTAAGCAGCATAACCAGGCCACGCATGGTAGGGGAGTTATCTGAGGTCATTAACCGAAAAACCTCCGTAAATGTATTAATGCCGACAGACCAATAACTGTGGAGCAATGAGTGGGAGTCATCCTGAAGACCACAGATATCCTACGTGCAATAGATAACACTACATTCAAGTTGCAGGTGGGTGGAAAATCATCTCGCAGTTGCACATGATGTGCTGTATGGCCAGAGAGATTTGGGAATATTTATCTGACGTTTAACTGTGCTCCCAGTATTTGTGTATAATGCCACATACTGCTAATATATTTTGGACCCCCAATATAGGACAAACAAATAAGATACAATAACTTAAAATATTCTGAAGACAAAAAAAAATGTATTCCAGTTTAGGTTTTGGATAACCAGAGCCCTGCATTAGGGCAATAACGGATGTATGTAATTAACTATTATTATTATTATTATTATTATTATTATTATTATTATTATTATTAAGAAGAAGAAGAAGAAGCAGAACAAGCAACACCATAGAAAATGTCACTGTTTCATCATGTACTGTCCTTCTAACGGGGGGAGGGACAGTGGACGAGAAACTGCGTCAGAATGTGGAGTTTGCTGTCGGGAGCGCTGCCACAGACGCGGCTCCCAGTTCACGGTGTCACAGCGATCACCGGCGACACAAGTGACAGGGCGCAGAAGAACGCGCCACCTAATCCTTTCAACAACCGTTCTTTATGTCTTGTTTTTTATTCACCACTTTTCAAGGCTTTTACTTAAATCAAACAGATGTCACGAAGGCACTTAAAATCGTGACGTGCGCGGATTGAGAGCGGCGCCGTGAGCCTCCAGCGAACAGGTGTGCGAAACAGGAGCCCAGAATCTGACAGGTCGCTGCTGGACACGTCCCGCTCCGGTCCTGTCCAGTCCAACCCAGTACTCAGCTGACGAGGCGGGATGCGCTACAGCATCCATCTGCCGCCCGGGCGCCTCTCTAAGTGAAGGTAAGCAAAGCCGTCGGACGGCGGTCCTCGCTGAGCGCCAAAATGCGCTCAGACATCCGCGGCTGCTGCCGTCCTCGATCATCTAACCTGCTGTATCGGAACATTTTGCATCCTGTAAGCTATTTAATTATTAAACTACCGACCTTTTAAACAGCAGAAATACTCCGTTAGTTTACTGACAGGTTAAGGTAAATAAAATCGTTTCCTCTGCACGTTTTTTTGGTAAATTCCGTAGTATAAATACTTCTCACGGTTTCAAGTTTTCATTTCTGTGTATTTTTTCATTGACTTTGAAATCTACCTCATTTTTAAAAAAATTGTATTAGCATCTCTTTTTTTGTTTTTTTGTTTGTTTTTTTTTTTGCAGCTGTCAATCGTGACCATTGCTTGCTGTTAAATAATTTTTAAGTCATCCTAAGCAGTGTTAACTCTGAATTTATTCCTATAAATTCGTATGAATTAGTATTACAGATTTATGATTTTTGTCATCTGAATGCCAGCAAGGCCCCTTTGCCAGACTAAAAGGGCCAGTTGTTAACACACCACCAGCGCGTAGGTATTACACCAAACTCCATTTCGGAGGGTTGGCATCGCCTGTACGAGTACGACTGAGTTCATGAGTGGAGAATACAGGTGGACTTCATACTGACAGCAGAGATAACAGGAGAGAACTCTCTTATATACAGCACAAACCCGAGTACACAGTGAGCACACACCAATAGAAGAGAACCCTTACACACCGAGAACATGTTGACAAGAGGAGACAAAAGCGAAATACACAAACTACGTGTTGAGCAAACGCTGAGTACATGTTGACAGAAGAGAGCACCATTGCACTTGAACACGGATTCAGCGCAGTATGAAACGTTGAGCAATGCTGATGAGAGACACAGCCATTATACACTGAGCAAAGTGTTGGTGGAAGAGTGCATTGTTACACACTGAGTAAACGTTAAGTACACATCAGCTACAAGTGGACAAGAGCAAGTACTGTTACATACTGAGTAAACACTATGTCTTCAGTTCATTCAAACTCACCATGTTGCTTCCATTAACAATCCAGTGAAGAACAGGACCTGACTGGTTCAGATGTCTGACAGCATTCTGCAACGACAGTAACAAACATCACACTGCTAACCATTTGTAGTGTGAAAGAGCAGAAAAAATGTTTTTTCACATATTTTTACTATCTTTGAAAAAATTATCCTTCTAGGGCAGCCAACTACCCTTATAACAAAAATGATAGAATTGACCTCATCATCCAACTCATGTTAGGAAGTCAACACAAACTCAACGTTTGAAAAGAAACTGCAATAAAGTGTTATAAAATAAACATAATAGAGAAATATGTCAATGCTATGCTTTCAGCTGTTAAAAATGTAATCATTTTATCCTATTATTTCATAGATAGCTCAGTAAATTGAATTTGGCTTCTGCCAGTATACACAAAACATCTGGTCCTACTAAAGCACTAACATATCGCGCTTTTGTTGACTGGATTCCTCCAATGACAAATGTAGCGCAATAAACTGCAACCTGTGTGATCTGTGTGATAAAGCATCCATTTCTGTGACAAGATTGCATATAAGTGAACAATTCTGCTAAAAAGTCAAACATAAAATAATCAGTAGCACATAAAAATCTCATTAAAAGCAATAACACCCACATGATTTTTTATAGAAAAAAAAGCAACCCAGGAATGAGACAAAGCAAAGAGACAAAAGTTAAGAGCTTTTCATATTTGTCAAACCAACTGAAGGTGTGACATTGTTATATAACTGCATTTCCTGTACCTAAATAAATCATAATGTTGTGCTCCATCAGTGAAAGTCAAAACTATCTCTGTGTAACATTTGGGAATTAAGAGGACCATAAAATTAGAGGGTGGGGGCATTTATTTTAGTACCCCTTGTGCTTGTCTCTCTGCCACTTCGTTTTCCCAGGGACAACAAGGCAGTGAGTTTGAAGGTGTCATTTAATGTTACAATAAGAATATGGTCAAAGATGGATTTTAAAATGGGCCAAATTGGCTTTCCTTTATCTGGTTAGTAGCTTAGCGGTCTTATCACACAATCTGTTTGCTTGCACAGCTATGCCTGGTGGGCTGACCCTGTGTGGCCCACAGAGGCAGATACAGAAGCACTCGGCAGTGACGACTGTCATTGGCCACCGCAGTAGACAGGCTGCACAGTTACATAACCAAGCAAGTAAATATATGCACCATGCAGGGGAAAAAGCACCAATCTGGTATGCCATTTGCTTTCCAAACATTTTATATTTATTAAACATAATCTTGTTCCGTCATGAAAACAGTACCATCTTGTGAAATTATGTGTGCGGTGTTTTATTAAAATTAATACAGCCAGAAACATTTATCACGCCATACAACCTGACTGGCAACATTGATTTTAAAAGGTCCTTATGCCTAATTTTGTTCAAAGATATGGGCGGCATGGTGGTGCAGTGGGTGGACTGTGATGTCAGAAGTAGGTTTGATCCCTGTTCAGCTTGTGGGGGGGGGGGGGGGGGGTTTTACATGTTCTCTTTTCTTCCAAGGTTTCCATCCATGCGTTTGAAAATATGACGCTAACTTGCCTGAGGTGTGTAAAGGCGTTTGTGACTATATGTGTGCCCACCCTGTGATGGGCTTGTGCCCATCTGGGGTGTATCCTGCCTAGCCTAGTGCCTTTCACATCTGCGACAGGCTCCAGACCACCGCTCCAGATCTTCCACTGGAAAGGTGGTCACGAGTAGCTAGCGTGAGTGAGGTTTAGCGCCGCTTTCTTTCCTACTCTTAATTCATTCTGTATGATTCCATTGTAGGTGAGATCTCACACTGATGCACCTGAAGTCTATGAGCAACACTGTCAAAATGAACCCCTGGATGTTCCCCTCTTCACCCCCAAACCTCTCAGAACCCATGATGTACGAGACCTTTATTTTGGGCAATGAGTCGGAAGGCAGTCCTAGAGATGGCGTCACCAACTACACCGACCACAACTTTGACAAGACCAGTACCGTGGTTATAACTTTCATGTACTTTATGGTGTGTGCTGTGGGACTCTGTGGCAACACCCTGGTCATCTACGTAATCTTGCGGTATGCAAAGATGAAGACTGTCACTAACATTTACATCCTCAACCTGGCGGTGGCTGATGAGCTCTTCATGCTGAGCTTGCCTTTCATAGCTATCCAGCTAGCAATTGTCCACTGGCCCTTTGGAGGCGCACTCTGCCGGGTGGTCATGACTGTCGACTCCCTTAACCAGTTCACCAGTATTTTTTGCTTAATGGTGATGAGCATTGACCGCTACCTGGCTGTGGTTCACCCCATCAAGTCAACCAAGTGGCGGAAGCCTCGAGTAGCCAAAACAATCAATCTGGCTGTGTGGAGCATCTCTTTGTTGGTCAACCTGCCCATCGTCATCTACAGTGGCGTGATTGTAAAGAATGACAGCTGCTTCTGCACCATTGTGTGGCCAGAACCAGAACAGACTTACTACACGGTGTTCATGTTCTATACCTTCTTCCTGGGTTTCTTCCTGCCACTTACAGTTATCTGTCTGTGCTATCTGCTCATCATAGTCAAGGTCAAATCCTCTGGAATCCGAGTGGGCTCCTCCAAGAGAAAGAAGTCGGAGCGTAAGGTGACACGTATGGTTTCCATCGTGGTGGCTGTGTTCGTGCTCTGCTGGTTGCCATTCTATGTCTTCAACTTCACCTCAGTGACAGGCACCATCAGCACCACACCAATACTGAAGAGCACCTTTGATTTTGTGGTGGTGCTGGGCTATGCCAACAGTTGTGCCAACCCCATCCTCTATGCCTTCCTCTCAGAGAACTTCAAGAAGAGTTTCCAGAATGTCCTGTGCTTGAAGAAGGTTGGCGGGCTTGATGAGACTGAGCGTAGCGACAGCCGCCAGGACAAATCACGCATGATGAACGATGCTACAGAGACACAGAGCACATTGCTGAACGGCGACTTGCAAACCAGCATCTGAGCTGCACTTTGATCTTAGCCAAAATATCAAAAAGCAATCTGAGCTGCACATGGATATCTGACAGTGGTGTTTGGATGGGGAGTAACCAGCCTCTGCCAACACTCTCATGCCCCAATACTATACATGTCGTACATTGTCAATAAAAACCAGGGGAAAGAGGACATCCATACACTGAAGAGGAAAAATCTCCTCCCCACAGAAAACTCTTATGAAGACAAAACCATTGAGGTTTCATGGTTTTTGTCCCCAAGACAAGACAACTACACTCTTCAAGAGAGAAACTTGATTCTTAAGTATTGTACTCTCAACAGATTTCAGTGTGGAAGGGTTCATTTTATCTACCCATTGTCACGTTCTATCATGCTTTTGTTGTTTTTCACCAGTCTTTGGGACAAGAGAGCATTTGTTTAATCACTTGCACCAACCAAACTTATTTATTTATATAGAAAAATAATTTATTGACCCAGTTTACATTCAAGTGTTTCCATTAAAATATGTTCACGAAAGAGCAAATTCCATTCTGTGGTTATTGCACTGGAGCTTCTTCTGGACTAAAAAGAGACATGGCTCCGTCTTGGAAAAGCACTGCAACTTGTTTGCAGTGTCCTGAAAATTATTCATGTTGCTCTTCAGGAAGCATCATTGCAAAAGCCATGGATTCCCTGGAGTTCCGAAGATTCAGAATGTGCTTCTTGAGTCCCTGTCATAAGCTGAACTACTTTTACTGAATGTTTGCTCAGTTGCACTAAAATCTGACTCTGTGAAAAAGCTGAGGTTTAAGCAACATTTTAGAATATCTTTTTGTCTTTTTCATATGTTTTTGAATGGATGTCAGGATTATCTTCAGCAATTTCTGGGGACTTGTGGAAGATGCGTAATGGCTCCCCTGCTCAACCGGAAGGCAGAAAAGGAGGCCGAAGGTTGGTTCCAAAAAGACACTTAATTTCTTTTGAAAATGTGGACATTGAGATCCACGCCAGCTTCACTGTTCACGTCTTTCTTTTTGCTTACATTAGACCACTGATTTTATAAGTACTACTATTTGTGTGCTTTATTAATGTTTAAGGAAATGTGTCCTGATCATATGATTGAAATATTATTGTTGCTTTTTCTTTATTCTTACAAATGACAGCATATGTACATTATTAACTGTGCTAATTAACATGGGACAAGCCTGAAATGATTTTTGCAAAAATTCTTAACATTCTTCATTACTTAGAAGTCTTATACAGAGTTGACTGTGATGTGATTAAAAGCATTACACCATAATATTTCTGAGGTGCTTTGATGCAAAAACAACACCGATTCAGTATTTACACTCACGATGGAACCCTTATTCACAGGGCAGCTGAGCAGAGAAATGTGTTCTGTTCACTCACCACATTCTTAGAAACAACTTCACTGCTGAGCTGGAGAAGGCTGACGTTCTAGATCAACCTGGAGAAATGTATGTCCTATTAACCACACCTTCAATACATTTACTTTTAGTTTGACTTTAAACACGTTTAAATGTGTGTAGGTGTTTGTGTGTTTAATAGAGACATAGGGTAAGACTAAAATGTAGCTACCTTATAGTTTCACGTATGCACAATAATGTTGAACATGTAATGTTTACACTGCATTTTGACTGTAAAAATTACTCAAAGAGCTTCTACAACGCACACCGTCATGTCATTTTAAGGAGTTTCACCATCTTAAGCTAACATCCTAGAATAGAGGAAACAGACTACTGTTTATGTGTTTGTCTATTCAGAATAGTAGAACTTTGATAAAAGACTCATAGAAGCTGTTTCACAAATCACTTGCTTTTTATTGCTAACATTTATAATAACTATACTGTATTTGTAATTATTCTAAGGTTTTTATATAGTTTAAATTAACTTGCCTAAATACAGGATGTCTCTTTGTGAAACTAGTAAAGTGGCATTTCGAAAATAAATAAAAATGGCATGCTCGGTTTTGATATCCCCTCTGCGGACAAAGTGAAAAGCAAAGCATCGGGCAGAAGAAACAACCAGCGTGTGAAACACAGCCGGGTCAGAGCTATTCGGTTCAGGCTGCATGAACCAAACGTCTGACAAGTAAATCACGCTCCAATGCTATGCTGGGACGTCGGAGTTGCCATCCCAGCGGATCCAGGCTAAAGCCGATTACCGCTTCTCCAGCTAAAGAATCTGCTCCGCTCATGTTCTGCGGCCTCTGCGAGAACTTCGAACCCCAGTTTCCCAGCATTCACTGAAGCCTAAGTGAATGGGGAACTCAATGCCCTGGTAGCCCTCTCATGTGTGACAGCGAAAGGGCCAACGTGTTCACGCCCCACCTCTCTAAAAGCCTGACTTTGTGACAAAAACTGATAGTTTGCGCGTTTTTGCCTTTGTACACAGCTGGCATGCATGTGTCCTCAAAAAGGTTAACTTAGAGACTGGGACTCGCATGACTGAAGCATATTAAAGAAACCCTTCGACATCTTTCTGTCCCCCAACACTAGGGCCGCACAGTAGGGTTCAGGCGCAGCAGAGCATTGTCTTACCATGACTTGGTTCGCTGCGCTTGTTCCAAAACGTTATTAGTTGTAGGTTTTATCCATTTTTGCAAAGCTTTTGATTCCTTGGACACGGCAAACTTGGGAAACGTTGCGCACGTTTTTTGGGAGCAGCTCGGGAATGCGTTACCTTTTTTTTGCGCGGCTCCTGTGAGGAGAAGCGCGGAGCTGCCGGAGAGGAAGGACGAAGCCGCCTGCTCACGGTTATATTCAGTAGAAGCGGAGTAACAGGGCTGCCGCGGTCTTGTGTTGTGTTTGCCGAGCTGGACATGCGGTGGTCAGTGTGCCGAAGCCGGGCCCTGGGACTCGGAGCGCGGTTTAACCGCAGCCCAGCATTTCCCGCACAGCAGGTTTGGCGCCAGCGCCGCTTTGATTCCCGCGCGTGTCCACTCGCCTCGACGAACGAAGTGAGCCTTTAGGGCAAAACACCGCAGAATATTTTTTAAAAAGACGAGGCTCAATATTCTCGTTTTGTCGGAATTTATGTGCGGTTTAAAAGAGCATTAAAAAGAGTGGGCGCCGCGCACTGTCGAAGGAGCCCAGCGACCGTTGCCGGTGGCTCGGAATCGCCTCAGGACAGCACGCTGTACGGTAACTGCGTTCGGTCGCCATTAAAATGTACATCCTGTTGCAGTTTTTAGTTTTACTGCGGAATTCGCGTCCGTCCGCAGACATTTCGGTTTGCATCATAGCTACACGACCTCATTCCACAGTTCCTGAAGGACACATAACGGCGGGAACCGAGAATGAAATTTAAACAGGGTTTCAGCTGATGCGCGTTTTTATTTCATGAATAACAATAAATTGTTGTTGGCTGTCTTGTATTTTGCGATCTACGCGTCCAGCTGCTGCGTAGCGAATCTCCCCGAGGAGACGAGTTCTCTCCCGTCCTGTCCTATCCTAAGATTTGGGAAGAAAAGTTACGTGAACTGATAATGTTGCAGCTACGAAATGCCAGAAAAGAGATGTTTATGAATTTAAAAACAGTTGAAAAGGATTCAAAAGCCTCGCTGATCAGAGCACGCAATATTGGCCTCTGTCGTCTTTGCGCCGCTTCGTGCTGCCATCTTGTGGTTCAATGCAAGAGCTGCATTTTTGTTCTATTCTTCCTGGACGAAGGAGTCTTTGGGTTGAGTTTGTGTCCACGCTTTTCTCAATCGCCTGATGTTTCTCTCCAAAAAACGTGTAATATTAAGCCAATTTCAACGATTTACCCACTTGTACATTTTTGTTTCGGACCGAGCTGCATTATCGTTATTTTTACTACTATTACTCGAGCAGGAGGTGGGATTTGAACGTGGGTTTAAGGATTGGTGACTGTGATTTTGTCAGTTTGGGCGATTTGTTTAGTTCTGTAGTCTTTTGACAAATTACCGATTGCGGAAAAACTGCAGGTTTTTGCGGGATCGACCTGAGGAAGCAGTGCCATCAGGTGGCCGACGAAGACCATGCACAGTGTAATATGGTAACTAGACGCCAGGGGTCAGCGTTTCCCAACGACAACCTTAGTCACCAGAAACATTAACCTTTATTTTGCCGTCTCCATGACCCAAGCCACCTTAACATTTTTACACTAATCTACCTAAAATTATTTCCTTGTTCATCCAGAGTATTTTTCCAGTATCAGTTTAAGATAAGTATTTGTCAGGGATATAAAAATACCTGGCAGATACATCTGGACAGTAGGCTGAAGTGGACATGCAAGAACACCAAAGCCCCGTTCATAAAAGGACAGAGTTGTCTTTACTTTCTAAGGAGGCTCAGGTCCTTTGGAGTAGGAGTATCACTGCTGCAGATGCTAGGAGCTGGGTCAATGTTTTCTTGAAGTCGACTTCATCACAGGTGGCATCAACAGACTCAACAAGCTGAACAGGAAGGCTGGGTCCTTCCTAGGAGGGAGGCTGCACTCCCTGGTGGATGTCACACAGAAAACGATAACAATCAGACTGGTTTGTCATGAACAGTAACTCACATCCTCTGCATACCACTGTGGCCAAACACAGGAGCACCTGCAGCAAGACCGGTGTAGTTGCAGTGTTCCAAGGAGTGCTACTGGAGGCCATTATTACTAGCAGTCATCAGGCTCCACAGCAACTCATCCACAGCACTGCGGTAAGAGTAGGATTCAAACCCAGAACTTCCCGACCACAACACGGTGGCCTGAAACATCCCTGTGTACTCATTATCCATTCTCTATTAAAAAATGTTTTGTAATGGTTCAGTTTCATCAACAAAGAGACGTTTATTATCACAAATGTATTTGTAAGTCTTATGTAATTTAGTATCAAGTTATTATGGCAGTCTGCACCATGGGTTAAACATGTTGACCCTGAAGGAGCAGTTTGTACTGGAGTGTTTAGGGCTGCATTCTTCCATTTGAAAGGTCCAGGTTCAAATCCCACTTCCTGCTTTAGGTCCCCATGAGACATGCAGTTATGATGAATTGGTTCAAAACAAAAAAATTCCCAAGGGTAGAAAAGGGGTAAATCATTGTGATTAGCTTAATATTACAAGCTTCTTGGGAGAGAAACAACAGGTGGTTTAGAAAATAATTAAATACCATATACAACACACAACCATTTTACAGTGAGCCCCAAGTGTGGACATAAATTTAACCTGAAGGTGCCTTGCTCAAGTCCCAGTCTAAGCTACTGCTTTAATACCCTTGAATAAGAGATAGTCCATGCTCGATTTTTCCAGAATCCAGAATATGGGGGGAGATGTCCAGATTTGACAGAAGTCCAAGGATTTGAAAGTGTAATTTTAGCACAACATTTACTAAATTGCTGTATAGTACCACATTGTGTGCTACAGTATCACTTTTATAACTGAAATGTACTGTGCAATGGACATGTAATCCACCTCACCAGATAAAACAGTACTGCAACTGAAATATATAGCACAATAAATTATATGCAAAGAGCAGCGAATAAGGTGTCAATACCAATTCACTCAGAATACCGCCTTCATGAAACTAACTATGGAGATGACTGGGTGGTTCTTTTTTGAGACACAGTATCCACAGTCTAAACGTTACTTTAATGCAATAAAATGCAAGAAAAGCAAAAGGTTCAATATTTACATTTCTCCTTCAATGCTTAAGAGGTTTTATATTGATGATTTTTCTTTCTTTTGGAATATTTTTGTGATGGCAAAATCGGGGAAGAAACAGGATGGACTTTAAACTGAATATCTGCAATAAAATAAAAGCATTTGGCTCCACCAGCGGGGGGCATCTACTTTTATGAGGACCATTCAACACCCTCTGCTGCACCGTTTGTACCGCCCAGTGTCTGCTGTCTCAGGCCACAGGTCCCAACTGTGCCAGAGGACCACTGTCTTCTAGCAGGGTGTACATTTACACATACATACCTGATGCAGTTGCCACACGGGATATTTTGAGATGGCAACCTGCGCCAAAGCAGGCTGCCAATTCTTTGCCATCTACAGCGATGCATGTTATTGGGAGATGGACACCTCATACAAGAAGAAAAAAAATACTGTGTGGTGTTTGTACATTTAATGTTGATGTGTTGCCCACACTTAAGATTTAGTGTGAAAGGAAGAGGCAGAATGAGAGAGAGGGGCAGTTCACAAGGATTACAAACCTGGCCAAGGATTCGTTCCAGTTTTCGTATAATTTTTAATCACTGAGACAGACGATGAAGCTCTTTCTGCTCAAACACCGTTTCAGCGCGGTCCCTGAAGGTGCCCCGTTTCTCCACCAAGACACATTGCTGGTCCCCCCTCCCACCCAACAAACACTTTTTTTTCACAGCTTTTACTCCCCCCCTTCACACTGGCTTAAAGTCAATAAAACAAATACCTGCAGAAGACTCTGGGATGCAAGAAATATTTCTCAGCATCCCCATTTTTCCAGAAGAAAGTGGGACCAAAGTGGGAATAGATGAACCCATGTTGCACCCTGGCTGAGTCCAGCAATGTTTTGGGCAAAACAACTTCCTCAATCAGGGATACTTGACTGCTTAAATTAAAAGGACACAATACACCGACCAGCCATTCTTTTCAGTGGCATCCTGTCTTCTCTCTAATACAAACGGGCTGCTTTGCTGTGGTTGCCATGGATAACACTGTCAGATCAAAACACAGATGCAGCATCTCTTGCATGCCTCACCCCCCCAGCCCCCCAACCCCCAAACAATGCTGCCCTTAGAATATTAAGAAATTCACAGACAATGGGTGCTCCAAAAAAATTGGAATTTAGCTATAGATCTTCTGGCTGTGTCAGATATGCACATGGAGGCTCTGATCATGAGGCTGTTAGCTTCTGCATGCTGCTGCTTCTTTTTTTGTGTGTGTATGCACGCTTTTCAAAAACACAGACTTATATCTCAGGCAGCCCAGCTCTCATGTGTTCCCAGAAATGCTCATCAGTACTGATATGCTGATCTACAAGACTATGGTGGTTCCCAGCTAGGGTGCAGGACCTGCAGCCTCCACAGTCAAGTGGCCTTTGAATTATCAAGTGATTTATAGAACAGTTGTTGTGCATTGACACTCTGCGCTCCATCCTTCCACACACACATACACACCAATGGCTTAGTAAGTCTATAGCCAAGACCCTTTCTTTCCTCTCTGTCGAACAACTGAGCCAATTTAACAATTGTTATACAAAAAACGGCTTCACGAGGACTTCAAAAGCCAGCCCCAAAACATGTCTTGTACCATGACAACGACATGACGGCACTGAAACAAACCCAAAACAATAAAAGAGGGTGAGGGGGGTGCAAATAAGTAAACAAGACTTTATGCAAGTCCCAAAATATGTAGATATTCCCTGCCCTCAACAGAACACACGTGAATGGAAAATGTCCCGAGCAGGGCTGAGTCCAGGTCCCCTTCTGTCCTGTTGTGTGCCACCCGCGTGCATGGGCACACCATCCCTGTCCCAGTAGCCTCTGTGGATCAATTGCACCAAGGAAAAGAAAAGAAGAAAAAAAAAAAAAACGAGTCTCAGGGAGCAGCTGCCCTCCATTCTCCCATCAGATTTTTCAGTTTGAAAAAATAGATATATAGTAGATTCATACAGTATTCCATAATGAAATTCACAAATTAACTAATTAAATGAAACAAAAGGTTCTTGCAAAGTTAATACTATACTTTGTGTTTTGTCTCATTTTTGCATTCAGACCTTTATGCATAAGAAGTTTTTTTTTTCTTTTAAAAAAAAAAAACAAGGGAGAAAAACACCTTTCCACTGTCATTCTCTCAATGCTTGGTCAGTTGGATCTCGAGCACCATGGGGGGGAAATAATCATATTAAAATGCTGTAACAGAAGTTGAGACAGACGCTCCTCCTCCCGTCTTTCCACATTCACCTGTCTATCTGCGTCTTCAGTTCTGCTTGCCGAAGCAAATCAAGTAAGAAAGCGAGAGAGAGAGACTTCCTCCTTGTGCCAAATTTGGGCTTCATGTGGCTGGCTGTTTCCTCTTTCTTCCTCTTCCTTCCCTCCATCACACAGACACCTGTAGCCAAGATTCTTCTTCCATGAGGTTTGGATGACACCTTTCCCCGCAGTTCATTTCCTTCCCCACTCTCTCACTTGAGAAATTATCTTTTTCTAGAGTTTCAGGTAGGTTTGTGTTGTGTTTCATTTTCTTCAGTTTATCTGCTTTTCTGCTCCACAGCTCAGGGTAGAAGCTACTCATATTCAAGAAACTGCTTGTGATAAAATAAAAGATACCTGGAAAGGAGGACAGAAGATATCTGGTTTTACTTGTGGTGTTCAATTTGGCCAAACACTGACAACAGAAGCGTCTTTCTACAGGGTTGGAAAGATAGCACGTGCCCTACACCAGGGAATGTCAAACTGAGGATACCGGAACACTAGCACAAAACTATACGAATGCTCGTTTTTGATCAGAAGTCACCGAGTTCAAAGGCTCGGCAGATGTAGCTGCGCTGAATGTAAAACTCACTGCAGCAACAATAGCAGTTATTTTCACAGCAATAACAAAAGCCAAATATCTTACTGGCCCCAATATAAGATAACCTTCTCTTTTTCAACCCTCATGTTTGAAAAAAGGTTTTTGGGACCTTTATATTTTTTCTTTACAAAGAAAAAATCACATTTATTCATATTTACTTTACGCTTTTAGGATGGCCTTTTTGGGTGCGCCAACTTCAAACATGTCATCCTGTAACTTTATATTTCTTGGCCGTTTGAGAGTTATTTGGCACCTCTGCCTCATTCATCACTGTTATCTTAAAACTGGCATCATAACTCTCCCTCAGTCCCTGAATAATTTGACCCAACTTTGAGCTGCTTTTTCTCCCCCATCTTCTCAAGGTTTCGTCATCGTTCAAACTCGCTAGCCCTGGTTAATCAGTTCCGTGGATAACTGACGCCAGTGGGTAAGTGACTCTGCCTGTTGGTGTTATATGGTATAAAACCTTTATAGGTCTATTCCTCAAATACAACCCAATCTTTTTTTTTAATATGCAATGCCCTGAAAAAAACCATCTTATATTCAGGCCAATGCGGTAAATAAATAAAAACAGAAAGAAACAAAAACCTAAAACGCTCGCCTGACCATGATGTAAAGCTGGGTCGGCAACTGTCTGCGGACGCCTCACCCTTCGCTATCCAGCACGTCTTTGATGCTGGCCTTGGTGATGATGGCGTCATCGCACTTGAACCACTGGTCCTTGTGCTGCCGGATGAAGCTTGTGTAGTGACCGCTCTCCAGGGTGCCCTGGTGATTGACCACCGCAAACAGGGAATACCTTAAAAGGAAGAAGACAGCGTACCCATTTCGAAAAGCTGCAGCCAGAACCACAGAAAGCACGGGTGTTTCCATTTCTCAGTACGGTTCCTCCATTCATCAACAGCAAGGTGTTTTATTAAATATGTTATATTATTGCAAACAGATCAAAGCCACACATACACTTTCCAGAGGGGATCTGCGATATTGCTTTCTTTTATATGAAGGTATGCTGCACTTCCATGTTATATTACATACGCCGCTTAGATACTTGGACAAATATCTGAACCAATATCTAGATGGAGATTTAACACACACACACATACACACACACAGTATCACTTTGACCACAGCAGTCAGGTCCAGTTAATAAGGAAACACGTACTTGTTGTCATTGTTTAATGTGTCCAGAGGCTGCTGGTACTGTCCGTTCATTCTGCTTTCTTTACTGCAGCAGTGACAAGGGGAGAAAGGACAGTCACACTAGACATCATCTACAGCTTCGTGTGGTTTCATCAAACCCCTAAACCTGAGAAGCACCTCCCCTACTACAACAAAGATGAAGGACCTGGTGACATCAGTTCATTACCCCTCAAACAAGGTGCCCCAGAAATCACCCAGCTTCTTGTTTCCAGAATGTTCTAGTGGCCTTAGGAGTATAATATGGCTTTTGACACAGTCTGGGAATGCTAGCTTCTCCCTCAACAAAAAATGACCACACAGACCAATAGAAGGCTCTGCTGGCACTGGCTGAACTCCCCTTTATAAATTAATATAGGGGTAGAATGTTTTCAATTTCATCACCAAGTGTTCAGAAAGCTGCTTTGAGTAAACCGGAATAAGGATCATGCGACCCAATACAAAACGCTAATTTGAAAGTTAAACCCATTTACTGGTTCATGGGGAACTCAGGCTGGCCATTTTCCCTCGGAAAGATAAACAACCTGATCAGTATTTCAACCAGAGTCCTTATCCCGCCACAACATTTAAAGGCATTTGCCAACTGCAGAGCCTCGGTGTCCTGGTCAGTCAATATGGCCACTTAATGCATTCAAGTTCTATGATCCAGCTGGGTCAGAGCAACAGGTAGCCGCACACCTGGAAGCCATGAAGGGAGTCATGTCCAGCTCCAGAGGGAAGGACACGTAGGTGGTGATCTTCCTCCGTAGCTTTGCCGAGTGCTCGAATCGCTGCCGGAGAAGATGAGCAAGGGAGGCACACGGGAAGAGTGTGAAAAACAGGAGGGGTGCACAAGTGAAGCAGTTCAACACAGCTGAATGACTCACTGAGCAGACGATCGTTGAAAAGTTGAGCTGCGGTAACCGTGGGCCAGGTTGTGTTTACAAGCTCCGTACCAGGGCCACAGGGGAAGAATTCAGACGGCTCACCTTGAGATGGAAGCACGCCACAATAGGCAGCTTCTTCATCGTCAGCTGCTTGGTGGACTCCTGGTAACTATGGCAACCGCCACACTTGATCTTAGCGCTGCTGCCCAGGTGCTCAGGCCGAGTGAACCTGTTAGGACAGAACAGAAATGCATTGCTGGTGGGTTTGAGCACTAGCAGCTCTACAGTACCGGTGGAATAGACACCCCATTTCTGTCTACGTATCAAAACAGGATGTGGGATTTGGTGGAGACGTGATGAGCCACAGGCGTGAACCAGGTGCTGAAGGTCAGTCACGTCCATTAAAAAGTCAAGGATCAAGAAAGAGGGAAAGAGGAAGGAAGAATTCCTCATAACCTGCATGACTGAAGTGTGACCCTTTCCCAGCAGGTTCGAGGCTGAATTGCAAGGAGGACCAGTACCTCCGCAGGCAGTCGGTTAGCGTGGTGGACCCTGACTGGTGGCTCTCCCCGTTGACCACGCCACCATCGCTGCCAGGACTCAACGGCCAGAAAGGTGTAGAGGAGCCCGGCAGGTCCAGACTGATGTCCCAGAATGGGTCAATCGTTGTAGAAACACCGCTAGACAAGAGTGGGAGCAGATTAAATGTTGCGGGTATGTGTCTCAAGATGCCGGTCACCAGACATAATGGATTTTTTCTTTGCTTACATTTGCACAAATACAATGTGACCTGCATTTTGTAAGCTCCAGTCTTCTGCAATTATTCATTTTCAGCTTTGTCTGCCTAAACGAAATAAATGTACACTTGCATGTGGGAAGAACAAGCAGGCTCTTAACTTTATTCCGAGTGTGGTGGACAAGAAGAGGGGGGGGAAAAAAGGATGTTAGATAACGTTCACTTAAATGAGTCACCATGGCGCAGTACAATGTCTAACCAGCAGGTGGCGTGACCAAGGTGTACACCACAAATGGCAGATAGCCAATCTCCTCCACCACCGCAGACAAGGGAGAAGGAGGAGGAGGATGGACAAGTGGATGGGGTCTTTAATGACTGCCCTGCTCTCTTGGGTCCATCACGAGCGGATATATTCAATCTGACCAAAGTGTTTTTATGAGTTGTCAGTAGGAGTGGCGAGGACATCTAAACTCACCCCCCCACAGACTACAAGGGAGGAGGAGAGTATCTATTTAAAGAGGCAGCACCATAGAGAAAACAGAGTGTAAAGTATTTGTGCACTACAGGGGATTCAATCCAGGTTAGAAAATGCATTTCTATGGGGTCCAGAAGATGCACATACAAGTAAAAGGCAGGCTCCTCCCTAAGGCTCAGATAAGGAAGAACCAGCAAGCTTAAGAACTTCACACACACACACATACACACACTTACTGGCACACTTGACAGGTGACGTCGGACTGCAGGCCGCCAGTGAAGATTTGGTCGATGATGCAGTTGCAGTGGTTGGGGTTGTTGGCCTTCTTCCCGTTATCGTCCCCTTTGAGGAACAAAGATGGAAGGAAAACAACTTGAGTGAAGGATGGACGCTGAGTCTGCTGCAAACATCTCGAGTGCCTTGTCAGCCTATCCCCATAAGCACGGAATCCTTCATCTCCAAAGACGTGCTTCTACAGACTCCATCTTGTTTCCTCAAGGTGGCTCTGCAGTATTAAGGGAGTCCCTGAAATGACCTGCACTGAACGCTAGGTAAGTTCTACTTAGCTCCAGGGTATTCTTGCCATCACGACCCACTGAATTCTGGGTACCAACATATTAAAGGGCATTGACATACAGATGCTAACGCTTCTCGGTTCCCTAACAGAGCCCGACGCAGAAGGCTACTTACCCTTGCAATGTCGGTGCAGGACATCCAGCGCGGCAATGAGGAACTCATGGGCATCCTGCTGCTCGTAGCCGGCCAGGTGCCGCGCGTGCGTCCACACCAGGTGGAGCAGCCGGAAGGGGATGTGCGGAGAACGGTGGCCCGAGTAGAACTGCAAAAGGAGAAGACGGGGAATTGACAAACCATCCCCATTTAACAGATGTTACCGCTGTCGCTCCCCATCTGCGTGCTATATTGGTGTTCTGATGGCTACAGATGTTTTACTTCCCCCTAAACTGAACAGCCCATTAGGAGAGCAAAAGAATCTTAAGCAGAGGTGGCAAAGGCAGAGATTACACTACAACCCTGGCAGCAAATGAGATCAAATCCCCAGCAGTACCAGCAGGGCTGAGCTTGGAGAGATTTGTCCCTCTGCCTCGCTTTGTCTCTCTCACACTTAAGCACGGGTCTCTTTAATCTCCCCTCCTCTTGTAGGGGTGGTGCGTGCGGTGGAAACCAAAAGCGACACAATGGTGCGCATCAGGCAACTGCGAGATCTTCAGGTCCGCGATCCTCTCTTGCTTTCCCAGAAGCCGGCGAAACAAAAGGCCACATAAGGAAGATTCGTTCATAATGCCTTCTGAATGTAGCCTTGCGCACCAGTCTGAAAGTAACCCCACTGAAGGCTGGATGAGGAGAAAGATCCAAGTTGTGAGCTTCTCCTCTTGGCTGCGAGCACGGGTTTGAATCAGGCTCCTAAGTAGGAAAAGAGGAGGCGAAGAAGATACTGCAGCATGCAGGCCCAGGCCTCTGCAAGAAAGCACACCCATCCCCTCATAGACCAAGGGGAATGCAATTCTTTAAACTTCTCAAACCGTGGCCCTATTGCAAGTCGTGGGTTTGAGCCGGATGCTCCGCAGGGATGTGGGAACAGAGAAAGAAGTAGCGAAGGTGAACACCTCTCTCAATTTTGAAAGGAGCTGCTGCAGTAAATTCCATCAGCTGGGGGGCGGAATTGGTTTTTCTCAGAGACGATCCTCAGAGGATATATGGGTGGTTGATAGGGAGGGGTATTTCTTTGGCACACGTCACTGTGACACGGCGATACATGGAAGGTTTGCAGTAGCCAGAGAATTCGCCAGTGACACACATTATTAATCGCCTTCCTGCCAGGGGCTTTACAGAGGACAGAGGTGCGATTGCAAGCGGGAAGGGAAAAAAAAAAAAGCAACCTGAAGGGGACAAGAGGACCTGAAAGGATGAGGAGACGACAGTGGGAGAGAAGCAAGGATGGCGAACGAAACAAAGCGGTGTGTCAGTTTGAACCTGAACAGGAATTATGTGATACGCACTGGAAGGTAGGATCATCTGAAAAATAACCACTTGTTTATCCAAAAGAAATAACAATGGTCCTGAACTACAGCTGAGAGTGCATTTTACTGTGGGTGACAGCCCCACACAGGGGTTCTCCTCCAGGATATGGGTTAAGGTGCTAGAACTATGCTGGGGCAGCATGGTGGTGCAGCAGGTGTCTCACAGTTCTTGTGCTGTGCGACTAGGCAGAGGTTTGATCTTTGTGGAGTTTGCATGTTCTCCAGATGTTCGTGAGCTTCTTCTGGCTGCTTTGTTTTCCCTCCCACAGTTTAAGGTGATTAACTTGCCCATTGTGAGGTGTGTGTGTGTGTGTGTGTGTGTGTGTGTGTGTGTGTGTGTGTGTGTGTGTGTGAGAGAGAGAGAGACTTCTCTGCTGCAAAATGTTCTATTGTAAAGAGTTTAGCACTCCAAGTCATTAAAGCCAAAAGTGTTGTCTTCTTTGCAGAGGAATTCTCACCACTATAAACACAACCCAAAGCTGTGGAATCGACAGGACTGCAGCAGGAAAGCTGCACCCTCAGTCCGCTCACCTCCTGGAAGAGCTGGGACATCTCACAAACCAGACAGGAGTTGGACTGCATCTCACACTTGTGCCTGTCTGACAAGAAGAAGTCCCGCAGCAAGGGCGTGTGTGTGAGCGCCTGCACGATGCAGTTCATGAAGCACGTGTTTCCCAGGTTGATCAGGCCCCGCAAACCTGCAACAGATGCAAGCAGACAGGACCATCGTGCAGGTTACCACTGCCTCTTAGGACATACGAGGAAGCTTAAAATACCTGGAACTCACAAATCAAGATGATTCAGGCAGCTATGAAAAACACGATCATGATGGGTTTGAGTTTTTCCTACTGGGTGATAATGACATACAAACATTTTTTTTTAAAAATCTCCCATTAAGTTGAGTAATTCTGGCAGCTTCCTAACACAACACTCACAGTGTGCCCACAAAATTGGTCAATGGGCCCGCACACGCGCACACACACACACACACACACAAAATGCTGTCCCTGAATCTCAACAGGCAACGGTCCCCTGGCCCAACCCAATTCCGTCAACTGTGGTAATAAATTCCTACGCTGTACCGTAAGGTCTAGGGAATTAAACCGGCGCGTTGCCCCAGAGAAGCCGACTGAGTGGGAAGAGCATCAGGGTGATTCAAAAGGTGGAATTTTGTCCCCAGAGCAGCGAATGGCCAGGTGATGCACAGCGGCAGCCTGGGCCAGGTCCTCGAGTCCCAGGCTTACAAGTTGGCTGACGGTGGGAGCTGAATGGGGGGGTTAAATGTTACAGGTTGGCTGATCCCATGCTCAGATGGCGGGATGGCTGCTTGTGCCCCTTCCTTCCACCAGAAACAGAGGGGACGAAACAGTAAGAGGGTCTACGATTCGCTTTCAGCAGGAGAAGCCAAAACCTCCTCTAATCCGACCTCTGACCCCACAGGCCGCAAAAATAAGCACCTATAAGTGCCCTTCCGCTCTGTCTGATGGCATGAACTGAGGAGTTGGTTTCAGAAATTGTGTCATTAGGGACATTAAACACCGCACAACCTCCTGCAGCAACCAGCACACTTACAGCACTCACCTTGCTTTCTGGTTCTCAGTCCTACAGCAGTCAGGAACAGGACGTGTGCAACAGTTTCATCATGAAACCCACAAGAGGATGCGCCTTTGCTTTACTTCGAGGGTCAGTGAGTACAGAGAATACCAAAGGGACAGGCTGAAGCCACACATGCTGGAAAACCCAAACTCCATAGCTGCTGATCTATTAACCATCATCTAATTGACTTCTGTCCCAATGAGCTTACGGTGCTGGGACTGCGCACCACTGACTTACGCTGACTTACTCACATGTACAGCTGGGTATTCTCAGCGGTGTAATTCAGGGTAAATATTTTGATCAAGGTGGAAGCAGGGATCTGACTTCTGAGTTAAAGGAAACTTCCCTAACCACTGTGCCACCTGCTGGACCGTACAGGAAAAGAACAGCCATGACCATCACACTACCCGCCTGTTGGGTTGTAGCACAGACTGGGCCCTCCCCAGGGGATGCAAAGTCTTACCGATGGTGCAGTTTGTGGTAATTTTCCTACGTTTTGGATTGTGCCTAAGCAGTTCCAGTTCTCGCTTGGTCGGCTCCCACGTCGAGTACTTCTCCCCCACACCTGCACGGGAAGGGAAAAACATGACACAACGGCAGTACAAAGGACGGTCGTGGATGGTGGCTGTGGGTCTGAGCAGCACGTGGAAGTACCTTGCAATTTCCAGGCTTTTCTTTGTTCTTCTTTGGCAATCTGTTCCATGTCTTTGTCGTATATGTAGTCTTGACACACAAAACAGTAAATACCACCGTATAGCAAGTCTATAGCTGGAAGAGAGAAAAATCAGAGCGTTAGAGAACTCACTTTGATCAACCGCTCCAGCTTTTACCCAGATTATACGTGATGGTTGAAGTTTTACACAATGCGTGCCTATGTAGGTGTGCAATATACGCACGCACAGCACGTTCTGCTGCTCTTATCGATTTGGGTTCTGGTATCGCTTTCTTTCTTGCCCGGCTGCCTTCAGCATGAAAATTAAACAGGAAGGGAGCGAGCGTGTTCAAAGCGAGTTTTCTGTGCCTTTACTTTTCTCCTCCACGGCCCTGTGATGTGAAACCCCGCATCCACAATATCTGTGTGTCGTTACCGTGACAACCTGTTCACAGACAAGACCCTGGTTTTCTTGACTTGAAAAAGGTGTCAAGGAAGGGCAAGGGGGGGGGGTTTAAGGTGTGGAATGATGGGAGTGGATGTGTGTGTGTGTGTCTGTGTGTGTGTGTGTGTGTGTGTGTGTGTGTGTAAGACTATCCTACATCACAAAGCACTGCCTCTCAATTGCTCACATGTCATGCATTACCTTCCCTTCCTCCTCCTCTCTTTCTTGTCTCGACACTAAACCTGTCGATTCACAGCGTGCCGCTTATTACTTACAACCTTCTAAACATCTCCATGGAAAATGCTGCTCTCGAACTCTTCCTTCCACTTAAAACACTAATCAGAGGAGTAACGGTCATTTGCTTTTCAACAAAGCATTTTTTTTACTCCTCCCACAAAGCCAAACAAACAAAATGGATTCTGGTTAAAATTAAAGACAAGTTTAGCAAAACATAACTGGTTGCCATGGTATCCTGCAATGGACTTGCTGTGTGTGTTCTCTTAGCCTGGAGCACAATGATTCCAGGATAGGCTCCAGACCTCCACGGCCCTGACCAGGACACGCAGTCGAGATAATGGATGAATAGACAGAGGGATGGAAACGTGAATGAAGGGATAGATGCTACATCTCGGACCCAATGCTTCTGAGCTCCGAACCTCTGTGACTGTGTACTAGACAAGCCGTTAAGGGAGATAAAATAGATTTGTAAGATAAAATAGATTTGTAAGATCAGTGACAGAAACGGTTCAACATCTTCTCTGCCATACCGAGGGTGAGAACCAAGCTCGCCGTGAAGACTGGAAACCGGGTTTATAAACTCATGACCAACTGTGCAGTGCCCTTGGGAGGGTTCAAGGATAAACCAAGCTGTACTGAGCCAATGTTGTATCTGAGCGCCAAGCACACGCTGCCGCGGACATTTGGGGGAAGGGAGGGGCAAAGATGAAAAATGATGCATACAAAGTCAGGGAAGGCCTCAGTGGGGAAAAGCAGGGAAGAAGAGTGTCACTGCAGCAGACCTTGGACTGGGTAACCATGGGAACTGGCAAAGTACAGAAGAGAAGGAAGAAAGTACTGGGAGGAAAAAAAAAAGAAAATCAATAAAAAAAAAATACAAAAAGTGGAGAAATGAAGACAATAGCCTGGAGGAAGAATTAATTTGATTATGCTGGGTTTGTTCAGCTTATGTTTTTCCCCTCCCATATAGGATTTTCTCCTCCACTTATCCTCCCTGAAATCCCAGATACTATGTAAATCCATCCCCTAATTACCAGTCCTTTGTGCTCCACTCGAGGGGCCGGGGTGCAGACGAGACGGCCGAGCTACGATAAGACTGACAGTCAGCCACCGCGGTTACCATCGCTGCCTGAATCCCCGCTGTGCTCGGCAAGGCCCTCGGAACCCCGGCGTCATTGTTGAGGCCGCAGTTGCTTCCTTTGCTTAATGTGATACGATTAGAGGAAACTGATTATTAGTCTATTAATGAGAATTAACAATGGCGTGAATGACAAAACCCCCCCCACATACACACTAATGGGTTTAACATCGCTCCACGTAGGGTGCAAATGGAGAATCGGGACTCGGATGGAGGAGGTGGTAAAGGGTCTCGTCGTATCGCAGCAAAAGTTTGCGGATGGACCGAGAGCTCCTGCACCAACAAATCCACCCTGCCATCTTTTTGATGTTTTCATCCATCTGTATGGATGGCAGTTTTACTACATCAATTCATATGCCATCTTCAAAGGCGCCGAACATGGTCCCTTCCTTGGACTTTGCCAGATGACCTTCAGGTCACAAGACCGTGTCCTTCGAGACCACACCGACCGTTTCACTTGATCGTGAATTTTGGGATGTTTGCCTAAGCAGTATTGATGTTTGCACCCTTCTTTTTCGGGTTATTTTTGCAGTGATTCTTTTATTGGTTATTTTTAGGAGCCCGAAAAGCTCAGGGAGGTGTGAAGCGGTTGAGGATCCTGGCGATTAAGGGCACCCTGACCTTGGGATCGGCCGGCTGCCTTTTTTCTACGCCCACGGGTCAGTGGAATGGAAGCCTCTGCAGCTGAACCGGTCACCAAACTGGACAGCAGGTGTCCACAGTGAGGAGGCCAACCTTTTCACCAGCCAATTTGTTCATACTGAAGACGGAGAGTGACAAAGGGCGACGGATTAAAATAAAGTAGAAAGCGTTGCAGGATTTCTGCTTCGCATCCAAGCAGCTGAAATTTTCCACACCTGCGAATAACAGAGTCTCGACCTTCTCCTCAACATCAGCGGTTAAATGTGAATAGCAGGAGGAGTTTATCTCACTGCAGGGTTCTCAATAATAAGCACCTCTGCCACTTTCTGTTTACGAACGGCAAGCTTTCAACCTGTAAAGTCCGTCTCGCTTTCCCCCCTCGTGAGCAGGGCGGTTTAGCTGCGACAAACCAGGGTCGTTGCCATCCTGGGATGCTGTCCCCCTCCAACTGCAGCTGAGCTCTGGGTGCTGGTGGTGATGTGACAGAACTCCACCAGAGGTAGCTGATGAGCAGATCAGGGACCAGAGGACAGCATCACACAGCCAGCTGTTACCAAGTGTCCCTAAGAGCAGTAACTGATGCACCCAGCGATGCTCAGTCAGAACCAAGCAGCGAGCAACCTGCCAGCAAAGTGGAAATTGTGCTTCGTGCTGACAAGGCACGTTCTTTTTTCAGCTCCTGCTTTTTGATCGGACTTGCGACAAAAATAATAAAGACAAAACAAATGGATTCGCTAAAGAGCCTTGCACGTCTATCAGGCTAAACACCTCTACTTTTTCCAGTATTAAACAGCAACAACACTGGCTCACAACCGCATATCGAAAAATTAAAATACTATTTCAAAAGTGTGTTCAGGCGCCATTGTACAAATTGTCCATTATCCAAAAAAGAGTCAGGTTGTACAAAACAGATTAAATTTTTTCCAGAAGAGACTTCATATCCCTAGGGGATCCTGCTTTTTCAGAGAATTTCAGATCTAAACCACAGCATAAATATCCATCTTGAATTAATGTAGATAAAAAAAAAAAAAATATCTCCTCATGTTTAAATACATTGAACACCTCTAAATTTTATTATAAAAGACAGCTACAACACCAGTGCATGCTCATCTACAGTGTTTTAAAGCCAAGCAGACCCCGTGGAACAGCTCAGCTTGCGGGAACGCAAAGCGAGGGCGAGCGGACGAAGCTCGGCGGCCCTCGTGCCGCTTACCTAGGTTATGCCGCTTGTTTTTGGCGTGCTCGTGGATGTGCTTCTTCGTGAAACAGCCAAAGAAGACGCAGTACAGGCAGGAGTGCAGCCGGTTCAGGTGAGCGCCACACATGTGACAGATACACGACTTGGCCTGTAGGGGGCGATAAAAAAAACCCCACACACTTTATTGAAGAAGGGAGAAAGGAGTAGTGAAACAAACCTTTATACATGGATCCCCTTCTTTTCAAACTCAGCTTCTCCTTCTGACCTGAATTCCATGAAATCATGTGACCGCTACAAGGCTGTGTGTAAAAATGCAGAAAAGTGACCGTTCTTGTCCTCTGTTGTCCAGGTTATGAATGTGACAGCCAGTCACGTGACCAAAGGTCTGCTGGGGGACTAAGGTACAGTTACACTTTTGCAATTTCTCACTCTCACACACACACATTTGTTAGTGTTCACCGAGAGCTTGGAGAATCGGCACACTTCTGCCCCGGTTTATTTGCTTTCTTTAGACTTCGGCAGGAATAACAAGACCTGTGGGCAATTAATAAAGCAGACATCACACAGCATTGCTCCTTGTTATACAAAAATAAAGTTTCTTTTGCTTGTTAGCGCTGCCATTTGGAAAAAAAAAAATCCCACAACTCAGTAATGTAATATTAATTTCCAGAAGGAAAGAAAAAACATCTCAAATGGCTGAGGAATCAGACCCTATACTATAAAAACAAGAAGCCAGTAAGTTTAAGTGTTAATTCTTGATATATCTATAGGCAGTGATGGCCTACAAAATAGCACCATTACTGTGTTGTGAAAAAGTATTCATCCTTTTCTAATTTTCCCCTGTCGTGCAGCTTTTTGACATTAACTTTGATCAGATTTATCAGTTCTAGAAGTATATAGAATGGAACCCCAGAGGAGGGGGCAAAAAAAAACACCCATCCTCTTTCATACGGATTCCCTTTGTGCTAAAAATATTGAAATGTAGTCTTAACTGTAGAGAACGGAATTGTCTCTTAACTTGAATCAAAACAGTTACCGGGGTAAATAAGCAACTGTTTGAATACAGACTCCATGCGTATGCTAGTAGGAGTGAAATATGATCAAATTAAATTCACTATTAAAAAAAACTGCAAAAAAACTAAAAGGGAGCAAATACTTTTCAACAACAAGTGTGTGTGCACGCGTGCGTGTGTGGAGGAGACAGAGAAAGAGAATAGGAGATGTGACGCATGGGTATTCTGCCCTCTCTTTCTCTCCCCTCTCGCTGGTAAGTAGGCGTAACGGGATTGCCAGACAGGACCTCTGTCGAGCAAAGATGCTCCCTTTCCTCCTCCTGTCTCCCACATGTCCTTCACAGAAACACCTCTGGAGCCGAAGCACTGACCAGATCACCACCGCAGCAGAGTCCTCCGCAACCTTTTGGGAAAAAAACATCCCAGATCCGGCAAACAAGCGGAGGGCAGCCCCTCATTAGACCTGAGCTGCACAAACCGGCAGGGGTGAGCAATGAAGAACACAGCAACCTCGCACTCGGCAGCTGAAGAAAGTGGATGTCCATCAGGCGGAGGACAGGAACAAAAAGGGAGTGGAGCTTGAGGAGGAAGGAGGTGCGAGGCAGTGCGGCGCACATTCCTGGGGAGAAAGTCGATACAGGCAGACGCCAAGAGGCCTCCCGTGTGTGCAAGTGTTGGACAGAGAGCCAAAGCAGCACCGCACCCACAGATGTGAGCAACTCAACAGGCTAAGCTATCGCTCACTATAGTACAGTGTAGCAAAACATGGCACAGACATGACTTATGAGGGTGATGGTGGGCTTTTGAGAAATAATGTTGGAGGCAGAGATCTGTAGCAGCGGAAAGGTAAACCACCTTTCAGCGGTCCTCCTCTCACAGAGCTGGGCCATCATTCTCAAAAATCCTGAATGCCAGCAGCATCCAGCTGTTGCATCAGCGCCATGTTCACATGCTGACTTGGCCAGAAGATGCTGCGGTAACAAGGGAGAGGCACCCATCAGGCTCTCTGCTCCATGGGACACAAAGAAACAGGAAGAGGAACCTGCCGGGCTGCAGTGTGGGTGAGGCACATGGAACACAGGTGCAAAGAGAAAGGGCCACTGGGTGGAGACCATTTCAGTTACACCCCCCTTTCAACCATATAGCTGCTCTACCTCTGACTCACAGCCATGCGTGCGCGCGCACACACACACACACACACACACACACTTCTATCCTTTTACTTCTCATTAACCTGCAGAAACATTTTCTCCAAGTTCCCTGTTAAAAATGTATGCGATGTGCTGCGTTCTGCAATGCACCAGAGCTCTTGTGAAAAACAGGAGGACCTGCCAACATTGCAGCCACTGCACCTGCGCTCCCTCCCTTCCCCTTCCCTCCCTGATATCCAAACACACTCCAGTTCTGGTGTAAAAATCCATTCTGCACCCAGTCTCTCTCCATCTCGCTTGCCCACTCGCACAATCCTGTGTGTCAGCACTTCCAGATGGTTTTAATGACCTCTTAGGTCACGTATTGATCACGTCTTGGCCAGAGCAACCAAGGGTGTCGCACAAAATGTATTTTAGGTTGATTTTAAAACTTTCCCAGCTACATCCACTCTTTGTACTACGAACACCTGAGTTCCAAATTTTCAAACATACAAAAATTTTCAGTTACAGAGTTAATGTCACCTGCATGTCCAAGCCAAGCGAATCTGAGATCAAATGGTAGTACAGATAAATTCCATTTTGCGCAGTAAGTCGGCCCAAAAAACACTGTGCATGTTAAAATTCTGTATAGCAAGATCCTATTTCACATAATTTTAAACTGGAAAAATGACGCATTCCCAGAACCCCACCCCCACATACACACACACAGCACCTATTCCAAATTATTTTTAATTTCAAAACGGTAAAAGCTGTAACATAAAAAATGTTTTCACAAAACAAACCATGCAAGTAAATAATAGAGATCGCTTCAACATCATCATCCTTTGGATTGCTGAAGGTTATATGAAATCAGAAAGTGGCCGAAAGCTGACAAATACCGTAGGCCCTCATGTGATGCGTTGCTCAACCTTTGGGATTCATGAGGTGTTTTTTGTTTTGTTAGAAATTTAACTGATGATGCTCGATGTCAAAAATACATTTTCATTATAGTCCATACATACAATTACAACATTATAGATGGTAAAAGGGGCCAGATTTACAAATCAAGTCACAAACTGACTTCTGCTCCCAACTTTTCCTGTAAGTTGAGGACTTGACAAACTCATCGAGATGCCTTGACAACACACCCATACAAATGCGACATAATTCATTCTGCATCGAGTCCAACATCGCGAGTTATTTAATTATTTATCAATTCCGCACATTTGGTTCATTTCACTGCCTCACCTTTGACATTTGTATTTTTTTCAAAATCCCATTCTCCCTCATGTCACAACAGCGCAGCACGCTAGAGTCGTGTATGCGTGGTACAGCAAGGCTAACCTTTACTCTCATGCTTGGGTCTGCATGTTGGGACTTTCTACGCGGTCTTTGCCAGACTCCCTAGAAGCTCAGCTAATAAAACACAATATAATGGAATCTTCCCCATTAGCTAAAGGCACAGAAAATTGAGGCGGCTGTGAGAAATCCTGAAGCGCGCAAGTCCGGACTCGGAACTCTAGCATCCACCATCCGTTCATGTACGGTTCATACAAATACATCCGGTAGCCAGTCATCTCGTCCTTAACACAGCAGCTGGCACGAAGCGCGGTCTTACTCATCCCGCCTGTCATTCCTCCTCACTGTCTGGAGGAGTGTGCTCTTGATCACGCCATACAGTCCCCTACGCCATGTGCTCTAACCAGCCACATCCAGCACCCGTGCGGCCAGGCGCTGCCTCTTCACGCTCGACGGCCCTCCGTCACCCTCGCCGAATTCTCCGCGTTCATCTCGTCCTCAGAAAATGCAGAAAAGAGGACCTTCCGCCCCATCTTTTGAACAGGAGCTTAAGCAAACCGGGAACGGCGGGTGGGTTCTGGCCTATCCTAAAGCTCAAGCCACAAGCAGGGTGGGAGGGGAGGAATGACAGAGGAGTGACTCACAATGTCAATTCACATCTAATAAGCTGCTAAGCCAAAGACATACAAATAACTTTTTTCCCTTCAGTTCTTTCCTTCCTCCCCTTTTCCGTTTCCATTTTAATTACAGCTCTGCCATTGACTGCCACCGTACTGCTAACCCCAGGGGCAGCCAGTTCTCAGCATTATGTTCATAGTGACTAATACTTGTGCTGCTGTTCATATAGCCGTAAGGGGCTGCAGTCAGGGACCCGCCCCCCCAGTCTCTGTCCGACACAGTGCCTTTCTGCTTATTATTCACTTTCGAAAGAGACTTTATCGAGAAAGAGGGAAAAAAAAAAAAAAAAGAAAAGTCATGGTTGAGGTACCGACCAAAGCACAGAGCCTCCGGTGAACGGCAGTCTTTGCTCTCACAAGGTCAGCTTCTTATTCAGTAAACTACCCTTCTGTAGAGTAAAGGCATCACAGTCAGTCTGGTCTCAGATAGTAGCTGGAAACGCATTACAAAAACTACCTACTGCTGCTGCTTACAATGGCTGTCGACTCACAGCAGCTGCCAGTTCAGAAGGAGATCATGCAAATGGTAAGCTTTTCACACAAAGGCAGCAGGCGCATCCACAAAAGGGTGAGGCCTACCCTCCATGACCTTACAGGTACAGAAAACCAGGCTAGGTCATTGTGGGGGGGGGGGGGGGGGGGAATGACACGGCTGAAGAACAGGTAGCCCTGGTGCCCCATAATGCCCAGCTTACCGATTCTGGGCTTGAACCCTGGCTTGGTCTGTGTGTTTACATGTTCTTACTGTGTTTGTGTAGGTTTCCTTCAAGTGCTCTGGTTTCCACTCACACTGCATTAACATGCATTTCAGGTTGACCAGTCACTATGAATTACCCACAATGTGTGTGTACGCTCCGCTGTGTTGACAAGTAGATAAATGTTTTTAGTGTCATTGTAAGCAGCCTTGAACAAAGGCATCAGCTAAACAGAAGCTAATAATAATCACAACAATAAGAAGAAAAAGGATGGAAAACATCAAACTCATTTTTCGGAAAGGCAAGAATAAAAAGGATAGGAGGTCTGGAGTCTCAATGTTAGGACAGCACTAAAGGGGTTATCTGTAGGCAGTTCGAACTGCAGAACTGCAGAAAGCAAGACAAACCCAAAGACTGATGGGTCGGGGCCGAGGCCTTCGCACATCCCAGCCTCACAGTAGCAGCACAGTCAACCCTGGGGAAGGCAGGCAGACATAATGCAACTGTCTGCTAAAAGGGGAGTGCCTGTCCAACATCCAACGGTGGAAACAACACGGAGGCATTCGTTCTGGCAGCAGAAACAGAGAAACCACATGCAATCCTGAAGCTATACTGTGACCGTGGTACTTAACCCGAGTCACACTAACCGCCACCAGCTCAACCATCGAAACATTGTGCCAAACAACCTGGAAAGCCTAATTTCACCGAGAGGGGTCAAGCTTTCAGCCCTAAAAACCCCTTCATTTAAACAGAGGACAATGCCGACATGTTGCGTAGACCATTGTTTACAAGGTGGCGCTCATTTCCGGCACCGAGCGTTCGATCACACGGTCCACTGAGCCTTTGGCACATGTTTTCCTGCCGATCCCAGCCGTTGGGCTACAGGACAAAGGCCAAGCAGCCAACAGATCTGCACCCGGCCAGACCAGAGATGTGGTCTCCATCTTGCACAACACGCTCTCGCACCACTTGGCTGCCTCAGAGGAAGGGAGATGGACCACTAAGAGCAACAACCAACTCAAAAACTGTCAAGAAACTGAAATGAGCTGTTTGGCGCTTCTGGTTCCCACAAGGCAACAAAATCAGTTAAGCATACAAAAACAAATTGAGGTGTCATTGTTCTGACTTTTCCAAGCTAAATCCTTAATCTCTGCATTCCTGGGCTCCCTGCTGATAAATCAAGCATTTTCCAAACCAATACAGAAGGTGTCGGTTACGACAACAGCGGCAGAAGAATTACACGCAGCCGAGTCAAGTAACTGCGACCGGGGCGTTTTCGCACCAGGCGGGCAGGCGGCCAGCTGGACGGCACAGCGGCCGCTTCTACGTCTGCTCAGCAACTTTATCTCCTGCCTCTTCGCAGTGTCCATCTCTGGCACCCGAGGCTAAAGATGTAGCGCGCAGAGGAGACGGGAGAGTGGGCAAATGTCTGGCGAGCGGGAGGAGGAGTACAGCGTCCTGCTCTTCAGCACCGGCCAAGCGGGAGGCCCACAAAGAGGTCCGACCCAAAACTCATTCGGGACCTCCTGTATGCTCAAAATAGGGTTCCGATCGACAAAAGGTATCCTTTGTCTAACGTAGCACAGCGGCACTTTTGACTCGGGCTCCTGGCGAGGGCATTTTTGGTGTCACCATGCACAACTGTACCCCAAGCCACAACATTTTACCTGACCCAATGGTGGCAACCTGGCCATTTTCACACTGAAGCCAGCAACTGTACCTGTATAGCAGCTTGGAAACTGTATAAATGTAATACAAACAACAAATTGGTCCGTACGCTGGGTGTAAAAAGAAATTTGGCTTTGTTAAGCAGGAGCAAACCTGCATTTCCATATTTCAATTGTGTGGAGCCGCAGGTAGTGTGGGACCCTGGTTGGAATCTCACCTCCTGCTTAAGTAGCCTTGTATTTACTGTTAAAATAAATAAATAAATAAATAAATAAATCCACACAAATAAAAAATTACCCAGCCATATAAGCGGGTAAATATTGCTAGTTGCTTTGGAAAAAAGCATGAGATAAATAAATAAAATTAAATGGCCAATTGTATACCACATTTTTTCAGAACACCCAATGCTGGATGACAGCAGAATTCTGGCTGGCAGGTGATAACGTTCCTGTTTTTTTTTTTTCCCCCCCGGATGGGCCACCGATACAGAGCTGTGCCCACAGGCCCATCCGGGCACCGGGGATACCGAGAACTGCTGGGGAAAGACTGGATCGCAGAACTGACAAATGAGCAACAGCAACTGGGATTGCTGCCGCCGGCTATGAGGGGCGCTGCTGCAAAACGGCACAAATAAACCTCGATTAAGGGTGTAGGAAAGGCAGGTACAAGTAGGGACACTACGAACAAAAGGTCCATCTACAACCGAAATCTTCGATGGGTGGCCTGTTAATTCGGGAATAACAAGTCCAGAAATGAGACAGCAGACTGCAGATCCCAGGATCACCCAGATCCAGCAGATTGCGTGTGCTTATCAATAGGACACCGGCTTCAAGTCCACAAGCGTATCTGTGTCTGTTTCCTGCCTAAATGATACCCAAACTCCCAGCTTGCCTCTGTAAACCAACAGCACTCTCCCTCCACCCTGGCTTCCTCACACCCGGCTCTCTCGACTTGCGTCATCAAAAGGTGCTGTGGCAGCCGTGGGCGGACAGAGTTGCAGCATCACAGCTGATCACTTGTGATCCGAACCCGGGAAGGAAGAGGAGCGGCCCCGATCGGCGCCTTCGCTGTCAGGACCAATTGGGCCGTGTTGATCTTATTTTTTTTTTTTTTAATTTTATCGCTTAAAATCAAAGCCTCTCCGTGACCTCTTCAATGTTACACGCACTGTGAAACACTGATGCTATCCACCGCTTTCATCTGCTCGATTTCACCATCAAAAGATATTGACTCTCAGATTCCCCTGGTTTTCTACTCCGTTCTCCTTGTACCTTAACTACCTTGATATTTATCAAGAGCCTTGTTTAAAAAAAAAAAAAAAAAAAAAATTTTAAAAAGCTGAAAAAGACACTGCAATGAATATGTGTGCAGAAATAAATACAAATACGTGCAATATAAATATACATGACATCCATTCATTTTGAAGTCAGAGCTCAGCCTCTTTAACCATTCATACAGCCATAAATTATGAATGCATTTCTGAAGAACGTGCAGCCCACGCAGTCTTTGCAAGACCACACTTCCCAAGGAAAATGCACCCCCACCCATCCACCCATCCTACCCATGCGCACACCTCGCCTTCACCACACCTCACCCCTCAACTAGCAGCCCAAAGGCAGAGTTGAGTCAATTCTACAGTTTCACACCTGCCTTTCGGGTGCTCAAGGTCATGCTGGTTCATCTATGGACAGTAAAAATGTTGCATCAACCTCAACTTTCCTTCACAACCCTAAAATGGTTTTTTTCCCCTTCCACAGTAGCACATCACCTTCTCGCACGCCACTAGCAAAACACCAATCCAACATGCTCAACTAGGGCAGTGGGGGGGGGGGGTGTCATGAGAAATAACACACAGCAATAAGCTAAGAATTTTGTTCTCATTACAGGTACCCTTGGACAGAAGCACGCAAAGAGTTGGTTTCCTTCCTGGCCCTCAACGGGACCCTGTTAAACGGCACCATTTGATTTTTACATCCATCAGGCAGGCAACTTTAAAAAGGGAAGGAAAACCCTGCCAAAGAACACAGGGAGGAACACAAGGGAGACCCACAGGCTCGGAAGAAGCAGACCATCCTGGTAGTCAGAACAGCAAAGAAAGTAAAGGAAATAAACCAAGAGGGATGTTCGGGTCTGTTGGATATAGAATGGGGGTGTAACACGATTATACACCCCCTCCTCAATATTTACACACAAAAAAAAAAATGAAGGGTGCGAAGCAGGAAAGAAAAAGGGATTACTCTCATGTGACAATCGTGACTTTTATGTACACCTTTCCAAAAAGCTTGTCTGCTAATGGGATTATCAGGTCTACCAAAACACCTCGCTGGTCCACTGACCTTGTGCGCCACGTTCCGGGCTCTGAAGAGCCGCATGCTTCTTACATCACCCAGTAATACCGTGTCGTAACTGGATAAAGAAGAACAACAAGAAGAAGGAGAAGAAAGAAAAAAAAAAATCCCAGGCCCTGGAAGCCACCTCGGCCTTGCGTGCATTTTATTATAACAATAATGACAGGTAACAGAAGACGGTATCTGAAAAGACATTTCAGGCCTTCCCCGGAACCACAGTAATGCACGTGGATGTTCAAAACTCCCAGAAAGCGGAGTCCTTCCTTCCAGCAAAAAAAAAAAAAAACCAAGCATCCCCGGAGTCCGCAAGCCGTGCCCTGCGGTGCCGGCGTTCCCCGTCGCCTTGCGCGAGGCCTCATAAGCAACTTTCAGCAGGGAAATAAGTTATAGTTCAGCCCCAAGTACTGCTTTCTTGCCTCTCGACGGGGGGTCTCGCAATCCATCCGTACAGGACCCCCGTGCATGCCGGATTTCGCTTCAAACCCTCAATTATGGTTAGCATAGTTAATTCCCCAAATGTGTGTGAAATGACAGAGCAAGAATGTGTGTGGCTAAATAATGGGCTAATTGGACCGATTAAGCCATATCGACCAGCGGGAACAAAAGCCGCCGTGCACAACCGCCGCCCACCCGGGGGGCGCAAGACTCTTCGCATTGTTTCCAGAAGAATATCGGTTCCGCTCCAGTTACGGAAACGCACCGTACGCTCCGGTTAAAATATTCCGGCAGGACCACCCAGGCCCAACCGCGGACCTCTTCGCTCGCTTCCTTTTTCACGCGCTTTGGTCGGGCGCGGAAACCGAAGCCCGGAAGGCGTCTAGGGGTTGCGCTCTTAACCCGAGCTACTTTTCGAACACCGCATCGGCAAAATATTTAGCAACATTATTATTTCCGCTCGAAAATAATCCAAAGGTCCAAATCGAACGGCAGGTATTAGCGCGAACTATTTATTACCAGGCGGGTTTAAGCGCAACGTATTATTAGCTGGCAACTGTTGAGCACTAAAGCGGATTGTTTATTCATAGTTAATTGATGAAAATAAAGGGAATTATTAAGGAAAACAATGGGACACCACAATACAATTAAATGAGTCATACAAGCAGCGCTTTTAAACACAATAAGCCACCATTTTAAGGCAGGAGTTAACAGGTAGCAATTTCGTTCGGCTAGAAATCGTTCCGACGTTTGCGACGCCCGTCATCTCATTTTCGCTGCCAACATAATGGTGTCATATTAAGAATGCCGTTTCGTTCAGCGTTGCGTCAAACGGTGGCTTGACCGCAACCGGAGGAAAGGATTTTGAGTAAAGCGTACAAGCGGATGGCATTCGGAGTTGGAAAATGAGGTTTTTGGGGAAGAAGCTGACACCCTGCTGTACACTCCAAACCCCAGCCAGGGTGGATCTACACAGAGTGGATTTATGCTGCTTATCAGAAGTCATCGGGCTGTCGGGATAGTAGACATCAGTACTGACGCGCGCGTGCGCCCACCTCGGGACCCAAACCTCAAGTAAATTCCAACAACAGCATCCCCAGCATCACGGGGATGCGGGTTCAGTCAGGTGGCCTGGTGCAGAATACCATGGCAGCGACGCCCTTGCTGCATCACACAGACACTTTGCTCCCCTCTCAGGTTAAAACGCGGCTCCTTCTTCGCAAGTTTATTCTAAAATAGAGCAGATACCTTTGTTAAGGAGGAAAAACGAAATCAGTTCAAAACATGCTGCAAGACAGTGAGAAAGCTAAACTGTGTGAAAATGAAATCTTGTGGTTTTCTTCACGAACCTGCAATAATCCAATGTACACAGCAGAGGCTCCGCTCCTTGCAAGCAGGACAGCAGCTCTCATAAATGGTCATCATAAATACAGCAGCCATGCAATTTTGTTCTTAGCAAAACGGTCTCAAATGTGGTGTCGGTCCAGAAAACACAAGACTTGATGAACTTATCAGTCACCACCAACACCTGATCAAGACATTGTTGTGCACTGTGGGGCAAAGCTGAAGATGAGTCGTAGATAAAGAAAGTAGCTGCGAGCAACATTATGAGTCAGCAGGTGGATGAGAAAGGACCACAGAGCTGGCTCGGTCCACAGACAACCCTCACAGCCTTGTCAAATGGATTTTAGAGCCGCAAGAAGCACAAGAGGTGGCCACACGAACGTGTGCGCACGTGTTGACGGCTCCTCGGTGTTGGACCAGGTTGTTCAGCTACGACTCACTGGTCCAGGGAGTCTCGCTTTACATCCAGTAGCATAGAATTTCTACCTGCCTAAGAGGGGTATCTCACAGTACATCTTGTGGACCGATCCAAATGCGCTGATCATGACAACAGGGGTTCAGAAGCACCAACCCCAAGTTATCGACTTTCCAAGAGCTTCAGTTAGCTGCGGTAAAGAAAAGAAAGGCACCTACCAGCAGCAATTTTAGCCACGATGAAAACAAAGTACAGCAAAAGGTTTCAAACCCCCAGCACTTCCTTCCCACCCAGCCAGAAGCTGAGGGGCCCACTTCCTACCTGCTCGCATTTTTTCCATTCCACTATTACTCATTTGCGATATTTCCAGCACATGCAAAGCTCACAAACTGGAAACGTAAATATAAAAAACAGCGTGAACGCAAAACAAGTTATAATCCGAGTTTTTTCATTGCTACTTGTAATAACTGAGTACTCAAACATCTCCTTCCTAGAGCGCTAGCCTACCTTGCCATATATGTATTTCTGACATACTAAATACTCATTGCACGGGGCACCAATTTGGCATCAAGTACATATTCTCTGTAACTCACGTCCACAAACTCGGCCACCACCTCTGTGCAGGTCGAGGGAGCGGTCAGACATCACAGTGCCCCGTCCTCTTTCAGCCAACCACAGCGCGTGCATTCCGAGGCAGGCTTGCCGACAGGGGGGTTATTCCTGGAGAGACCTGTGTTCAGCACAGACTCCTATTTTTATTGGCACACATCATTCATTACCCACCCCAAAAGAAAAAAAAAAAAAAAAGTCACGTGTCAGGCCAACACCCGAATGCTGGGAGCAATAGCTAAGCCTTGTAACTCTCAATTGGAGGAACCGTTCATAACTGTAACAAGGAAAGCCAGTGACCATAGAACATAAATCAAAGTTTTTCACCGAATCTGACAATTACTGTAACTTCATTTGTAGTTTGGATGGGAAGGGTTAGAGCAAAACAACGTGGGTTATTAGGATGCAAAGCAACATTTACTTTGACAGTTTTTACTCGTACTTAACGCTCACAAAGAACTTCTTTTTACTGGCGTGTTCTGAATATGGCTCGTGCGACAGCAAGCGTCCTAGCCCGAGTTCCACACCAGCGTGAGTGTCATGATAAAGACACCAGAACGTGCACCAGGGGACATCAACAGTTGAATCCTCAAAGCAATTTGTTTATCACAGGGACATAGAAGCTTTGGACAATAGAAGCACAGTGACAGAAAGGCTAACAGCTGGAGTAGGTGAGGTCCACGCCCACCCTACTGACCCCTGCAGTGAGAGCTGTAAAGCATGGTAGCCCCCTGTTGTGAAGAGCCCCATCAAAGATAAGACAGGCCTACCGGGTGGGGAGAGGGGTTGGGGGACACGGCTTCGGGGTCACACGGCGCAACATCTGTACAAAGGATGCTTCTCCCTTTCGTAGCCCAAAAAGCACCAACGAGAGCACAAGCTTACTGATATTTATTCATTCATCCGATTCTTTTTTCCAAAGCAACTTACACATTAAGCTTCTTACAGTGATTTAACCATTTATGCAGCTGACTAATTTTTACTGGAGAATTTCAGATAAGTACATTGCTCAACGCTACTACAGCAGCATTTGAACCTGGGTCCTTCTGTAAGGCAGCTACCCTGACCACCGCCTGCTTGAAGACGGGGGTGTGCGGGAGTCAACTGAGGGGTTGAATCCAACGGAATTGGAATGGAATTCCTTTAACAACCGTATTCTGTAAGCAGCCGACGCGATAACCCGACCAAATATTTCCATTTGTAAACGACAAAAGGTCCGAAGCTGCACATCTGTGGCTCGACATCCAGCACGTGGGTGTGGCAGGGTTTGAAGAAAAACTAAGTGCTGGTACTTCCTTTATCAGCATGTGGCTGTGTATATTGATCAGTATCAGAAAACAAAGACTTAACTTTTGAATTTTCTGCAGCAAAGGACATATCGGCAGACAACGCCGATGCGTACAGCTTGCGCAAAGGCAGGAAAGGAACACTTGCAGGGTAACTTGGTGCACCCTGGCTGCCGAACCGCGGCTTTGAGGGCCATTATGAATCATTGGCAGCTATTACGGCGATCTTCTGCTAGGAGAGCAGCTCAGCCAGAGGATCTGCTTGTTCGGGGGTAGAAAACAGTAGCGAGAGCTTAGAAGTGCTGCTACTTCAAAAAAAGTGCCGGTACTCAAAAGATCAAAATGCTGAAATGCTGCCATCGCGTAGCGCCGAGTACCGCCGGGCGCCGGCCCACAGCAGGGATCGCACTCAGAATCCTGCCGGCACGTCCGCCCAGGGACAGCTCTGGACCATCCGTACAGAGATAAGTTGTTGTTGGGAAAGGATACACGGTGGGGCAGGGGGTTTCTCAGACAGCCGTCATCTGTACCGCATCGTTCCTATTCCAGCCGCAATGAAACAAAAATGAATGATGTGTGACAAGTGCAGGAACGGTCCAGTCGCAGAGATGACACGGCTCGAAAGTGCATTTATGCCAAGTTGCATCTGCGTCTCGCCGAAAACACAGACGTGGACATCGGGGTTTGGGCACGACAGAATCCCTCTCCCTACAAAGCCTAGACCATAACAAGTGGTGGGGGCACACATTTAAAGAGGAAATGGTTTGTGCTTCCACCAAAACACAATAACATCACAGGCACAACCAAGGCATTCAGCCTGGTGTGTGTTTGTGCAAAATTCCTATTGATAATTTTGGCCACCCAACAGCTGAGAAGTTGTCACAAGGCTTCTCCAAGATGGTTAAGATTTTCTGAAAATTGGGTGGCTAAAGGATTGTTCTCACTCTCTCTCTCTCGTTCACACACACACACAAAGGAGGAAGACGGACTTTCTGCCTCGGCTGACTGTATGACAGTGCGGGGGCGGGACGGGTGCAGATGGTCGAACAAAACACACACATTCACACTGTGTCGCCGAGCTCACATCCTCATTCAATGGACGTGTGTGTGTGCGTGTGTGTGTGTAGGGGGGGGGGGGTGCCAGCCTCTCCCCGCATCTCGCTTTCCTCCCGCCTCCCGCCTGAGCAGCGCACGGCCGCGGTGCAGACACGGAGACGCACGCTCGCCGTCCGGCTACTTCCTCGCCGCATTTCGTCTCCTCCTTTCCGCGTTTTTCTTCAACGTCTACGTCGCTCGCTCTGCCTCCAAGTAGGCAAGGGACCGAAGGGCTCTGTTAACGGGATTCCGTCCGACACAACCGCACGGATTAAAGACACAAAACATCCCCCGTTTGTGAAAACGCTGCCGTCGAAGCTGCGCGCAGGGAACGCGATTTCGCGACCAGTTTAGACGGCTTTGCGGCGTTTCCGTCTTTTAAAAGCCAACGGCGGGCTGGACTAACGCGACCGAGAAGCTTCGCCGGGTTTCCGCCACTCCGTGGCCCGTTTGTCGCCCCGCCACAACTCGGGGTTTCCTCGGCGAACCGCGGCTATTTTGGCGGACGTCAAAGTTGAAGCATCGCGTCGTGCTGCGAGGAGGGGCAAAGGCGCGCCGCCGGAGGACTTAACACGCCGTTAAAGTACAAGAACGGAACCCGTCAGCGTTCAGCTACACATGCAGCGCGCAGTCACATGCACACATGCAGTCAGGGAGCTCTGATCCGTTCCGGTCCGGTTCGGCACGGAGCTGCCCATCCAGCTAGCAGTGTTAGCCACCAGCGAGCTCTGTCACCTCTGGACCGAGCGGAGCCCAGCCAGCGGCGTGTGTGCTTCAAACTGCGGAGCCTACATGAACGCATGGCCATTTTTGTTAGTTGCGCTCTGGAGTTCCTTTTCAATCGTAATCTTTCCTTTCCCCTTTACCTTGCGCCTCCTGGTCTCGGCGGTTCCGCTCCACACAAAGCACTGGTAAATGACCCGTAGATTCTGCTTCCAATTGTCCACCTTGAAGCTGCTCACATGGGAGCACCCGGCCGGACTCATGTCAGAAAGGACATCCAGCGGAGCTCCTCGGCCGGGAGCCGCACTCCTCCCTGATGCCCGTGCGGGGGAATTAGCTAGCTTAGCCGCACAGACACGACTCGGCTTTGAAACGAACCCAGCCGGGGCTCAATCCAGGCTGCGTTCGCCGCACACGGACCATCCGCTTTTCCCTTTTCTTCAGGCCAGCCTCGGCGCGTCTCTTTAAACGTCCGCCCCGCCTGCTCGTCCACTCTTCCGATTATCGCTGCTATTATTATTTATATCATTATCATTATTATTATTATTATTATTACTGTATTTCCTAATGATCGGTGGGGCAACCCGACGGAACACGGCGAGCCCTGCAAGGCCCGCCCTGCGCTCGCTCAGATTTGCGAAGGCAAGAAAGTATCCAACCATCTGGCGACTCGCGTGGGAGTCGTTTCCCGTTACGGACACGCCCATGTGCGGTAAATATGCGCCCGCGATTGGCTGCGCCACACGCCTTTCCGCAGAGGCGGGCGGGCCTTGGGGGCTTTCGGCGCTGCGATTGGCCCAAGGGGAACTACGCGCTGGCGGTGTCAATACGGCAGGAGCCACCAGTAGCTCGAACGCGTGAATGGCTGCAAGAATGAAAGGAAAAGCTCGTTTAATCTACGATCTCGCCGCTTTTAGCCAGAACACGAGTCCAGCGCGGCGCTTTCAAATCCGGTTCGACGGCAGAGGGGCGATCCCCGACTAATCCGCCTTTTCGGCTTGTTTATTTCAAGTTCCTGATTGTTGCGGCGGGGGGTGCGTCACTTCCGATCGCAGTTGGCGTCCCCGGTTCCCCCGTACGCGGAGATCGCGGCGCTCACAACAATGCCCCAGGGCGTGCCGGGAGCTTCGGCTGCGCAGCGCCGACCCGTCTGCGCACCTGACGAGTTGAAGGCGAAGGCAGGGCAGCGCAAGGGAGGAAAAAGTGCCACGCAGGCGCTGTGGAGCCGCCCACCCGGCACCGTCCCATCGCCGCCGAGTTCGCGCATCGAAAATAACAGCGAATTAAACGGATACGGGGGGGGGGGAGACACAAAATCAACCCCGAGAGTTTTAAAGACGCTTATTCTCCCAGTGTCGCCAGCCAACAGAACGCAAAAGAGATGCTGCTGCAAGAAATTACTCGAACGTAACCTAAAATGTTCGTAAAGCCCCAAATAGCGTCGAAGGCGAACGTTTCGCAATTCATTCATAAATTGGGAGCGCCATCTAGTGGACGAGCGTCTCATTGCACTTCCCTACTTGTAGAACAAAAGCTTGTGGCATCCATGCGGAACAAACAAAAAAAAATTCCTTCATATTTAAACACCGCGTTCAAAAGCAGAATAAAACATTCAGCTGCTTTCAAGAAAGGTCCACTTTTTAATTTTTGCTAATGGAACAATGCTTCTTCCACAATGATGAATAAAAAATGTTTTTACTCCCAACATACGAATTCAATAAATTATCGCAGGCTCAATTTGTTTTTTCATCTGTTGAGAAAAAGTGTCTTCCCAGAAGGACCTGATCCGAGGCACAAATTTCCGCAAGAAACTTCAAGAAAAATTGAACGTCTTGCTTCCGACATCATCATCTTGTGATCCCATACTCTGAAATTAAAACATGTGAAATACAACAGTAAACAAAAAAATAAGCATTATTTTTAGCTCAGAGATGAGATACTCTGGAATGAGCTGTTTAATCTTAATTCGATCAATAAAAATATTAAGCGGACACAGACTTAAGTACACAGGTATTAAACCTTGGACTTTGTTAAACACTATGGCCAATAAAAACATGCAATTGCTAACACAATCGTCATGTTATACCTTCTGCACAAACTGAGGGTTTATTGTTATCTCTCGATCCATGGACTTTAGTTTGTCGTTCAGTTCCACACACTTCAGCATCTGTACAGAACAACAACTTGCACGGTGAAATCCAGCTCTTCAGCTCCCCTTCATACACAACTGTTGAAGGGGACATCAAGTCTTAAAGAACAAACAGCTCGGGTGGAAGTATAAGAAATATTGTAAATAAGCCGGGGGTAACACAACGTCTCAGATAAAGGCAAGAAACTGACATCATCTATGTCAAGATCAAGCACGAACGATGTGAACAGTGTGTAAACTCAACTTTCTAAACTGGTCTTCTTGACCAGAAACCCCAACCACATCCCCAGGAAGCATTCAGACACGAGTGGTATGGATGATGCAATCAACCAAACTTTAGGGAACTGCCAAGGATTCGTGTGGGGTTACTGATGTCCCGTATGGGGAACTGAACCCATCCTAGCCTAACGGCCACAGATTTTGGAGTACCCTAGACAACATGTGACAAGCAGTTTGCAAAAAAAAGTAACTTCTGTTGCATGTTACCGGAACGACTGAAAGTAAACCCCTGTTTTATACTCCATTTTGAATACCACTAAATTAAAAGTATGGGGGCTCTACATACGTAACTGTCCAGTAGTTTTTGGACAGCATCCTACCTCTTCATCAATTTTGTGGAGCATCACAGGGTTGTTATATTTCTCTGGGTTGTCATGGAAATTGACCATTCCATCTTGCTGGCTGATAGTGGCATAAATCTCACCATCTTCAATCTGGAAAAGTAGGAGTAGGAATTTGAATTTAATTCAATTGTCACAACATCCGATGAAGAGTAAAACACCTTTATTCCCCCCAATGGAAAGAAACTGTTTTGAAAACAAATTTTTAATACCTTTCAATAAAATACCAACTACAGTATAAGACTTGGAACAGAAATACACTCCTCTCAAATCACACATATTACGTAGTTTGTGCTCAGGTGCAGTCTTGGTTTCTGTCCAAATATAAGGGATGCTCTTACCATGTGTAGGACGTACTTTTCAGCCTCCTGTCGGCTGGACAGCTGTACTCGATTTGCCATGTCTTGTAAAGACAGTGTTAGAAATGTCTGCAAAGAGAAAGGGGGGTTATTATTTATGGGCAATTTGAGTTTTTCAAGTACTAAAATCAACTACTTATTTAAAGAAAAAAAAAGACATTTCTTCTCCAATTCCTTTGATAGTTATTTGCACAGGTCTCTTGTTCAAATAATGATATAATATTTCTACATCTTATATATCTTAACAATATTGTCAGGTGACAAGAACACAGATCTCAGCTAAACTGAAACATTTCTTTGACACACGCAGGGAATCATCCAGTGTTTATTAACACATTGTTTAGTTTTACCGAAGCACCATGTATGTTTACACCTTTGTATGGTACATCATTTACTGGAGCTGTTACAAGATGTTAACAATGCTCTAGCAGGAGTGGTTCTAAAACAGGAACACTTAGGCTACATTTTTGCGCAGTTAACCACTATTGTGCCTCCTGCCATCAGCATCACCAGAGTTCCTCTCGGATACGTGCCTCCGGGTTGTTGTCTAACCTTTGTTAGCCTTTGGATGTTCTTCTTGTACAGGGAGGAGAGGCACTGCTCGACCAAGCCAGTGTTGCTGTCTCTCATGAACGTCTCGGCATGCTTGTTGGCCACATTGCGCAGGTCCACCGGGCTGTTTGTGGCATACACCTGTGCAAGTTCATGGTAGCCATTGCTCAGGGGCTGGGTGGGAAAAGCACATTTTCAACTGTTAAAGGGACATCTGTGCAACTGGACCTGTAACACAGCTACAAGTTCAAACCTCAGCAAGGCCACTTCCTGTCAAGGATCATAAGTTCCCATCATTTAGATTATTCTTTACCTTTTGTCAGCTCTAATCATACTACGTCACACCCTTTCACATCTAAAATAAATATCCGACTGCGTAAATGAATACAGAATAATACAAGTCGCTGCAGAATACTTGGTTGATTTAGGTAAGGCAGTGGTGTTGGATTCTTTTGTTCCCGGAAAGACAGATTTTGCGATAAAACATTATTCGTCCCCTCACCTTAATGAAGCGCCCCACAACCTGAGATGTGTATTTGGGAAGCTGCTGTATTTTTCCATGCAAAATCAGAGACACCAGAATATGCTTCTTGTATGCCTCCAACATAATGTGACTGACCGCCATGGCCGGAGCAGTTATAGCCTGAGGAAAGAAAAAAATATGACATCATAAATCAATATACAGTGACCAGGATGGAGTCATTAATGATGATGGATGAATATTACATACAATATTTTAGATGTTTTTATATATATTGTTACAGTTCTTGTTTTTTTTTCTGGTGGGGAACTGTCGTGTTCCTGTTCGCGCGGTCTCTCCATAGGGGTTCGATGTTTGACAGGTCCGTCAGAGCCAGGATTGGTCTGTCGGTGGATGACGTCACCCCTGCAAGCATTTATCTGCACGGACCCCCATGGAGGCAGCGGCAACAGCTTAGTCTTGGTCGTATTTTCTGGCATTCTATGTCTAGTGGGGGATTTTGCTGTTTGCCCTTACTTGTACAGTGTTGGCACCAGGGAGTGTACAACCCTTGATGTACCTGGTGCTAACACTTAGCAATCTTTTGTACTCACAACTGCATTAAAACAACAGGCAAAGTGGCAGTCTCCCACCCTTGTATTGGTTTGGTGATTTCTGCAGTGGAGGACGACTGGGCTTGAGTTTGTCATTTGATTTCTTTCCTTTTCGTGGCCCAGGTCGGGATGACTGTTTTGTTCTGTTGTTGTTTTTGAGTTGGGAACCGCCTATATTCTGTAAAACTGTTTGGAGCCTGGTTCTGGTTTTTGTTTGTTTGTATATGTGTCTGTATATAATTCCATCACTCCCCACTGTAAATAAATTACACTTGGTCACTGTTAAACTGTATAACTGTGCCGTGTATCGGGTTCATTGTTGAAGGGGGTTCTCCCCTACCACCTACATTTTCTTCCAAAAATGCTACGATCCTCAATGTTGGTCCCCAGCTAACGAAAGTTTAGTCAAGAATCTTATATATATATATATATATATATATATATATATATATATATATATATATATATATATATATATATATATATATATATATCTCATAAACCTTTCAACTGAAAGTTCCAAAACAATTATTATGTGGGAAAATTTACTGTGGAAAAGTACACACACAAAAAAAAAAAAACTTCATTAAGTCCTAAATTAAAATTAAACTGTGCATAATTTGACAGCGACAGGCAGTTTGGACATTTTCTACCTGTTCATAAAAATACAGTGCTCTTTCAAAGTTCTTCAGTCCTGTGTGGATCATTCCTCCATAGTAGTAGTAACACAGAAAGTGCTTGGTATCATAGGCGCCATTTTCGCTGCAGATGTCCATTATGTCCAAGTCCAGATACGGGAGGGCGGGCTTGAAGCACTTTGCTAGCAAGCATAGCTATCCATTGTCACAAGCAACAGAACATGGTTACTGCACACATCAGTGGTCAACACATTGTAATCTATGCCCATTTATTAGTTAGGTGATGCTTATACCAAAAATTATTCTTTAATTACATTACCATTTTGACAACCAAGAATGCACTACAAAAATGAGGACAAAGTACTTTTGTGAATCATACAGCAGCAGAACCTGGTACTCAAACACAGCTTTCCAGTAATAATTTCACTTACTATCTTTTCACTCACATAAAAAATAAATATACTGCTTACCTGGCACAGATCTGCATGAACTGAGGTAAGCTGACTTGAACTCATCTGCATTTTGTCTATTGCCTGCCTGAGTACATTAATCCCTCTCAGTGGCTGTGGAGAAAAGAAAAATAAATATGTTAAAACCTTGGAAAATGTATGTAGAAAGACACTCAGAGAAGATGGCACACTTTTGTGGCCGAAGACTGAACTAGTCAATTTGAATCTGAAGATCCTGTACAAGATAACCAAAGATATAATTTATAAGGCTCAGAATGTTAGAGTGAGAAAAGAATAAAGAAAAAAGTTGAAGCATTCTTGCCTGTTTTCTTTCCACCAAGGCAGTTGTCAACTGATGGCAAAGGCCAGCAACTGTGAGGATGAGAAAGACCATATTCATAAGCATGACAAGCTTTGGCACTTCACAGTCTGCATGAATTCTCAATTGGAAATCCAGACTCACACGTGTCTGTGGCACATCGTATGTGCTCCCCATTACAGGTGCTGATAAAGAGCTGGACTTGAGAAAACAGCGTTTCAAAGTCAGGGATGTTTGGCATGGAACACTTTACAAATCTGTATGAAGGAGACAGCATTTTAAAAATTCAAATATCTGCATTCTGAATGGTTCCAAGACAGTTACATTTTTTATTCGCTACTGACAGCTGCATACTTTTGACATTACTCTTCACAATGGTTAATTTACTGCAGCCACACGGGGCTTTTTAAACTTTGTCAGATGATGCATTGAACAAAAAAACTGAATCAATAAACTCAGTGGTTTACAGTCTTGGTACAGATGGGTTGGATGTAAGAAAGTTTTTGCTACTTACACATATAGAATTTCAAATAAACTAAACATTAGGATCCCAATAAACATTTTAAAGCTGGCATAAAAACCTGAAAAGGCATAGCTGGTAACTGCTGGAGCAGCAGCTTAAGGTTAGTACACGCCTCCTGGGTCCTATGAGCACTCACAGCACTGCCAGAACCCCCAGGGAGTGCTCCTGAATATCCAAGGCCCCCAGTACAGTGTCCAGATGAGGCAGGTTCTTGGCCAGCAATTCCCCACTCTTGCTGATGAGTTCACACAGCTGTGTCATTTGACCTACAGGGCCAGGGGAAAAATTAGTTTTTAACTTAATACAGTGTTTACAGTTGATTCTTATTATTAGTAATAATGATAATAATAATAAACTTATATGCTGAAAGTAAGACAATAACAGGGGAATGAAGTCAATAGGCAAGAGGTATTTAAAAAAGGAGACAGATGGTGGCGATCAGCAATTAAATGCTGGAGCTTTTTGTTCTTTACCTTTAGTAAGACAGACAGGTATGAGTGTATGAATGAAATATAGCAGTGCACAAAGTGTGAAGTGTACTCAGTCATATGTACTATATTTTTTCAGGTGGTCAGGGGTTATAAGAGGAAGAGGATCCTTGGAACACCTTCTCAGCAGCTGCCCAAAGGCCCTTGGAGGTGGGTGCTACCGCTGGCGCCATGACCAGGTGCTAAAGTCAATTGCTGATAGCGTAGCCACAGCCATTAACAACTCCAAGGGCTACCATCAGCTGAAGAAAGTCGCCTTCCTGAGAGCCGGAGAGAAACCCTGCCTACAAGTTGGATTAAAAGCTGGTCTCCTCACCACAGCCAGCGACTAACGTATGGAAGTGGACTTGGGCAGGATGCTAAAGTTCCCAGCCTCGATAACACCATCACGGCTGCGGCCAGACATGCTCACCATTTCAGAATCCATCGATCAACTGATTATGCTAGAGTTGACGGTGCCATGGGAAGAGCATATAGACGAGGCCAATGAGAGAAGGCGTGCTACGTATTAGGAGCTTGTAGGCGTGTGCTGAAAGAAAGGCTGGCGGACGTGATGTGAACCTGTGGAGGTGGGCTGCCGGAGTTTTGCAGGGCGTTCACTCTGCAAAGCATTTACAATGCTGGACATAACTGGGAAGCCACTAGACTAGACAACTGAAGCCGCAGAGAAAGCCACCAGGTGGCTTTGGATTAGGAGGGCGGATCCGTGGGTGAATGCTGCTGGGACGCAAGTTGGGGTCTGATAAACCTCGGCGGGGTCCCCTGAGAGGGGGTGTCTCATGTCGAAAGACCCAAAACAGCCGATGACCCCAGGTTACATCACTGATGATCTGTTCCAGTGCATCCAAGAAATGTATCTGTTATCCTATAAAGTTTGATTCCCCGGACAGAAACAGTTGTCTGCAGCTGATTTAGATTCATTCCTGGCTATGATCGATGACAACGTAATAAACTGGGGAGCAGAAACACTGCCATGTGTCGCACCCTTAGGGCCTGAATCCACTTCAAACTCCCACAGGTATTTGGTACGGCCACGCGAAATACTGACAGGTTTCAAAGCCAATGAAAACAGCCCTTGACCTGCTACAGCCAATCACAAGCGAGTAAGGGCGTGACTGCCAACATTCCCTCGAAACACACTCTCGAGGAAAACAAAAAAGTGAATTGTCCAGTAAGAGAAAGTGAGCGCTCATTTTAAAGCCATATTTTAACGTGACAAAAAAAAAATCACATTACATCGTGTTAAAGCTGTTCGCCTGAGTCAAGTCACCCCAGCGCAAATTAAACAACAGAAATGTTTAAAAAAATGTGCAGTGCGTGTATTCGCGTTAGAAGTCTCTGGATAAGTCGGTAACAACGCTACTTTTCCGGCGAACATGAGGTACTGAGGAATGCACTGAACGCCCACCTTGCGCAGAAAGTTGCCGTACGTCGTCGACGAACTGCTCCAAGGCCGAAGCCATGTTTTGTCGCTTCCACGACCCTCGTCCAGCCAGTTTTCATTCAGTTGCCGAGGAGGAGCCCGCGCGATCGAAGGGGCGGACAGCCGCCACCGAACTCAAGCATCGCGAGACTCTGCGAGATTTCTGCCAACGGCGTCGCACGTCAACGACAAGAAGCGCCTTAACACTTTTTTTCTCCTCCAGCGCTGCTACTAAGCCGCTTCTCCGTCTCCACACTTTTTTTTTGTTGAAACTTTAACGTCTAAGTCATTTTATTCTCTGAGGTGTATTGGCAAAAATTAAGAAACTTGACTTAATTACTTAACTTTAAACTGCTTCTTCTGCATTGAATCTGAATCAGATTTATTGTTTTATTATTACATTGAAAGCAAATTTATTTATTTTAGAAAGAATGCCCATTCCTGAAACTTTTGTTCATGAGAAACATAATAACGATTTAGTGTGAACCTAACCAAATCTAAATCTGTCCCCAGTGCCTGTGATGTTTGCTGTGACACAGCCTGGACAGGTGAGGGCTCTACAGGCCTTTAAATAAAGCATGATGGCGGTGTTGGATGGCCCATCAAAGGAGCATGAAGTAAAATCACTGTCTTTGCTCCTTCATGGTTGTTTGTTCGGGAAGGACCTCGTGTGACCTTTCTTTTATAGCAAGTAATGAGCAGTTTTTGACCGTGTGCACCAAAACAAAATGCACAGTCAAGCGTCTTAACCAAAAATTAAATTCAGCAAAATTAAATGCCAAATGCAGCAGTCATTTAACTGTTTATTCACCTTTATATTGAAGATGAATTTGAAACACTTATTTAATTCACTCCTTGAGCGCAGTAAGGGAAAAGTTAACTTTTCTAGATGTAAGCAACTTGAATTTCCGACTAGGAAGGAACTGCTGCAGCGGCCTTGAGACTACAGCAGCAAACGTTGGCAATGTTATCTTCATCAACAAACAGGAGTCGAGCCCTTTGCACTGTATCTGGAGTCATGGCACTCCCCGAGAGGCCGGTCTGATGCACTGTCGGCATTCTGGGAACTTCTTCTGAGGTCTTCTGTGGAAGAGATGCTATAAACAGAACTGCATCTTTTTGGGAACACACGTTCACAACTTCTCAGTGTAGCTTGTAAATGGCTTAGCCCTTGCCACTGTAAATTTAGGGACAGCAGTTTCTGGATGTAATATGGGCTCTACCCAGATATACCCAATTTTCCGATTCAGAGGACAGAACATCTTGACTGTCACAAGTGCTGGCCATGAATGGAACTACAAGAAATGGACAGAAGTGAAGTATGGTGAAAGACCCAACCCTCCCTGCGAGGTGCCTCTCTGTCACCCAGGGCTTAATTTCCTTCCATCGCTGCTAGACTATTTTTTGAGTAATTGTTTTATGGCCCAGATCAGTTCTCGCCCTCTCCGTACCTCGAAGCAATGGTGTTCTGTTTGCTCAGAAGTATTGCATCGGCCAGTATTATCAGGATTTGTCATGACGGCCTACAGTGCCCTGTACGTATCTTACTGTCTGTTTATTTCTTTTTCCTGGAATAATAATTACTGGTAAGTATTTTGGAAAAATATGAGTATCTATTTCAGGTTTATTCCAGTCTGTGTTCCACTCATCCTCCCACCTCAGAAAGCTTATGTAACGTCCAGTGTCAAGCAAAGATCACCTGCAGACATTTGGGCAGATGTTTTTTTATGAACCAATCACATTTTTTATATATTTAATGATAACCAGATGAACTTTTATTAATGTAATACAGGATTATGATGCATTATGCTTTTTCACACCATGACATCATCCATTCTACAAAGTTGGGTTTATACTTGTAACACAAGGTTACTTCTAAAAAATTAACTGCAGTTTTCGCAAATGCATTTTGAAAAGGCTGTTGTTATAGTTTTAAAATATGTTTTTAGAAAGTCTGATCCATATGGTGTCATATATTCATTAATGGATGGGGTTTTTTTAACTTGTTTCTTGCTGGACACCATTCTCCATTCCTTCCCAGCAACAGATTCACAGCACTGTGGGAGTTCTGGGGGATCACAGTGAATGTTTTTATGAGTCAGTTCCTGGAGTACGAAGATGTACGTAAGTCCTCTTATCTGTCCCAGGGCTCACAAACAACTGGCAGCTGCCCCTTCCCTGCCACACTTCTCCCTTCCATTAACTGTGCACAGCCAGTGCCTCTGCTGTTTGTTCCCAGTCCACCTGTTTCTCAAGAATGCCCATTGCAGTGAAAGTACCACCAAACAGAGCAGGATTACCATTGTCCCACAAAAACAAACAAATCAGGGCAGCTGAACCATAGCTTCACCTCACAAATGGTGAAAAACCAGCCTGCTCTTGCTTTGAATGCCTGCCCTGAGGACAAAGCCAAAGCTGCTCATTGCAAAGCCAAAGCTGCTCATAGACAGCAGAAAGTTCCAGCAGAGCCCATAGACTCATCGATTTCATATCGAAGTTCTGACCCTTGCCCTTGCACGGGCACCTTCTGTGAGAGACACACTGAAAATAGAGTTGCAAGCTGACTCACACATGGTTGCACTGACCTCTGCAGCCGCTGATCAACAGAATGTGACTGCATGCAGTGGCAGGTGTGAAAGTTTCCAAGGTAAAGTGTTGCTCTGCAGGGATTAGGAGCATTTAGATAAGTCTTGTGTTTTGATTAATTTGCCAAATCCACGGCAAGGCCCTAATGGTCAAAATGGTATAGCCTACCCCCCTGAACCTCACCCAGGACACTGTGACATGAGGGGGAATGAGAGAAGGACGTGAGTCACCACTTGGATTCGTCAGATCAGCAAGTCCTCTAATGCCACCTGACACTGGGCCTCCATCACAAGCTTTAATGTGACCGCCACCCTGCCCTATCGTAATTCATCTTCCCTTCACTGTGTATTTTATTACACCTGCAAACCTGTTCAGTGCCACTGCTAGCTATGGGGGTTATGCCTGTGACCAGGGGATATCATGTCACAAGTTAAAGTGTTCTGTTTGCAGAGAATATTCTGGATGATGTTATGCCACCTATCAGACAGAGAAGGGGGAAAGACCTGTTCTGAGTTTTAAACAAAAAAATGGGCAGTAGATTTGATATGTACAGCAGAAGCCATATTTGTTTGTGCATGTTGTATATAGAGACATTGTAATATTTTGGTTCTTGCCTTGGCTGATTTTGCAATACAGTAGAATGCGTTAAGTGAAATCCAAAAATTTTAACTGTAAAATGCAGGGTCTCGTTTTTGCAATGTTAATGGAAAACAGCACCTTTCAGTCATTGCTCCATTTACTCTATGAAAAGAATTGAAAAATTATTTTTAGACATATAGGAAATAGATATCGTTGAAAGCAACACCCCCAGCTTTAATACTGTTAACAATGAAAAAGGAATGCAGAAAAACATTAACATGCTGTTGTGTTAATGTGTTATCATACTAATGGGCAGTCCATGGTGTTGTGAAAGGAAGACTTCATGGACTGGACTGTTGGAACGCAGGCTTCATGTCACTCAGTCATGTTTAATAGTTTTTTCCCCCTAAACCTTTATTTAAGACCAATAAAATATATACCCCAAATACAATACACTTGAAACAAACAAATGCCACACATCATCTCAAGAAAAAACAAACAGCATCAAATCACATCTTCAGCACATTATAGGAAAAGTTTTGTCATACGTTCCAAAAAGCAAATCATAAATACACTTCATAAAACATGATAAGCAACCCAAAATCAGACACACACAAGTTTAAAGACCACATTTATTTGACACAATCGTCAACATCAGTTCTTCAGGCCTTCAGAATACATCAGCGGCGTCCTGTTGAGGTTGTACCCTAACTTGTAGCCTGTGCCTCCTGGACAGGTTCTGGATCTTCGTGACCCTGACTTGGGCAAGCGGTTAAAGGAAATGATTGGAATCCATGTTTGCCCAAGATCTGATGCATTGCTACAGGGAATTTAGGGCTAAACCTAAGGGGTTTGGTAGTGGCTTAACAAGGTGGCTGTTTATTTCCTAATGTCAACATAAATGTGTCTCACAGGCTGGCGGTTGCTGCGTATACCAGTTACGTGGTCCTAATGACAAGTGAATACTTCCTGATCGATAAACTTCATTAAATCCAAGACCCGGTGAGTCATTTCTATAGGCACACATTCCTGTCGATTCCATTGATCCATCTGCTTGGCCATGCGGTGTTTGCTTGCAGTTTCCTGTCACCAGGGAACCACAATGTCAGAACTTCAGAGGTGTTGGAGGTTGGAAGATGGAAAGGAGCAGAAACAGCCATGTGAGTCAGTGTCCCCAGGGCAGAGAAGGGCAATTCTGGAGCGCAGGAGCCCCAGTGCGTCGTGACTGAAGTAACCGACAGCGAAGAATTAGAAGTAGACTTAGTGTAGGAGTAATTGTATTTCCAGAAATATCGAATTTGGGAATGATTCAGAAATTGACAGGACTTGTGGCAAAGCAAGAGATCTGACGTAATGTTTGCTTTAAAATATTAATGCAGCGTTTCTGACATTCATTAAAAATGTAACATAGGCTGTGAACAGAGGTAGACATAAAAAACACAATTACCTTAAATAGGCCTATAATCCTGACTTATAGGGGTCTGTTCTCTAAAATATAATGCAGGCTGCAGATGTTACAGTTCTCTGCATCTGAACATCCTTGATGTTTTCTTTCCCTTTATGAAGAATTTGCTTTGATCCCGTATCTCATAACATTAGAAATATACTGTCCAGCTAAAAAGAAGTCACCACCTGGATTTAACTTAGTGTTATGATGTGGGGTTGCTTCAGTTGGTCAGGGCTAGGTTCAGCAACGCCAAAAAAATGAGGTGAGCTGACTATCTGAATATAATGAATGAGCAGGTTTTTCCATCAATGGATTTTTTCTTCATATTCCAAGATGACAATGCCAGGATTCATGGGGCTCAAATTGTGAAAGAGTGCTTCAGGGAGCATGAGAGAGACATCATTTTCACACAAGGATTGGCCACCACAGAGTCCAGACCTTAACGCCATTAAGAATCTTTGAGATGTGCTGGAGAAGACTTTACGCGGCGGTCCGACTCTCCCATCATCGATACAAGATCTTGGGGCAAAACGAATGCAACTCCGGATGAAAATTAATGTTGTGATATTGCATAACCTTATCGAAACGATGCCACGGCGAATGCGTGCCGTAGTCAAAGCTAAAGGCGGTCCAACAAAATATTAGAGTGTGTGACTTTTTTTTGGCCGGGCAGTGTAATATTTTATTTGGTTGTATGTGAGGGCGGCGCGGTCGGGTTGAATCTGGTATAGTCGGTGTGGAGCTTGCATGTTCTCCTTGTGTCTGCTGGGATCTAAATTTCCTGCAGTGGTTCATGTGTGTGCGTGAGACTGTGTGTGGCCAGGCAGGGGTTGTTTCATCGCTTAGTGCCCATTCTGCCATAGTCTCCTCACCATTGCGACCCAGACCAGGACAAAGCAGTTACTGATGATGGATGGATACATGAATGGATCGATGGATGATTGTACCATCTCTCAAACATTATCTCAAACTATCCTGAAGAAAGCAAGCGTATTTTAAACCAATTCCTCGACACAGGTCAAGACCGAGTGGTATTCAGACAAGTATAATCCTGGTGCTGAGAATCTGGGACATATTCGGGCTTTGGTGTGTAAATCCACTGCGGGTGAACAGTTGCAGGCCTCAGTACCTCTGTTGCAGTGTTTGCCATCGTCCTTGGTGCAGCTGCTTCTTTAAAATTCCATGAAACAGCTTAATATTAAAATATTAAAAGTGTGCACTGGGCACAGTGTCATGTCTTTTCCATTGTTAATAGTGGCAGCTGATAAGTGGAAAACTATGACTAACATAATTCTTTTCTGGCTTCGCAGTGGTTATTTTCCTGGGGCTACTAATAATAAAATGAAGTCATACAGCCTAATGGCTCACTGGCACGACAAGATTAAATGCAATAGTGGATTTGGGGCTTCGAGGGAAATCTCTGGTAAACGTGAGCCTTATTAACAATGGTGTAGCTCATCAAAAGGGCGAACCTACTGGCTAAAGAGCAAAACTGTAATTGTACATCCAGCAAAGCAGCATTTGGATGCGTAACCTCCATTCTCATAAACACCTGGATGTGTAAAATCGTGCTAAGGAAATGTACGTTTGTATATCGATGTTTACAGGTGAAACAGACCTTCGGGGGAAAACTTGAACAAATACTCCAAATGAATGCAACTCCGGATGAAAATTAATGTTGTGATATTGCATAACCTTATCGAAACGATGCCACGGCGAATGCGTGCCGTAGTCACACTCTTTATATACTTCTTCAGATACAGTGGGAAAAGCCTGTGGCTTAAATATCACCGATGCTGTAACTTTTATGGGTTTTTCTCTCTGTTCCTTAAGCACGGCTAGGGCCCAAATCCATTCATTTCTTTCTTGTTGGTTCTCTGCAACAAACGTCGATATTAATGTAAGGTGGACACCAGTGTTTATGTTCACTTCCCTTTGCAAAACTCTTTTTACCCCTTTTCTAAGTTACCACACCTAGCAAGCATCTGCGTTAAAAAAAGTCGAGATGGGTACCTGGCAAATCAGCCTCAGCACCGCCAGAAAGCAACAGTTATCAAGACCAGGCCAGTTTCAGCTGGATTGAGCAGACCTGCAGGCATTCTCATTATGGAGAGCCTAAGTGATCTCTTCTCAGAATGGAGCTTGGGTGCTGAACACCACGGCGATTTATGGACATGGGTGATGTTTGCGGAGTCCCTACTCAGCCTTCACACTATCGAGAAAAGCATCGCTAGCTTTATTATTTGGTGGTAATGACTCAGATGTAAGGCAGGCACTTGAATCTCAGATCTCTGACTGTACATCACATTCAATGTCCTCTATTATTGCAATCTGCTGCGTCATGTATTACACAACTTCATATCGTCTTCATGCTAAATTTGCCTCGCACCGCCAACACCGCATCCTTTTCAGACAATCTTACCATCTTTATTGATTACAATGGCATAAAAGCTAAGTCGGTGGCTTCTCTTTTCCACAAACCCAGCTGACATTACAGCTTGTGCGACGATAATGTGCTCTGGTCAAGCACGCAGGCAATGCGGTGCAGCTCAGCCGATGCCGAATAAGCAGCTGAACGTTTTTTGATGAAAATATTCAAAAGATCCATCAAATCAATCCAATCTGACTTCTTCAGATACAGTGGGAAAAGCCTGTGGCTTAAATATCTCGGTGCTGAAACAAAACCTTTGCTTTTAAATTTTTCTACCCTCATTTTTAAATTAATAAACAAGTACACTGGCCGATAAAATGGTCTAAACGGGTCAAAGATTTGTAGTATTATTAAAACATCGTGGCAGTTACTATTTGTCTTTTCGGGGCTTTTTTATGGAGATATTACTCTTTGTTTTATTGTCTCAGGAGTCTTGCCTTTAAGAAATGTTCCACCATTTGCTAATCATAAGGCTGTTTGATCACCGATTTCAATTTCTCAACCTGCCGCTCTCTGCACTTGTGGCCGCACCCGCCCCTCTTTCCCCACCACTTCTGTTCCCACGACCTTCCTTTTGTTTTTTGCACATCACATGGCTGACATCCCAAAGCCTCTGAAGGGACCAAGACAGACTTTGGTGGTGAACGAGACACCCGGTGGCAAGCAGTCCTTTTGTGAGACGCTGGTAGAGTAGGAGGTTCGAACAAATTATGACACAAGCCCGGGTGTGGAGGCATGTGCTCCAGACAGGGAGTGCAGAAGGCGAGAGGGTGAGGTGTTGGGGGAGGAGTGAGAACAATGTGGCAGTGTAAGGGCAGATGGCGGGGGGGCAGATATGGGTTTTGTACTGTGCAGATGGGCAGCAACCCATAATGAAAATGAACCCGTGCTGATATTCTCCTTGGTTGTTTAAGTAAACGTGCAGTTAAACTATGTCCAAATTTTTTTTTTTTCTGCATCCAGTGGAACGGAATGACTGCGTGTGACAGTTAATGAATAAAGGATAAACATCTTACCCACTAGAGATGCCTGTGACATGTGAATTTCCACTATGTGCAGATGGAGAAGTACCAGAGCTGCACGTACTGGAAACATCCCTTTTTTCAAATAATAAACTCAGATGTGTGAAAACATTGCCCTATTTCCTGGGTTACTGACTGGAATAGATCTGAGGTTGCTGGGATTTTGAAAGGAAATCTTCTGGCTATAAATCCTGGGGAATTGGCGGTGTCGTGCAGTGCAGCTTTTGCCACGTAGCATCGGGGCACCATTCGCTGACCCCTAGGGGGCTCTGCCATTCTCATGTTGATCAGTTTGTGTTGGAATGCTGGCGGTCTGGCTGTTGGGGGGCAGGGGGTGTCTGCCTAAAAGGAATGATACAGAGGACATGGGTGGTGCTGAGCAGACTGAGGAAAAAACCTGTGACAGGATGGCCTGGTGTCTGGGTGTTGAACTGAGGGAATCTGTCATGATTTAACAAAGACCCATTGCAGTTAGACCCTTATTGTGGGACATTTGCTTGGTACAAAGATCAATGGATCCCCCAAAATAAACTAGGGAGACATCTGGTGTTTTTTTTTTTTTTGTCTCAGCATCCATTGATATGCCGTGCAATTCCTCCATCTGGAAACACAGGAAACATATTGCATTATCACTGATGCAACCGGGCAGGTTCGATTGCGTGGTCCTTTAGACTGTGAGTCACAGCTGTAATAAAGCCTAAAACCAGGCAAGAAAAAAACAACAAGTTCCCACGAGCATCCCTGGATTCTGTGTGCTGGCACGAATTTACATCGCTGTGCAAAGCAGACATCTTCGAACTTGTTGTCAAATGTTCAAGTGTGGGGTTGACCATAGTGCCTTCGATTTTACTTCATGGCGACCCTCCCCTTGAAAAGCAATTCCCGATTATTAATGAATGAATGAAAAAGATCACTCCATTGAGGGAAGTTCCACATCCTAGCGAGAGGGCATGCGGTTTATGAAAGTAGATGGATTTATGGGTGAAAAGGAAGTAAAGCTGTCTTTGGGGAAGAGGTATTGGGAGCATGTCTTTCTATGTTTATAACTTATTATAAAGACAACGGTCCAATAACAGTGATTGCAGAAGAGGAGAAGAATGGACCGTAATAAGAATGAGTCATAGGCTGGTACTGCTACGTAACTGCGAAAGTTTAGCTGACAAACCGATGACCTGGACACTCAACCGTTCCACATTTATGAACATAATTCAGTTCTAGCAAGTGTACACCAGGGTATGCACTTTATTGAGATTTCAGTTGTCAAATATTGGCTAGAAGTATATTTAGCGTTTCTTATAGCTTTGTAATTTCTTTCTGTTTCATGGCTGGATATAATTTATATGGTCTTTTGTGCTAATTGTATACCATTCCCTGCTGTTAACTGAATATCTTGTTCTTCCCGCAACATTCTGACAATATGAAAAAGATGCAGAGGACATGAATATCTCAGTGCCTGTCAGCGTGTGTCCACAAAGCTGCCATATTTTTCAAGGTAATCTGTATTTCCTGTCCTTTCAGCCATCCTTCTTGCTTGCAGCTCTTTGTACTGTGTGTGTGTGTGTGTGTGTGTGTGTGTGTGTGTGTGTGTGTGTGTGTGTGTGTATTGTTGAACATAAAAACTACATCTTGTAATCCCACAAGACCCTTTGGGTTAAAAAAAACAAGAGTACAACATGCCCCTCATTACTATGCTTTCACATTCTCATTCCCATTCATAAAAAATACTTTATTTAAGGGGACTAGCAGTCTCAGGTAAATGTAACCCACAGAGAAAATATGAATGTTTTTAGAATGCCACATTAAACCCCATGCCACTGAAACATATGAATGGAAATACAAGTATAATATGAATTATGAATTCTTTCCTTCCCTTTCAATATTATTAATGTAAAAAAACGAATGGAAAAAACTAGACATCACTGACAACATTTTCCCTGACATGAACCAAACTGCTGGGCCTAAGAACAGAATATAGAGGGATTCTAGAATATTCAACTGCAAATAAACTTGCATGTCTGCAGGTATGACTATGGTTTCCCAGGCTTAGTCAGCCGGATAGTATTAACATCTAGGTGGAAGTATTTAGCCTGTTTTCCCAGACAACCTAATTCAATGAACACAGTTCAGGAGCTAATGGATTATCAATCTATACTTGCCTCTATGCTCCATGCTTCCTCTCCTAAGAGAAAAGACATCAGCAGCATTTAAACTTTGGGGGGGAACAAGCACTCTGCTCAGAAGAAGTTGTGCAACCTAGCGGAAGGATGAAACTTTTTTCTGAAAACATGGCAAAGTCCATACAGGTGACCAAAACAGCTTGACCTTCAGTATTCAGCCACATAATTAAACTGGCAGTAAGGGACTCTGCCCTTTCAAACATTTAGCACAGACCCATATCCTTTGTAAGAGGTTTGTAGAGGAATTCACATTGCTTTTATAATGTACACAAGGTTACAGTGCGCAGGTTATTCAGCATCAGTAAGGGTCCATACTGGCATGATGTATAAACTGAACGACTTGACCTTGATGGAGGGATCTGTTTGGAGAATCCCTTGTGTTTAGTTCTTCGTCCACTTGCTTTTGAACTCAGGGTAGAGTGAAAGGGAATTTCACAGAATCAGCACAGACAAATCTACAGTGAATAAACGTGGCAGTGCTGGACATCTGTATCACACAGCACAATGTTGTCCCTGTGAATGGAACTGAGCCCCATGTCTGCATTAGTCATAGTCACACATTGTGAAAAGTGGGAGCAAATTTTTTGTTTTAGCATCTTGATCTGAGCAGGATAAATCATGTCGGACCTTGTTGTTGCTACACTCAAACCAGTTTTACTTTAACTTTTTTATAAACACAGCTTCATCTAATGTTCTTTTATTTCTTACCCATTTTAACTGAATGGGTAAAAAAAATCACATCACTTCTGGAGTTGCATGAAAATATTCTCTCGTATTGGCATTATAAATAAATGATCCTATAGTTAAAATCAAACAAGCTACAAAATGGACAGCAATGTACTTCCATCCATCATCCATCCATCCATGGCATTTTGTCTGCATATACTGATGCAGAACTGGGATTAATGAAGCCAGAAGAGAGGAATCTCAGGAACACAGTATTGCAATGATTTAATTTTGATTTCAGGTTAAAATGTTTTTTTTTTTTAAATCAGTCAATTTTTAAATTACAAAGTGTAATGGAGAGAAATACAAAAACAGGTAGAAAGAATTTAAGTAAAATCTTATGTACATTGTGATCCTGTATTTCTCCACTGGTTTGCAGCAGAAAACCTGACCAAAATTAATTCATCACTAATAATCAATTATTTATTAACAAAATCTGTGTCCAAACAGATTTCTTCCTTACATAACCTGGGTTCCAGGCCTTTGCCATTAAAGATGGCTGTCCTGACCCCTGGCAAATGAGAAACTAGACTGGATAAAGAACACCGCCGTCAGGGCTTTCTCACCCTACATGTGGTAGAACCACTAAGCATGTCTTTCTGTCCTTTTATGTTTTACCAGAGTCATCCCTGCCACCATCGGAAATCAGCAAAGTGTTCATTGCCCCAGGATGTGCTGCATTTTGGGACACACACAGCCATGGCCACACCCTGGGTTGCCCAACGTGCCACAGCATGGACCTTCCTGATGTTTTACAATGCACTGATTTGTGGAATTTCATTAAAATTGTTTGAAGTCCCCATACACATTGCCTGGGGCTCCCAGAAAAAAGCAGGCCAGTTCTGACTGTGACTCATAGCTTGTAATACTGTATAAACTTTTCATCATGCAAATAATTCAGAATAGGTCCACAGAGTGGCACTTCAGTATTTGCTATCTGGCTGCAGAGGAACATAGAGAATCTCACAAACATCCTCTAGGCCAGGCGCTTTGGTGAGATGTTGTCCTTGACTGGCCTTGCTGGACAGGGGTCCAGGAATGAGTACGTTAGTCCCATATCCACATGCCAGGAGAGGCAATGGGTTAGACTGCATAACGCTTGAACTACAACAGGCAAGCTGTCCTCATTTGACCTTCCATCATTAATATACCTCAAATAGTTCTCCAATCTTTGCTTTGGATCTGCTGAGTGAGTGTTCAGATATTCAATGTATATGCAGGTCTTCCTTTGTTACACACCAGATTCTGCCACCTCAGAAAATGCATGTTTATAGTTCGTCCTTGGACATACACTATGCAAGCACAACATCCCACCAGGGCCAGCTGGGAGGCACACAGCCTACAGCACAGTCGCTGTGTCTGCCTTGTCTTGGCCAGCTGATCATGGGATCCACGGCAAAGGCCAGGCTAAAACAGAACCCCTATTTTCGGTGTGCGTACCAAGTCAGACAGACTCTGGCTCAATTGCTCTGGGTGAATAGGAGGAGCCAGCTTGAACTTTCAGATGTGAATAATGTGCAATATTTCACAAGACAAAAGAGAGAGCTCTCTTTTGAAGAGTCGGGTTGAATGTGAGCAGTGAATTTGACAGCTACATATTGGATATTATACTGTACATTTCCTATACAGCCTGGACCTTAATTAAATGCACCAAAATGTATAACTTCAACCAGCCGACAGCATGATACCAACTGTGTTGTCCTTGGTGTGTTCTGCATGAAAATATGAATTAATGTTTTACCACTGCATCAGTCCTGAAATATCTCAGTAGATTTCAGAGACTTTTATCATGATATGAGCAGAAAGAATTAAATACCAATGTGACCCACTTTCCCAAATGTGTCAAGTGCTTAACTTCTGAGAACAGCAAACCTCTTACTTCACATAATACAAAGTTTATACAAAGATGGGTCAAAGCAAGGCAGCGTCAGTGTGGAGTCATTAATCCGCGGCAGTGTCTACATGGTGGGATGGAGCTGTGTCAGAGCCCACAGACACTAAACTTACTTTTGTCTTTTACATTCAAGGAACACTTCTTCTTCTCACATAAATAGACATCGTTCTGTGTCAAATCCAGTTTAGCCTAATGGCCATCTCTTTGCAGCCTCCTGCCACCAGGTTCCTGAAGCAGCTGTTGACACTTGTGATGTGAAACCAGGGACTGTCACCCTGCTGCCAACCCACTGCCTAGGGGCCGCATTATTAGGGTGGGTTATAAGTGGCTCAGGGGGATAAAGTGGGCATTACATGTTAATGTGTAACCCCACTTGGCAATCGCTTAAAATGTGTGAGTAATAAAGTCTCATTTATACTGTATGTAACTGAAGAGTTTTGTGGTCATATTTGTATCCTCCTTAAATAAAATCAACCACCAAAAAACAGTCATTGCATTGAAAATCATGCAGAAAGCCATGTTGAATGGTAGTGGAGCAGGTAGTGCTCATCCCTAACAGCACCTGGGCTGTTTGTTGATGCACAGAAACCCTCCTACTTGACATATGTATTTGCTCTCAGTTATGAAGCTAATAGGAAATTTAAATGATGGCAACGCTGGGGTTGGAGAGGGATAGTTTATACAGCTGCCACAGTAAACATTGCAGTATGGACATGCTGCATGAGACATGAGTTCTTTATGCTTCAGAAACCCATAACATTTTGCGACTGCTTCTTGTGTTAGAAACTACCTGTTAAAAGTACCCTGACTCGTCATATTAGGAACATTCGACTTGAAAGTTTTCTCAGACACAATTATTTTCCAGTTTTTTTTTTTTTTTATGCTATTTTCTTCACTTTTTCCTCTGTTTCTGCATCCAGCTATTAGCTGTCAGGGAAAGAACAGAATGTCCATAATCAGAAACAAGATGACTACAGTAGGACCCTTTTAATGGCATGAATCAGCCAGCAATCACAATTCAGCAGGAGGTTTATGGAAAGAATATTAATTTCTCGAAAGTGAAAAGACTCACAAAGTATCCTTATTATGGTTCTTTCCAAGCTGTCTGCAAATAAATTTAAGAAAAGTTTTTATTAATTGTATAGAGCATAAATAAATTTGAAAGCTGCCCATAGTCTGGTGAATATTAGAGATGTTTATGTAATAAATTGGTCAAGAGCATTGACCTCAACAAAAACATTAGCCTGTCTGACTTCAGAGGTGGCCTCTGGAGCTCAGTAAGTGATTTTGCTCTGTTTTGCATGTTTTGTAGGAGCACATTTTCCTGGTTTTGCCTCAGAATCTGGAAATCTGGAAAAACAGGCTACTCTGCAAGGCAGCGTGTGGTAAATTTCGCAGTGGGGATCAATAAAGTCCTATTCTATTATAGCCTACGTATTAATTGTAAAAAAAAACCTTCAGATGACCTTGTAGATATTTTCAGAAATTCCCTTGTCTAACTTTGTCCTTCTTGAAGACTTTATCAGTGCACCTTCTATGTCCTCAGCATGTCCTTCTAATAAGGTCTCTAATGCTAAAAGTGCATCTTTATTTTGTTTTTACTTATGCCAGCCCTAGAAAACCAAATATTCCTGCCTAATTCTATCAATGTTTATTCCATGAAGTAACATCACTCAATATCAAACAAACAGTGTTTAAGTTTTTCCCCGTTTTGGTCGTCATAAGTTCTTCTGCAGTTATTTCCTCACTCTAAAAATACTTACGTCCCCAAAAGCTATTACAGGACATAAAATATAATAGAAAAGGTGGAACAATTTAGACTTATTGCTAAATTCAGACCTGGTTCTCTGTATGTGACAGCCCATAGTTGTACTTACTTGTTGAAACTCATCTTTTTAGTTTGCCATTGTCATCACTACTGTATCTTTTTGTTTGACATGAAATTAATATATATAAAGTTGCGAAAGACTGAAGATACTCCTCTTAAAGCCCAAACCAGTGGAAGCAAAATTCCGCTTTTCTCTGCATTCACTGCTGCAGAAATTTCAGCTGCATAAAGACTATACCATCACATCAAAACATAAAGAATGGCACATTAAAAATGCCAACAAGAACTGCGAAAAATAAAATATGTCAGTGTTTTTCATTAACCTCAACCCTCCACAGAACATGTAGCTTAAAAGGATGAAGAAAGAAAGAATGGAAAAGGATCGGTATTTTAAATACGATCCTTATTTTAAAACAAGTTATTTCAGTAATAATGCAACAAAAAGAACAAACCTATTTATCCTTCTAATTTCACCAATGTTTTTGTTAACTAGGAATAAAATATACTGGAATTTGGGCACTCGTGGTACAAGAATTATTATGGTAAACAGCTTTTGTCATACATGTGCCGTTTGTTCTTGGCCCTTTGACTTCAAGCAGGGCAACGCGATACCAGACGTGTTAACGTTGAGGACAAAACAAACTGAGCAACAAGGGAAATTTCACATACTTATCCGCATACAATAAGTTACTTTCCTTGCAGCTAACTTGGGATTGTCGCATTTTCCTTGAAACGTTTAAAATGTTTCGTAGACACAGAAGCGTGTCTGCTACAGACACTAAGGCGCCTGCTGTGACGTATTAAAAATGCGACGAGGATTCCCCCTCGACGCTCGCGTCCGGAAACATGGCGGCGGTACCAATAAAGCAAGAGGCAGAGGATGAGGATTATTCCTTACTTCCCCTTGTCCACGACATTATTAAGTGGTAAAGTTGTGTTTATTCTTTTGTCCTAGCATTAAAGCGACTTTAGGGACAGGATGCTCGCTGCTAACACAACACAGTGCCGGTTGTAAGCAGGATGTCTTTCAGAGGGACTTAGCTCGCTGTCTGTATTTTGAAATAAAATGCTGGAGCCCGTATTTGTAAGAGTAAAATACACAATTTAGTTTTACCTTATTTAGATCAGACTTTATTGGATACGGCTTTTCGTTATTGTTGAGTGTAAGTCATTTAAAGTGTATTTAAAACGAGTGACGTAGAAAATCACTATCCTTTTATGTAAAATTGCAAAACGTAGTTTGCTGTGTACATAGTCCGACCAATGTTGCATTTTATTGATAATGTTGTTTAGTGTAGTGTATACTGTAACATATGTGGATCTTCCTGGTACGTTTTAATAATTTAGCACCTAAATAGAGAGGGTTTGAATGTTTTCAGGTCTCTTTTGCAGTACATAACGGGCAAAGTTTGTTAAATAAACCCACTCAGTAAGGTAACCTCAAGTGACCTGTATTTCCTGTGGAGGAAAAGTTCATTTCCACAGATTCACACTTTTGCACTTAAAAAAACACAGAAACATTGTAAAACATAGAGGCTGTAAGCAATAAAGTGGTGATGCATCAGTTTACCTGGTATTTGGGTGTCATAAATGTATCATAAATCACTATTACTCTGGAGCTTTGCACAAATTGTCTGGGGGGATGGGGGGGTTATTAGGCTTGTTTGAGTACTGAAGGTTATTCCCCCCCCCTCCTTCTTGGGTCTGTAGGTTTGCCATATACTGTATTACATTAACTGTTGTGTTTGTTCCTATTAGAAACAGTATGACTGTTGTGTAGGGCATTTTTTTCTGCTAGGTAATTTGGGTGTATTTTGGGGAAAATGGCATACATTCTGACCAAAAATCCTGTTATACTGCACCAGAAGCTGAATGCTATGTGAGCTGCCGGTTTAGTTTTTCACTGTGTGAGTTGTTCTGCAGGGTGTGAGTATATACCGGATGATTTTAAAAAAGTTGACACTTTAATAAATGTATTACTAAGTATCATATGAACATGTATCATATTGAGCATCTGTAAGATTGAGGAAAAACTGAGTTATGTTACAAATTGGTTGACACTACATGTTCATATGATGCTGAGTAATACTTTTTTTTAATGGCCTGTGATAAACACTTCTTTATTTAGCAATTCATACAGTAAAATTAGGTTTTAATGAAGAACATTTTTGTGTTTATATACATTGCTTGGTTAATGTCAGTGTTGGGGACCAAAATGGTGCTCGTAAAATAACGTTTATTAACCATGCAAGTGGGAGATGTATCCCACCTTATGAGGTCTTAGGACTGCTACTGTTTCTAGTTAAACATTTGGGAAATAGTAATATAATTATGTTCATGTAGATTTGTTGAAAAAGAACATTACACATTAGCCAGGTTTAAAAAAGGTTTAGTCCAGGATTTTAGCATGAACTTATTGTGAACTTTTGAGTGCAGTTGTAAAAGTGAGCATTTGTGAACATGGTCCCAAAATGGCAGACAAATTGCACCTTCACGAATGCATTTGAAGTGGGTGGGTGTGTACCATATAGCTGTGCTGTGGTAAAAAGTGTGTAAGATTATTAAATTGGCTAAATTCTGCGTCTCTGTGTGTTGATGGAAAGCATGGACAAGGACAGCCAGGATGTCCACCAGGAGCTGAACAAGCTGAAGAGCCGGATCCAGGAGGCACGTGAGCAGATCACAGCCATGCCTGGGATCGACAAAAGCCCAGAGGAGCAGCAGCAGCAGCTGCGCACCCTGAGGGAGCAGGTCCGCACCAAGAACCAGCTGCTGCAGAAGTACAAGAGCTTGTGCATGTTTGACATCCCCAAGGCATAGCAGGAAATCACAAAAGAGTAGAGGCACAACTGTTGTGTAAAACCACATGAGAGAAGAAAGAAGATTGCAGGATTGAAAACAATAATACATCAGTCCAGTACTGGAAGCCATGTTGGCCTAATAAGTGCTTGAAATCTCCAAATATTTGCATTATGTTGTTTTGCCAAACCTGTTTATGAACTGAGATTCTTCATGCCAGTTCTCCAGGAAAAAGACAAGTGCATCTTTTTTAGGGTGTCAAGCTCTTCATAGATTATTTGTATAAATGTATATTTCGCACAGTTTGGGTTTATTTTGTTAAAACTTTTTTTTATACAGCAGAATTCAAGACACAAGTTCAGGATTAGTTATGTCTCTAAATTTTGAAGTGAAAAGAAGTAACTGATCTAATTATGTGCATTATATTACTAGTTGACTAAAGGTTAGGCTAAATTTATTTACGTCACACTACCATTAATCTTGTCAACTTGCCATTTATTCCCTGTTTTATAAGCAGGTTAAGGGGATTTTATTACAAATTTGTCTGCATAATGGCACACTGTGTATAAACGAGGAATTAAATCCAATAAGCGTATTGTGTGGTAAACAAAATGTTCACCGGTAGGCTGAAGTCGAAAGGTAACAGAGGGCAGCAGCATAACCGTGTGAGACAGTTTTTGTTAGAATGTGTTGGGTTATATGTAACAAATCACAAAGTTGGCCTTTTACTGTAATATTTGTATGAATGTGTTCCGAAAGAATCATCAAGTTACAATACAGGAGTGCTTCACTTATTTTATACAAGTGTGCAGTGGTGCTGTGTGAGCTAAACACTGTACAGCATTTCTGGATGCTGCTGGCAATGTAAATAAAGTTTGAGTTAGTAAAAGAAAAACTGTTTGCAAACGTAAATGTGCTGTAGCAGAATACCATGTAGTTCTGTGAACAACTGGAGGAAGGGGGGAGAAAAGAGGAAACGTGGACTTTGCTTATTTATATTTATTGAAAAAGTAAATCTTCACATATAAGAATAAATATAATACATTCACAATACATTTGTTCATGGTGCAACAGACATTCAAGTTATTTCTTTTAGAAAATGTAAACAGTACTTTTTCATGTTGCGCTCCAGCTCGGGGGCTGTCCTTTTCACCTTTGAATTAAGGCAAAATTTAAATGCGCAAAAAGTGTTTTGTTTTTTTCTTTTCTTTACGGCATGTTGAAACCAAAATGCCGTCCGACGACCTTTGAAGCCATGTCGAAATTTAGCGCCCTGACTTCACAAGAGGGATTGAAATGATCATTCTCACAGATTGTGGAGGATGACAAAGTGTCCCTGTTTGAGGAGGCTTCGACCCTGGTCTCCACGTGGGATGTTCTGGACGGAGGATATTCTGCTGGGATCGTCTCAACATCTCAGCACCTCACCACAGTTCACACTGCTGGGCACAGTGACAGATCTTAGCTGATGACACACCTCTCTTTGTCCTTGGCTTGGCTACCGCCGATGGCCTTCTCCTTGATGTACATGAGATCGCTGTGCACGCTGGGTCTCCTGGCGAACGGGGCCACGATCCCGTAAGCGTCTTCGTCCTTAAACTTCTTGTTCCTGAAGGACTTTCTGTGCAGCATGTCGCAGTACTGCACCGACACCTTCCTGTGCAGGTCTGGGCTCATTTCATTGGGCAGTTTGGCCATGGTGAAGAGGGTCTGGAACATGGGGTCCATGTTGGTGTTCCTTTTGGCTGATATCTCGAAGTAGGCACACTGCTGGTCCCCGGCCACGAGCTGCTCGATGTCCTCAGGCGACACCTCACGGGAGAGCTCACGGTCACACTTGTTCCCACAGATGACCAGGGGCACCTCCACGTTCTCTTTGGTCTTATTTTTAAGACAAGACTTTGTTTCGAAGATCTGCTGCTTGAGGCGTCGCACCTCTTGGAAGGACTCTCTGTTGTCCAAGCTGAACACCAGAATGAAGACATCGCCTGGAGGAGAAAAGACAGACATGACTGTCAATCATTTTCCTCCAAAGCATTTCCCAGTGCACTGAGTGAGCTTCAATCACATGAGCGTGGAGTTTAATGCCAAAAAAACATTGTTTGGGTGCAAAGAGAGCAGCTCACCTGTGAGGATGGACAGTCTCCTCATGGCGGGGAAAGGGTGGTTTCCAGAGGTGTCCAGGATATCCAGCTGATACACATCCCCTCTGATGCTGTAGAATTTCCTGTGGAAGTCCTCTATGGTCGGCGTGTACTGCTCCTCGAACCTCTCGTTGAGAAACCTGGAGATGATGGCTGTCTTGCCCACCTTGGTGGAGCCCAGGATCACCATCCTGTAGCAGTTCTTGGCCGGGATGTCGAACTCGTTCTCGGACGGACTCATCTTCTTGATCATGACTGCAAAGGTGCAGGACCTGGATCTGTCGCGCTGCTCCCAGAGAGAAGTTCTCCAAGACTCTGGTGCGGAAGACGGAGGGAGAAGCATTTATAGGAGCGCGCAACCCCTCCTCTCCCGCACGTCACCGGGACGCGGCGCTCCCGACGGCAATTTTCGGGCACCCGCACCTGCGTCAGTCCCGATGAACCGGAGAAGCTGGGCAAAAAGCGCAAGATAAGCTTTCAGTCCCGTGTGTCCTTTTCCGCATCCTTTAAAAACCGAGCAACTTTTAAAAATGTATAGAAAGGAGAATCTATTTAACGGACTGTGCAACACTCCCGTCCTGCATATCCTTGCTAATGTTCAACTGGCCCCCTCTGCACATCTTAACGGTAAACTTTTGCCCGTTTCCCCCCCCCCAAAAAATATAATAACTATGAAAACTTAACGCGTTATTTTCAAGGCTTATTTTTGGAATTCTTCCGCGGAGTTGCTGCGCCGCGCGGAACGACATTGCCGATCGCTTCGTCGCATTTATTAGGGACCTGGCCCTTTGTTGTATTTATTATAACTTTGTGAAGTTCAGGTTGATCTTTCTAAAAGTTAGATTAAATCGAATTCCTTAGTTGCTTTTATGGTTAATTTTTCTGCTGCGCGGGGCAGTATTTTTGTGGATAAAAATGTGCTTTTCGAGACCGTTAAACCCCCGCTTAAACGCGCGGGGCTGAATTCCCCACAACGCGTTTCTGGTTGCCAAGTTTCACCGCGCCGACAAAAATGCCCGAGAGTCGACTTTCCCCGCAAGGCGGCGCTATTGCTCAAAGTCCGGTGCTTCGCACAGGCGCAGACGAGCGCTCCCTTAACCTCGTAAAACGAACGACATCATCTGACAACTTATTAAATCGAGTTATTCGTTATCGCAAGACCAGGACGAGCGAAACGCAGGCAAAACGGGAAACGTGGACTTTAATCTTTAACTCTGACACTTGTGCCCCTGCTGTAATTCGTGCTGAAATAAAGCCTGCTTTGAACTTTGTAACTTACAATTGTGGAATTTCATGTGTGCCCATTGACTGCCATGGACACTTCAGCTGTAATAATTTTTGCAGAACGCGGTACGGAATCCTACTGTACGCGAGGGGAAAGATTCCCGCGTGCAGTTCCTCACCGCTCAGCCGAAATAACCTGGGTCGCTCTGTCCATAAACCAAGTGGCACGTTGACAAAACGGAAGGGCTGGCATTGTGACCGCTAGCATCCTGTCCAGCAGGCGAGAGTGAAACATACCCACCTCCACCTGTCCGACTAAAGGACCGATGCAGGATGAGAGGCATCTTCTCCTTGCTGCTGTCGTTCTTCCTAGATCGATCGTGTGCCAAATAATCAGCTTGGCATCGGACAGCTCTCAGTAGTTTACATCCATCCATCCATCCATCCATCCAACCATTCAACCATTATGGTTAGCCTCTTTTGTCTGGAACCTATCCCAGAGTCACTGGGCATGAGGTTATGCAACTACACCCAACTCCTTGAATGGTGCCACTCCATTGCAGGTGGCCATTAGACTGCATATTATCACCCATCATGGTGCAAATTTGTCTTTGGCTTCTGCCGACATTAGAGCTAAACTCAGACACACGGTGTATTTAAACAAACTTTACCACATCAAAGCAAAATGCACATTCATTCATTTGTTCATTCATGTATTTATACAGGTGTTGGCAGTCGGACTCTAACAGTACCATGTTTGGCAGTATAGCGGCTCTGTGACACAACAACATACACTGTCAGCAGGTAGTCTGACCTTATGACCTGTTGGGCACGCAAAATAAAAGGTGTTTGGCTATTTTAGTAACTTGGCTTTGAAACTTAAGTGCAAAAGTATCTGTAACAATGAGTTTAGAAGACGTGAGGCTTGCGTAGCTAAGATGTCTTCACCGAATGCCAGCCTTCGTTTTACAAATGCACCCGGTCCGTTGGCGTTCACATGGCCTCCTCGGCTATCCAGTGCACAGGTTACGTAAGGTCAGCAGAAAAAAAGGCTGCCCCCCCTCCAGGTCAGGAGTTGCAGAAGGCTTGTGTCACGCTGCTTTCCGTGCGGGACAACCACATGCAATCCATGCTCCCTGCCTTGCACCCAATGACATCCTGAAAGCTTGGGGTGTTATCAAATCCAGTCCATCTGTGAGAACCTCTACAGCACAATTCTGAGCAAGGAACTCAAGTTGGATTGCTGGACTGAGATTTTTCCCTTTAACTTGCGTTACAAGTTGTTTGCAATGCTCTCCCCATTGCCCCACATCTATGTACATATAAATCCATCTTCCAGCCTTGAATCTAGGCTAATTCCATTTTCCTTGTTCACATCCTACAGGTGGAGGAGGTGGTTGGTGAATGAATGTTTCATTACTTTCTGTAAAATATTCAGCAAGAATTTGTAGTCCACATCTTAAAAGTTAGAAACAAATGTCATAGCTTTTAGTAAATACACAGTTCAAGTTTTCCCTGCTGTACCAGTCAGTGTTTCACAGCTCGAGTTGCTTTGATTTCAGTTGACAGCGGTGGACAGGACCACCAGACCACCTCCCACCCTATCCTGCCCGGGAGTCCCTTTTAGGGTAGAATATGGATAAAAGTCTCTGAGTTCAAGACCACACGGCCAACGTTAATCACTGGGAAAGAGCTGGAGCCGAGCCATCTGCTCTCAGCCCACCTTTCAATCCAATAGCTATTGACTCCTTGGAGTCTTCAAGTCAATCGAAACCTCTTAAAGGGTTTTAAAAATAGAAAATGGTGGCAACGTGAGAAGGTGACTAAGGAGCCTTTAATAATGTTTTAATATTGTGCAGCAGCAGCACCTGTTTGTCTATCACTGTGTACACTGTGTAAATCAATGTCACATATAGAATGTAAAACGTGGAACGCACACACACACACACACACACACACACACACACACACACAGAGTTGTACTGCATAATAGCACTTCATTTACTGCAGAAGTGCATGTGCTCTCTAATCGTTTGACTTTTTTATTTGAACAGTGAGAATAGCGCAGCCTTTATTCTCTGTGTTTTATGTTGTGTCCTTCACAACGCGCCGAATAAGAAGTTGTATTCTTGCGCATAAGATTGTTTGAGGGTGTAGCTGGAGCAAATCGCTCCTTTGAGAGCAAGAGAAACAGGGAAGAGCAGAGGGCCAAAGCCGCACCAGGAGCAAAGTGCTTAGCCACATGCTGCTGTGGTGTTATCTGAGGTTCCGCAGAAATACACAAAAGCTATTTGAAAATGAATTAATATATTTACCCAGAGAGCCCTCAATATGTGTAACATAATACATCAAGCAGACAGACTTTTTTTTTTTGCTTGCGGTACAGGTTTAAGGTGAATCCTGCAAATATTTTTCCACTATTTGTCAGTCAGTTGTTTGAGAAACTCCATTTCAGGATAAGTTTGGGCATCAGTGCGTTTTTACTTTTACTTTCATTACTGCTAACTGCGACCTCTTCAGTGATTTCTTCCGTTTTTAGTTGCCTTCACTTTTATCCGTCCGTTCATTCATAATCTGCTTCATCCTGGTTAGGGCTGCGGTGGTGTGGACCCTACCTCAGAATCGCTAGGTGTTACGCTATGAAACAACCTCTGGATCAAATGCCAGTCTATGGAACATCAGAAAGCGTGTTAACATCAGGAAAGCGCCGGGTCCGGACAGCATCTCCGGGCGCCTGCTGCGCTGCTGTGCCGATCAGCTGACCGGAGTTCTCACTACCATCTTCAACGAGTCTCTGGCTCAGTCCACAGTCTCTAGGTGCTTTAAGAGATCCACCATTGTCCCGGTACCGAAGAACAATAAGCCCTCATGCCCAAATGACTACCGGCCCGTTGCACTGACCTCGGTTGTCATGAAGGTTTTTGAGAGACTCATCAAAGCCATCATCACTGCATCCATCTCCAACTTTGTAGACCCACTTCAATTTGCTTACCGCCCCAGTCGATCCACGGATGATGCCATATCCCATGTCTTGCACACCACCCTCAGTCATGTGGACAGGAAACAGGGGAACTATGTGAGACTGCTGTTCATTGACTACAGTTCAGCTTTCAACACCATTGTCCCCCACAGACTGTTCACTAACTGAGAGACTTGGGATTGAACCGCCAACTGTGTGCCTGGGTTCTCAGTTTTCTCACAGGCAGATCACAGGTGGCGAGAGCTGGTAGTTGCACCTCCAGCATCATCACACTTAACACAGGAGCGCCACAAGGTTGTGTACTTAGCCCCCTGCTCTATGCCCTCTACACTCACGACTGTGTGGCCACGCACGCCTCCAACTCCATCATCAAATTTGCTGACGACATGGTGGTGCTGGGCCTCATCTCCAACAACGATGAGACAGCATACATGAAGGAGGTGGATAACCTGGCATCATGGTGCCAGGAGAACTGCCTCCAACTGAATGTTGGCAAAACTAAAGAGATGGTGGTGGACTTTGGTAGGCGACAGCAGCGGTCCTACACCCCCCTTAAAATCAACGCGACTGCAGTGGAGAGGGTGAGCAGCTTCAAATACCTGGGCGTTCATGTCACTGAGGATTTGACATGGACTGTACACATCCGAGCTCAAGCCAATAAAGCAAAACGGCGTCTTCACCACCTCAGACAGCTGAGGAAGCTTCAGGTCTCTCCGGTGATCCTTAAAACCTTCTACTCTGGTGCCGTACAAACTCAGAACATCACCTCCTGGTTTGGGAATAGCTGTGCTCGTGACATCAAAGCGCTGCAGAGAGTGATCCGGGCAGCGGAACGCTGCACCAGATCTGATCTGCCATCCCTACAAGACATCTACGCCAGGAGATGCAGGACCAGAGCGACTAGGATCATCGGTGATCTGTCTCATCCCAGCAACCATCTATTCATCTTGCTGAAATCAGGCAAACGCTTCAGAAGCATTATGGCCAGAACGGCGAGGCTCAGGAGGAGCTTCTATCCGCAGGCCATAAGACTTCTGAACCCGGACATGCCATCACAATCCTCACGATCCTCACAAACCAGGGTCTGCAATATCCATTGACTGCTCCCCTCTCTGTCACTGTCACTGTCTACAATGCACCTTAAGGTTTTATTTATGTGTTTTATTTATTTATTTACTTATTTATCTGTTTGTTGTTTGTTTCTTGTCTTCTTGGTGTTTGGTTGTTTGTTTGTTTTTTACTCGTTGTAAATTTTTGGAATGTAACCACACACAGTCTCCTGTTGAATTGGCCCATTTCACTACATGGTATACTCGGTAACCATGTAGTGACGAATAAACTCTTTTGACGTTGACTTTGGAGGAAACTCCACACAGACTGAGCTGCCTACAGTCACTTTCAGCTGAACCATTAAATTGAGTTATTAGAATAAGGACAGCTTAATAACACTTCAGTTAAATGTTTGAAAATTTAGTTTCACGTTAAAAATGCTCCGTGTTATTTTGTACTGCTTAAAACTGCCAGTGAACATGTAATTGTAGAACCAAAGGCCAGAATGTTAGGAGATGCTGACTGATCAACGGATATGTTGCTTTGAAACGTGGAGACTGTAATGGTTAACAATTGCTGTGCCCATATATTGCATTTATTTGAGGTTAAATTTGGTGAATTTGCTATTCTCATTTGGTAAAACACTTCACTCAGGCCCATATGTGCCATAGAAAATGTTTGAGTTATAATTCTGTAAACTTACTTGGCTTTTACTGTAATTTTTCCAGTACCATGATTACATTTTCCCTAATTCTTTGGCAAAGCTTGATCATTCTGCCCACTTTAGCTGTCTTAAGCTAGGATACCTTAACTTTGAATGGTGATCAGTTTGCGCTGAGTCTGCATGTTCTTCACGTGTTCATGCGGGTTTCTTCCCTGCACTCCGGTTTTGCAGCTAGGAGGTGTTTTGAAAATAACAGTGCTTTTACTTGAGTACTGTTTCTTACTAATGTACCCACCTCTGTGAGTAAAATGAGCCATTTCCTATATTTTATTACTCACATCGCTCATCCCCCACATGTCTGATAGTGGACTCGGCTGTAGTTTGCAAAAAGAGCAGAAACGGAAACCCAGCAGACACCACGGGCAGTGTTGAGAGTGGGGCTGTTGTATTATTGTGTGAGTCCCTGTTCTGAATCTCAAATCCTGCTGCAGTGTCATAGATTAAGGTAGTGTTAAATTGCTCCAGTGAGAATATTTTCCTTTATAAATGTACATTTGTATTTGTAGAGGTTTATAATGTAAACCTAGCATTGTAAGTCAACCGTGCAGTGTTTGCTGCTATGCATCAAAAAGATCAAGATCATCAAAACACAGTAAATCTGGTCATGTTCAGCTTGTTGCACCGTGGTGACAGACAAAGGGTTTTTTAGATGCTTTGTCTGACAGATGAGTACATGACGTGCAGCACTTCTATCTGTCCAACATAGGAACAACTGATTTAACACACCTGGCCACACGATAAGTGGTGTAGATAAATAAGGTGAGATCGATCGCTTCGACGGGCGTCCACTCTGAAGAACAGCGCTGGGGACGGGGGGCTGGGGGGTTACCGAATGAGCTGAATAGCACTCTGAAGTCCTCGCACCCGGCCGGGGAGAAGGTCAGCGCCACGAAGTTATGGTGGCAAATAGAAAGCCCCCTGTTCTTGCCGGAGAGATGGGTGGACCAGATTTCCCAGAATGTCCGCAGGCCTCTTACATAACACACATATGATTAAAAATCACTACTGCAAAACAGGAAAAGCCAAACAAAGTGTTGATAATCTACAGAAAAAGTGCCAAAATTATGTAGATGATTTTACGTGTACATTTCCTGTATGTTTTAAAATGTTTTAACTTGAGAACAGAGGTTTGACTGAAAAATTATTCTACCGACACTGCGGAAGTACTTGAGTGTCATGTGGCTTGCCTGTGGTGATTCTTAACCAACAAATACAATGATTTAAATTCATTTATTTAGTTATTTATTTGTTGCCTGTCCCCAATTGCTCCTGCTAATCTGCAGAGATTGTGATTTACAGCAGGGCTTATAATGCAGTTTATTATAGTCTCCAGCCTCCTAACACTCCTCCACGTTTAGAATGTGAAGCGATCGACCGACTTAGCAGCAGAGGAGGATTTACCGCGGTCTGTCAACAGAGCAGATGGTGTCAGACTCACACAACACAATGTTTTCGTTGTACAAGTTTCCACAGTCACCCTCTTTCCATCTAAATTATTGACGAGACTTTGTGTTTTTTCCAAGACCCCCAGGACGCAGCCGTTTTTGAAGCGTGATGACAGTTTGCTTTAAGTTTTCAGCAATTTCGGTTTCAGACAAACTGAGTGAGAACAACCCCCCCCACCCAGCTTTTGCTCATTTTCATTCCCTCAACAGTTGTAAACACAGGCACATGGCTCCCACAAGGTATTCTGTGAACCAAATCGCACTTCCTCTCTGGGGACTGCGGTGTGCTGGTAGAGCAGCACTCATGCCAGCCATCCCTCACTCATTTTCTCTCTAAAGGCACCCAGCTCACCATAGCCGTCATTGCGAAGAACAAATAATTTATTTCAATGGCGTATTTAGAAATGACAGCCGCATGAGAGGTGCAGGATTTATAAGCATTTTAGCTACCATTAATGCTGAATTTGGTCGCACTTTACAAGCAGGGCTCTGCGGTCAACCATGAGGTTGGGGAGATCACATTCCAATTTACAATCAGCCTTTACTATTAAAGCCACACCATTAGGTCAAAAGTGTAGTTCTAAAAAAAGTTCCTTTTCTAAGCAACCCTCTCGGTATGCACACATCTCCGACCCGCCGCTTTACATCCTGAGCTACAGTTTACCCCTCAGGTTGGAGTGATCATCACCAGGATCTGGCAGGAGGCAGCCAGCGGGGAGCTGAGCACCGAGTTCATCCTTGGCCTCGGCCACGACTGCACCGCACGCCAGCTCGTAGGCCGCGCTTCCTTGTTTTGCTGTAGATATAAAAATGTGTACACCTCACTCGGGGGCTCATTTGCACTACAACAACAAACTCATTTTGTTCTTCAGCCGCCGCTGCACTCATTACCATCTGTCGATTCAATCCACTCCGGCTGTGGGTGTCCCATTCAAGACTTTGCCGCTCGGTAGAGCCGCCAGGTCTCTGCGACAGCTATTCATCTATTTGTCTGAATGCCTCTTAGGTGCTTTCACTGCTCGGCGACCAATTAAGCACTTGAAACGCATTATACTCATCCCTTGCTTTTTAAAAACCATTTAGTTCATCCCAGGACTAAAGAGACACAAATTTGGCCACCTTTCCCTCTGAACAATGAGTTCCATTCAGAATGCTGAATGCAGACGACGCTACGGTATTAAGGCGAGGTGAAGCATGTTGATGTTATGCCGATGCCTGTGACTTTTGTCTGTTTGTTACGCATTAATGCTGTCGGTTTTCCTCGGCTCTGTTTTGTGTTCTGGCATGAGTTAAGAGCAAGATTTTATTTGCAGCATGTAAATATTTTGTAGAGGCTTCTGTGGGTCTGGAAGGAGCATCTAGTACGTATTAGCTGTTTGGACAAAGTCATGTCAACATGGTTCGACTATCTAATCGGTGCTGTCAGCCTTGAAACTTTTAAACTTCTTTTGTAAAAATTGGGACACAGATGTGACCCTGATCTGTCCTTTATTTTGTAACTCACAAGAATTTTGCAAAAGTAAGGATTTGTCTTCTGCAGATGGAAAAATTAGTAAACCCATTTCTAAATAGAAAGGTGTGACTATTGCACTGTTGCAGTGTGAAGCAGGCAAGACGCACGCCCAGGTTTTTCTTGTTTCACTTGAATTAGTGCTTCCCTTCAGCAAGCGTGGACTGCTGTACAAATCCTTGTGAAGCTGCTTATCTAACATTGCAAGCTTGTTTTGGCCAAAGGAGTTCCTGAAATTATAAACAAATTTTTTATTTATTAATTTTTTTATATGTTTCAACTGAATGATCCCTTTCACATTGTTTCAAGGGAAGTTTGTCATTTTCTTTCTTGGTATTTGACTAAAATTCTTTCCTTTATATGGTGCTGCCCAGTCTGTTCAACCCAATCCCCACTGATCTCAAAAAACCTTTATAGCTCTCAAGTTTCTCCTTTAAGTGTTCTCACCTGAGTGTGGGTGGGACTTCCTTGTTATATTCTCGTTTGATTGGTTTGTTTAAAGGACACTTATTTCTCATTGGTCTGGTCTGCTACTGTACCTGTTGCACTTTAAAACTTATATAAGGGCTTTCACACCCAGAAGAGGTTGAATATCCATCTAGATTCTTGTTCATGCATGGGTGTAAACTGTGCAAAACTCCTGGTTGTGTTGTATGACTAAAGTATAAGTTCGAATGATTGGGTCTCTTGTTCAGTAATAAAATTCTTCCATAAATCAAAGGTTAATAGTAATGCGTAAACATGGGATCAACTTGCCCTTTGGCAAGTCTTAACTTTTACCATGTTAGTGATGAGACCGAGATCTTGCAGACCATAGAAGCTTTACCATCACATCAGTTAGCTGGTGCAGCTGTGTGTTATGGCGCTAAACCCAGCAGATACACAAACTGATGATGATGTTTTCCTGTTCAGTGCAACACAAGGGAGTTGCAGCCCAGTGTGTTGAGCTGTGGTCTCCAGGCCTTCCATCTGTGCTGTTTCTCCGTGCGTCTGTTCAAACTCGCGTCCGGTCACCATCCGGGCAACCCCCACACATATCTCGAGAAAACTGGGTTAATCAAATACATGGAAGGGGGCGGTTGACACCTTCCTTTTCAAAACTAGGCCACTGTCAAGGTGGTCAGCATTTTGTGGGAGGCATTAATGTGATCGGAGAGCAACCACTACGCAGCTGCAACCATTACGTTTTTCAAAAGGTTGCGGAGGTGATTAGCCTTGTGATAAAGCAGAATGGGTGAGCTGCTTCACAATGGTCACGGCAGATTAAGGAACTGCGAGGTGATGCGAGCCAAGCCAGGTGTGGCAGAAAAGCAAGACAAGGTAGGTGTGCAAAGAAGATAGCGCTTCTCTCAGAGCAAACAGAACACTAGAAAAGGCCTTTGGAATCAGTAGTGAAAAAAATACAGAACATAGGCCAACACAAGCTGCCATTTTATTCATTCCCCTCAGTGCTTAGTAAGATTGCTCCACACAAGAACCATTGAGGTGGCAGATTGTACTGGGGTGGCTCTTATTCTTGGTGGCTTTTTTTTTGGATACAATGTGGATGGCAATGCAAGAGATGGAAAATTGCTCAAAATGCATAGAATGTGAATTACTTTCTCAAATGCCTTCAGAACTGCCCGAAAGATGTTCTCTTTTGTGGTTTCTTGCAAATCGAGGTAGAGATGTTCTTGTCTTATGTGTGCAACTACATTACTTTTATCTGTTTTGCCTTTGGCTTCAGTAATATGATGATGATATTTGTGTCATTTATCTGCATGAATGCAGCCATGGCAGCTGGAAAACAGCAGGAAATGTTTGCGGGTTTGTAATTTAACCTGAGTTTCTAATAAAGGTGGAAAATCACTTCACCTGGCATTTTAGGTGTGCTCGATGTAAGTTAGCTTTATTTCCTTTCTTAAAGTCCTCCGTCCTTTTTTGTTTGCTTGACGTTAACAGGGAATGTAGGGCACAGCTATAAATCGGGGGAAAAGGCTCAACTGCTGTCAGTAAACCAGGGCTCAACATCTGTTCATAAATGGGACACTCAGCAGCTGAAGAGCCACAAAAGGAAGAGGCCTTCTAGGAGATAATGGTCTTCCAGCTGAGCTCCTGCTTAGCAACGCCATGCAACAGTCACTGGCTGCTCAGTCACAGTCGCCATGGAAACAGGTATAAAGCAAAGTTTTTCCTTCCCTAAGTGCAATGTTTTTCTTTCATAGGAAAAACACAGAAATGTTGTCTGGCATTACAATTACTGTTCCTAGCATGTATTTTTGGCAATTGTTCCATTGTTGAACGGAAGGTAAAAGGTGGAAAGGCAAAAAGTAATAAAATGCATGCCGCCAAACTTGATTACTTTTTACGTCAATGTTACCACTACGTCACTAAAACACATTGTGTTTTCCATCACTAGACTGTATATCCCTTGCATAATTTGCATTTGTCAGCTGAACTGCTGTGTCAGCATGTAACCATGTGCACATTTCTGGGCCTTATTTCAAAGACTGAAGTGGAAACGTTCAAGATACTAAGCGGACTTTTTGCCGACAATGAACTTGGCCATGAAAAAGCATCGCTTGGGCAAAGGAGTACTTCTGTGCTAAATTACAAGTCTGTGGCTTGAAAAATGTGATTTATAGACACAGAAGATGGTAGCTATTATATATACAGTACATACTGTATATACTATAATGTGATCACTGGTGGGGAAAGAAATACATTCTTGCGTACAGAACATTTTACAAAGGTTATGCACAGTTCCAGTGGGCTTTAAAGAACCTCAGATGTGGGTTTCTCCACAAAGGCCTCCCGAATCACACACTACACAGCTGTAGTTTTCCTTCCTTCAACATGTAATTCAGATGCGTACCTTTCATCCACTGCTTCCTCAAGCAGCCGAGTACAGCTTAGTTTTCAAAATGTGTGCATCATCCTCAGCTTCCAGTCATTGCCCTTTAAAGAGAAGGCAAGGTGATGGTATTGTTAGGGTTTGCTTGGTTGCATCACTATCTCATATGATCTGAAATCGCTTCTCTATATTAGTTACTAGTGCAGAGGAATAACTAAAGAAAAAATGACTATATTTTCAGATATCACACAAAGTGCATTAATTGTATTTATTTTACTTTACTTGCCCTCCTCGATAATATTTGAGAGATCTTGAATATTCATTCACACAAGAAATGAAACCTCCCAGTCCCTATTTTTTTTTCTGCTTTTTATATATATAATAATTTATACTGTGTGTGTGTGTGTGTGTGTGTGTGTGTGTGTGTGTTTGTGTGTGTGTATATTTGTAAAAAGATGTATGCTGAAATCTGGGGCAAGAGGGACAAATCTTGTGCGAAACAAGAACACCTGGTAACATGTCAATGGCCATGTAACTGCTCTCCCCAATTCATGTTTTCAATCCGTGACCCATTTTGTGGTTAATTTACCATTGACATAAGTGCACAAAATGACACACGGGCATACACACACCTGGCAAATTAAACTTTTCCTTTTCTCCGTCCTGTGAGGGCTGCCTTTAAAAATTCTAAACTTGATCGGGACAGGGCGAATTTGGTTATATAAGAAGATCTCTGTCACTAGAAAGTAGAATTTTGATTTCCATAATAACCACCATAACACAACCCCTTTGAAAATGGACAAAGCTTCCTGGCTTGTGAATAAGGACTGCCAAAAATGAGGCAAAAAAAAAGATCAGGTGCACTCCCCATGTTGTCCTTCATAAATGGCAAGAAAATGGTTATGTCGGTCTAGTTTGAATACAAGGCTGACGTCATTAAATGCAGCACATTACTAAGAAATGAGCATAACTTTTTCCTTCATCTCTCTGTTATTTGCTTTTAAAGTCTCTTGTTGAAGACAGAGAACGGAGTGCAGCATAGGTGGGTAATAGCCTATTTCTGCTCCTTAAGTGAATGTATAATATGCAGTAAAAATGCATTTGAGCTGCCAGAAACAAGGTACATTACAGCTTTTATAGATAAAGAGCCTGTAGAAATAATGGGCTTCTTTCAAGTTCCATCATATCAAACATGTTCCACCATACAGCCAGGCGAAATTTAAATGCATTTAACCACGATGCTGAAATCTAATGCTAAACGGCTTTGTTAGTCAGATTCAGCCAAAAATCTGGCAAACGTCACCATCTGAGTGCTGCCTCAGTTTTCTTGTTCAGCGCTGCCAGTTTCCATAGTGCTCTTCTGTAAGAGCTCGACCAAATAGTTGGAGCCATTTCTTTCAATCTGCCTTGTAATTTATCATCAAACTTAACATGTGTGATTATACCTGAAATGAAAAGTTCAAACTCGAAACTGAAAAGGCAACACGAAAGTCTGGTCCTCGATAGTCGAAAACATGACCTTTCCAGAACCTTCTAAAGTTCTCCAGCAAAGCAGATGCTAAAGATGCAGTCAATGAGGAAGTGAGACTGTTGACGCTTGCAGAATTCCTGCAGCGAGGTCGTATACATTATAGCATTACTGTTACACCAGTGACGGCTAAGGAGGGCAAAATAAACCTCATCCACGCATCTAAGCCCCAGGTGGCCTCTGCTTGGGCAGGGTTTGCTTTAAATGCAGCTCTCCAGTGCGCTCGCCTATTGCCTCAGAAGCTCTTTAAAACACAGCTCAGGCACTTGACTTTGCGTCCACATACGGGCAAGAACAGCAGGCTCTCCAGCTGGAGGTGAATCATGCCCATAGCCACACTTTGTGCCTTCTGGCAGGTTGGCCCTCACGTTCAGATCAAACCGGTCAAAGGCAGAGCAATGGGCAAGTCGTTCAAAAGAGGCGACCGCTTTGTTGTTGCTGTGTTCAGACAAAAATTTCGTTTTACTCAATCATACAGCTGGAAGTGACTTTAGCGCTCCTGGGACTCCGAGAGGCAACTTTCAGGTTATTAGCCGGCATCTCCAAACTGCTGCTCTGCATTGTGCCATGACTTCCAAATGGGAAAACAATCCAGCACAATGGACACCGGAGAGCCATAAGAGTTGTATCAGTATGTAAGAAACAAACAAACCGAATTTCATGTACATCAGCAAGACCTGGCTCGGTGTTCTCACACTCTAAGTGAGATTGGGTCACGGCCCATAGACAGAAGGCCCAAGTTGTGTGTATGTGCGTGGAGGTGCCTCTGAGGTGTGGAGGTGCAGGCCCAGTGTGAAAGTAGCATCTTGTGTTACCTAATCAGGTTACATAAAGGCCCAGAACACACCCCGCTGGGGCTCTAATCTCTCGCTGAATGGGAGCCATGCGCTCCGGCCGTGAGCTCTGCTGTGACTTGCAGGTACCGGCGTGTCACTCATGCGCTCATCTGGGCTGACTGGCGACGTTGTTGGCATGGTGATGCCCATCCACCAGCAACAGGGCAGTTTAACTGATTCTTCTTTGAGCAGAATGTAAGTACCTTGCCAAGTTATTAACTGAGCAAAAAGGTTAAATGCTTAAAACGCCATCTCCTTCTGTCTTACTTGGTCTCTTCTGTAGGTTAAAGTTCTTCATCGTAACAAGCCTGCTGTTCATAAGTTAACAAGGCTGCTAAACAAGTACCATGTTGAAAATGTTCATACGTACCTTGGATGGTCCTTGTACAAAAAAAAATGGTGGATGGTTGAGGGTGAGACCATCACTTATCCAACACTTACAGGTTTTATGAAAGAAGTGTTCATTTTTATGACCTGTGCAACAGAATTTCACATTAAAATGCTGTTACACACTAGAAGTAGGAAGCTCTAAATTACTGTTTGTTAAGGTAGGGGTTATGAAATGGATTATTAATTTATTCACAATTGTGATTCACGTCCTAAGGTGGGGTCACTATGTTCTGGATCCTGTCTCAGAAGCATAGGTTGTAAGCCAGGTCACACCCTGGATGAGGCCTCACAGGGCAATCATACATATTTATTCACACACTATTACACTTATGTAGAGGTTCAAAAGAATGCGAACACAAAGTTTGGGACTATGGGAAGAAAATGGTGCACCAGGAGGAACCAAATGGGAAGAACACACAAATTTGACTGATACAGATTGAAACCCACAGCTGAGTGCACAATCCAGCCATTGTGAGAAACTAGTAGTACCCAATGCGCCGCCCTCCATCGCATTGCCCATGACCCCAGTTGGGCTGGCAAAAGTATTTCCCCAGCCTGCAATAACACACCAAGTCAATATCTTCAGTTAATGATTTTCACCCATCTATACCACTAAAAGTTGTTTTTTTGTATTTTATCCCTTTTCCCCTCCAGTTTATTCATGGACAGCTATCCTACTCATAAGATGTAAACTGAGACTCATAAGATGTAAACAGAGACGTAAACACACCTTAGCCAATATGTATACTGTGAACTACCAGCCTCACACTGAGCGAACTTCACGCTTCGCTGGCCCCTGCTTGGCTGGTGTTGCACAGCGAACTGCTGACACTACACTGTGCTGTATTTATCAATCATATAAACATAACAAAGAATGGAACAGCGGCACAGTGGTTAGTGCTGCTTCCTTCCAGCTCCTGGGATGACAAGGGTTTGTACTTGGATTCTAGTCTGGTTCAGCAGACTCTGAGTTGCTCTTTGTGTGTGTGTGTGTGTGTGTGTGTGTGTGTGTGTGTGTGTGTGTGTGTGTGTGTGTGCAAACAGCCTTGCATTTGACTGGTGTCCCTTCAAGGTGTGTCTTGCTTCATGCTTTGTGTTTCAGACCAGCATGGGCTTGATATATACAGTCAGGATGAATATGCAGTATTAAATAATGGACAAATAATGAATTCCTTTATTTACTGAAATAACAGCTTGGTTTCTCAGCTGATGGTTTTTTATTATACTGTAAAAAGTTAACTGAGGGCTCAAGTACAGGAATATATACATCCATTTTGGTGGCAGTTACTACAAAACATTTTCTCTTTGCAGTTCTTTGCAACGTTTTTGACATGCTCTCATAATTTGGTTCTCAGGTTTCAGGAAGGCACTTGGTACTGGGTACTTGAATTGAAATTAGTAAAATACACTGCCCAGCCAAAAAAAGTCACCATTTGAATTTAACTTATTGTTATGATGTGGGGTTGCTTCAGTTGGTCTGGTCTAGGTTCTTGCGATGTTATGTGTCCAAAAAATGAGCTCAGCTGACTGCCTGAATATACTGAATGACCAGGTTTTTCCATCAATGGATATTTATTCTTCATATTCCAAGATGACAGTGGCAGGATTCATGGGGCTCAAATTGTGAAAGAGTGCTTCAGGGAGCATGAAACATCATTTCCACACATGGACTGGCCACCACAGAGTCCAGACCTTAACCCCATTGAGAACCTTTGGGATGTGCCGGAGAAGACTTTACGCGGCGGTCCGACTCTTCCATCATCGATACAAGATCTTGGCAAAAAATTACCGCAAATCTGGATGGAAATAAATGCCGTGGCATCGCATAAGCTTTTCGTAACGATGCCACGGCCAGTGTGTGCCATAGTCAAAGCTAAAGGTGGTCCAACGAAATAAAAGAGCGTGTGACTTTTTTTTTGGCCAGGCAGTGTATCTACTGTGTAAATAAGTTATTATAAAGTTATAAGTCAGAAGCTGTATAAAGTTATAGTCCACTGTCCACAAAGCTCAAGCTCAAAAGCAGTAAAATGATGAAGCAGTTTTCCAGAAGGACACAGAAAGCGGCTTTTAATAATCACAGTGGTGGCATTTGATACCTCCCTTTGTCGACTGAGCAGACAAATACAAAAAAAACCCATTAAAACAGAAGGGACACACAAGTCTCCCCAGGAAAAAACTGGGTTAGTGGCACAAACAGCATCACAACATCCAGAAAATGTGCTGGGTTTCATAATGGCGAGAACTATTTACCAGGTTACAGGTCAACCATTAAGGTCCTTAATTCCTCCTGCAATTTCTCACCACAAGACTACTCACATGGCCTCTCTCACCTCACACAGTGCAATAATACGGCTAAGTGGATCATAAGAAGTTGTATTTTTTCTCTCAGAACCAAGGTATTTCGGTATTTTTCCTAGCGCTTTGCAGTGCTGTTCACTAATTCTGCTTTTCCACCTGAAAAATGCAGATGTTTACAAATATGCACTCCTATATCTGTGGCTTTATACATTCCTGGTATTGTTTAATATAGCAAATAAGAAAAAAAGCTATTTCCTTGGCTGATCTCCTCTTAGGCTGTGAAATAAACAACCTTTATTACAGAAACATGGTATATTTCAGTGCCGCTGGAGTGTTTGGTATCCTCACATAGGAAGGCACTTCTGTGACTCAGTGAGGAGCATCAGGTGAATTCTGGATCTCAGGAGGAGGTCCAAGAAAGTGTTAAACGCATTCAGTTCTGGACACTGCTTCATCAGGGCCATCCACGGTTGCGGGAACTGCACCGTCACCACCGGTCTGTGACGCAACGATGACATAACCTATGCTAAAGAGTGGCTGCATATTATTTATTATTGTTATTGTTGTTGTTGCATTGGGTATATTTTGTACAGGTTTTGTGTTAAGCAGATCAGCATCTGACCAACAGAAAAGAGAACAACCCATCATCCCAAGTCCCTTCCCCAAAACCCAGCCATGTGTTTGCGGTGATCCCGAACGCACGGTGACTCAGAATCGCAGGTGAAAACAGCGGCCCTTCACAACGACCACTTCGCCGATGGCTGCGTTCCATTCGCCGAGCTCCTCTTCGCGACAAGTTTTTGCACGTGGCGTTTCGACGTGACTGTTTGCTCCCACGTATAACTAACTGCTGGCTCGGCTCACGGCTCAGCCCGCCCGTCTTCCGGCAAGCGGCTGATCCGGCGCCGACACGAGAGAGCAATATTAAAACATTGCGAAAGCTCCTCTGAAGCCATGTGGTTTTTATTGATGGCGTCCATCACCTGCGTCACTGCAAGCATGTTTTCTCACCGAGTAATAGTTATTCCCACTTTAGAGAGCCCCAGACGTTAAATCAGACCGCTTCCTTTCCATTTACCAATACGCTGATTTTCCTTGATATACAAAAGGCCTCTGCTAGAAAAAAACTGTTGAGTTTTCAAAGCTGTTATAGAGCTTCTTCTTCATCTTATTTTCTTTCTCTTTTTTTATTGCCAGTAGAGCTCAGGTAAGACTGAGAGGAGAGCAAGACCGTAGCCATGGTGGCAAGCTATGGCTGTGTTAGTATATAAAACATTTTAATAGCTTTATTACGATTCTCCTCACAATATGACACATTTATAAATTCTATTCCAATGTTTGATTAGGTCATATTTATATAGGATAGATGCACTTTGTCTTATAAGTGTATGACAAACTATAATATATATGACTTCATGTCACCTAATCTTTTCTTCCTACTGCCACTGGGTAAAGCGTTCACGCCCATTAGCAATCCAGCAACAGCTTAGATTTCTGAAATATACATTAGCAGTTGCTGCACGCAGCTTTAATTCCCGGAATTTGGATCTCTGGCATTTGTAAATGAGAAAAGGTCAGCGAATGAAGAAGTTACTAACCAGTGAGGTAACTCACGTTTAACTGCACGCATCCAGGTCGGATTCTGACCTACTTTTTGCAAACCTGCCGCATACAAAAAGGTAGAAATATTGAGTCGAACCTGGTAGAAAAAGGAGCAGGAAAGGGGAAAGTAGGCTCAAGAATTGCTTATTTACAGTAAAGAATAAATGATGACAACTCAGCGGAGTTGTGCAAGGGCAAAGCCAGTCTGAAATTGAAATGATGGAGCTGCTCCTGCCTTTGCCACAAATAAGCTATGGGCTTGTTTTTCCACCTACTCACTGCATGAATTTCTAATAAATTATTTGTGCTTGTCATTTTTGAACAGTGCCACTGAAACAGGACAAATCTGTTCATTCTTTGATAAGTTTGTGTACCGTGTTTTCAAAATGTTGCTGAAAAAACAGACCTGTGCTTTTGAAGGGTGGTCGAAGCCATTGGAGAGAGCATGGAAGTACGGTTGTTCTTGGTTTTGGTTGCGCTGAACGATATTCCTTTGGTGTTACGTTCGTCCAGTACCAAACATGGAGGAAGTTCTCGGCTGCGTTCGACCCGCTGTTGATCCGAACCAGCTGAGATGGCCTCGGTTTGAGCAGGGGCCAGAGCAGACAGGTCGCCAAAAAAGTTTCAGGCTATTGTAGTGCCACCACCCTGTAGGCTTGTTTTTGGGGATACTTAGGTCAGTTTAAGTCGTCACTGTGAGTGTGTGTATGTTTGGCATATGTAAAACACGCTACGCTTGAGCTAAGCAAACAGGTAAAGGGCCACTCCAGGTAACACCCTGGATCCTTTAATGTGTGTAACAAAGGGTTCCCTTCCTGGAGCCAGGCCAGGCTGTGTTTGTGTCTGAGGTAATGCCTTATGTTCATTTGCTTTGTGAGCGAATACTCCCGGCGTGGAAAAGTTTTCACACCCGCTGAGAGAAACCGTATTCGGGGAAGCAAACACTTCACAATGTAAACCAAAGCCCCCACTATAACTTGATGTAGAAGCTGCCTGAGGCGCCGATGGCAGTGTCCCTTCTGCTGCTCTTCATCATGTTAAATTATTAGTGTCAGTGAGCTCCTCACCTGATGGTTTTGTGTCTTATGGTTGGCTCATTTTATTTTAACACCATTTTATCTGCAATTTTTCTGTTTTTTAAGCAGGAAAATGTAGAAGAAGGCGCTACATACTGAGAAAATGTGAATGTGCCCACATAAAAACAGAGGGAAAAAGTTAGCGTCACAAAGATGGGACTCTGCATGTACCGTAGTGCGGGTGAATCCCGAAAGGTGCCCACACTTTACACAAATCAGATGTATTATCACAAAGAACAAATGGGAAAAAGTTAAACACTTGACTGTGCGTAGACATGCTATGGCGGGAGCTTTAACACAATAATATACATGTCCTTGCCAAGTATGTGAGCAACCAACCTACACTTCCTATATTCGTCAGAAAAATTAATGTGGGTTGTGGTTTAGCAAAAAAAAAAAAATAGTGTAGGAAATATGCAAAGATTTTTTTTTGTCAAAGATTTTTGAGCGAACGCTGTTCCAGAAACTCGTACCCTCACATTACTTGAATAAATATGGTAAAAGTACTACTTATCTTTTTCAGGTATCACACAGCACCCTTTACCAAACAGGTAAAAACTTCTCAGTTACCGGCAGGACAAAGAATTATTTCTCAGAAATTATGCAGCTTTACTTTACATTGATGGGGCATTCCTTCGTCACCCCTTGTCACACCTGGTCTCTTAGCACCTTTATTCTTCTTCTTTCGGCTGCTCCCGTTAGGGGTCGCCACAGCGGATCAACTGTTTCCACTTCTTCCTGTCCTCTGCATCTTTCTCTGTCACACCAGCCACCTGCATGTCCTCTTTCACCACATCCATAAATCTCCTCTTAGGCCTTCCTCTCTTCCTCTTGCCTGGCAGCTCCATCCCTAGCATCCTTCTCCCAATATATCCAGCATCTCTCCTCTGCACATGTCCAAACCAACGCAATCTCGCCTCTCTGACTTTGTCTCCAAACCATGTAACCTGGGCTGACCCTCTAATATACTCATTCCTAATCCTGTCCATCCTCGTCACACCCAATGCAAATCTTAACATCTTTAACTCTGCCACCTCCATCCAGCTCTGCCTCCTGTCTTTTTCTCAGTGCCACCATCTCTAACCCATAAAGCATAGCTGGTCTCACTACCATCTTATAAACCTTCCCTTTCACTCTTGCTGGTACCCTTCTGTCACAAATCACTCCTGACACTCTTCTCCACCCACTCCACCCTGCATGCACTCTCTTCTTCACCTCTCTTCCACACTCCCCATTACTCTGGACTGTTGATCCCAAGTATTTAAATTCATTTACCTTTGCCAACTCTATTCCCTGCATCCTCACCATTCCTCTGTCCTCCCTTTCATTATATACCTTTATATAGGTGCATATTCTGTACATGCAAAAAGTAAAATTTCAAATCTCGAACCAAGACACACAGTCCTTACAAACAGGACTGCCACCTGAATACAGGTAATCAAATAAGAAGTGCGGCAGTGCTGCAGGGTAACTGGTATCTCTGTGTAAGTGACAGATGTTATGTTAACACTGTTCCTATGGCAACAGCCATCAACATGAGCCTTTTCTCTCAAATGGGGGGAGCGTATTTTCCGTGTTCTTTTTTCCTTTCTCTTTTCTATTTATGTATTACTGGCCTGTTCAAGCTGTATTACAAAGCAAAGTCAAAACGCTTGTTTAAACTATATTGTATTTTAATGTCAATTACTTTTTGACACACGACTCTTATCGTGTGTAAAGGTCCGTTCATAAGCCACCCTGTTTTCGAAGCTGTCATAGGCCGGATTTGCAGCTGAAACTTTTGGCGCAGTCGTAACAGAAATAGCATTTGTCAGAAATAAGCACGAAATGCAGCGTGCAATATAAATTTTTTTAGAAACCTACTGGTTTAAGCCAGATAGTAGAGCAAGTTTATTTGGTGGGTTTTGTAAATTAAGTATCCATCTGAATTTTTGTCATTATAAATACAAGGGTTGTTATTAGTACCTTATAATGCAATTTCAAAGTTTTTTTGTGCTACACTGAACAGCAATTTGTACATCTGTACACAAAGTTTTATAGTTTCTAAACCCTGCTTTTTTGTATCAGGAGGATCTGCTGTACTGTGAGTGCAAGTGTGGCCTAGAGCTTTCTATATGTCCGCTAGCAGCAATACCACTCAGATAGCAGGTAGCAGCAACTAAACAATCCTGATATTCCCCATAAGTGGTGGCCTTTGTTTTATTTTTGTTTTTTACTGGGCTTCAACCCGCTTACATTCTGGAAAGTCAACCAAACAACATGGCTGACTGAAACCAATTCACAGCCGGGGAGTTTCTGCTGAATCCTAGTGACTTTCAAAGAGCTCAGATGCGAGACTGATCTAACCTGGCTGCTGTGGCCATGGTTACAGGCCCCGTGAAAAGGATTACAAAACAATTCACACAGAACCATTGTAAATCAACGTAGCGTAGTAGATTAGCAAATCCAGCATCATTCAGTTCTGTGGGAGGATAAAAGACAATGTTACATCATTTGAAGGAAAATTGGAAAAGCATGACATGGAGGACCTTTGTCACAAAAAACTTCAAGCATTCAACATATACGGTGCCAAGAATTTGTCTTGATTTCCCTTTTGTGTCTGTGGTTTTATTTTCTGTTTCTGTTGCTATACAGACACAGAAAATGCGGTTTAGTGGAAGCTGGGGGACTCTCATTGCATGCAAAGTAAAAATCACATATAACCACATGAGCATACAAATCCAATGGGGTATGATATCAGTACACAAAGCAATAACAAAATACACAGTAATTATTAAAATGAAACACTAATATTGGCTATAAAGTTCTGTACATAACAGCAGTGCTTCTACTCTTTGTCTTTGTTGACTTCCTTTCGCTGATACACAGGCAGGGTAACTTTGGGCATCACAACTCACCCAGCAGAAGGTTGCCATAGCTCAGAAGTGAGATCAGGTGATGTCTTATGTGTTCAGAAGAGTTATTTATTTGCGGGAACCAATTTTTTTTTGCCTATTGCGCACAAAGAGAGATGAAACTGTATTTCAGTAAAGAATAAGATGTACTTTTATTACTCCGTTCTTCACCAGTTTCTTCTGATTAAGCCAGGCTTCCATAATCCAGTGCCAGCCACTGTTTTCTGTGCTAAAATAGTTCAAACATTACTCTGCATCTGGGTGCAAGCCATTATTTTTACACCTAGAATTATGATAACATCTGGGGTCTAATTCCACAGTCAACTAGTTGAAGAAGTCCATCTATAAACTGCTAATTTGTTTTAGTAATGCATTACTACCTGGAGGTGGCAGAGTTAAAGATGTTAAGATTTGCATTGGGTGTGACGAGGATGGACAGGGTTAGAAATAAGTATATTAGAGGGTCAGCACAGGTTAGACGGTTTGGAGACAAAGTCAGAGAGGTGAGATTGCGTTGGTTTGGACATGTGCAGAGGAGAGATGCTGGATATATCGGGAGAAGGATGCTAGGGATGGAGCTACCAGGCAAGAAGAAAAGAGAAAGGCCTAAGAGGAGATTTATGGATGTGGTGAGGGAGGACATGCAAGTGGCGGGGGTGACAGAGAAAGATGCAGAGGACAGGAAGAAATGGAAACAGTTGATCCGCTGTGGCGACCCCTAACGGGAGCAGCCGAAAGATGAAGAAGATTACTACCTTTTTCTGACGCATACCTTTGGATTATTTGGTCCACTTTGTCTGCGTGCACTCCGCTCAGAGAACTTTTTTCCCGCATTAATATATGACCACGAGACACAGCCATCACATGTATGTCACCTTTATTGCTAATGACCCAGGGGGAGGGAAAAAATAAGCTAATAAAACATAGAGCCCAGCACAAATTCCCCAAATGAATGCCTATTTTCAGCACAATTTTAAATTAATCTCAAGCCGTACTGCTGTCGACTCCAAACGGATTCCTAACGGAAATATCAGAGAGCAGCGCGCTTCTCCGTGCAACTCAATTACAGCGACTGTCTCATTGCAGCCCAGACAGCCATACTGCTATTTAGCTGCATGTTGCAATCTGCGCTTAAGCACTGCTGGGCATTGAAGCGATTAAGGTAACAGAGGCGGCGATGGATGCAGAGTGATGGAGACGCAGAAGGCTCGATTTGTGTTGCTTTTCCCCGAGTGGAAGGCAGATGTGAATCACTGAGTTAGAACAACACAGACTGGGAGACGAGCGCCGGGGCTGTGATTTATTTCTAGAACTGGGAGCTGACTTGTTCATTTGGAGATGACCGCCTGTACGGTGTTTTCCACAAGTTTTCTGCTTACCTCCAGATCGCCGGTGGACTTCACCCACGGTGGAAAACAGGCACAGTGATGAACAGCAGTGGTGTAATATTGTACCGCAGACATGAAAATTGAATCCCCAGGGGAAGAAGCTGTTTTGTCCTTCAGCTTCAGCTAATGGTTCCTAGGTCTGCATTTACTTGTTTTTGCTCCGGCCTGTCTCCCCATTATTTATATTGCCCCGATGTTGAATAAATACATCATTTCTAAATACTGTTTTTCAGCCTATTTGGCAGTATCTTATGTAACAAATGTTACAACATAAAAAAATTGTAGAAAGTTTCTTTACACTTTTAACCTCTAAACAAGTTTAACACAGAATGGGTGATTCTTGGGTAAGATTCTCATTTTAATTCATAATAGAAAAATTGTTCTGTTCTGAATATTCCTAAGCCAATGGCTATTTGAGCTTGATATCTTAACAGTTTGGCATGCATGGGGAACAAACTCTTAGCAGTGGCCCTGGAAGTCTAGTCAACACAAGGCCTTCCATCAGATTGGGCGGTCAGCCTGCTTTGTTCTATTTGTGTGCTGGCTCTTCTCAGGAGTGCAAACTAAGGAACTCAATTCTAAATTCCTTGCCATGTGTCTTACTATATAGATAAAATTTTACCTGTTCCTGTTCCAGAGTCTCATTTTCTTCTTTAAGTGATCACTTACACAAGTGAGGTCTCTTTTATGGAGCATGCTGGGTTCACACTAGGCAGGAAACTCACATACCTTTCCTCACTCAGTCACAACACGAACAAATTTAGTCACCAGACCATATGAACAATATGTCTTTCGGTGGTGGGAGGGCGCCAAGGTGACAGCATCCCAGAAACAGTTAAAACTGTTTTATCATTTACTAGGTCTGTCTGTATACTGAATAACTCTTTTTGGTGTTAAACAATGCTTTAAGGGCTACTTCCACCTGTTCTTGACTGCAAAACGGTTTATCTTTAATAAACACGGATGCATTTCTCAGTTGCTGGCTGAGACTGACAGCCTCACGTATAGAAAAGACGATGAGAAATCATAGGAGATAGGAAGAGTAAAAAGGCCCATCAACTGGAATTATTCTGGCTTATATTCAGGATGGCAGCAATTGGCATTTTTATGATCATAATCATTTTTTAAATTAATTTCGTCTTTACTTACGTCATCCTGACGGTGGTTGGTTTAAAAGTATAACAAACTCACAGTTCTCATTAAGGATATTCCGCAATGACCCTCAATGGCGTACGGAATCGGTGACGTTTTCCATTGGCATCAGTTTAATATTTAGCTTGTTTTATTTTTATGAACTATGTTAATGAGTGCCTAAAGCAGGAGTGCTTCGCGCAGTTAGACTTTATCCTTAGGTCCTCTTGACTGGAGAAAGAAAAATTTCCAGCCTGGGCAGCAAAACTCATTACCACAGCTGCCACTTCACGCTTGTGATGCAGTCCCTCAATAAATCACGAAACACTGTTTTATAAGGATTCTGTGTGTTTAAACCACATGTTCTAGAGGTTAAAGAATATTTGCATTGTGCATTTTTATTCTTTTTGAATGACTGTAGGCATTTTGTTCCATACATGTTTTGTGAGTATTTTGTGTAATTTTTGACAGAGCTCCGTTGTGTGAATGTGCTCCATTCATGCTGTTTATCATAAAGGGAGCAAATATGGCAACATGACATTCGTTCTTTACTGGGTCACCTTGCTGCAAACCAGTATTATTTCTGTTCTTTCCTCTGGGTAAAGAACAGCCAGATGAGCAGATGCACTTTATGACCAAAAGTATGTGGACCCCTCTTTCTAATGATTGAGATGAGCTGTTTCAGCTGCCCCCACGCAACATACAAACACGTTCTAGACAACTGCGTGCTTCCAGCTTTGTGGCCACAGTCTGGGACGGAAGAAGCTCCTTTCCTGCTCCAGCATGACTGTGCCCCCCCGTGCACAAAGTGAGCTCCATAACCACATGGTTTGCCTAGGCTGGTGTGGAAAAACTTGAGTGACTGGACAGAGCCCTGACCTTAACCCCACTGAATACCTTTGGGGTGAACTGGAATGCCAACCGCGAGCCAGGGCTTCTCACCCAACCTCACTGATCTGCTCTTGCGGCCGAACGGGCACAAACCCCCACAGCTGCCCTCCAGAATCCGGTGGAAAGCCTTCTCAGAAGAGTGGAGGCTGTTTTAGCAGCAAAGGAGGAACAACTCCATATTAATGCCCACTGGGTTTGAAATGTGACGTTCAACAAGCACATATGGGGGAGATGCTTAGGTGTCCACACACTTTTGACCATACAGTGTAAAGTTTTTTAGAGGAAAAAACAAAAAGCATAGCTTAGTATTTTGGGCACATTCCTTTCTTACCTGCTTTCAGGGCGCCCTGGCTTTTACCATAGTGGGTCACACACTCCTGCTGCCACTGATTATAACCCGAAAACAACAACGTCCTGGCCTATGGGCGCCGTGCGTCTTAGATGGGGAAGGTCATTCAGCTGTACCCAATTGTGGTGCTGAGTCCCGCTTGGATTTCTGCTGCCTGCAGGACGGTGGCAGTGGGACAGCCTGCGGTTCAAATCGACATCTTGACTCATCAGTAATGTCTATTTACTGCTATTTTTGGGGCCTGTCTCTGACACCTGTCAGTACAGCTTCTGTGTCACAGTAACTAGTGGTAAGAGTCTCTTTTATTACAGCCTAGAAAGGGAACCTGGCATAAAGCAAAAAGAGTACAAAGCTGAAAGTAATGAAGCCATGAACACAAAGCATAGCAAGCACTGCACAGGGGGCTCCACTGGAGATCCTCATCTTCTTGGGCTCTTTTGCTCCCGTTGTTCTAGATGCAGGAGTGTGTGCGCGTGCAGGGATGCACGTGCACACAAGACGGCGACTGCGGGCGCCCACACTCCGGCCCCCATCCTCCATCTCCAGGCAGACATGCAGGTCAATAACAAAGTTCCCCAGTGACTCACCCACGTGCATAACTTAAAGCATCTATGAGTAGACACATGGCACGTGATGGGATTGTTGGGTGGTGGGCAGCTTTTATTTTGGTCCACACAGGCTTGTCACGCGTCTATGGGCCAGCGAGTCCCTCACGCAACAGCTGGTCTTCATCCAACCACCTGGTCCACAAAGGGAACACGACTACCTACCACAAAACAGAGCCTTTTCATATCCCCGTCCCCGTATTGTTCCATGGCCAGTCGGTGTGGCGGTAACAGGGGGGTGATATGCACTCTCTTTTAACCCAACACCTCCCTCCGTACCCCTCTTCTCTGAGCCATGCCTCCCGTGTTCTTTCCAAGCGTATTCCACGCTCATAATTCTTTGCTGCCCGATCCCATGTGGCCGATGCCCTGCTGCTGCCTATTAATCGACCACTGAAATGTGTTTGTGAGGCCCGATTTATGCAAACCGTTGGCCTGTTTCTTTGGGGTGGGGGAAGAACAGAACAGAACACGCAGTGATCATACACATAACGTGTTTAATGAAAGCCCTCTTTGGGAATTTTGCTTGTTTGGTCTGTTTTTTCACACGTTGCCCCGCATGTCTCGCTTATTTATGATGTGAGCTGCTCGAGTCGGCGTTTGTCGTAAATACACACGAGCGCACATGCGTGTAGCTCGCGGACACACGTATGTGCCAACTGTTCGGGAGACGCTTACCGCCGTGTCGAAAATAGGAGCGTTCGGGTTTGGGACTTGTAATTATTTGGCTCGCTTGTTGGACAAAGACTGGCTTTAATGACTTGGCTCAATATTTGGACTCTGAAGACAATGCTCGTGCATTAATTCGCAGATGAACGGGTACACATTGTACCATCTGAGGTGACTGAGATTTTGAATATGCATTCTTATTGCTAATGAAACTAAATGATGAATAGCCAGGGTTTAAATGCAGAAAATGGCTTTGCATAATTTTTTAAAGACATTTCTAAGACGGCAGTACGTGCCACGTCTGAAGAATGCACCATTGGTGCCGTTGTTCTTAGAGTCACCATGTGCGCCGCCGTCAGGTATTTCTGAAATATTAATAGTTAGGTAATTCATATTAATCGATAGCTGCTACATTGTGCTTGCGCTGTTCTGGAAATTGACGATTTATGGGTATGCAGCTTTCGTTCCAGACATTTCTAGGCAGGTTGGTGCATGGCACAGTTCTAGTCGGTGACTGTGTGGGAGTATTTAGATGATGCGAGGAGCAATGTGGCCGCTATTTGTTTGGGAATCGGTGCAGCCTCATTACTTATGTAGAAATGCAAGCATGTCAATGGGTCAGTGACTCAATGGAAGGGACCTCACACCCAGTGTGTCTGACATGTTATTCACCATGCCAGTGCCCTTGGGGTGGGGGCGGGTACATATTCGGTATGAAATCTTGGTGCCTTTTTTCATTCCAGTGATGACAACAACACTAATCCAGTTAATGAACACCTCTGGGTCCAAAAGAAGGATTAAGCCCATTTTCTCCGAAGTTGCCACAGACTGGCATAGTAATAGCACGACAGAAGTATAGAAATAGATTAGGTCACGATCTGTGCTGTAAGCTCTTTATGAACCGGTCACAGTGCTGCTGGTGGCTTATAATGATGCTCCGGCAAGAGATTTTGACCATCTGATGTTCTCTGGGGCATCAGTTTGGAACAGAATCAAACTCCCTTTTGGCTGCTAGCAGAATACCTGTTTAATTAAGGCAAGGGCAGAAGTCTTGCTTGTCTTCTAGAACTCAAAGGTGTGTTAGACATTGTCTGCCAAGATGTTATTTTAAATTTTATGATATTTCAGAAGCCCAGAAGGACAGGATCTAGGTAATTAATGAAGACTGAACTTACAACTCTTTGTTTTTCTTACTGCGGTCTAAACTCTTATACTGTATATAGAGATTAATATTATTAGTAGTAGTAGTAGAAGTAATAGTATATACCTATATTACATATACTGTAGGCTCTTATTATATTATAATGTGTTGCTGTGATTGCTACCACTGACAACTATGCTATCAATACAGAAGTAAAAGTGCTGTTCTGGGGATCAGAGGAACTTGGGCTTGCAGTGAAGAGCCTGCTGGCGCCACAGTTCCTGCACTCTTTCCATCCTTTGAACAGGAATATTTAAATTTGCAGACAGGGGCTGAGACACGGTTACTGTCCTCTGCTGCTCTTCAGCAAATATCTTGTAAACTTGTGAGATCTGCGTAAGTTGTCCTCGCGCATGGAGAAGATCAGTGACGCAAATTTCGCACCGGTGCGAGAAAGAGCTAAAATTAGCAGCGAATTAAACGGGCTCCCATGGTTCAAAGCAGATGTTCTTCTATGGAGTACAGTAGCTGCTGGAGCGATCGCCCTCACTTACAAGCGCTCTCCTCGGTGGACGCGACTTGCAGAGCAATTCCATGACAACAGAGCATTGCTGCTACCCTAAACTTTCATACCGTCTCATTTGCAAAAATAGCAGGCTATAAAAAAATCATTATAATTTGCTTTTGCTCCCACTGACATTGGTTTATTTTCCTATTCTAACCATTCAGTTATTCAGGTTAAGGTAAAAATTCTTCCAAAACATGACAGCAGTAAATTTGACATTTAGGATCACTAAATCATTTCATTAGCCAAAACCTGACATATTCAATATACAGTGAGCCAAAATGCCAAAATGAAGCATAAGGTTATACATTTTTATCATATTAAATATGTGGAAAATTTAACTGCATGGTTGGGTCAGAAGTAACAGTGATGCTTCACAGTTTATAGCTTGTGTGTTGGGGTGTCTGTCTGAATCCCACCTGGGGTTTGTGAAATTTTCACGTTCTCCCAAGACACACTCAAAAGAGCATAGTAAACCACTGCCATACCTTCCCTTACCTGGAATCTCATGTGGTTGGCTGCTGTTAGTCAAATTTTTAACTTTTACTTATTTTTAACTACACCACAATGTAAAAATGATGATGAATGAACTGTGGGATGGAATGGGCATTAGGTATGATACATTAAAATAGTTTTATGAACTCAGTATAGTGTTAAAAATAAAACCATAATAAAATGCAATATGAAGCATAATACACCCAAACCAGTTCATAAAATGTATAGTATAACTCCTTAAAGTATTATATGTTGCATTCCTTCCTTGTGGCTCCTCAACATACAAACAGAATCAGGACAGAAAGGCTGGTAAAAACTTGTTTTTGTCTGTAACTCTAAATTCACTTTTTGCTCTAAGTCACAGTCAATAAAAATGTGCGGAGGTCTCTTGGTTCATTTGGGGTTAAAGTTCTAGAAAGCCTACAATACGGCTATATTTAATACCAATATTTGGCAATTAAACTTGTAAATTATTTTTTAACTATTTGTGTCGAGTTGCATTATAACTAAAACTAATTTCAAAATGCCTATGATAAAAATGCACTCTCTGTTCTTCAGTGTTGACTGTTGACAACTTTTTCCCCTCATGCGGCATTTGCCATCTGTTTGCCTCTGTCAGCTTTTCCTTTATCTTCTTCACTTTCATCTCCATGCAGGGCTCAGTGATGCTTCCAGAACTGCAACCCTGATGAAAACCAAACGTGAGCTGTCAACACCTCTGGCTCTGCAGGTACACATGGGCCGCGTTTGTTCTGCACCCTCTAATTTTGGGCAGCAGATAGCTGAATCCAATGTGCATTTTTTAAATATGTCGATGGAAAAGATAATATCTTTAGAAAACTTAAACCGTTGCTGGATGCGATATTCCCCGGGGCTGTTACTCCATCATTACAATAACTTGTCTATGGAATTTGTAGTTCTACATTTTTTTTAAAAAACCCAGTCATTTAAAAAAAATCCTTTTGCACAATAAAGCTACAGGTGAACACCGGTTACATCGGTGAAAGTGCAACTAAATCGACAACTCCGCTTCTCCTGTAGTTACTCGCCTGGCACAGTTGAGCATCCGACAGCTGAAACAGTGCTGTTCGCTTCAAATGTATTCGTTTATCCTGACAGTGTGTATACTGAGCACAAAGTCTGAGCATCCAAACAGGAGATGAATTCCCAAACTCATTCGCAACTGGCAGGCGAGGAACTCTTTACCAAATACATTTAGTGATGTCTAACAGCAGAGATGTGCGGTAGGTTAATAGTAACACATTGTTCTTCAGGTTTAGGCGTGGCTGAGAGGAGCGCGGTGTTGGTGGTCGTGCAGAAGTGTGCTTCCTTTGGGGTTTTTGAGGGGCACCGTGCTTGCTTCTTGAGGAGGTGGTGGCCAAAAAGCCATACGGAAGTCTGGGGTGAAAACCGCTTGTATGAAAACGCTGCCTCTGCTGACTACGTGGAATGGTCAAAAAGGGAAAGTCATGAGCAAAAACAGAAACCATTCAACACAGTAGACTCCACCCCCTTTCAACATATGATTTAGCAGATAAATCTACACCTCCAAGCAAGAAATGATAAATAATAAATTATAATTACAAACTATAAAAGACGCAGAATTCATGTGTGCAGCCCCTACAACCAGGGAACCACTATCTACTTTTCAACAAATCCCCCCTCAGTCACCCAGCACAACTTATGTGGTTTTTAAGGAACACCGAAACATTTTTGTGTAAATGCAAAAGTCTTGGATGCATATGCATTTAGTAAACCCAAAAACTGGCCTAAGAGAAACCTCAAACATCAATGCATTTTCTACAGACTGTGAAAAAACACCTCAAACCATGGCGACATCCACACTGGGGAGCAGTGTAGAGATATGAAGGCGTCACCGTGTTAGTAGATTTCGGTGTGGACAACAGTAAAACCCCTGACCAAGAATAACTGAGTGCCCTAATAATCTGCAGACAGCAGCATAAATCTCAGTAAGACCAACTGTACCCAAATGGCTCTGTAGGCGAGTGAGGAAGAGAGTCCCATCTCTGTCTAAGACTCTAAGTTATGCAATTGTGAGGCTTTTGGCTTGTTTCATAATCATTCATTTCTTGCAAAGGGAAGGCTGTGCACAAAAAAGACTTCTTCACAGTCTGGCTTTCAGGGCAACCAAGACTGTTTAAAACCAGGCCAGATCAAAGGCTCATTCCAGGCTTGAAATCTTATCAGCAGTTTGGCAGCAAAATATTATTTGCGTATGACTGCCTGGGGCAATTTCCTCCAGAAAACTGTGGCAATGGAGCACAAAAACACACCTTTTAGAGTCACTTGGAATCCTTTGCCTTTGCATTCTTTGTTTCGTGAATGTTGCATTTCCGTACAGATATCTCTATATTCTCAGGCATGGCTTTGAAGGCTTGCAATGCATCTCTGGAACATGATACCCAGTAACAGGAGAGTGTGAGATGGAGAAAAAAATGCTGAAAGCAAGTAGAGAACAAATGATTAAATGAGACGGGTGCTTGAATTTCAGGAGAAACCAGATTTTTTACCCTGGTTGGGTACATTTTGGCAGAAGAATATCAGGCACAGGTGAATGGTGTGTACCCCTGCCCCCCCAGTGTCTGCTTTAATGTACATTGCGCCCAGAGCTTTAAAGGTTAGCCAAGAGCAGATGGGTACACGTCAGTCCCAGCTCCGGCAGGCCTCGCAGGGCTGCGTTCAGTATGATCAGTACGTTCTCGCCTTCCTCTCCTAGGAACAGCCACTTGGGCACCGTGTTTTGCGTGTGTTCTGTATGTGTGTTTCTGGGGCTTGTACCACATTGTAATAGCTGTGAAGCTGCGGTATTGTGACGAAATCCAAATCAATGTTCTGAGCACTTGTTCTGAGATGTCTTCTTACAAGAGCGCTTGTTTGCTTTTGGTTTGTCAGTGTCACTGGGATGTTGCGCCAAGTTCTGGTTGAGCGGGGGGATACTTGGCCACGATTTTTTCATAATTAAGTATACTGCTGTTGAAGTTGTTGCATTTAGTAGATAAGCATTGCTGGTGGCAAAGGGCAAGCAGATGTCACAGAGAGCGACGCACGGCAGTCACAGTTTTATTTTAGTTGTGTTAAATGTGTAATTTCTGCATCCAAGCAAATTGTCGATTTCCAAAGAAGACAGTGCTGGAAAGCTGCGACAAAACCCACATGAGCAGCACATTCTGCAGCTTTGTTAGTTCCATTAGTTCAAAGAACTTGTGTTAAAATCTGAGTGCTGCGTCTGAACAGTCAAAAGGGACAGGGTACGCAGGGACAATTTTGGATGTGCAGCTGTGAGTGTTATGCATGGGAAACCAGAACATTAGTGCTTTGGACCCTCTGCATGCATTGTATGCCATACTGATTTAAAAGAACATTCCATGCAATAAATAGCTCAGAAAATATCATCCCTATAAATCCTGTTACTTTTCAGACGGAGACCTCTGGTGCCAGAGGAAGAGAGCACTCCTCTTTGCTGAAGTGGAAGCAGGACTTTGGAGTTGTGCACCCCTCTGGCCCCAGGTTTTACCTCTTTGCCTTTACAGAACGTTAGGACCAGGAAACCTTTGTAGTCCTGCATACCCACCGGTAGACTTTCGGCTTTCAAGGATGGCTGTTTCATTACAGCCGAACACTTTGCTGGTCAGTGAAGGAGAGCTGATTTTGTTTGCTATCGGGGGGTACAGAACCAGTGTGTGTACAAAAACCAATGCCGATCTCCCTCCTGAAGGTAAGACATTTACCACATCTGCCTGTAAAGCCAGTTCAGGTGGCTTATAATTTGTCAGTTGATCTTTGCCACAGCTGGGTGTTGAGATCTGTAACATGAGAACTACCCTCAAGGGAACAGCACCACTGCACCTTCACAGTTGGACTTGCCTGAAAAATTCAGCCACAAAACTACAGATTTAGACAACCTTGGATTGCGTTTCATTTGTCTGTGGTCCAGGATAACTTATACGGCCAATGGCAACAACACGTGTGCGTTCAGTTGTGTTTATGTTCAAAACTCCAGTGTGTGTCTTTATGACATTGAACTACTATGGTAAATTGTGAGGCTTGTGTAGGATCCAGGAGCTAAGAAGCTGGAAATTGTTCAGTGCCACATGGAAGTTGTCCCCCACTGAAATCTTACAAAAAAACTGACTCGGTCCTGTGTTGTGATTTACAAACTCTTACAAGAAAAGTGACTGGACGGATGGACATTCACACAGTATAAGTTCATTCCAAAGGTTAACTTCTCTTTATTGGTTTTTATTTAATTATTTCTTTTGCTACATTTACTATTTCAGTAGTTTTTAAAGTATTGTGGTTTGTGCTTGGTGTGCAATCCATTTGGGCTTAGAATCTGCTGGAGGGCTCAAACCTGCTGTGGGGCAAAGTTTTTAGGTCTCTCTAATGGGGTTTCAGTGATGGAGAAAATGTAGGAGTTTGGGGTGGTGGAGAGTTGCGAGACACAGCATGGGCAAAGACAATGTGGTTTGTGGAGCTTTTACGTAGAAAGGGACATGCGTGTCTGGTTACAGTCCAATACTTACACAATACATCCAGTCCTTACCTACAATACTCCTGAAATTACGTTTTACCAAACGTGTGCCCGTGAAAATCACTTACTCAAATAATAACATGAGCAAGGCAACTACTGTTATTGTATTAGAGTGCTTCACTCAAGAGAGGGCTTCACCTTTAAGTTTAAGGAAATTAAAATCTGTCACAGCTCGAAATGTCTTGTTTAACAGAGTCGCCCCCATGAAGACTCTGCTGCTGTATTACACCGTTTTGCTCCAAAAGAATGAAGAGTAACTAAAGAGCTGAGCACCTGTCCTGTAACAGGTCAGCAGGGAGAGTATGTTTCTTAGTCAAAGTAGGTGACTGAAGAAAGGATGTGATCATAAGGAACTGACATCCGCTGCTCTGCTGATTTCATTATCTGGCACGACTGCAACTCTCCAAAGTGACTGGAGAGGTTTTTTCCTCTTGTAGTGCTTGGCTGAAAACACTTTCACCAGCTTCGCATGCAAGTGCATGTCTGCAACTGTGTTCCCTGGCTCTGATCTGCTGGTGAGGAAGGCTGTGGGGTGCTTGGGAAGGGGGGAGCAGAATAAGGCTAAATAGCACATCTGATAGGCCAGGCAACAGCAGCTGTCACGTGTCCTGCTTTTGGTTAGGTCAGCATACTTTGGAGATGACCAGCAAGTGACCATCAGATTCGTGGTGGCAAACTCGGAACAAAGCTGTCTCTTAAAAGTAAAGTTATTGACTAGGATTATAAGAGTTTCAGTTCATTAAGTTCATTGATAAAGAAATCTGACCAAGGAGACCAAGAGCAGTTTTTCATTTTTGGTCACTCACTGGATGTAATGCCCATCCCTTTTTAATTTTCCCATCAGTATTCACAATGCTCATCTTCTGCTTTTTTGTGAAACTGGTTTTAACAGGTAAAAAATGTCGTCACACCCCCATAGGAAGGTGTAGGAAAACACCTGTGAAACATCAAACCCAAAAGGCCTTGTTTGGTGCATGTGACATAAGATGCACATCACACGGTAACATTTTGACTTCTCCTGCAGATCTGCCAAGTTAGAGATCAGCTACCGTCAGTTAGTGGGAGAAAGCAGTTTCAGTTGCGTGATGATGAACTTCTTAAGAACTTGCAATAAATATTGTACACCAAAAGTGAGAAATTAGAACAAATGACAGCTGCTCATATGCTATGGCAACAGGCTGGTGAACACAAGGTCAACATACTCAACCCAGAACTTGAACATAACCACTTAACCTTCTTTCAAAGTAATACTTTCTTGCCGAATGGCTGCAAAGCACCCTTCCGTGTCTGCTGGCTCCTCTCAGAGACAGAGAGTAATTTTGACCATTTTTGACAATAGAGAAGCTTTTCCTTCTGCTCCACTTGACCTTCAGCTCTGAAATGGAGTAATGTAATCCCCAAGGATAAAGTTCAGCATATGTCCTTCAAATCCAATTTTATGTGGTCAGAATAATGATTTGTGCTTGAACTGGGCCCGTATTCCATGGTGCCAGCACTTGTGACAGTCAGTTGTCATCTCTCCATGTGTCCTTACCTTAAGGATACAGGCACCTTTTCTACTCCCTTTCAGCTCTTCCATGTCCACAGACTCAGCTTGAGACCCCAGCATGTTCCACCCCTGGTGCACTGTGGCAATATCATTTCCATAGCTGTATTTGGCAGAAACACTGTTTTTTTTTCAGAGCTTGTGTAATGCCATTCAATGCTTGCAGGCCAAAGGAGGTGACACCTGTTATTGTAATGTCATACATAATATTACGTTATGTTATATTGTAAAATCATGAATGAGCACAAATGACAGTCATCACCCCAGCAGGACATTTGCATTTACACTGACTTCTTTGACAGATCCCTTTGTCAAAAATTTTGAAATGACATTTAATTTCTGTATAACAGATAAAGATATCGAAGGTACATAACAGAAAAGGGGCGGTTAGTTTATTATATGCCTAATGTAGTCATTCTAATAATTAATAGTCAGAAATAGATAAATACAAAAGCAAGAGCTATCTCCGAAAATGCTCACTGAATTATATTAAAAGTTGAGAGACAGAAGTTCTTTTCACACCAGTGCACAAATTTGTGGGAGGAATAGTCAGATGGCCTGAGCTGGAGGAGCATATACTGTAAGTCCTGCTGGAGTGCAGGATCAGATCAGGCCTTGCATTTTACGTGATGCTCTCGCCTTGATCCTTGACGCTTTGTCGGCTCTGACTCAGACAGAAGCTGGAAGCCCTCAAAGGAAAATGGGGAAGGAAGGGTGAGAATGCTTGGGGATGTAGAAATGAACATGAGCAGTGCACAGTACTTATCTGCATCACATTAAGGGTATTTTTTTTATTTTGGACATTCTAAGACTAGAGAGGAGCTATTTGAGGTAGTGCAGATAAAAAAGACTGCTGCCCGGGACTAGAAGCTGCTTATTTTTTGTCATGAGATATTAGCAAATCTTACACATGTTGACCAGAATACATCTGCAAGGCTGGGTCAAAGCTCCCATATACTTATACCAACCATACCAGGTTCTTGGTGGTACTGGTTCTGTTTGAAAGAGAGCTTTTGCAAGGTTGATGGACTTGCAGTGAGGGGAAGGCAGTCATTTATAGAGGATAAGATGTTGACTAGGCATACTATGATGTATGAAGAGTTATCAGTGTGAGCTGGAGAAAAGGGTAGAGGGTCACTCATACAGAATTAAATGAACCCAGTGAGAGGATGACAGAGCCCCAAAAAGTGACGTGAACTGAGAAGAAGAAAGTTTCTAAGATGCAATACGGATGGATTCCTAATAAAAATGACCCGTGCCACACCATAACACAAGGTGTCTATGCGTGAGAGAAATATGCGATGGATCACTGCACTGAGCGCCGCTGAAAGCCTGTTTCTATGGGGAAAATAATAATGCATCCCCAGCACACCCAAAAGCCCAAAACCAATTTTCCCAAACATACTGTAAATCAGCTAGAAAGCTATCGACAAATATTTACAGTATCAATGACCCAATTATAATTAATGACTAAAAATAATCGTAATTATTAAGAATTAATGAGGTCATAGGAAAGCAGTTAAAATCCAACAAAAGTACTCATGAAAATAATTTGCAAAATAAGTTACGAACAGCGTAACTATAGAAAATATTTTATTATGTTTAACATTGTGACAATGTTAGTTCAAGAAGCGAAGGAGCTAAATAGCCCCTCGATCGCCCTGTGAATATTATGATGCAATCGAACCCGAGCAGCTGTTTGAGCTAAATATGCTGATGGGGACCCGATCTTTTTTAATTTGCAAAGGACTCCAAAAATGACTTAATTTTACTTTTTAGGAGCAAAAAAGGAGTGGAAATGTACGGGGGAAATGAACAAGCTGACTTGTGCACATACCGTAACGTAGAGACTCAAACACGAGTGGGCTTAAAAGGTAGAGACCAGGCGTTGAAATGTTTTTGCAGGGTCAGGTTAGAAGGCTAAGTGTAGAACTCCGTGACATTCACATCTTATTAACAATCGTGTGTAATTTCGGAATTCATACACGGCTAGCAAACGTAACAACATAACTGAGCCCACATCGGACCCAGTCCAGCAAAGACTGATAAACCACTGAAGGAAGTGAAGGATGACTGACTGTTGCGTAGAAATGATTTAATCCAATTTAGCCACACACAAAATGTTCTGTTAAAATGATTTGTTTTTTGGAATTGTCAATCATTACAAAATGTCCATCATTATAGATCCTATTTTATCATGGGGCAAATTTAATGCTATTAATTCATATGCTGGAAGGGCACTTAATACAGTGCTCTTAGCACTTAATGAAAAGGCTGCAATAAGTGTTCTATTTTTGTATGAAACGTTTTGATATTATTGTTCAAAATATGCAGGTTCATTCCTAGAAGTTGATTACAATATCATTCACTTTTATTGTTTCAAATGTAGTCAGTTGAGAATGAGCTGGAGCACAGTTTTCGGATGAGGAACAGTGATCTAGAGAGACCTAGAGGACCTGCGCTGGACCAGTGCCACAATTTGCCCTCAGTCTGTCCAAACTGGGATGGAGCTGTCTTTTTAATATTGACACAGTTCTAATGTCCCCAGCCCTCTTATAAAAACATACTGATTTCTGCTTATTTAAGATTTTTCAGAAGTTGAACGTTAGTTTTATGGAATAACTCACACACTGGAAAATTGGGTTTTCTTTCTTTTTTTGATTACCTGAAGCTGCTTTTCATCGGTTTCTTTGTAAAAATGTATTATACAAAGATTTCATTGACAGTTGATGAAATCCTAGTTTTTGTTATGATGACGCTTATTTTTATATTTCCAGTTTATCACACCCAGTAACTAAGACAGAACAGTTTTTTCTACAAAAGCTACAATAATGATAATTACATTATGCAATATGATGGGCAACAATTTCTACCTGTAGACCATTTTCATTGCTATCATTATTGTGAAAAGATGTTTTAAATCATTTTTGAGCTGCACTCCTTGCTTCTCCTGAAATTGTTAGAACTGTTAGAACTGCATATTGGCACCGTGAAACAATGCAATTTGCCATGCAGTGGGACAGTGGAAATTATTCTCCTTCCTAGTCAAGGACAGTGCAGTCTTCCCTCTTGCTAAATGGTGACCTCTCATCTTTGAAAACCTTCTAACCAACATGAAGAGAAATGGTGTTGCTCACTGCAGCTCTTCAAATCCACACGTCTGTCTCCTGTCACCAGCCTGTTTGTGTATAAACTATTAATCTTGCCAGGGCTCTGTAGACAGAGTCTGGCATGCTGAATTTTTTAGCCTTTTACATTTTTTAGAATTTATATTTTATATCTTTTTCCCACGGGCTGTTGAATTCCGGAAGCACAGGGACTGACCACCTCCCACTGTACCATCAACGCTCTTCACACCGACCCTGTATTCTTACCTTACTGATCATTTATCTTTTACTTAGCTATACTGGGATGGACTGGCCTCCTACCTGATGGTTGTTCCATAGCCTAGCACCCTATGATTCAGACTCAGACTCTTCACCGCCGTCACCCTGCTTATGACTAAGCGGTTAACGGTAATGGATGGGTAGATGGATACATACTATATGTATACATCATCTTATTTATTCATTATTTATGTATTTGTGTGTTCAGTTTGTCTGCGTTGACTTGTGTTGTCGTGCTGCCTGTTTAGTGTACATCTGTGTAAGGCAAAATGGCAGTACACTGACCTTTGAACCTTGAATGTATAGAACTTGAAGAATATACTGTCTACTTTCAGGGGTTGCCTACGCTGATATAGGCCACTGTTCAAAGCAGTACACATAAAATACAATTTAATACTAACTGATGACGATAAAAAAGTCATTGCCCTTTGCTTTATAACCTTTGGGCCAAATAAGGTATTCTTGACACTATTCTACCACTGTAGATGGCAAGTGTCCCTCAGGACGTACTGGGCATCTGGAGGTTTATGAGCTGGTGGAGACCTGAAAGCATGGTTGTTGATGTGGTGAGTAGCATGATGTAGCCAGAGGAAGTAAGGTAACGTTGTCAATTGTGTCTGCTACATTTAACACTGACAAGTCACGGGTTTCGCAGTTTCGCTTGGGTTTCCATTTCCTCCACTTTTCAGCGGCATTATAGAGCGTATTGGGAACAATGGGCAAACATATGAAGCCGGTTGGTATGGAAGAAGGTGGCCGCAGCGAGTGGCACCAAAGAACCCAGTGAAACCAGAAATTGACTAATTCAGCATTCAGCTGTCAGGCCTGACATACTTTATTCAAGAGCTGTTTATCTGATAGGTGACTTCAGTGTACGGCAAGGACACTTACACACGAGTGTCATTACTTTCAAATGCAAAATCAGTAAAACTGTTACATTTATCGTCACTTTCTTAAGGTTGTGTTGGCTAGTGCTTTCAAGGAATAACAAGAGGGTACATAGCACAGCCATCGTGCTTGCTGGCACAGTACTTCATCTCAGTTGTTTCATTTTCATTTAAATTGTAACAATTTGCTGATTTTTAATTTCCCTGTTTTGTGACTTTCTGTTTGTTTTATTAAATAATTTAAAATTGTATATATTGATTTTTTTTTTTTACTTTGATTTGATGCCATGGACAGAGAATGATTTTACTTGCTATTTTCACTTTCTTTTTTTCTTAATATTGCATGTGGTGTTTGTGTAACCGTTTACTATGTCAAGTATCTGCTTTTACCATGCTGTGTAATGTGATTTTATCCATGGATTTTGTGGCGTCAAAGCTCAGAACACAGCACAGCCTGGAAAATGTTCACGGGGGGCATCATCTGCAGTGGGGACTGGAAGAGAGAAAAAACATGGATATCTGTGCACTGCTTTGTCAAACAATGTTCTTCTCTTGAAATGTAGCAGTAGTTGCGAAAGGGCTTACAGGCTTGTGACCTAACACCAAAACGTCACACTAATGTGTTTAGACGTCCGCCGATGGTGGCGATAATGTTTACGGCCGCCTGATGTCCACAGTCTCGTAGGAGCTGGTGAGAAGCACGCAGGCTTCCTCCCAAACAGAAAAACACCTTCTCGGAAGGTGCGTCCAGTGCTGTGTGACTCTGCAGGGTGCTAACACAGGTGCGCGCGCACACATTTGCACTGACATGCACTGAAACACCGGTAGACATCAGCATTTATGTAACTGGTCTAACCCACATGTGTAAACACTAATACGCACCAATGCACACAACCGTGCGAGCTCCACCTGACCGAATGTTGCGTGCACATTTTAGCTGAACGTGTATCCAAATGCAGACAAATAACACAGGGATTAGGGGGCTGTTACCCCCCCAGAGTCACCTGAATAGTAAACCAGCTCTTCTCTGTCTCTGCTCTCTGAAGTCACAGCATCTGCAGCTGTGCATGAATGTATGTCTGGGTGTCTTTGCTGAGGAGAAGGAGCTTTGTGATGATTTTTAATGGTCGGTTTTGCGTTACGTGGTTAAGGATGTTTGTGATCAGTTTCTCATAACAGTGGCCAACTGACCGACTCTCCCAGGCTTCTTTCACTGCCTGGTTTTGGCCCTTAAGACACATAGGGAAGAAGCATAAGCCGCGATAGAAAGATACCGTAGTAGAACGATTAATAATTTTGTAATTTTACAAACACAAAGCATAAAAACGCAAAATGCAATTGGAAGACACCCTTATCCACTAAACACGACCCACACTGAGGTAATGTGCACTGTGTTCGTTTTACTTCCGTGAGGCTGCTTTTCGTTTCTGCCCATCTTCTGCACTTTTTTCCCGAGTCTGTGCTGCAACCCTCTGTTGTTCTTCGTGAGGCAGCCGTCTCTAATCTTGTTAAAGGCCACATTTGGCTTTTCTCATCGCCCCTTTGATGTGACAGCGAGCTCCTCCGTCATCTTGCATTCAGCTCCAAGGGCGGTTGTCCTTACCGCGGCATTTTCACAGCACAACCGCAACGTTCCATCAATGTTCCCGTTCCGCATCTTTCAGACGGGTCATCGCCAGTCCGCTTGGTTTACGTAATACCTGGCAGCCAACATGGCTCGGCGTTAATGAGGCGAAATGCAAAGCAGACTTCAGAAAGGTTACTTCTACATGACCGTGAGGTTAGATCTTTTCCTGAACTCCTGATGACTGTTGAACACAAATTGACAGCAAATATTTAAAAGGAAATTAAAAGCTGAACTATGCTGTTTGCACAAGTATTCGTGTCCCTGGACTTAGCTAATGCACAAGTTCATATGCCTTACCGATGGCCTTTTTCTGCGCACCTGTAATGCCCAGCAGAATGTACAGATGCACCGATAATTTTGGACCCTCCAATCCGCTTAATTCTCCCCCCAACTGGCTGTTTATCCATTATTTGTGGCAGCCACTTCAGTGGTGCTCCTTGGCCAAATCATGTGTGAGCATAGAGGGGAACATTTATGGTCCCACTGGCAGCCCGTGGTCGTGAACTTATGTCCAGTCGCTATAATCCGATACCTCGGTGCCGGATTGTTTCTGCACCTTTTTAGAATGCTTTGAATTCATGCATGAATTTGACTGGTCGCAAACGTTTCAGCACCACCGTAAACTCTTGGTTAAATTTCCAAGCTGCTCCTCCCAGCTTGATTTTAGCCTGGCAAAAGCGTAAGGATCCTCAGCGATCGGCGAGCTGCCTTCTCGCTGTTCTTCCTTTCTCTCCGTTTGCAGGTATTCGCATCGACCCCTAGCCCTAAGATTAACTGGATGATCACAAAATTTGCAGTGAAGACAGTCGGTCTGTGACAGGCACTCTTGATGTCGCGTTCGTGATGAATCTGTGTTTTCTGAGGAGGCAGGGGCGGAAGACAAGGGGGCCATGCGCACGCTCTTGCTTTGGGTTAAATGCAGGCTGTGAGCAGCTCTTGCTGCCCCATTTCTCCCTCCTCTCTGGCCCCACGGTTAATGCACCTGCCGTAATAGTTATTATTAGGCCTAATTACCTCTGATATCCGCGGGGTTACGAACGCTAGCTGTATTGACCCAGCAGTCACGTGCTGTTCGGGAGGCATCCATTAATAGTGTCGACAAGTGGCCACCTGATCCATTTCCTCGGTAACAGCGATGGGGTAAAGAGGAACGTCGAGCCGTCTATTTACCGTGGAGGACAGGTCATGCCGGGGGAGCACTTCAGTGACCTGCACACAGAGTAACTACAGAAGCAGCAGCGGTGTCACATATCACATGAGTGATGGGAGAAGTCAGTGGGCCGAGAACCTGGCGCTGGCCTATAATGGTGTGCATTGTGTCCCCGTGATGGGGTCTGTTTCTGTCATGCGGAAAGACCTCGCAACTGCTACCGCTTTCCTACCGCAAAATGTTTTATTCGGTGGGATCACACTGTCACTTGGTGGCACGGTGCAACGCGTGAAGTACAGCTGGTGTGTATATGGCGAGCAAAAGGAAAGCAGCACGTGTGGCAGTTTCAGGTGGAACCCTGCTGATTCATCTCGCTGAGATGTTCGTTGGCATCAATAGGACAAAGATGGCTAATTTGGGCAAAGTGGGAAACAATGAAAAGTTTCACAATGAGTTATGCAATGAATTGGAAAATAATGTGAATCTGAAACAGAAATCTGGTGTGACAGGTAGTCAGGTTCAGGGGGAGCCAGACAGCAGCCTTTGCTCAAAGGAAAAGGGTCTTTTCCACTTTTTGCTGCTTACTTTATCCTACACAGCATTTCTGCCAATGACCAGAGCGATGGTTTTCTTGCAGTGAAGGTCTCCACAAAGTGTTGCGAATCGCACACACCGACAGCGAATGGTTCTGACTCACCCTGGTGTTTGTGTAGGCAGCTTCAGCAGCCGATTTAGTAACCTACAGATCCACAGGCAAAATCGGACATTTGAAGGGATCTTCTGTCTTGCGTGTTGCTTTATCTTGGGTTGTATTCGTGTAGGTGTCAGCGGATTTGTACGGGTGTATGTGGGTGCACTGCTGTGGGTGTGTGTGAGTGGGAGGTGGCACTGGACGGATAGCCAACAACAAGCGAGCTGATTCACTCCTCTGGTTTACTTTGTGCGCCTGAAAACCCGAGACACCAAAGAAAAAGGTCTCAATATGATCACCGGTATGTTATATCTCTGTATTAGTGTGGTTACACGAAAATATTGTTTTTTGTACAAGGCAGTTGAACTGTAGGTTCCCTGCACCCTCCTTGAGCAACTCCATCATTAGCGTACCCATCCAAATGTAAGTTCCCGCCTGTATCTGTAATGCATAAAAAAGATTCTGATGTAAAACTGTGTACACCTAAAACAATTTGCATTACTTAAAACTGAAGCTTCCTGGATGGCTTACAAAAAAGCAAGCATAGGTTTACTGCACATACAGCAGCACACGTGGTTGCACAAAGCTATATCTTAATGCCAAAAAAATATAATTTGTCTCTTAAAATAAAATGAATTTACACTTATTTAAACTTATATCTTGTGTTTTCCTATTTTTGGCACAGTGCCGTCATTATGAAATTGTGAAGTGAAATTGTGAAAGTGTCAGGATATTAAAAATAATATTGGTTTCTATAAAGTCTTCACCTTACAGCATTTTACTGTGGCGTTCACAGGAGTGAATAAAGTGGAATTAGAGTGAGAAACACCTCAGCCCTAAGGTAGATGGGGAAAATGAAAATAACCTGCTTCCTGGACGTGATACCAAGTGGAAACTGACTCACTGTGAGCCGTCTGGGGGACTCATGTTCTCCTGTGTCCATGGGCCCATGTTTCAGCTCCCCCCATGGTTGAGTCATGACCAGTTGGTCACCCTTTCGGCTGCCTTTGTTAACAAGGGGGTGCGTGAACAACATGTTCTAGCTATACTCTCTCACTCCGCTCATCTACAAGTCTGTCTCTTATTACTGGAAACAGATCTTCCTGTAGACCTCCAGAGAAAGATGCCAGACTTCAAGTTCAGCCATAAATGTGACAAATGAAGCAAGAAATTCACCACATACTGCAAAATATTCCCAAAACCTTAGATTTAAAAAGTGCTTGAAAGACAGTACCGGAACTGCGTTCTAATTCTGGGGCTTAACTTGGCTCTTATTTTCAAATGAGCCAGATGATAAGCATGTCAGGCTTTGAGAGTGATCAGGTATTGCACTGCGGCAGTTGAATTTGTGAGAATTTGTGTCTTTCGTCCCCATTAATTCATCGAGCACAAATGCAGTCTTTCATTAAACAGCTCATTAAGTGAAAGGGCTTTTTTTTAACTATCGAAATGAACAGCAAGTCTACCAACAGGAATGTAAAATAAAGCCGAGTCGAGCACAGCAACTCAACACCTTGCCAAAACCCAATGCCTATCACAAAAAGTGTACAGGTTTCAGTGTTGATGTCCCAGAACTCCCGCAACAATAATCTCTGCATCGCCCTACCTCTCTGCTTCTGGTGCTCCTGTCTCTCGAATAAGTTGTCTTCAGGTGCAGTTGTGAATCTGGTCTGGTTGTGGTCAGATTCCAGTCTGCCTCACTGTGTTTCTAATCCATTTTCCCTCCATTTGTTTTTTGAAATGTATGCACCTGACATTATTTCCCCTGCAGAATGTTACTATGTAAAAACCACAGACTGCCACATACCTGGGTTAAATTTCTATTTTTAACTGGGGACCTTACAGTTCAGCTTGAAACAGGATGATGACTCTGATTAATAACACTTCATATTTTCCTCTTCCATATCAGATTTATAGCTGATCCTCTTTCTGTTTTGGTGTGATGTGGGATACCATCTGATTCCTTGACCTGCATGCAAGGCTGGATGGAAATGGGAAGAATTTCCCCTGTTCAATCTGCTAATTCTATTGTCTCTCACAGTGCTCTTGTGGCACCATTCCCTCTCAAGTGAGGAAGGCCATCTTTAGTACAGAATGGTCTTACAAACTTCAAAAGAAGAGGATGAAAGGTTACCCGAAGCAACATAAACTAAACCAGCCTACGCCTAAACCTAACCTTCAGGTCTGCATAACTATAGAGGTTTCCGCGCACATCCAAAAGTTCTTCACTTAATCTTTTATGCTGCAAATAAGCAACAAGATGAACTTTGCTTTCTTTTCGGAGGAAGTTCTGAGATGAACTGACATTCATAAATCATTCCTGTCCCACTTTTGTATGTTGGTTTCCATTTCATCAGATGGACACTGACTGGGACAGCAGGATGTACAGCAGTCCCAGGTGGAACCCTGGACAGCAGCATCGTTCTAATTGGGACTCAAGGCCATGAACTCATACTTGGAGCGCACAACACTAAAACAAAACAGATATTTTTTTAATGGCGAGTTGCAGATAAGTCCGTTTTTGCCAAAAGTTCCAGCCAACAGAAATCACTTTGTGATTCTCTAGATTCTTCTGTGCTTGTTTGAGGCTGTACAGCAGGAACATAAGAAACACTGGAAAATTTTGGCTGTTCTTCCATCACATGTTTCCATTCTCTTTCCTGGTATCTTCCGTTATCTTCTCAGAAAATGACCAGAACCATTGACCTGAACCATTCTTTCAGCAGATGCATTTTCTGATTAATAAGAGTGACATTACAAATGTAGTAAAATGTTTTTATTTTTTATGTATTTACAGGATACAGGACACTGCCATATACTGCCAGAAGGAGACTGGCAGTATATGGCAAAAAGAAACTGCTCAGTGTACCTCTTATTTTGGACATACTGTATTAGACATTAAAGTTTTGTTAAAGTTCAAGTGAAGTTTTATACTGGTAGGCTAAATATATCTGAAAATCTATATGCAAAGTACACGTGGAGTGAATGGAAAGTCTCCTAGGTTGTCAAGGTACAAAGGTGATCCAGTGCTTCCTGTCGGAAAAGTAAACTGTGAAATTAACTCTGGTAACTGTTGAGCTTTACAGAATTCTTTGATGTGCCATTACGTATTTCCCCCCAAAAAAGACAAAAAAGTTTTTTTAATTTCTTTGACAAGCTACTTGGTATGAAGAGGACAAATTGTTTCAGGATAAAGCAGACACACTAGGGACAGTCATAACTGCCAGGTGGAACTGTGTGGACATTTGATCAACGTCTACTGTTGCTACTGCGGTTTATTTAAACCCTAAACTACAACTGAAGTCTGGTTTCCCACATATATTTCCCTTTAATTCTCACTACAGTAGCAAACAAACTTTAAGCAGCAGACAGCCCATGACCATTGGCTGGAACGAGAGACCCTAATACCTTCACCTCCTTACATGTTGTATTTTACCATGTGCCTTTTTTATGTATGGTCCAACCCTAAAACAACAAGAGACCTTCTTCTTAGTGATAAATGTTCAACACATTGCAGCTGATGGATAAATGGCTGGAGGTGGTCTTTTGGCTGCAACGTCTCCATCAGAATTAGGCATGTGATCATTCATCTAGGTTTATCCCCCATCCTAATCCTCATCGTGCAAAAAGGCTGGAGAGCAAAATAAGAAGTAAATAAGAAGATAAAAGACATAAACACACGCACACGCGCACACACACAAATGAATCTCACCCCGGGGCAATGTACTCCAGCGGCCTGTGCCTGGGTTTGCAGCCGTGAGGCGTGCTTCTGCATGCGTCTGTGGCATCTTGAGCGCAGCCTCCGTCCGTCAGGCAGTGCGGGCAACGCAAGCGGTACGTCCGTAATCTCACGCTGAGAGTGGGAGCCAAACAAATGGAAAGCAGGTAAACAAAAACCGCATGAGGCGCGAAACCCACAAAGGTGTATGTGTATATATATGTTTATTAGCACTGTGCCTTTGGCAGAACTTATGAAACACACAGTTCACACCGCTCCACCCTCCACATTCATCACGGGTGTTCGGACAAAAACATCCTTTTATACCAGCACTGAACATTGGTTTGTACGTAATTTTAATTATACCATCCAAAGCACATTGCATCACTGCGCCATGTACAAAACAAAGCCGCCTTTTTGAATTTGAAACCCTTCTTAGCCTCTCTCTGCTTGTTGAACGTACCATCTAGTATCAAATTGGGACCCGGGTTGAAATTGTGACTTTATGCTGATTTCTGTTGTTGACTTAAAAAATACAGCACATTCTAGCTGAAATGAACTGACGCATGCTCTGCTGTCCCATAAGGAATTACTGTCTCGATAGCCGCTTTTCCATGATAGCACTCTTTTATTTTAGCCCCTTGGATAAACTATCATAAAAATGTACCCCTTTTTAAAAATGTCAGATATTATATGGGCAAAATATATTTTTGTTATCTGTGAAATTTGTGACTTTTGTTTTTACTCGCTATTATTAATACAACTGATGTAGTTATTATGTTGAACAAGGAGTTTTCAGGCTACATTTATTTAATATACTGTATTAATGGCCTCTAATAGCATTATTTCATTGAGCACTCCATTTGCCAAGTGTGTCTAGAGCATGTACAGCACTCACTGAAGTACCGCTCTATTCAGACATACATACATTCTGCGGCAGCAGTTGGGGGAAGAAGAAGGCTGCAGTTTAGCCTGTTGACCCAGTTTCAATTTGCACAACCGGATGTGGCCTAAATTACCTGGGCCGATAGGACGTTTTTATTAATGTCCACGCTTCCCCCTGGAATCCAATCAAGCAGATGGGGTAGTCAGTATCATGAACTGGAACCCATATGGACTAAATCTAAAACAGGATGATACATGCACAAAAAAAATCAATATCTAATTTGAAAAAGTTAAGAAATATGGAGCTGGCATATTAGGTAGAACAAACTGCATTTCTAACCTGCCGGTGGTGAAAATTGGCTTCCAGGTTGATGGGACACAGTGATGGCGCTTGGCACTATTTTCCGGGCCTTTGTAGATCATTTGGTTTCATAACCTGTTAAATTTGGTCCAAGTTTGACCTGCTGACCTACTGACAAGGAATCATCTTCTGTGAGTCACTCCCGCACCCCCAGGCAACAATTAATATGAGATGGGGGAACCAAAATGTTTTTCTAATGTTTTGGATATATTGCACTTTACTACTGGTGATTTGGAGAATTGCTGTGCTTGCACACTGAGGACATATATTCAAGTCCCAGTCATCCATACCAACATGGGTTCGCTTGAGGTGGGTAAAATTGCTGACAAACTGAGACACAGTCACAGCTTCATTCAGCCAGGCTCCTACATTCCTACAGGTGAAATGAGGCAAATAGCAGTCTCCTCGAAATATACGTGGCCAATAAAAACCTGTAACTTGAATAAATATAAAATAAGTGGTTCACTGAGGGTTTGTTCCTGTGTTACCCTGTCTTGTGTTCTAATGGCTGCACAAAGAAGTAGAACTTAGGCAATCATTTATGAGTAAATTTGCAGAAAAATGGGATAGTTTGAGATGTAAAATGCATTATAAAAATGTAAACATTTACATGCTAGTAATGTATGAATTTAATAGCTAGCAATGTTACCCTTTGCAGGTAAAGGGGTGCAAAGGATGCAAACACCTGAGCAGTGGAAAAAAGGATGCCACTGGATGAAACATCCTTCATGCTGTTCTCGGTGAAAGGACAGGTACTTTTACACCATAACAAACCTACAAGCCCAAATGGCTGTTTCCTACTGTGAGGGTCCAGCTATCTCATACGGTGCGGGGTGCATTTTTCCAGCATATTTTGGGTCTGCTGACTCCCTGAGAGGACAATGTCAGTAAATATAGAAGTTCTGTGAGTAATCATGTTTATTTTATAGTTGGGCAATTTTATCTTGATGGTAGTGAACAATGACCCGACCCACCGGGGTACCAGAGGTTGATGCATAGTTAGAAGAGTAAGGCAGATACGTAAACCATATACCCTGGCCATCCCAGTCAGCAGACCTTCTGTAGTGATGGGTGTCTTGTGTAAGTGTGATGTTGCTACCCTCAGTACAGGTTCAGCCCACTAGAATCACTGCCATGGTGCACCAAACTTTTTCTGGAAGCTTCTGGCGGTCCAACATACGATTTAGACAACTTTTAATAACATTTTCATCACTCTTTCAGTTACCTGCAACAGGTATAAAGTTCCAGTGGTCAGCTGAATAAGTTAAAGGTTAGTACTGTTGTTAGTAGTGCAAGTAGTAAGTTAAGATGCGAATAATGATCAAAACATGAGTCACACAAAGAAAACAGGAAGCCAAAATTGAAAGATAGAATTCCAAGGCTGACTCATTTGTAAACCTACATCTGCAGCAGACATCTGCTGGGATTTGTACAACCTCCGGTATCGACCCACAAAAGCGGGAAGACTCTGCCGTCAACAGTCTCCATTTAGGAGCAGCACTGTTTGCAGTGAACTTCTGTAACCCGTGGGTACCTTCACGCAAGACCTAGCAAAGTCGCATCGATCTGAACGAAAATGGCGCAGGATGTGACAGGTGGTTTACGGGAAACCGCAGATAAAGCGGCTCAAAGCATCAGGAGCTGTGTGTCTCGGATGTTGCCACTTTGTGTTATGGGATTTAACGTTCACATGCCGCTTACCTGTCTGTGCTACAGCAACTAATGGGGAAGCATGCGTCCAGTTAGCTGTAAAGACACAACCAAGATTCAGAGCTGATGGAATCTGACTTTATGCAATAACTGTCAAATATTGAGCAGGGAAATTGGTAAACAGTCATAAGAATAAAACAGTTGCTTCGCTGGGTTAAGTGGATCATTTTCATAGTGCTCCATTCCTAAAGGCAGTGACACACTTACTCATAGGTGATACTAAGGATGTGCATTGTGCAGACTTCCTTGCTGCTCACGACGAAACACGGTGCATTGTGTGCATTATGCATCTGCAGCTGTGTTTAACAACATGCATGCATTTGAGGGCATTGACTTTGCCTTGCTGCCAGCGTTTCCACATGTCATCAGCTACCTACTACGACTCACAAAACGCATATAAACCTTTTGCTTGAAGTACATTTCATCTCTGAGTGGTTATTTGGTGTTGGTTAATAGGCTTAACTGCTCGCTCGGCCCTATTGCCTGTTCGGACCTCCTGTTACCTGGTTACACCTCCTCTTCTTGGGGATCGTCCTTTTTTTGTCAAAATAGTTCATTTTTGTGTGCAGCCTGTGAAACTGATCAAGAATGTTGTTCTGGGTGGCGTATTAGTTGAGGATGTAGAGTTTTGAAAACTGTCACCAAAGTGAGAAGAACTTTGACTTACTGTTCCCAAGGTCATAGAAATGTAAAACGTGGTGGGTCTGTGCAAAAAAACCATAAAGCTGTTGGTGAGCTTCCCACAGGATGGCTGTTTTCATGCTCACCAGGCTTTCCTGACAGCTTCTCAGAGAAGAGATGCATATTAGCACTGCTGTATTATTTTGCACCCTGGCCAGACCCTGTCACTCTCTTTTGACTTTTGTCACTCTCAGTTTCACTGCATGGCCTGTGGTAGCTGTTGTTTCTCACACATGGGTAAAGTTAACAGATTTATCATTACTCACTTTGCTGGCCCACAGACAATACCCTTAAAATCTCATTATAGAGCATAAGGCTTCTGTCATGCACTGAAGGGCTGCATGATCCCTGGCTGTCAGCTTCTGCTTCTGTGTCCAAGTTGACATGACTGCTCCTTTATTGGAAAGGACAGTGAGTCGGAGGGTATGCTGTTGCAGCTTTGCTGCTTTTCACAACTACATGTGCATAGTGAGTAGCAAATTTATAAACTGAAATAACTGCAGCAGAGACAACATAGATATGGGTGCTGTTTCATCCCACAGAGGAATCTTTTTTTATAAGAAACGCAACACATAGCGCTTAGTGGAAAGGCAAACATCAGACTCAGATCGAAAGTTTATTTTTCCTTACCAGGCACTTGTTATAAACATAATGGTCAATAGGTAAACTGAATGTTTCTAATTTGGTCCTGTACTGCACGGGCTTTATTTGCCAAATGTTCTGCCCACAAAAAAAAACCACTGTTTGCTCCCATGTGCTAAGCGTGTTTCCACAGAGAGAAATGCTGAGATTTTCTGTATGCGCTGCTTAGTAGACCGTACTTATATGTTTCGTGCCATAGTTTACATATCCGTGTGTTTGTGTATACAGGTTTGAATCTACAGGATGAAAGCACACCTGTGAGTGTGTGACGTGTATTGGTGTGTATGTGCAAGCTGCTGTATATTCGATGTGTGTATGTGTGTCTGTATCTCTGACAATCCGTCTGCAGTAAAAATATCAGCATGGAGCACATGTAGCCTCACGCAGGAAAGGTAAACATCATTGTAAGGCTGCTATGGAGAGGTGTAGGGACAGAGCTGCTGCTCAGATGGTTTTCTGACCTGTGTAGGTGGGTCTGGCGCGCTAAGATAGCATCACCCCCTCCTCCTCCTCTTTCTGTATGGAAACCAGACTGGAACAACACAAAGCTATATTCAGCACCTTTACAGCTAGGGGTCATTTCTTTTGGATTGGCTTGTTGTCCCTCTTACATTTCATGGAAACTGAAACCATTGCCTAAAACCATCTGTACATTTCGGTAAATGAGTTTCAATCAGAGCTTGTAAACAATAATGCTTGTGTAAATTCTTCAAGCACCTCACTATACGGTGAGAGTCCAGACCTGCCTGAAAGCCTGCTCCTTGAATCCACGATCATACATGATTTACATACCTGGCCTTATGTACCCACTACAGGTGCTACCTAATGGCACGGAAGCATGTGATCCATACTCATTATGACCAGTTCCATCCAGAATGGACAGCTTGTTGACATTCAAAAAGGGTTAATGGAAGGTTTGCCCATGGAGCAACTCACACGTGCTAAAGCAGAGTATATCCAGTTCATCCTCAACACAACCTTTGGAGACTAATGACACGTACAGGTATAAATAATCCAGGCACTCAAAAAGTGCAACTGGTTTTCGCCTGTTCTCACCGGTACCTGAGAACTTACTGGCCTTTCTTTACATAGCAGACGCTGCCGAAGACGCCAGCTCTCTCGCTCGCGGATGTCACTGTGAACTTGCATGGCTGAGCAGTGCAGCACAGAGCACACTCAGGTGAAGATCACTAATGCTTCCTCTGAGCAGCTCAGTGGGACACAGGACTGTCTGACAGGCCCTTGTTGCAGGAATAATGAAGGAGTCTTTAAGGAGACATACAAACCTTCACTATACACAAGGTTCAGACTTTTTATGGAGCTGTGTCCCCTCCCTGGTCATATACTGCATCCACCCACCCACTTATCAATAACTGATCCAGTAGAGGATCAGGGTGATCTAGACCATATCCTGGAGGCACAGTGCATGAGGCAGGATAAACCCTGCAATGGCCACCAGCCCATCAGCATTGAGTAAAAAAATGACTGAGTGAACCTCCACTTTTTCATACATTGCAGTCTATGTAGGTAAAATAATGGCATATTGGATCAAGTGCTTAACTGAAGCATCCAGTAGCAAATATTCCCCAACCCACTAGTGCTAGCTTCCGTAATCAACATTGCTTCTTTACCTTCTTTTCAATACAGCCAAGGAATTATCCATCTACAGATGTAGCCATCAGAAACAGTACTTCCTTTGGCTTTTTCAAACACCTTATATAGCCTTATCTTTGTACTCGGGCTGCGGGAGGGAAGGTTTACATGAACACACAGCCACCACAGCTACTAATCCATACAGCAAGTCTGACCCCTGCTGCTTGATAGAAGTAACTAGAAGCAAGCAGATGAATGGCATTATTATTATTATTATTATTATTATTAGTAGTAGTAGTAGTAGTAGTAGTAGTAGTAGAGTTGTTACTGTTATTTTTGTTATATAACACCATTGTTCAAGGCCACAGCAATGTTATATTAGCAAGTGTACTGAAATGTTTAGACTGGCAGGTGATAATACTGGAGCAATTCTGGATAAATACCGTGTCTTGCTAGGACAGGAACACTGACTCAAACCAGGTACCTTCAGCCTTTACCTCTGTGCCACAGTAGGTAAAGGGGATGTTTCCTTCATCATATCACATATGGCCCATCCTGTGTGTGTGTGTGTGTGTGTGTGTGTGTGTGTGTGTGTGTGTGTCTGAGAACTGGAATCCCCATATAGAGTGATTTGAATTCTAAGTAGAATTTAGGTAAAGTTTTTTCACATTAAGAACTGTGGGGTTCGTAACAGTTCTGACAGAAATAGTACTTTCCCTTGGTCCAGCTATGTTGCAGACCACATATTACTCCAATTCCAGGCAAGAAACATGCTAGGACAAGAGTGGAGCCAGTTAAGAGAGACAGCCCAAATTGCCAGGAGGCATCCTTCAGGCACGATCCCCTGAGGGGTCATTCAGATGCCAGTTAAGCTGGTGGTCCCCAGGAGCGATAAGGTCAGAGACTTCAAGCGACCTGCCTGGTACAGCCACAACCACAGTAACATCAGTGAAAAGTTCATCTTTAAGAAACCTTCTTCATTGTCATCTTTCTGTGTGATGAAGGTGCAGGGTGTGGGGGTTCGCTATTGACAGGGCCACTGTACACGTAGTTTAGCACTGCTTCATAACTTTCTAACTGCTGCCAACATCTCAGCTTAAAGTACAGACAGGCCGGTCAATAAAAACAGCAGCTGAATTTGTTGCTTCTTGAGGTGGCCCCGATGCCAAAGGTGACAGTGAAGCTGAGCGAGGTGCTACATGTGTACAATAAAGGAACCAGTACCACAAAATGTGATCTGAGTGGAAACAGCAATGCAGTTCCAGACTTCAAAATGAAAGGAACTGAACGATGGGTTGCTTGGGGTTCAGGAGGAGGGCTGTTGGGATTAGATGTGATCTAAACAGTTATCAGATTATTTTTTTGTTCCTGGCAGTGTTACATAAGCCACTCTTTTAGACATGATGGAAAAACAAAGCTTTCCTCCAGAATTTCTTGTGAGGTAAATGTGATGCAACTGAGAGCTGGACCTCACCTATGTGCCTGTCGGTTGTGTAACAGCAGCACAGAGACCTAGAAGCACTAACCACACGTTGGCAGTCTGGGCTCACAGTAAAGCCAGCTGTACCATTGAGGAAAACAGGCCAGAAATCCTCTTCTGAGGCCCAGGAGGCCCATTTGTAATGCATATCCTTTGGTTTTCATTCTGTTACAACATATCTTTAGACAATGTGCCATAAATACACAGTTAGCTTGTAAATAAGATCTTTTTGTATTTGGATTGTGAATTTTAGGAAAATATGTGATGGGCTGCAACTCTTACTGTGTTCGAGAAAATTAGTGATAAAGTAAAATAGCAGGAAATACAGTATTTGACAATAATATAGTTTGCTGCAGACAACATATCACTGCACTCCAAGTCAAATATTTTTCTCTTTTTTGCACAATAAAATGCAGTAAATCCTGTGTACAAATACTGTGAGAGAGATGTTTCAAAACAGATGTAACGTAGTTGTCCTTGCAACTGTAGTACAGTTTTTCTAACTCCAGATGGACCCACCAACCAAAGAATATTGAGCTGAGCTCATCCTAGTGCACTGAGTTCATCCTGCAGCACTGCCACACAGTGATTTCTTACTTTACATTACAGTGCCTTGATGTCACATCAATGAAATATCACAATGCGGTGTTTAGAGTACATTTAGGTTATTAACACTTTAGCACGAAAAACTGGTAGACAAATTCATTATGATGAAACATTATGCCTGGTGTAAGGAGGTGAACGCAGAAGAATGGCATAATACTGATTTAAAGTCACTTGGCGGTTCTCTGTAAAACTCCTGACAACAATGATGGACAAGGGGAGAAGCTGCCGTGTGGAATCTCCTTTTTCAGCTGGTGAATGGTCACACCAGATGCACTGGAAGCTGACTTTCCTAAAGCCGAAGAACTTAGAGGAGGTACAGAAAGGTTTTGTTGGGCCAGGCATCAGAGTTACCTGCACTTTGTTGTACTTTCTTACACAGCTTCCCTCTACTAGGGCTGGGGGCAGTAGGGGTTTGACAGGGGTTCAGCTGCTCTTATGGAGATTAAGCTTCGCCGGCCAAACAACTGCAAAGCTGGGAGCTAAGCAGTTGCCTGTTGTGATGTCTTGACCCTGGGGGAGGTGTTTTGTTTTGGCTTTCTTATTCTATGCCACCTATGGGCTTGCAGTGTGTTCAAGTTGATGCTCGTGGTTAATGGCCTGGCTATTCCAGGATTGTCTCCTGAGAGACTCCAGGGGTTAGGGGCTGGTAAACTCTAACATTTATTTTGCCCTTATTTCAAACACCCAGGAAAAACTCAACCATTTCATGGAAGACAGGCCAACTGAATCCAGCCCAGAACAATAGTTGTTCTTGCACTGCCTCTGTGTGGCATCAGCGCATCAGTGAATCAGCAGCAGGACATCGTTGCAGAATCCTTGTCCTGTGACGGAAAAAACTGGATTAGGCAAAAATATAAGGAAAGTGGGTCATGGTGTTCTTCCAGGATGCCCCATCAAAAGGGTGGGCAGAGAGTGGAAAGCTGCCGACACTGGGCAAACTGGCGCAGGCCCCTTCGGCTCAGAGAGGGAGAAAGACAGAGAGTGGGAGGGTAGAAATCACAGCGCCCTGCGTGCATGGTGGTAGCCACATGGGTGGTAGAGCGTTCTTCTGTTCAGCTTAAGGAATGTGCGTCCCTTTGTCACGCACACTTTACCGTATCTGGAGGTGCTCTTCCGCAGCCAGAGGAATAAGTGGTGTTGGGTCTCTCTAAAAGAAAAAAAAATGGAAAAAAGGATTTAAGCATTTGTGTACTATTTGCAGTTTATTTCAAGTCACCATTTTCCAGACAAATTTAGAATGAGAGAAGCAGGCATAGTCTGCTTTGGTACACAGATCACATGATTTTTAACCCTTGACAACGCCTCCCTTAACCTTGAAATTAATCCCAGGGATGCCTCTAATCCCGTTGTCATTTTTTCATCACCAATTGTCGCAGTTGGACAAGACCTTAGGTCTTGGATGGCTTGGTGAAGGGGCCTCAGGATGCAAGAGAGGTCTGGAATTATAGAGGATTAAAAGCTTTTCTGGAACAGGTTCAAGAACTGCTGACAGAGCGAGACTAAACATCATAATAACAGCTGACAGACACAGCCATGTGGTCCTCTCAGACTAGGCCCTTCCCTTCTTCACAGTGAGCTCAGTCCGGGCCTAGTTTGTACAGCCACACTTTTCACCGTTTCCCTTGCTTTTCTGGGCCTTATTGTCCATCTGGTAACAAAGCATCTCCATTCCTCTCACTTGTGCCCACAGAGCCAGTGAGGCCAGATCATGTACACACAGTTAAACACTTCCCCTCCGGGATCAGGACTTTCCCCGATCTTCTTTTCCATGGATGTGCCTTTGTGCAAGTTTCATACTTCAGCATGTCTACACCTCTGGATCTGATTACTCTTTCAAATGTTCTCAAAAGCGGTCATGCACCGCTATAGACAAAACAGTCCGTTCTGCAGAATCGTTTTTTCAGTTGCATACATTTTGTTTTGGGTAAAACTATTGCTGTTATGCTATGTACAGTGCTTGGTCTTTTATCTTCCTGCTACTTGATATGTTTTTGTTCAGTAGTTTATAGATGGCGCAGTGGCTCAGCAAGTATTGTTGCTCCCTCACAGCTCAAGTCCAGCCCATCAGTACCTGCAGGAGCTTCATCCAACAGTCCAGAGATGTATGTTTCAGATTAAGTGACTGTTATAACTTTCCCACAGTGCATCGGTGTGTGCGGCCACCTGGCAACGGAGTGGTGTCTCATTGATTTTGGTCTCTAGACCCTGGGCTGCTGCATTAATAATGGATGGTTTGTTAATAGCCTTTATACATATTATACCAATAGATCATGTATACCTTTGTATCCAGAATGAAGAGAGTAGTCTAAAATATTTAAATATTTGTATGAAAATAATTTTTTAAAACTTTATTCTCTGGCGGTGTCTAAATTAGTATGAATAATTATTGTTTTTTTTTGATGCAGTAGTTGCAGTTACTGTAGTCACTGGTCCCTTCCTTACAGAAATGGAGACCATCATTCCCAGGGATATCGCACACCACACCACTGAAAGGGCTGTTTTACTAAAACAAGAATCACCCACCCCTGGGCAGGATCAAGTTCCTTAGCCAATCCTGCTTAATCTCCCTTACCACTGTGGGCACGACACGGTGTGGACAGGAATGCTACCTGCACGGAGTTGAGTGGTTGCCGGTTTGGGGGTGGGAAGTAAGAGCATCACCCCACACTGCCACCAAAAACAAGTGGTCCAAACAAAGTCCCAGCAAGGGAAGGGACGGCAGGGTCAGCAAAAGCCCGGCATGCCAGGGGACTTGTGGTGACACCTGAATAACTTCTATAAACAAGAACAAAGTACCTTGTGAGTGAGACAGGTTTTTAATTCCGGAACATTTTAATTCCAAAATACGATTTATTCAGCTGCTTGCTTTCTCTGAGGGACTGCAGATACTAGGGATGCCACACATTTCTCCATTCAAATCCCCCTGCTGTAATACCTTTGATCAAAGTTCTTACTCTTAATTTACACAGTAAGGATACCCTGCTTTATAAATGACTACATTTTGGTGAGCTACTTTGTATGCCACCTTGAACATGAAGTCAGGAAAATATTAATTTTGTAAAACAAAAGGGAGAAGTGTGTTTGGAGAAGAGTTTGTGGCAGGTCATTACTTAGAGGGCTCAAGCGATAAATCATAGCAGCTTTGAAATGAAGTTTAAGCAGCGCATTTTGAAATGCACTTAAAGCATTCAGTGGGACTTCTGAGGTGGCCATTACAAGTAACTTGCATTCCTCCATTAGGGGGCGCTGCATATTTTCCTTGTTCGTGCAGGCTGGCTTTTGTTGCATTGTGGTGAGATCCAGAAGTCTGAACTGTCAGATATGGAGACCCTAAAGGACTAGATGTACCTGGTGTCATGACCAACTGAGGAATAATTTATTTATTTATACGTAAAAGTGCTAGAGTTGCCATCAGCCACTTCTTGCCTGGGTCTCCGAGAGCCATACACTTCAAAGCCTGATGGGAGTTTGCTGTGAAGCAGCCCAGTGATCGAGCCACTGGGACTTTCCCGTAATTCAGTGCTGGCGCCTCTCTCTTCTTCATCCTGTCTCTTTCCTGTTCGCTTTCTTTCTTTGTCCTCCTTTCTTCCCCCCCCTTTATTTTTCCTCTCATCTCAGTGTCTTTCTGGTATTTTCCTACTCCCTTTCCTCATCGCCTTTGTTTCACACTCTCATGCTTTTCGTTTTTTTTCTCTTTGTCTTCTCTTTCATTTAAATTAGTCAGATTTTTCAGTTAGCATGGCAGGCTTGAGAAATGTTTTTCTTCCTCCCTCTTCTGCTTCAGTTTTCTCTCCCTCCGTATTGCTTTTTCCTCTTGCTTCTTCTTCCTTTCCCAGATTTCTTCCTCCTCTCCTTCATTCTCATGTTCTCTGCTTTGCCTGTTAAACCCTTAGATCAGCCAGGCTGTACCAGCAGCTGCCAGTCACATAGTTTTTCTCCGCTCGCGGGATCAGAGTTCAGACTCATTAGCACTTTTAACAAATGGCTGATCATTGCAAAACAGGAAGTGATCCCTTCATCTCCCTCTTTTTCTTCTCTCTCTCTTTCTGTTTTACACACACACACACACACACACACACACAAGATTTGTTTCTGTGCAGTTTTAGCCCATTTATTCCTCCACTGGGAATTGACTACACAAGGCCAGCAGTAATGATATCATCCCAACTGACATTATGTGGGCTCTGTCAAACCAGACAAAAAAATCTGCGCATTTAAAAACCTTTGACATGTCACTGAGACCGAAATGTGTGTGTGTGCGTGGCTGGAGGAGAGCACAAAGGAGGGTTAGGACATTCCCATGTGCTGCCTCTCACCCCGCTAGAGTCTTCAAACTCTTCTCGGCGTGTTATCCGCACTTTAGTGGTAAAACCAGTGCTGATCGGTGGACCAGTACTCACGCACGACTTTTACCATTAACTCCTCTTAGGAGTATTGTGCTTTTTTCTTGTGTACCCGCACTTCTCCTAAGTTCCCTATACTTTTTTCTGCCACCTTCCGGTCTCTGACTGAGCTGTTTTCCAACCAACAAAGTGCCGTAGTACATATCCATTCACAATAGTCCTCGTTGCCTATGGCGCATTACCTAAAGTGCACTAAGTTGCACACCAAGTTGGCTTGTGAGCTGCTTTCCTACTGCTCATTCGCAACTTGCGTCACCTTTACTAAATAAATATTGCTCCCATCATCAACATCTCCCGGCTCCTTTTGTTCACTAATAGTTCAGGATGTCGACAAGAGGAGTACTGGCACTTTTTCCCACTTTGAATGCTGAGTAAAACCCTCAGCAACAGACCAAGAGGAGAAACAGATCTCTTTCCAGTTCTCGAGCAAACTGACGTGTGAGACAACAGCGAGTGTTGATTTGTTTATTGCGAATCTATCACTGGCCTTCGGCGGTGGCTGTGGGTGTTTGCAACAGATGACTGTGAGGGGATGGTGCAACTCATGGCGGTTGCCACTATGAAAGCAGGTTCCATAGTTTTGTTTAACTTTTACGTGATTGACTTTTGGGCAAAAGTGGAGCTGCTAAAAATAATATTAGACTGACTTAGACCGATTTCTGTATAAGTGTCTCCCTGACGCTAAAAAGCACAACACTTTTTATAGGTTATGTCATTTTAAATGGCCGGGGGGGGGAGCTTAACAGGAGCTGACACTTGTCCTAAAAGTAAGAGGCTGAGAGATGGAGAGAAAGAGAGAGAGATAGACAGAGAGGCCCGGGCAGAAGAAACCACAGTCTCCAAGTACTTCCCGCCCGGCACTGTGGCTGGCTGCCGGAGGTCAGGGCTGTCAGCTCCCAAGCCATAATCACTCCCCCAATGGAGGAGGCTCCAGGGAAAGTTCTATAAATAAGTCCATGAGACATGTTGACGTGTCTGGGGACCGAAAGGGTGCCCTTGCGTCCGATAAACTGATGGCACGCCGTTGTCTTCATCACATGCCTTGTGCTGCATGCCAGTTACACCACAGTCCAGCTGTGGTCCATTCACTCATTCAGGTATAAGTAGCAGCAGATGCTCAAATACTGTGACTAATTCACATGTGCTTCATAACATCTTCGTATGGCAAAAGGTGAGGAAGATTCGCGAGAAATTTTATACTGTTTGTATAAAAGGTGTGGAAGGTGGGAAATGAGAACATCAAAAACCCCGTAGTCAGTCGCTTATGGTACACAGAGAGGAAGAGACGCTTGTACTTGTCCCATTTAAAACAGATGGGATATTTTTACTGGAGGTTCAGTGCAAGAGATGGAGACTTTGCTGTAAGGCGGCGCCAGAGGAGTGTTGTACTGACAACCTCGGTCACTGCGAGGGGCTTTCGTGGCCACAGCACATTTGCCATAATGATCCTTAGCCGACCGCTAGACGGCAAATGTTTCCCTTCGTATCTATGGTGACTTCGTGCCACAGTCCCAGTGTGGAGACTGGGTGTGGGAGCTTCCTGGGGGGCAAAAACAGGATTAAAGAAGGTTATAGCCTCCCTTGTGACTCTGAGTTACCACATCACAAGCAAATGGGACTGATTACATCTTTCTTATGTGCACATTTACACTGAATCGTGGCATTTTTAACACCAAACCAATGTAAAACTCGAGTCACCATTTCACACCAATCCAGTGTAAATCTGAAGTCTGTGATATTTAACACTGCTCCTGTGTAAAGTCCCAGCATCTGGTACTGCAGAAATCTGCAGTGTAAAACCCAAATTTGCAATATGTGACAATGCTCTAGCGTGAGAAAAAAACAGTTAGTTGTTTTTAATAGAGGGTAGAACTTGAGCTTAGGCCACTTAGCTACTCACATGTAAAGGAGGTTTTTTATTATTATTTAGTCCCTTGTTTAAGAAGCGCCTGGGAGAAGGAGAGCAGGAGGGAGCATGAAAAAAATCTTACCAAATGTTCCTCCCACACTCAGCATTCCAGGAGAGCACAGGCCCCACATGCCGATGGCGCTGGTACGAGACAGAAGCATCGCGTGGGTGGGGGAGGCACATGTGCTCAAACTCAAGCGACACACTCCCCACTGGAAGGGACTGCTCTAAGGCCACCCCCTGCTTCCTTGCTGGAAGGATTGGCAAACTGCTGACTCTGTCATCTGGATACTCCCAAGGTGTTCCCAGAGGAGCATGGTTTGAACGTTACAGATGCTTGCAGTTGTGTCTTGTCCGGATAGGATGTCTTTTAGTATCTTGGTAAAAGCAGTACAATACCAATTCATACCCCATTATGGGGACCTCATCGGCATCTTACTGCTGAACAAGGCTGCTTACGCATATGCACCACTTTTCCAGGTTCCATAATAAAAAGTATGCCCTGAAGGTGTTTAATTTGGAAAAGCATTAGGATATACTGGTCGTGACACTGAACACACCGAAAGAACTGAATGGCACATTGACTGAATGTTTGCAGAGTCATTAAACAGCAAAGTCTGAAGGCCTAGATATCAAAATCGTACAAGTCTGTGCGGATATACAGTATTCTGTAGCTTCAAGAATGTGGAGGTGTTCCAAGGTCATCCTAATCCCAGTCTAAAGGACTTGGTATTACTTTACGTTTTTCTTTCCAAATATCGAAATTTAACTGTTTCAATGAAAGTCTACATAAATTTAAGATGAATAGCACACCAGTATCATAAAGGAAAATAAAAATATCAGACTGCTTAGCTTCTTAGTTACATTTTTTGGGATACCAAAATAAGCCTTTCAGACAGACTCGATCATAAAATGTATTTTAGTTTATTGTTAAACATATATTTTGGACTTTGTCTCACACTACTTTTTCTCAGTGCTCACTAATGGCTGTTCGGTCACAAGTGGCACTGGAGAAACCAATCCACATTTAGCGGAAAGAACCACGACAGCCCAAAGAATCCTCCCGCATGATCCCAGGCCCTGGCGGAACCAGAATAGTCAACACCGGTTCTGTCTGCATTGCTGTTTTCCTTGGCCTGGCCAGGACAGTAACTCGTGGAGAGGGGGGTTAGTGCTAAAAACACAGCCCTTCATTTAGTGAGACCAGGAGGTAGCAGAAAACTGCTTGGGATGAAAACCGCTAAACGGGAGGTAGAACAACCATGCATGGCTTACGGTGTTTACAGCAAAGGTGCCGAGCTGTCTGGCAGCAGTGGGTCCAGACCAGTCCCTGTGTTGTACCCTGCTTCCACAGGAGGGTTCAGAAGTATATTTGATTTAAATTTAAACGTACTACCTACTTAGTGAACAACATTTATCCCGGGTGCCTTCCTTGTTCAGCAAACAATTTTTCCCACCTAGTCCAGCTAAAATAACACAGAGGAACAAGACGCAGAGCAACCTTTCAGTTACAAATTCAGTTCCTTATCTGTCTCCACATGGGGGGCATAATTAACCCTAACAGCAAAAAAGAAGGACTGCTCTTTAGTTAGAGAACCAAAGGTGGTGCCAACCCTCAGAGTGCAAAGCCTGCTGTCTGTCAAAGTGAAACAAGTTCAGCTGAGCATAGTGGCTCCCACACTGCACTGCATACAGTGAGATGGTCGCACTCTGAGGCTAGGTTTGCAACGGCAGATAACCATGGTTTGCACGTAGCTCATTTCCCTTGCAAATCAGCCTTGTCTTCCCAGCACTGACTGCTCTTTCCCCAAGTGCGCGTAGGGAAACATACACATACAAACACACACACATCCCACATTATCCTCCCCTTCCCCCAAAATAAAAAGACCACAAGCTCATTAGACAAAGTAAGACTGTTACTCCAGTAGTTATTCCCATTTTTCAGAAGGGAATAAGCATGTGGGTGCAAAATGAACGGTGGTTGTTAGTGGGAGCATTCAGGGTTCACTATTTCTGTTAACTGGTTCATTACAACTGCTTGTCTCCTCGAAAAGCATTGCTTTGCTTTAACAGCCCGCATTTGTCTGATATTTGGTCTTATTTAGCTGGTCAAGGAAACTCCTATAGGTTAAAATGCAAATGCAGATTCATGAAAGCATATTAATGCTTGTGATACAATGTTTCACATATTAAAATTAAATAATTCTGTTATGCACTAAAGTGGAGGTGTCCCATTGTGCACAGTTAATATATAATCTCTTCTTGCAACCTGCTGGAAATACACCAGCTTATGTTGTGTTGAACAGCTGAAATCCTGAACAGACATTCAAGTGGGTGGGTAGAAAATTTAACAGTAGTCCAGGAGGGGGTTAGGGTTAGACACCTTTCTCCATGTGTCTGCGGTCCCAGAGAAGTCTGGTGTATGCCTGCTGCACAGTATGCAGGCTGAAGCTTCAAGAAAGAGCTGGGAAACATCTAAACAAGGTTTCTTTTTACCTGGTGGGAATAGTGTGACACTCAGGATTCGGGCACGGTTCGGTTTTTTGTATCGCAGACGTTTTTATGGTCAGAGGCGATACGATGGGACCCCTCCACAGTGAAACTGAGCCGAAAGCCCCCCAGAGGGGCTTTGTGAATTCTATTCGGCCTGTTCAGGCTCCTTCCTAAGAGTCCCTACTGAAACAACTCGACAAACAATGGAGAAAGCCGAGTTTAAAGAAGAAATGCAACGTGTCGCTCTCCCTCTCTCCCTCTCTCTCTCTCTCTGTCTCCCTCTTTAACACCGCCCACATCCCATCTGTTTCACTGTTGTTCCATTAAAAAACTTCTCAGATTATTGAAATGTTTTACAGTCGATATTGCCTGGGTTTTTTTTTGTTTTGTTTTGTTTTGTTTTTTAAAACGGAACAATGCGATATGTAAAACTGACGAAAAAAGGAGAAAAATAAGAAATCCACCCCTGTGTAGATCTAATCATTCATTTGCCATCCTCTTAATGACTTGTCAGAGCCTGTGCCCTTCTATTTTCTGTCAAATTAATTCTTTTCTTGCTCCTCGGATAAAGGGGCACAAAAGAACCCCCTCCACAAGATAATGAATCATTAAAATTCAGCCGCTCCGCGCTCCGGCCCTTGGCACCGTCCCCGCGGCCCGTTAGGGACGCCTGCTTGGCGCACATGCTGCATCCAACTTTAAAATTCCGCCCCATGGGCTGCCAGCCCGGGCACTTCCTCCTTCCCTGGCTTCAGTTCTCACGGCAGCCTGGCTTGTTAGGTGACGGTCAGGGCGTGGGGCTGCCCCTCACACTGGGCAGGGGCAATGGCGCGCAACGTGGTCAGTTAGGACTGGTGCCGATGCACGTATGTTGATCCCGTGCACAAACTGAATAGAACCAAAAAGGGAAAGCGCAGACGATCCGACACGATGGCCCCCGCCGCTCCGCTGACCTACAAGCCAGTCAGTGCACCGCCCACGTGGGAACACAAGGTCCATCATTTCTGGGCTGTACTGGCAACTGACATACCAGCACAGACGACAGAATTTTTAGATAACATTATATTTAAAGGATGTGTGACTAAAAGTAATTTTGGCTGGCTCATTTTTTAGGATTTAAGCGTATATTTAGAAAAATTTTGGGAATCGTTCATACCCTAAGGTGAACCATTCTGTGAGGCACTACTGCTCACAGATTGTATAACTGAGCGCTTCAAATTATTTATTTAAATAATAACTTTCAGCTAAGAGGTTACAAATCAAAGTGGCTTATGTTAAGAGTTCCTTTTGTACAGGGATAGGGTATGCAATCTTAATGTTTTAGGGATCATGTCCAGTTGTAAACTCTAAATGGGTGTACAGTGATACATTTTTTGTTGTTTATCCATCCATCATCCATCCATCCATCCATCCATTCATCCATAATCATTAACCACTTCACCCTGAAGAGGCTGCCTAGATCCTATCCTGGAATCAGGGGGTGCAAGGCCATGAAACAACCCCAGCTGGGCTACCAGTTCATCACATTTTGTAGTTTATTCATTCTAATTTAAAAACTAATAAGAACTGACACTGATTTCAATAAAGATGCACGAGTTTAATACAGTTGGCAGGTTGGCACCAGACGTATCTTGCAAGTCCAGTACAGTATAATTCAACCATTGTTTTCTTGCCATTGTCACTCACTGCTGTAATGGCTTCCAAGTAAACTGAGGAAAATGTAGTTCGGGCCTCTGCCAAGACTGTCCTATTCATAACTGAGTTGATCTCATCATAAGGTTGTTATTATAGGTAGAGTTTAGCAAAAAAATCTCCATTTGAAAATGAAATCCTCGACTGTGGCTCAGGCGAAAACTGCGAGTATCACGGAGGTCATAAAAATGTGCACAAATGCAATTCCATAAACTGTTCAAAAGAATGCAGCTGAGTAAATCGCTATAAAAACGATAGCGCGTTCTTTATAAGCTCAAACAAATGGATCCGTGTAGGTAGCCTCGGTTGTCACATTAACACTCCACACTTCAGCTACAGGCTTAAATTGTTTCTAACAAAACGAAATATGTTTCAAAGTCGAAAAGAAGCCCAGGCTGAACTCTTCACCTCCGTCTCTCCGCTTTCTTTCTTCCGGATTTCCGAAACCTGGCAGCTGTGTCATTTGCATTTTCTCCGAAACATGCTTATTTTAACAGTAATGGCTATTAAATAAGGGAAAAGAAAGCTTGATGTAAAACAATGTTTATTTCTCCTTTAAAAACCACCAGCAAAAAAAATGTTAGCTGAGCTTGTGAGAATTTGCTTGTTAACATTTTAGAAGTACATCTTATCAGTTTCAAGAACACTGAAAAAATTAACAAAATAAAATATATCAAGACAAACTCTAAGTTGTATATACACATTTCTCTAATACCGTGGTACAAATCTATGTCGGATGGAAGTTTATAGGTATTGGGAAACGTTTTTAAAGTGTTCAAAGGGTCTTTTATGCAAAAAATAAAAAAATAAAATAAAGTCATAGCACCACATTTGAGTTTCTCACGTTGAATTTATTGTGTATAAGGTGGAATTAAATCCAGTGTTTCGCACACTGCATTTCCCATTAAATTACACCATCGACCAAGAGCAAAAGTAGACCCTATGAGCTCCTAAAGTAAAATGCTGCGCAAAAGCTAGGATATTCCCGCACGTCGTGCCATTTGAGCGGCCATTTTAGCGGCTCGTCTTCCCGTTTCCGCTGACGCGCACAATCCACAGAGGCCCTCGTTTAAATAACGCATTGTACAGTCAAATCATTTCCAGTCTTGTACTGCAAAACTGTGTTAAAGCAACGGTGTTAGCCCCAAATTTGTACATACAGATCGTTTTTTTTTTTGTTTGGTTTTTTTTTAAATTTTATTTTATTTTTTTTTTGCGAAAGTCCCAGGTAAAGGCTGCAGATTAGTACGGTTAGTAAAATTAATGATCGTGCAGAAGTTTGGATACAGGGAACAGGTGCTCTTTGGAGCGGAGCTGCTTTTCATGTCAATAACCATATCTCACGGGCCAGGTAGACGTTTTTGGGGCCCTTCAAACTCTTTAGCCCGACTTTTTCAACGTAGGACACGCCTTTACGAAATTGCTCTGCGCTGCGTCTCATTGTCCACGCCGAGCGAGAGCCGGCTTATAGCAGCGAGGATGTTCTTCTCATAGATCTTATAATTTGTTACAGATGGCCGTATGGTTTGCAAATTTCGTTTGTTTTTATACACATTTTAATTGGTAGGTTTCAAATTAATAATGATACGTTTTCGGCGCCGATGATAGCCTACATTATGTTAAAATAGATCTTCGTGCAATAACGTAATACAGATGTTCGGGCGTCTGCGATTTTTCTTTCGATCTGGGTTCTCTAACGTGTACTACGGTAGGTCTTCGTGCTAAAACTTACGTCTGCTCTGTGCAGGCGTTTCGAGATTTATTTTGCTTCGCATACTGCTTGCAAAGGATCTGAGCAAAATTCACACGTCAAGTGTCCCTAAAGATGCACTCGCCTTTCGCTGCTCTTTCCCCAGATGCCTTTTTTTTTTTTTTTTTTGGAAACAAACTCTCGAAATTGAAATGTTTATACAGTTGTCAGAAATATTTTATTCGAATGTAAACGTTTTTTCCCCCTGGTTCGTTATCATTCAAGCATTTGCAAACAGTTTTTTTTTGGTCTCAAATTCAATTGGAATGTTTCTCAGTAATCCATAATTGTGCCCAAATGTAGTCCTTCTGGAAAATGTGTGAAGACTGTGAATGTTGTAAGGAGGCAGGGATCGTTAACCACATAACAGGGGGTTTATTGTGGCCCCTTCACTGACAGCTTCCGAACTGCTTCAGAACTGATTCATGGCTCAGTCCACTGTATGGTGCCATCCACCCCCTGCAGACTACACAGTCCATGAGAGCAGTGCCTTGGGCACTTGTTGCTCCAAACCATTGTACAAAAGCTGGTCATTTCATTTGATTACTTAGCTTTCATATTACCAACGAGTCGGAATGAAAATATCTTTTAGTGTAATAACTCAAATGTGGTTTCCATATATCAATGCGTAGAACTGGATGTAACTCCTATCTAATCAAACCCCGGAAATGCACTCATATATTTTAAACAAAGGAAAAATGACGTAAATAATGCAACAAAAAAAAACATAAATATAAAAGGAATATTAAAAAAAAAAAAAAAAAAAACGAAAAATACATTTACAACCTCGAATTACTGTTAGGAGTCGTTTTGATGAACTGAAATGGTAGGAAAAAACAAAAAGTCGTTTGGAATGATATAGTTTTTGGCCGAGAATTTACAGTAAAATGTACTGTCAGAATTACTTGGAATCGAACCGGTTGGTCCCAGCGCGCGAGCACGCGCGCCTTCCACCTGTTTAGCGGCGCTCCGCGCGCGAGCGCACCCGACCGTCTCACCGCCAAACCGCGAGGAGGCTCGCTCGCGCTCGCGCGCGCGGCCCTCCAGGCGGTCCTCACGGAGGAGTTGGGCTCCACGTCAGGGCACAAAATGCGGCCGTTTCTTCACAGAAGTCCGCAGCAAAGCGAGACAGTTTAGGCACTTTTATCACGTCGTTTTCCTTTCTAATAGTCTTGTTTTTGTTGGTTTTGTGTTAATAAACCGAAGGCCCCGTCTAACTCTACAGCTTCGTTAGTGCAGACACCTGCGGGACACGCGAGGCTCCGTCAGGACCGGGTGAGTGGCGCGCTGTGCGCGGTCACGGCCGGGACAAGGTGGTGTAAACGGGCTGCTCCCAACTGGCGCTGGGGCTGTGCGAAGGCGGGAGGGGCAGGCTGTTGAGGATGGGGCTCCCGTACGCCCTGCGGGACGACGGGAAGTAGGGGTACTGGTAAATACTGGACGGGTAGCCGGAGTACGGGCTGTAGTAGCTGGAGCTCTGCAGCTCTGTGTAGTCACACTGGGAGCTGGAGAAGGGGGCCGCGGCCGACGATGTGATGCAGCTCTGCGCGCTGTACGTCCCGAAGTCGGAGTGCGTGGGGGATCCTTGCGGGGCCTCGCCGTAGTGCCCGGGGCTCAGCTGCTCAGTTTTGATGTGCGGCCGCTGCTGTCCCGCATCGCTGCCGCTGTTTGGCGAAACGGACGATGCGACGGCTTTGCGGCTCCACACGGAGCCGTTTGCGCCTGGAAGCCCGTATGATGCGCTGTAGGAACCGACCCCCGCAGGGCTCTGTCCGTGGTCCGAGGGCACGGCGTGACCGTTGAGCGGCAGGTACTGGTCGAACTCGTTGACGTCGAACGCCTCCATGTTGCTGATGACATCGGTGCTCAGTTCGGAGATATCCACGTTGCTAAAGTCGATGTTCTGCCTGCCGGCGTCCAGGAGGCGCCTGCCCTCATGCTTGAGTTCCTGCTTCCCCCCGTGGTGCAGGTCAGTTTTAGGAGTGGTCGGTGGAGTCGGCGGGCCATGAGTTTGACCTTCAAATAAAAGTAATGGCAGCCGCTTTAATTTTAGTTGCCCCGTACAAATATGTACACGGCTTATTAGTATTCATCAATTAGTTTAGCCGAACCTTTACGCCACACCTTGGTTCAAGGCAACCTACAGTATGAGACAAGCAATATGGCACCCATGTATACACAAGTGTGTTCTTACGGTACTTATTCACAGTAATGACCTCGACCAAGGGTGCTACAGCAGGCACAAGATGTAGAGGTGACAGGTTGCTAGGAGACCGCCTCATAATGAGGGGTGTACATGTGATCCGTCCCCCGCCTATATTGTTCGTGCCGCCCTCTCACTCACCTGCGTGTTCCTGGTGGTGGTGTCCGTCCACCATGACCCCCATGCTCCCAAGGCCCGGCTCGGCCTTGTACATCTGGTGGCTCAGCTCGGCCCCTGAATCTGAGTCACTCTGCCCGGTCTTCACGCTTTTCCGACGCCTTGGTTGGTATTTGTAGTCTGGGTGGTCCTTCTTATGCTGGACTCGCAGCCTCTCCGCTTCCTCCACGAACGGCCTCTTCTCGTTCTCTGACAGCAAACTGCGAGTAATAACACCAGTTTTTGCAAAAACTCAGTTTGCCGTCCTCTCCATGTTTTGCAGTATTTACAGTATCATATGGAATACTGTATATTGTCATATCAAAAATGTCTTAATTAAACACAAGACTTTACTGAGTTTTCATTTCACTTCTATAATACAGACTACCTGTTAAAAAAACATTGTTAGACTTATTGACTGTGGAACCCTTTGGAGGACAGATCAGTTTGCATTAATTTTTACATTAATAAAATAACTGCACACAGTTTTGTTTGCAGGTGATCAGATGCTGAATAATTTCAATGGTGAAATTATGAACGGAAAAAATGCACATAAAATGACACTTTGAAGACAGCTATGAGTCCGTTTTCTGCATCTGAACATATTTTGTTGGTGTTGCGCGTTTGATCCGTGCATAATTTGCATGCATACATGTATGAACGCATTTCCAGCGCATCTGTAGCCTGTACAGTGTTTCAGACGGTTGACAGAAAGAGGATAATGGGGGGGGGGGAGAGGCAGAGGACCGACCGCCACAGCTTGCCCAGGGTCTTGCTGAGCTCGGCGTTGTGCAGGTGGGGGTACTGGTCGGCGAGCTTCCTGCGCGCCGCCTGCGCCCACACCATGAACGCGTTCATGGGCCTCTTGACGTGCGGTTTGCTCTTGAGTGAACCGTTGCCCCGCACCGGCATGGGCACCAGCGACCAGTCGTATCCTTTGAGCACCTGGGACACCGCGTCCCGGATGCAGGCTGGGAATCGATCATCTTCTTCGCCGTTCAGCTTCTTTCCTATTCCGGACATGAGCAGGGAGCCGTGTCCATCGGAGCCCGTGGGAGAGGACGGCGCGTCCGAGTCCGAGTCCTCCTGGGACACTGAGCTCGTGGTCCCCGCGGGGCTGCAAGGCGGCTCCGTCAGCGACTTGTCGTGCTCCTCCGTCATTTTTAGCATTGGATAGAGCAGGTCGACTGAACGGCTTCAACAGTGTTCTCCTTCAAGAGCGATGCGAGTTTACTGTAAGTGACAGCTGATGCGCATGTTTACAGCAAACTGAACAGATAGTACGAGCGAGCAGTATTTTACAAAGGAAGCGGAAGATAAAGCTATATCCTATGCGCCGTGGGCCACTCTTCGCGCCGGGTTCCACTCTGCGGTCCAGTGCGCCGCGCTGCAGGAACTTTGTGGAAGTTGTTCTGCAGTCTCTCCACCTCCTCTTCTCTGATTGGTCACTCTCAGAAGCACTTCTCGTTCCGATTGGCTGCTTAAATGTCCAGCTAAAATGCTTCGGTGTCTTTTCTTTATGTCAATATTTAAATATTTTAAGTTGAAACTGCTACATTCCTTTGCTTAAAAATACTCTCATACAAACTGTTGCGTCTTTAGTGATAGTGTAATTTTATACACTGTTATTTTGAAAGTACTCGCAATGTTTTTTTTTGGACAATACAAGCACTTTTCCGGAGGACAAAGCGTAGAAAATCACACACGGTCAAAATAAGTTGTGTATTAGAATGAAACAATAACAATTTGCATGTTATCCAAAGGAGCAATACAAATTCAATTTAACAAGAGTAGGGAATTGTATAGCCAGAAAATATACAGTATACGAAGAGCAATTTTAATAGTCTTTGTTGCATAATGTTTTTGTAGCAGTTTTTCAATATTTAGTTATTCGGACACTAAAAGAAGTCAATCACACAGCAAGGCGGTTGAAGATCTCACATCATGTCATGTATGTTAATCACCCTCAAGCTGGAAGTGAAATGTGAGACAGGCGGACATGTGTAACAGGTGCGCTCTCACTGTTGAAAGCATAAGCCTTCCTGCTACTTAATGTCAAATTTATGACAGTAACTGCATCGGAGCGCCCGTCTCTTTTTAAAAGTGGAACATCAGTTCTTGCTCTGAACGTTACTTATACAACTACAGTTTTACTGTATGTCCAGGCCACAGGCAACACTGAATTTAAGTATTTCAGTTTAAATGGATTAACTGACTTTAGAAACCTGGTGTAATTTCTCATTTTATGGACGAGGAAGTAAAAAGTTACAGCTTCAAGATACAATTAATAAAGTTTAAACGCACATTTCAGTATGATGGACTTTTTAAAAAAATGAAGGCTGTTAAACGAATACTTGTAAGAAATGCCATTCGTCAGCAATTTTAACTTTACTGGACCAAAAGTTTTATTTGTTGCTTTAACAAAAAAAAATCACATGCCATTTTTAAGCAGACTTTCTTGTGAAAGTATTCTTATTTTTCGTATATAGGCAACTGCATAATAATACTGAAAACCACCACTCTGATTTATTTGCTGTTTCTTTTTATTGGTATCTTTAGACCTTGTGGACAGCTTGTAATTTTAATTTAAAAATGAGTGAACGGCCATTTCGATTCTATTTGGATGGATAAAACAATTTTTAAAACATTAACACAGCATAACCTCAAGCAACGTAAAAAATAACTAGTTTGTTATTATCATTTAAGTATTTTAAGGAAAAGGCATATTTCCTTTCCTTTTAAAATCGTGATGATTGCTTGTCTCATACTGTAGGTTGCCTTGTTTTAATGATTGTTTATATGACCGTTAACTTGTTAAATTTAGTGTAAAGTTTATAATATTTCCTTTTCTGTAAATTAAGTAGCAGAAATGTACAATAATAATAGAATATCACAGTATAGCTGTTTGATGTTCACTGACATTTGATATTTTTCACTTGAGTTGATGTAACAGTTCCAAAATAATGTTGGCTACAGTTTTTGAACATAATATTCTGCAAAGTAACTAAATGTTTTAAAGAAGCACTTTAAAGGTATCGAATATAAAATGGAGTGGCATATAAGGTTTCAGGTAACGTGTACATATGTATGTTAATGATCATAGTTGTTAATAAAGCGAAGCCGATATATTTTTTTTGTGCACAACAACATTGGTTTTGTGTATTTGTCGTTCAGTTGTGATTTGCAGAAACTGGCTGTTCCGCGGTGTCTGGGAATCATGTGTTTGCGCACCGTCTGGAGATTTTTATACACAGAACGGTGTCGGAGCCGGAATCGCACCTGTGTACGAGCTCTGTTTCCATAGTATTTTGCCTGTCAGCAGTGTTTAAACTGCTCGGCTGTGTGGTTATGTAAAGCGGCAAATCGCTTTGTTCATCAGCTACATTACTCCGTTCTGAAGTAGAAACAAAATATTTTCTCTCATGTGGGACTGTATGAACCGCTACAAACGGCATGAAAATCAAAGTAATATACAGTGCTGTGTTCCAGTTTAGAGGAAGATGCAGCTGTGAGCGCCGTGTTCAATACTAAGTCCTGATTTATTCTAGGAGACAGCTTTAGATTTCCTCGAATGTTTCCCGCATTTCTCCTTTTCTGAAGGAAAACCCGCAGCACTGGTTTTATTTGTCAAACATCGCGACAGTTCCCTTCATTTTGTTGCTGCCAGGTTGTTGGTTATGCTGTTGCTCATTTGTGGCCACCATATAGGCTAAATCACAAAAGCAATGATGTCTCAATGGTCTAAGTTTGCGTACATAGTTAGAATTATTTAATACTAAAGTCGATGCCTTTGATGTCCGGGCAGTTTCCCGTCAGCGCTTAACATGCGGACGCGGCTGCGCTCCTCACCACTCGCGAGTTGCACCAGCTGTTCCCTCAACAGGACGCCCCCTGTCTGCCCTGGCACTACCCTACCCTACCCCGCCCCGCATCGCCGCGCCTCGCCTTCCTGCCCGCCGAGTGGTCTTCGCTACTTTAAGGCGCGACGTGTCGATGCTGTGAGTTTATGGCGTTTCGTCACCCGCCATTTCGTTGCGGGGCTACAGTGCGGTCTAAATGCAAAACTCGTGGCGCGTGTGTGCCGCTATTTCGTTTTGCCGCTTGGGCTTTGCCAGTTGCGTCACTTCCTGTCCCGCTGCCCTTTGATTTGTCTACGGTGTTTAGTTCCGCTTCTTGTTTGTTAAGGCTTGTCGTGGGTAATTACGTGTTTGTCAGCCGCGCATATAATCTGAACTGAGGGATTTTTCTGTCTATAATCACTGTAGTCTATAATAAAATAAAAATGAAGTATGTTGTTTCCAGTTATATAAAAACAGGCATATATTGCCCAGAGGCAATTGGATTTGAATGTCCGTCGTTCTTCAGCTGCAGATAGTACTGTTTTGAATCGTACGTGTTCAGTAAGGACTGATTACAAAGATGGATTGGCATGGACTTGGAATGAGCCTCTCTTTGATATTAAAAATGTGCTTTATTGGCTGGAAATAAACCTTTTGATTAAATCTTTCTGAACTTTCAGGTACCGTTTTAAAACACGCGTATATGGCACTTTTTAATATAATTTGGTTGAGTGGAGATTGAAATTGCAACACCTTCACCAGTTCACTTTATGGGAACTTGCCTACTCTTCTGGTCTGAGACATTCAAGAATTTTACCATTTTCTCTTTATTCTTGTATACTGTTTCTTTCTCATTGTTGTCTCTTTCACTTTGAGCTACAGACCACTGTATGAACGGTGCTATACAGTACAAATAAATGTTGTTGTTGTTGTATATATGCCATCTTCATTAATGTTTTGGCTTTTTTGGACCAGAATGCAGAGTTCTTTGTGCTGTAACAGTGGGTATCCATAGCAAAAGTTGTCACTGCTACATGCATCTGCTGATTTTTGAGAATGTGTTGTTCTTGGAATGACCTAGCTCATTTTAAGCATTTTTTCTGACTCACCATAAAGCAGGCTTATAAGGCTCATTGGATATGAGATTACTGGTAAAACAACAAACTGTTGCCTTTGAACTTTCATCGTATAAATGAATATTAACAAGAAGTGTTTGTTTCAAGGTCACTAACTTCTGATTTCAAATTTTAGTCCCGAAATCTTACCCTTTTTCTATTCTCATACATATTTGTAATTTTTCTACTAGCTACAGATGCATTTTAAAAAACACAATTTAATTAGACACACCTTTGTGGTGGATCTTATGGTTTCTCGTATACTGTGTGGTTACTGTCTATAGAGAATTTGCAAAAGAATTTGAAGACTAGTAATTTATCAGAGGGAATTGAAAACTAATTTTTATCTCTTCTCATGCAGAAAATAGAAACAAAAGACTGTGATCCTCATAACAAGCGAGGTGGTCCTAACTTAAACTAAGCAAACTGCAGAGATGATTTTTAACATGTACAGAGTGCTGCAGAATGCCACCATTGTAATTCAACAAAGAGCCCTGTCACTGTTTGATGCAGCAGCAGCATAACCAGCCACCGTGAGTATAGGCCCTATCTGCTCTAAATGTCCTTTTGTTAATGTCGTAACCACAGGTTCCTCAGTTAAAAAAAGGAAGTATATCTGTAACAAAAGCCTGCTTGTTACCAAAAAGGAAACAAAAACATTTCACGTTCACTTAAATCATATAAGCCCATTAATATTGGATGCTGAAGAGAGGGTGAGGAAGATAAGAGGGAAGATTGGATCGCTTTCTGTGGTACTGTGTCTTTGTTTCTGTGTATTGGCAGTTGATTCGTATCATGGTCCTCCCTATGAAAGAAACGGTGTGTTTCCCTTGGCAGGCACTTGGGATTGTACACTACTGGTATTAGGCAGAAGGTACAACGAAGTCCAGCTGCACAGTAGTCACTCTGCACACCTGGAGGACATAATGGGGAAGATGCTACTTTTTCCACGCTCCACATTTCAAGGCAAAAGTGAAACTACCTTGCTGTTGCCCAGGTGTTCAGGACGGTCAGATGGTAAGCTTGACCTGTTACTGTTTTGTTAGGTTATGTAAAGTGGCAGAATGAGTCAGTTTATCATAATCCATAGATATTTGTCACTCCAGCCTGTCGGTACATTATTTTTTTTTTATCCATTGTAGGCTTATGGGCTTAATTAAGTGATATTTTATTATGATTTGTGAAATCTGTGAACTCTGCTTAGCTGGAAATGCTACTAAGAGGGGTCTTTTTGTTATGTTTTTCTTCTTAAGGATGTTTTCTTATGCCCAAATGATTCCAGTAGATTTTTATTTCATCATTTTAGGTAACTTTTGTTACTTTGAATGGCTAAAAGTTTGAAATGTATTGTAAATATAATGAAAGCAAAATGTTTAGCTGTGTTTATATGAACCGCTGTGTACATTCATTGAAAACATAACTTGATAAAATCAGCACTAAAACCACTTTTCTGTATCTGAATGATTTTCACAGGCTTTGACTTAAACAGAATTTTGCTGTGTTATTTTACTACAGTGTTTGTGGTACGTCTACCGGCAAATCTATCAAACCACCACTGCCTCTTGCACTTTGTTGGGGTACTTGTTTTGATTTAACTTCTGTGTCCGAGAAACTATCTTGAGAAGGCTGCAATTATTATCACTTCCTCCTACCTACTGTATGCACGAGAAAGGTGTTACATTCTGTGTGGGCTTCAGCAAAAGACACATTGCTGAAGAGCTAGTCTCCACATGGACAACAAAAGAAGTGTGAGGCAGTCAGAGGGACATATTCATCTTTCTGTCAGGAGACGTGTAAAGGGGCTGGCTGAGTAAAAACAGACTCAGACATGGAAGTACAAGAAAGTCTTCTAGATTATATCCATCTGCACTTCAGTTACTCCTGATTTTCTGTCTCCAGTTCGTGACCAGACAGAGGTGCCCTCTAATGGACTCACTGTGGATCTTCATTAATACTTTTAGTAGCTTAATATCGTAAGTTGCTTTGGAAAATAGCATCAACTAAATGAATAATTGTCAGTCTAAATTGACATGAATCTCAATGGAACCTTCACCAGGCTCTGGTTCTCCATTGACCCTTTAAGAGGCTTTGGCTCCCCTTCAACTTCTTTGAGTTCATTTCTCAAGGGAGCTCCACTCATTGTTAACTGGGCTCACTGGAGCTATCAAATTAAAGAATAACTCATCAGTTACAGGAACATGTTGAAGATGTATATTTCAGTCAAACTTAAAAGTTAGCTTTAGTTTCGTTCATGTATTGGCTAGTGTACTCGCCTTTCAATCTAGAGATTCCTGCTTTGAAACACACTTGTGCTATAGTACACTTCGTACTTGCTTTGATTTGCTCTGGTTAAAATATGTCTTGGTGTAAGTGGTGGATATAGCTTTTGCCCTGCATTGAAAGGACTTTGAATCTCAACTTCTGCTGCAGTGCTATTGATCAAGGTTACTGAACTGGTTCTAGCTGTATAAATGGGAGTAATTTTTAATAGATTAGTACAGTATACTGGACATTGTAAGGTGCCTGCAAAAGTGGTGTCATGTAAACGAATAAACTAAATTTACATTTCCAAACACTTTTATGAGTGAAGTATTAAAAAACAGTAGATGGTGTGGCTACCAGCAGCTGTGTGCCATGTTTGGAAAACTGTTTTGAATGTGCGATACTGTATACCACAGTCGGCATATGTACAGTGAACTCAGTGTACCGATTGCTTTGCGATCCGGTCATGTTTGCTGGGGGGAGCCTGGAGGGTACTGGTTCTTCTCCACGTTATAAAAGGTTACAGATGTTTCCTCTAGAATAATGCAGAACATTTGAATACGAGCCTTTCCTAAGAAGGAAGAGTAGTGGAAGGGACTTAGATTGATGGGTGGGTGAGAGGTGAAGCCCAGGGATGCACACAAACACACAACAGGGCAAAAAATCTGTTGCTTGGTGAAATTTGTGGAGAGCTCGGATTAAGTTTGTAATTAGCGCATGGAAGTCCCATTACAGAGCGGGACCGTAATGTTGCCTGACAGCTGGTTTTGTTTGCTGCCAAGTGGTGGGATTCGCCTACAGTCCAAAAGGCTCTGGTGTCACCCGATGGGGTGGGGGTGTTGCGGGGAAACAAAGGATGGCGGCAAACGAAAAACAGCACTCGACCTTCGTTGTGTCCCTGTGTTGTGGCGACAGCTCTACCAGGCTAGGAGCTCTGTATTCTGTAATCAGAGAGAGAGAAAGAGACCAACAGAGTGAGAAGGAGGGAGGGACGTGAGGTAGAATTGGGGGCAAAAATTCCCCGATTCCCATGAGTTGTTTATTCCTCTTTTGGTTTTCTCACAGAAGTAATTGGAGTAAAAAAAAAAGTCACTTGAAGGTACGGTTGTCTTTTTTTGGTCTCTGTAGCAACACTGTAACAGCAGTGTAAATGGATTTGATGTATCCAGAGCATCAGTAAATCAATAGCGCTGCAGCTGATATCGAGGGGGGGGGAATGGCTTTTTGAAATCTGTGCTCACCAAGCATAAATAAAAACAACACATTTCACTCATACATTTTTTTGTATTTCAGTGTAAGTGTATTTTTTTCAAATATTGAAAGTTATTTAAGTTTTATTAAAAAGGAAAAATGTAGGTCTTTATAATTTTAACATGTGTTTCTCTAGCCAGATGGCTGGGGGCAGTCTGGGAGACAGTTAACCTGGACATAGCTGAAATATTTTGGAGGGCAACAGTAGCTTGGGGAAGAAACCCCATCCTAAACCGCATAGCCTTGTTTCATCCCTGGGGATTGTGCATTCCCAGGAGACAGCCCTATGTGGTCTGCTGGTTCTGTGAGTCATTGCCCAAGTAGTGCTTGCCGGACCTCATCCTCTCAGTCACCCTGGCCTTGGCCTCACACTTACCCCAGACTCCTCAGCCACCACCAAAACAAAACTCCAAACAAGCTGATTTTCAACTACTGGCCCCCTGACACAGCTTTCAAAGCTTTTCAAAACACCTTGTTAAATTCAGCTTCTCTCTCTCTCTCTCTCTCTCTCTCTACTTATATGGCCAGTTGGAGTTAAAGTTTTTCTTGTGGCATAATTATTGTTACTGTTTGTTTTTTTTCATCCAGGGTGACTTCCACAGTTTACATCTGACAGCTTAACTGTTTATACAACTAGATATTTGGAGAAGATGCTAGTCATTTTTATCAAAAGTATTGCTTTAAGCATGTGTGCCAGTGAGGATGATACTGGATGCACTATGATGTTCAAAGAAAGGTCAAGATTTCTCTTTCATTGACAATTTTCTATGATTAAACACGTTCCTATGATGTGATGCTACCAGGTTTTTATTCTGCTACATAGATTAGCTAAGATTCACGAGTGTGAAAGCTTCTGAGTGTTTTATCTGTGGACATTTCAGCATCAATCTTGATGCCATCATCTATGCAGAGAAAGTGAGAAAAATTGGGGGCAGTGTAAACAGTGTGTTTATGTACAGTGTATAAACAGACATAAATACACCATTTACGCTACCCCTGACATTTTATCTGTGTGGATGACTGCATTTCAGTTCAAGTTGAAATATTGTTAAATAAACCACTCAATTCTTCATGTGCCTAAGAATCAATCTCAGATACCTTCAATAGGATGAGATACAACTGCCACCCTTCCAAACTCCAGATTGTCTTCCTTTCCTTCCCCCACGCACAGTGTGTGGTGGATGTTTTTACTATGTGTTCCGGGCCAAATCTATTTTCCAGGTTGTCAAGCGTTGGGGGAGTTGCTGTGGACCTATGGATGTTGATGCTGGCCTGCCATTTGAACTCCACAGTTCCCAATCGTGGCCGTACCTCCCAGCAGCTGCTGAACATTAAGGCCCTCCTGTTGACCTTTGGCCTCTTTCACTCCTAAATTCATCCTATAAAAACAGCTTAATGAGGGGTTTACTGGCCCAGTTGTAGGTTCTATTAAAACGTATTAGTGGGCTTGGGGAGATTCAGCGGAAGGAGGGGGTGCGGGCAGAGGGAGAAGTTGTTGGATTTTCAAACTGAAGGAAACAATTAGCACACACGGCTGAGAGTTCAGTGGGCCTGAAGCCAGCTTTTGCGAATATGAAAAGGACTAAAGTACTTCCAGATACTATTGTGTTTTGTCCTGACATGTTGTAGTCTTGTTCGCTAGTGTTCATGCGTGTCTGAGGTCCGTATGGTCAGCAGGATTATAGAACTGGGAAAGTACCGGAGATCGGGGAGTGCATTTCTCCATACTTCTACAATGTGTGGATTGCAGATCAGAGATGGATGGAAGCTTCTGCCAACAAATCTTTTAAGTTTCTGGTGTTATTTTCACAAAGACGGTTGAGATACTACTTTAATGTAGGTGTTGCCCCAAAAATAAATATACAGAAATGATTGTCTGGGAAACAAATTAAGTTTGGTGTATTTTGATTTACTGTTGCTCTCATAACATAATTGATTTGAATTAAGAGACAGTCTCTAAGGCCAGGGATCCCACATGAAGGCCTATGTCCACTTTTTACACCTCCTTGTGCCTGTCTGGGTTGGGAGTTCATTTAATCAATTTCATCTGTGGTAATTGGGTTGCGCTCACCTCATATGTCATAACAGTCTAAAGGATGCTTGAGGATCAAAACAGAGTTGACCTAATGCCTCAAACATGTCTCAGACCATACTTTCCATGGGGAAATTTAGTGAAATGATTTATAAGATCTGAAGTCATCATTTATGTCAGATCAGTTTCCATTTTTAGGTTTTATTATGATGTGACAGGATAAGGGCTCTGGGTGGAGTAGAGGCGGTGGCATAGGGAGGCCTCTTCTCCATTCTGTATGTTTTCCTGAAGTCAGACTGCAGGATCTGTCTGCAGGACAGATACATCTTTTTATGTATGTGTCCTTCCTCCTCTGTGCTGCTCCTTGTCTCTCATGCTGTCTCCCTGTCGGTACAGTACATATGTTCTGGATGAATTCTGTGGTATGCACTGTCTTCCCAGTTGTCTGCTTTTGATCCCAGATTCTCATAAATCATCATTCATATTTGCTTGTGAATTAGATGGTGCGGGACAATTTGAGGCTGGGTGGGGGTGGATCGGCGGTTTGGTGGTGGGGGGTGCCGATGCAGGGAACCACCACGGAGTTTTACGGGAAATCGAACTGCTTCCCACAGTTACGTGACCGCCAGCCATAACTTGCTATTCTCAGGGCTCGATCCATGTGCCGCTGCGTTGTCTAGGTCGTGTATTCCTCCAAGCGCTGCACTCCTGAAAAAAAGTTTTGTGTGTTTTGTCTAATTTTACAGACAAGCATATTGAAAAAAGCCCCAGCCTATGTGTTTGCTCAGAACAACTAATTTTATGCAGGTTTTGTTCAGCTGGAACTTGTACTGGTTCATTTTGGGTTAAGTACCTTTCTCAAGGGTACAGCAAGAGGGCCTCAACATCAGATTACAAATATCTGTTTTTATCCGCTGTACTTCCCTGCTAGCCTATATTGTTTATATATTCTTTAGACATGAAAGCAGCTCTGGCACACTCATATAGTCATCATCGTGTTATAAATGATCTTTCCAGAAAATAAAACATAATCTGTAGTCTTTTCAGCAGCTCCCAAAGTCGACTTTATTCTCTCCTTAAGAAAACAGCAGTTAAAAAGATATAAACAGTATATGCATGTGCGTAACAAATATATATTTTGTCTGCATCCACCCCCCAAGTAGACGTACACAGTTTTGTGTCATACTAGGATTTTTTTTTTCTATCGGAAAATGATAATTCATTCCTTTTTACGTGACTTTAAATATGGTTTGAAAGGGTGTAGCCTGCACGTGACAGCACTAAAGGGCCCCAACTTGCTTTCTGTAGTGAAAAGGGTCCTGTCAGTTCCTTTTGTTATTTTGTTGTTTCCAGAAATTCTGTCTATGATATTGTCAGAGTAAGCCAAAGCACAAATGCTGTGTGAAGAACTATAAGGCCTGGAAGGCTTGAATTTTGTTTGTTTGTTTGTTTGTTTGTTTCTCCCTCCAGACACATGGTTATTCTGAATTACTGCAAGTGACTAGTTGAGGAGTTAGTGGTTATGTGTGAGGAACAAAGGATAAAGGGTGAGGTTCCAGCAAGTCTTCAGCATAGGTTACACTTCTACTTGTTGTCCCTTTAAAAATTAGAATACTTACTGAAGCAATTGAGCGTAAGTAGCTCATGTGTATCATCATAGGGTCCCTTCTGATATGTAAAGCAGGAACATTTACAGATATTTTTCATTCACCAGTCCAGCCCACTGCGTGGTTTCGGGAGCTTGGGTTTTATACCAGCTGGGCTTGTTGCTCATGAGATCCGTAAAAGAATAAGACAGAGAACTCCCTCTGTAGTAGAATGCCTTTAAAGTAAAAAGAGGACCACTGAGGGTGAATGCAAGTGCTTTTTTTATTGTGCACACTTTGCAGATATATGTGTGTATTTTCAAACAGCCCAAGGAATCAGCAAAATTCTGCCAATTAAGAGTGGGTTGAGAGCAAACCTGTTGACTTGCCTTCTTGCTGTGGATGTGTTGACAGTGAAATGTGGAGAAGAGAGCTGTGCAGCTGGATGTCTCCCTCCCTGCCTGCTGCCCTTCTCCCCATAGCACACATTTCATGGAGAGCCTCCTGCACAATCAGCAGCTCTCATGCTTATGCAAATGGTCCCAGAGTAAGGGTTAACACGCTCCCAGCACCCAGCTGCACCTGGTACTGCCCAGAGTGCAAACACTGTGCCGCTTGTTACACCCAAAACTGGATGGAGTGCAAGTAGATGGCCTGTTTTTCTTAAAGTCAATCAAACTTAAATGCTGGAAGCTCACCCCGTTCCCGTTCTTGCATGTATGTTGTTGACATTCAGAATTTTAACTAACACCAGTATTGCATTGCATTCATCTCAAGATTTTGTTTGAACCTTGTAACTTTACAAAGGCCCAAAGCAATCTTTTTTGAATATCTTTTATTGTATAGAATTCTAATTTGTTTCTGTGTTTGGAAGAGCTTCCCATATATTTCTGCATTGAATATTGTAGCACCCTTGTTTTGCTGTGGAGCTGCCGTTTTTGTTTTTTTTTTAATTTTACACTACATGTAGTTCAGCAGCAGTGGAAACAAAAAGCATCTATTGATTTAAAAAATATTTTTCTTACCAGGAAATAACACTTTTTTGTGCCAGAAAAGCCAACAAAGCCCTCAGAGATTGGTTTCTACCCCCACAAATAAACAAGGCTATAACAACAGCAACTCAGATGTCTTCTCACAAAACAGAATTCAGTCAAAGCTCATTTTTTAAAATGATGTACACCATTTTGCTCTCCCAAATGCAGTAATCTTAATTTTGTAATCAGAGCACTGCCAATGGTTTAAAAATAGAGTATAGTAGGAGAGATTGTTCCCATTTTTGTGACGTTGCTGTTAGTGAGTTTCACTACTCTATTGGTTAATAGATTTTCTAGCCACTAGAGGCAATGGGAGCGCAAATGGGAAAAAAATTGTTCTCTTGTCATGAAATCCGGTGTGATCAGAGTGATGCCGCAAACCGTGTGATCTTCATTTGTGAGAAATGTTAATTGTATAACCATGACATGCTCCGTGACACCATTGACTGATATCACACGCTTGCTCTGTGCCATGTCCTAGTCTACAGAGTGCAAATACATTTACATCTAACATATTTACAAACTAATCTGAAACCAACAGTACATCTGGTGCCTTAGAGGTGGCTTCCAGCTTACACCTGGAACTCAATCTCCAGTTGGCCCCATGCCTCCCTTGCTGACTGATTGTTGTCAAAACTTGTTGTACTGTTTATGGAGCTTCCAGTGGCCTGGATTGGTGTTAGTCACATAGTTTTTTTTTTTATAAATAACTCCCACCCAACTCCGGTTTGCTGTATTGGGATTTAGGGTTAAGGGGAAAGGGGACAACCAGAAATACAAACAGCTGGGTGTCTTTGTGGTTATTTTGTTTTTTTCTTTACAAGCAAGTCATTTTGTCTGGCACACCAAAATTTTTTATAAAGCTTGAGAAATAAATTCATTTTCATTACATTTAAAAAAAATAATTTCACTAGTTCATTTGCAGGGTGATAGATCTTTTAGAGGCAAAATTTTCCTATAGAATATAAATAATATTTTCAGCATTAATGGCCCCAAAATTCTCAGGGTGGCTACTAAATCCACAGGTCTCCTTTTCACACTGTCTACAGCAGTGTAATTTGAAGCACCGAGGACAGGTGTTTTTCCAAGCAAATAATAAATTACTACAAATAAATGTAGGCTGTTTAGGATAAAATGTCAGCTAAGAAAAATAGTAAAGCAAAATAATATCAGTTCTTAAACCACAAACCTGAATAATGTGAACACTAAAGGGTTTTCATTCTGTGCTCCAGTGTACATTAAAGGCACTTTGATTTACTGTGTTTCTGGCCATGTACCCATTCCTCTGCCATGCCATGTCCTTGCTCAGTGGCATACAAATACACAAAAACACAGATACACAGAGGAAAGGGTCTCTCCTAAAAAGGAAGATAAAGCCCAAACGGGCACCAAACCTGCATCTGAGAGAGAGTAAATCCATCCCAGGTGCCGGAGCACCAGTAGCAACTGTTCAGCATACAGACATGGCCCTGGCCATGAGCAGCTGACATCGGCCCGCCCAGCGTATGCTGGCTTTTTTAAAAGCTGAGCTCTATGCCATTCGGGTCCCTGACTCCCCCCACCCTAGGTCCTTGGACCCCAGCCCCAGACAGCAGTTCGGGCTTTGCCTCCTGCTCTACAGCAGCCCGTCTGTGTTTCACTGCGCTTTTTTAATACATACATTGGGTTATTTTTTTACAGCTAATATGGGTATATTGGTTGATTTAATGGTACATTAAGCTTGCCCAGTCGCCCTGCTGTTACCAATGCGTTCTCTAATGACAGCCCCAGAGAGAACTTGGGGCCGCTTTAATATCCGTCGTAAATCTGCTGCGGTGCCTGGCCTCAGAATTTTTAACAAGATGCTAATTTATGTTGTTGTTTGGAGAGGGGAATAGGGAGTGAGATTCTGAGATTTTTAATTTACTTTAGAATGGTTATACCCAATTATTATTGTTGTTATAGTAATTATTTTAAATGTATATCACTCATGACCTTTTTTATTTGAAGATCAGCATCCAGTTATAGTTGGTTCCAGCAGCGATGTTAGGAGTCTTTTTCATACTTTGTGTTTGTGTGTGTGTGTGCGTGCAATTTTCTTGCAGTGTCATCTGAGCATCTGTTCTGATAGTGCTTGAAGCTGACTGACATTCAGGGTTGCATAATATGAACACGTCCACATTTTGTTGTTTCGAGCACCAGGAGTTTTTCTTGTGTGCTGTCATGCCTCATAAGGTCTTAGTATACTTTTTTGGTCCCAAACAACCAGAGTCTCTGGCTGAGCTGCTGTCCCAGCAAGAGACTGCTCTAGAACATAACCATAATTCATAACAGCTTTCATAGTTACATTCCATCATCCAGGGTGGACTAAGTGATGCTACAAATCAGCTTACATGCTGTTTTTCTACCTCTGTATGTGTTGTGCACATCAGCCATATCTCCTTAATCTTTTATACACTGCAGATGTTCAAAATATAATATTTAATCATTTGCTCACACTGACTGCAATACATGCCATCATACTAAGAAGGGGAATACCCTTTTTTTTTTTTTACTTTAGGGATTTGTTATAACCATAGTCTTTCACATTTGCATGCGTTGTGTAGCTCCCCCACTGAATGTTTTCTTGCTAAACCATTTTAACAGACAGTTCACCGCTTTCTCCGGCAGCCGTGGTGTGGGTGGGATTGGGGTGAGAATGGTGTAGTGTGCAGCAGGTGGAGAGGAGTGTGTGCAGTGGTGGTGCAGAGACAGCCCAGCATGGCTCCGCTAAAGCTCACACAAGCTCCTGCCATTGCCCAAAGCCTGGCTGAAAGACAAGTGCGGCCAGTGAACTCATTGCACGGCTAGGAACTGCTGGCAGTTTTTTTTTTTTTTTTGGTAACTTTTTAAAAATCTTTTTTTCTTCTTCTTCCGCTCTCTTATTCTGGTTGCAGTTGTATCTCTGTGCTTTCGGAGGGATTACAAAGAGGTGCTTTGTGAGGGAATGCAGCTGCTGAAATCCGACTAGATCCAGCTGAAGAGAGAAGGGAGCAGGTGGGTCAACAGTGCGACCCCGCCGTTCCCAGAATATCAGGCTGCAAAGCCGGCACCCTCCCCCCACCCCCTGCAAACCTCATCTCAGTCCGCATCCCTCCAGAGCTGCACCGTACTCACAAACAACACGGACCACTGGACACCTCAACAGGACCTACGATCACTGACAGGCACAGCACTGACACAGTGACAGAAGAAAATTCTCAGACACACAGTGCTAATAAAACAAGACAGAGAGCAAAGCAGTGGTCACATACATAAGGTGTAGCTTTTGTCGATGTTCATGAAACACAACACTGATTTACCACTACAGAATCAAACAACATTTAACAAAGAGTAAACATTTCCTGATATGACACAATACCCCCAGCATAGCACAAGCCATGGTGGCTTAACAAAGTTCTTCAGAAAAAAGATCGGAACAGTGAGATGTCAGTCCTGGAACTCGCACAGTGCTGTTCATGCTTCTGTTGAAGTTCTGGTGGTTCACAGAGCAACAGTCCTCTATAAACACCTCTTGCCACAAAATCTCCATATTCTGTTCTTTCTCTCATCAGAACATTTAGGTTTTTTTGCATTCACTGTCTGCTCACATTAAAGAAATAAGATTTACAGTATATCAAAAGTCAGCTCTAGAGGTTTTTGCTCATAAACGGCTGAGATGGAAATGTCCTTTCTGATCCATAGAGTTGAGATGTTAACAGGCTGCGGGTTGCCAAAGTCAGATTTCTGCATCATAATGAGAACATTGGTAAAATGACCCTTATCCTGCTTTGTGTGCAAAAGGGGGAAAAAGTAGCTGAAGAGAAGGAAAAGAAGAAAAGCCAAGCTTGTGGACTGTTGGAATAGCTGACGTATAAAACAAGTACACGTTTGTGAGTACGGTGCAGCCGGCTTAAAGTGTACTTGAAGACACAACAGATATTGAATGGATGCAGATCTTGCAGATGTACATTGTCAGGGTTTAACTCGGTCAACTTAGGAATGTGAATTGAAAACTAATTAAAAAAACACAGTGTTGGTCATTTGCCATTCACTTTTGCCCTGAATTTGTCTGCAGTTGACTTTAACAGATTCGCTTGGTCATACTTTGCACTTTTTGTTTTCTGGCAACAATATGAACGATACATTACTTTTACACAAATATGGAATGTTTAGTATTTGTGAAATCTATAGGAGTTCTTTAGGGGTTTATACATGTAGTATTTCCACCAACTGTTCTTTGTCATCTTCCTTAGAAAGTTTAAAAAAAAATAAAGGAAGAGAATAGACAGTGTTTTTGTTAGCTTTCAGCAAATTAAAAGGAAGCATGCATTCATGCAATCCTGTATGGATTCATGTTTACAGATTTTTTTTTTTCCAGTTGTTGTTGTTGTCCCCACAGACGAAATCGACTGTTGCTACTCCAGAAACAGGGTCTCCGTGTTACAGCCTCTGCCCTTGTGGCATAATGGGTGACCAGAACACCCCCACCCTCCCCTGGCCACAGCTGAACCTAGGCTTCTGAAAGACCCCTGTGTCCCCCTGCACACTTAGTATTCTTGGGGAGAAAGCAACAACCGGACCCCATGTCGTCCCCAGACACCGCGAGCCCCTTGGGTACGAGTTGGACATGTCAGGGTACCCTATCTATAGTGAAACAGTCTTCTGTCGTCCATAATGGATAGCAAAGGTCAGTCTTTTGACCACTGCTGTCCGTTATAAAAACATGTAACTGACTGATTTATTTATTCATAACTGACAGAGGGATTTTTTAGGGATTTTGCTAAGTTTTACTAAATTATTGTTGCCTTCAGATGCAGTGTTTGTGGTTTGTAAATGTAATTTTTTAGTAAAGATTTGCAATATGATAATGTACTTATAAACAAGAAGCACAGCCCATTCTTCCCCATTTCATGAGCACATACTTCACAAGAACTTTCTTTTAGGTGCAAGTACAATTTATACCTTATGTTCAGTTTACGAGCTAGGCACATCCACATTTACAAGGCTCAAAAAGATTAAAATTGCAAAGCCCTGCTCCTCGTGTGTAGGGATATATTGTGTGTGTGACACCATCCCAGCCTCTTCCTTATATCTTAATTTAATATGAATGCCTTCTTGAAATAGGAGGTTTATGTTGTCTGTCATAGTTCATCTTTTTTGTGAAAACATTTAGCCATGTAATAACCATATTATACATGTAGTTTTTGGCAATGTTTATAGCAGTTGTTTTCTCACAAATAATATTAATTTATTGACTAATGATAATAGTACATGCAGGTATCCCTTGAGGTGGTCTTTGAGTTGTGAGTTTTCAGGCACAGAATTATTTAGTGACTTACAAAATAAGCCAATTTCCAGGAATGGGGGATACCTGTTCTAGTGTGTTTTGCGATTTCTTGATTCATATGTAGCAACGTGTTTTATTTGTTTCCCCATTAATGTACATTAACATTTTTTTGCCCTGTCCTGTCCACCTCAGCGCTGTCACAGGCAACAGCACACCCTTCAGTTTCACTTTGTTGCTTAAGGAGACCTCATGTGATGAAAACCATAGATAAGTCAAATTCACCTACTGAGATCATTCTTATTCATGTAGTAAAAAGTTTTTTCGTAAAGATCCATTTCTCTTTCTTTTCAAAAATCAGAAAATGCTCTGTGTAACTGTTTCTAATTTATTTGTTTGCTTGTGACTTATTTAGTTGTTTGATAAAATGAAAGCATTCTTGTGCCGGCCTCTCACAGTGGAGGCCCAGTGATTTCCATATGAAAAGCTCCTCAACAGAGGCCTTCTTGTGTAGGTGACTTCGCTTATCTGGCCCATCTAATGACATGCATAGCTTGCACACTGCCTGGGGCTCTGCAGGATGCTCTGAGCGTTGCCTTCCATCACTTCCCTCTGTATTTACTACTTCACATATTATTATTTTGTTCTGTGCTTGTGCTGAAATGTTCTTTTTACAGCTCAGAATTCTTATTTGTTACTGGCAGCTGTTTTATAGGCTTTGTTCTGTGCAAGGATTTTCTTACTATGTAGCAGTGGTTAAAGGGTGATTTAAAAAAAAAAATTCATGATGTTGTGTGTGGATTCCATACATGTGTGCTCCAGTCAGTCCATACGTTTATACATTTGAAAGTCACCTGTAGATACTAGACTTTGGATGAAGTAACAAAAAAAATTAGGCCTCCTTTTTGGCATAGTTTTTATGCATATTCATGCAAATGAAAGTTATGTCATCACCTATGACCGTGACAAGATGTCAGTGAAAAGGCAGCAGACGCCTCTTTGCTGAGAGTGCCGTGAGTAATTTATGCTGGTCACATAAAGCAGCAGCACACTAAAGCTCAGACCATTGCAGGCACCCTTTTTGCAAATAGGGCTGAAGGTCCTGGATGTGTGCTTTGTGCCTCCATGTATAGGTAAACATCCTCAGCTGCGGTACTGCCGTTTACGTCTTTTGAAGCCAGGGTCCTCCTGAACTTGGGCTGCAATAGACGATTAGTGTTGCCACTTTCTTCCTGGAATTGAAGGGCCACTGTGCAGTATGGATGCATAAATTTCAAAATGTGCAGAGAGCTCTTTGGGAGTGGATAGATTTGGAGTTTTGGGTTTTTGGTGTCCTTTTCCAGGGATAGAACTACAAGAACGCATCCCCTGTTGTGTGCGTCTCTGTTTGTGTGTGTCGTTGTGAGTGTGTTTCGCTAACCTCATGGAGCCATTTTTACAGTAAAATGTCTCAACAAGAACAATAAACACTGAAAAAACCATTCCCAATATGCAACATCAATTGCCTGACTAACAGGGCCGAACATTTTGTTTGTTGTAAATTTGGTTTTAAAGTGTTATGTTTAAAGTTTTGTGATGGTTGGGTTAGGATCTGTTTCTAGCACTGAAATGAGGGTCAGTATGGCCTCAAGTCACATCAGTGAAACATGTGGAGCTCCGTGGTTCTGTGTGAAGTTGAGAGTGTGACCTGTTTCTGTTCGCTGTCCTGCGGCTCCTGCAGAAAAAGCACTGGGTCGATAACCATCGGATAGAGTGTTTTGCGTGGACTGCTGACTAGTCTTGTGGTGTCATCCTGAGGGCGATAAGCCCAAATGAGAACAGGCCCTATTTGCTTATTCAAACACCCCCCTTCTCCTCTGCTCTGCGCTAGCTTCGGCCCTGCAGATGTCTCCACCGACCAGGATGCTGCGGATGCAAAGTAAAAATGCAAAGTCCACTATTTGCATTTTTTTCCCCACTTCTTATGTACGTTAATTTTTGAGCAAATGTGGCTACGTTATGGTGGCTACGTTCGGAAAAAAAAGGAAGTTGCACATTTTTGTATAATTAGTCTGCATCGTACAGCCCGTGCTAAAATAATTTAAACGAGCATTTTCATTTGTCGTCTCCATTATATTTTTTCAGTAGAGGTCTCAGCACCTGTCAGTGTTCGCATTTAACTGCACATTGATGGCTGTATGTGAGCACTTTGCTGCTTATTATTTGCATCACTAGCAGATCTCCATATACTGGGTCCTGTCAGTTTAGTAGGTTCTTGTTTAGTACTTTTTCTGTTTATGCTGTCTCTTCTAGTTTATGTTTCGACTACAGTCATTTGTTTTAACTGTGCCGTAAATCCATGTTGCAAATCCAGCTCATAACAGGAAGCAGCTTTGCTGGTAGCAGAGTTGGCCTCACTAGGGTGCAGATGTGGGGTACTGGGATATCTCTACTGCCACCCCGTTTTGGATCCACTCCCAGGGTAAATCTGCAGTTTTGCTTCCCGAAGTAAATGACAAGACAGTTTACATAAAATGGAATGTCTATTAAAACATGCATGACAAGGTGGATTAGGCAAAAATTTAATGTCTTGGAGGAGTCTGTGCACTTCAAGACTGACAGATTGTTCTCTGGGCGATATTATGGCTGCCATTGTTATTTTCCAGCATATTCCAATCCTTTTCCCCGCATCTGATGTAGTAACTTCAGCACCACACATCTCTTTCACACCTCTCTCACACCCTCCTCCTCTTACTGCATCTCTACCACTTTCTCCTTTTTCTTTGTCTCTCTTCATATGTGCCCAGATATTCTTCATCTACGTAATCGTACTGTCTCATTGTAAAGCATTTTTAAAATTTTATTTCATTTGTTCTATTCCTTTAAAGCCATAAAAGGTCTACCTTTACATACACCCTCTGTTGCATGCACATAAAATGAAACGAGGGAAAAAAAAGAATGAGAAACAGAAAACAGCGTAATATATGTATGCCTTGCCAGCGCAAAATCAGCCAGACGGCTTGTCTGGCTTTTTTATTATTTCTACGGCTGTGATGTCGCTGTCTGCCAAGCATGGGGGTTGCCATGATGCCGAAAGTGTTTTTTCAATTAGTCCTGCGTGGACCTTGGACCAGAAAGCTCCGTATCGGTGGGGATCCAGGTGCCAGGAATATAATTTGCTTTAACCGCTTGCAACTGTAAAAACTCCAGTCATTTCCCCAGGATCCTAAGGTAATTACGACATGGCTAATGAAAAATAGTCTCGGGTCTAGTAACACTTAGAAGTCTAAATGAATAACCAGAGTTTTAATACCAAGCCATTTTAAGTAATAAGACTAATGTTTTTAGAATAAGCTGTGTTGTGTAATTGTTGGGTCCTTGAGCATAGTGATGTAGAAAGCAGCTTGAGAGAAGATAAAGCAACAGAGAAAGGAAAAGGAGGCTTCCTATGAAGCCAGCTGGTATTTTATGTGAGATATGGGTGATTTCTGATATGACTCAGTGATCCTGAACTCCCAACACATGTTAGTGCCCAGGATTCCATCATGGTAGGCGCCTGTTTCGCTCTGCTCCCCCTTTCCTGCTTGGTCTGTCTTCTGAAGAAAGGATGGCCACGCAGTCAGGGAGAACACTCCCTGTAGCCCCGACACGTTCCCCCACCTCCATTGCTCCAGCCGAGTTTCCGAAGGAGCCACTTTGTACACCCGGTGGAGCGTGACCGCGCACCTGTCAGGGGAGGAAGGCTCATCTAATCGGCCTAATCTGGGCCAAGAGCCACCCTGTGCAGCAAGTGGAGGATGGTAACTGGGGTTTGAGAGCACTCACCCACTTAAATAATTAACAGACATTCCATAATCTTTATTATCTCTGCATGGAGTTTGAAGAGGTTTGTCTTCCTCTTCAAACTCCAGTTGATCGGAGGTAATATGAGGTAACAGTTGGACATACCTCAGGGTGCTGCCGCTCTAGCTTTCTCATTGCATCATGTCCTGGGGTGTGGCCATATCCTGGCCTGCCATGTATCTTGCTGACTCATTGTTTTGAGGGAAGGCCCCCCCCAACCCATCATACGTTCACATGCTCACACATCCTTTCCTCCTGTGTGTTTAAGAACCGGAACCAGTCAACCATCCCACCCGCGGTTTTTTTTTTTTTTTTTTTGTATTATTTTGAGTCATTCTTTGGGACCAAACATTTGGCATCTGCTGAGAGTCCCCAGAATGCACTTGAGTTCTGTTGATGAAGGGTGAGGTTTGACACGAGGGTTCTAGTTGCGGGACCACACAGCATGGAAAATCTGCGCTCTGGACACACCTCGGTGGATGTGTGTTGTGTTTTTCTTTAACAATCCCAACCCAGTAGGACACTGAGAAAGGAACTATAGAGGGAAAAAGGGAAATCCTCCACCACTATCACCACCATTTTGTTAAGCCTTTTTCAACAAGAAAATGTAAAAGTTTTTAGACCTTGTCAAGTTTTTTATTTCTGTCTGCCTTATTCCTACATCCCACATTAACCTGGAAATGCCAAACATCCTGCTAACCTGAACTGCATTTAAAGGCACTGCTATGTTTTCTTTGTGGTTGATCTGGGTTCATGTGGACATACGAGCCTCAGTTTGTGGTTGCCTGTGGTTAGCCAGTTCAGTGCCCTTAAGTGAGGGAGAAATGTCTTTAATAAACTTCAAAGATTCAAACCAAGGGTGCCATTTCATACGTGGTTGCTTGCTCTGCTTTGACATCTACCATTAATTTTCATAATAACGTCTTCTTCGCTGTTATTTCCATGCCTAAAGTTCACCAAATGTGAGACATCACGTTTGTGGTTTGCTGTCAGGTTTGCTTCTGCAAACCGGATTTCATTTTTTGTGTCTGGCTGTTTCACAGTGCTGGTTAATCACGGTTGGCGGACACATCTAAACAGATCTGGGTTTTTGTCAGAAGTGCCATTTATCTTTCTTTTCCACTTGACGCATGTAAAAAATAGGGCTTTAAAACCTTGCTTGAGCTTCTGTATGTTCAGTCGGCTGCGGAAAAAGATCTGACCAGTGCTCTACATGAAAGTGTAAATAGGTTAAAAGATTCTAAACTAAAAAGCCAACTCTTTAATTATCTTAATTCGCGAGGCCGTGTTTGCTTTTAAACTGGGAAATAAAATGAGTTCTCAGAATGAGCACCTCATGACTCAGTGTGATTGAAATTAATGCCAAGGCTGTGAACTCTGCCCACATCGTACATTTTTGGCAGGCCTCAAAATTTTGGAGCCAATTGGTTTTCCTCTTTATAAAGAGCTGCTTTAATTACTGACGTGCTGATTCTTATAAGATCAGAGTTCAGCGTTATAGGAACATTTCTATTTGGTTTTATTTTCCGATATAAATAGGAAGGTTAATAGAAAAGACAACGTTTATCTGAAATTTTACGTTTGACACCTACAGTACTTCATGGATGCAGCTGGTGTCGTATGAGAACCAGTCTAGAAATCAGTATTTTACAACTGCAGTGTCTCACTGTCCTCAGGTTTGATCTTCATAGCTTTACAGCAGACCATGCAGCTCAGCATGTGAGCTACTCTGCTGCCTGTGTCAGCCACTGAAACCAAAGGAGCAATGAGTGATATTGTTATTCCAGCAAAATTCACAGTGGAGCTGGAGGACACTTTGGAAAACCATTTTTGGCGTATAAGAAAATCCTCCTACAACCCTTCTCCTACAGCACACCGCTCAGCTATCTAGTATTATGGATAAACGGTTCCACATTTCTATGTGTCAGTGGGAATGGTTGCACTTGCAAGTACCATTAAAGTTCCCCTTTGCAATTTGTCACATTAGTCCCTGCTTATATACCAATTCACAAATTTTCAGCATTCTGAGCATTGTCATTATTACAGTGGACACTGACAGTTAAGTTAATTCTACTTTGGCCACAGGCTGTGACACACAGGCTCTCGCAGGCTCTGCCATTTGACCACTGTACCACCCCAGCCCCATGTTTCTTTAAACATTAGGCTATTTTCCCCAAATTGCTTGATGCAGTCTGCGTGTTTTATTCATGCTTGGTCCCACCAACCTAATTACCTCCTGAGGGCTCAGCTTCTCCAACTCATCCATCTCCTTAGCAACTGAGTAATGACTGGTACAGGGGGACATGGAAATTCATATTTTGTTTATTCATTTACTATAGAATAAATAAGCTTTTTGGGTATTGATATCCCCCAAATGTTAAGCATATTTAAAAAACCGAGAATTTCCCAACAGAAAGTCCTTGGAAATAACTCTGTGGTATATTTTGTAGAGTTCACTTTTAAGTGAGGAATGTCCATCTGATTAGTTTGTTTCTTCTAGGATGTAGAGCAGTATAACAGCTAAAGTGTTCGTGTCTCTTCCAGAACTCAGTTTTTCTTACACCAGTTATGTGGTATTGTCAGTCAGGTCTACAACTGGCCTTTCTGCACCACTGTTAGGGTTCCAAGCCATTGGGGCATGCAGCCCAGTAGTGCTATACAACAGCCTGTCTTGGAACTTACTGACTGTGGCACATGAATTGATTACCTACCATGTGGGGTCATTATATGTATTTTTTTGTAGCAACAGTGTTACATGTAATGGACAGGGGGCCCACTAAGGCTTATGAGTCCATCCCCTATTTTGCACATTAATCTTCAGGTCGTTCCAGAAGAGGAAAATAATTTTATGTGTTGGACCAATAAGGCAGGTGGTGACCGTGTAAATGGCCCATCGTACTGCCTTGACACAAACACGTGGCACCTCAGCATCTCCAGCCAAAGGATGCGAGAGCATGTGAGCCCTTAGTTTGTTTCTCTCCCGTAAGCAATTGTCCACTTTCAGGTAGGCGCATCTTTGATAAAACGAAAGATCCAACTCTGTTTTCCTTTAAGCCATTTGAATCTTAACATACATCTGCAACCTTTTTTCGTCAGCATCATTAGATGAATGACTTAGATTTAAGCAATCAGGCAAGTACACCAAATGTGGTTTTCTTAAACATTTCATGTAAATGTGTGTAAAAATTGTGCTCTGTTTTGTAACATTTCATTAAAGATGTGCGCGCACACACATGCGTGTGTTTATGCATAGTTACAAAGAAAATTCCTGGAGATGCATTTTTTGAAAATGTTGTCCTTTGAGGGATATGCCTCTCAACTGTATCGGCAGTTGCAAGCATTGTTTGTTTGCGTTTTCTTTTGCTGTGAGTTGTATTACTGTGTGGTTATTTGAGCCTTTTCCTTATTTCTAAAACAGTGCTAACATGTGCGTGTCCCAAATATTCCAACTTGTACAGCTATACAGTTTTTATATATGCCAGTACACCCTGAAATACTGGTGTGAGAGAGAGAGAGAGAGAGAGAGAGAGAGCACATATGTAATTATGTCATAATCTTCTTAATTAAAAAAAATATTTCATATATTAACTTCAGCATGTATTTTTTGAAAATCTGGAAACAATGCACAGAAAGATATAAATACTGTGTCTGTACGTACTTGCCAAACATGTGGTTGTACATATTTTTATGTAGGTATAGAACTGCATGTCTTGTGAATATGTGCGGACAGTGTTTCTAACCTTATGTGCATTTCTTCTGACTCTTTGCTGTTACTGTGAAACCGTCTCTGAATGTATGAATCAAAAACTGTAAAGAGGTTCTGGCACAACAGCTCAGGAGAGACAGTACTTTTTCGTGTGCTGCCCGCTGCTCTCTCAGGCCTCCTGGATGAATCGTGTGGTCCCTGAAGCCTTCTCTGCTGCTTGAAAAGGTCAGCTAGCAATTTGACTTATAAAAAACACCAGTAAAGCCATTTCTATTAATTTGTTTTGGGAATAGTCTTAAAAATGAAATGCTAAATGTGCGTGTTATTTGGTTTCAGAAGTGGACATGTGTTGTGTGCAGACTGGGCAGTTTTCCAGTCTGACAGTTTCAAAAAGGGGAACATGTCCACGTAGCTCTTAGATAAATCGACGTATCATCAAAGACGCATCGCTGTAGATTTGAAAGTAGTTTCGTTTGTTTTGTTTGGAGGAAAAATACTTCTATACTACAACGTACGCAGGTCAGGTAAACTGCCCAGCAAGACAAAACCATGCAAAAGGCACATCTTATTGCCAAGAATGGCATGGTAATGGAAGTTCGTGGGCTGCATTTTCACATTAGCAGATTCACAGTTTGAGAAGGGAAAAATGCATTCCGGGCCTCCTTATTTGATTATCTATAATGTTGTAAATGCAAGAATGCAGGCTGATAAATAGCAAAAGTAGCAGATGAATTAGTTATTCCCATCACTGAATCCGCACCCCTTCGGGCCCCCCTTCAATCTCCAATATGGAGCATAATTATACTCATTTGTTCAATTGCATTAGTGATGGGCTGGCCAAAGAAAGGGCCTCTTTCTGAGTATGGTCCCGGCCACTGAGTCTGGCAGCATTTGGGGTGGAGGCAAGGGGGCGGAAGCCACCGGTTAAGTGATGTGACCTCTGACTTTTGTCCCTCAGATCGTCTCTCTGTCTCTAAGGAAAAAAAATGTATGTGTGGGATTTGCGTCATCAGACAGTTCTCTCATTCTTAGCCAGGCGCGAGCTTCAGTACGAGCACTCGGCTTAGGTTACAGCAGGCCGATTTGTACAGTAAGCTTCCGGATCCTGACACCGCGTGAACTTTGACCTACAAAAGGTCCTGCTTATCAGACATAACAAACGTGATCAACGCGCTTTGCATTTGACACAGAGCCCAGCTGACTGCACACCAGTATGCACACAGCAACGTGTTTTGCCTGATAATCAGTGCTGAAGATCAAACTTTGAATTTTAAACCAAGTTTTCCCAGCCCACATCCTGAGAACTGAGTATCAGTATGAGCAGATCTACGAATACATAACAAGATGCGTCTGTGAGTAGCACGGCTCTTCATTTTGCAAGTTCAAGAATTCTTGAACAAAATCAGAACTGCTCAGTCTCTCTTCTGTTGTTTTCAAGATGCTCATTATTTTGTAGCTTTTTTAACTCCTGAAACATTGCAGCAACTCGGTTTTTTGGTGCAAAACTGGTGCTTTGTGGGCAAATCACATTTCTTTCATGGCTGTAAAAATCAAATTTATTAGAAGAATTTGTTTTATTACCATTTTATTTTGAATTTGACAAGAAGTTTGCCAGAATTAGTTTTTTGCTCATACATGTCACGTCTCATGCTGGGTTTCATACAGTTTCTAAACTCCTGATTTTTACTCAGTGATGTTAGACTGGCAGTAATAAGAAACCTCTGTGTCTGTAAAGCTGCATCTGTTTTGCATACACAAGCTTAAAATTAATTTCAACTAAATGTTCAGAACCTGAACAGACATAGTCAAAATGAGCATTTTATGTTGCTTATAACAATGTGCAGTAGCTTTTGACTTGCCTTTGTTACAGTCTAGCAGGAATTTGGCATTTTTTAAAATTTGAAATTACTATCGAATGATGAGTCTTGAGTAGAGAGCAAAGAAACCTAAAAGGCACCAAACTTTTGGGCTTCAAAGAGCAGCCAGTTTTCAGTCCAGGTCCCCACACCTGTCCAGGTAACATTCCAGGAGTGTAGAACCAATGATAACCCCAGAGCAGGAACCCAACTGCAAGTCACTATTACAAGCGTTGCATGCCTTTTACCCTAATTCTTTTTCTTCAGTGTCTTGGAGTACAGTGCTATGCATTCGGGCTTGGAATTTGAGTGGCTATACTAATATAGTTTATATTTAATTCAGTTAATTAATAATTTTTTTATTGTGCTGAATGCACAAGTAATCCCCTGGGCCTTGCATCAAAGGTGAGAGGACACACCTGCATATTTACTCTTTGTGAGGAATCTGTCTGTCCCCAAGTTCCCCATTTTTAAACCGTGACACTTCCTCAGTCCAGGACAATTGATTTTCCTTGCAAATGAACATTAAAATTGTCCTTTTAGAAGATCCAGCTGCACGACAAGGGCGTCTCCGTAGGCCAACGCAAAACTGTCATTTGTCAGACGCTGCCAGTTAGACTCCCTGCTGTGGCCGACAAACCGCTGTGTTTACAGTCAGCCGCGGCGAGGCGCCATCTGGCAGTTATGTAAACACCATTCTTCCTCACAGCGTGGTGCACCAGGCAGCCAGGTGTGTGTGCATTTGTGCATTTTGTACATTTAAACTCGACCGAGGTTCTTCTCCCGGTTCAAAGTCTCTTCCTCACGCTGTTTGCTGCCATCGGTTTGGACTGTGCTACAGCAGAGAATTGTTACGATGACACTGTCTCTACTGAAGCGCTTGTCCATCTCCATTTATCACATTCCAAATTTCATCCCTTTATGTCATTCTGAATACCGAAGTTCTCTTAGTGTTACAGTTTTTGTTTAAGTAGTTCAAATTTGACACTTGTCTTGGTATTTTTACTCTTACAAGTCAATTTGGATTTTTTCTTCTGTCATATTCAAGCCTTTGTCCATCCAGATTAAATGACTCGGGAAGGCCTTTCTGTTTAGTGACTATTTGAAGGAGTCTCATATTAGTGCAGGACACAAGCATGAACGCTCAGCACTTTGTTGCATAGATCAGCTTCAGTATTTCAGCCACCCAGTCTGAATGTGTTCCAGTGGGGCACGTTTTTGGTCCTTGCACTGAAACCTGTTTTTGCTGAGTCACTTTCAGATGCATCTCTTTCAGAAACTCTTCTTTCTGGATCTGTTAAGTGCTCAGATTTGCATTTCATATGAATTTTATAGAGAGCTGCTCATGTAATGTGTGCCGGTAAAAATGGCAATATTGGACAAACTGACTGCTTCAAGAATTACATGGCTGCATCTATAATTCTTCATCTTCGTTTACAGTACACCGAGTCATACGGCACTTTGGGGTAAAAAGTATCTGATAAATGAATAAATGTATATGTAAAAGGTGTCAGGCCACATCGGGATGAATGGTACTCATCACTTTGCTTTGGGCTTTTTTCTCAAAAACTTCAGTTTTGACCTGACTGTTAGTGACTCGGGAAGTCCTGTTGCCTCCCATGCACTGCCGTTTAGCCAGTGGTGTAAAATATACAATATACCATGTTTTAATGTACCAGTGTGAACTGTTGTTAGTCATTAGCTATGTTTTGGTAGGATGCCAGCGTGCAAACTTCTTGGAATGGTGACACATTCACAGTCACTTACCAGAAAATATTTATATAAAATTACTAAGGGATTAATAGACAGTTTTCTGAAATAATGATTTTTTTTTAAAAATAGAATATTATGCTTTATTATTATTTATATAGTACATTACTGGGTCTGCCCTTCAGTGGGTCCTCTGGTATCCAGTGTGACATACAGAGAGAGGAAGGAGTCAGTCGTGAAGATCCTGCAGGGTGGGCCTCAGGCAGCCTTCCGCAGCTCTGCCCCAACCCCGAGCATGAGCTGGCTTCCTGTGGGGGAAAGCAAGGGGGACAGGGGGTTTGGGCAGGGCAGAGCATCTCGAGTGGCTGCCCTCACAGAGGCACTTTCCTCTCTTTGCTTTCTGTCTCTTTATTACCATCACTGAGTCTTCAGCCCACAAACAAACACAAAAACACCACTGTACACAAATATGACCCACTTCATTCAGAGATTGTTGTATTGCGTATCCCGGACAGCGATTGCGAAGGAGCCCGCAGGCCGCTTGGAGTCAGGCCATGAGATACGGGCAGGGAAGTGTTTTTCTGATAAGCTCATTGAAGACATTATGGGAAAGAAATGACCAAATGAAAAAAATTCAAGTTAATTGTTTTCCTATCCCATCTGCCTATTGCGAAATTCTGACCGCAGGGTTATATACCTCAGCAAGCTAATATGTATTGTTTGCAAAGCTGGTATTTTTTGTAATCTGGTTAAATACAGTTAGATCATTTAACCCCAGTTACTGCAATTAGTTCAGTCTGCCTTTTCATAAAGGACCCAGTATTCTTATTGACAGTGAGTCCCATTTTCTAATATATTCTTTCCTGTAATTATATGGTGGACTCGCAGTATATGTTATTGGATTTATTTTGGCTCATTATCCCTGCCAATGAAGGATGGCTTATTGAGAGATTGTGGGAAACTTCAGGAAAACAAATATAAGGTTAATGCTTATCTATGCTGTTGCTGAATGACATTATCTTTTTTTTATTGAATTTACTTTTTGAAAACTGGGGCTATTAAGAAGTCACAGGTCAGCTGTGGAAGTAGGCCTTGTTGGCATGTTGCCTCCAGAAAAGAAGTTATTTTGCCAGTTATGCAAGCCAGATATTTAGAAGAAAACAAAACATTTCTGGGGGGGGGGGGGGGGTCATTGCTGAGAAGGTATTGAAGTCTTCCTAGCAGTCACATGTTTGCAAGCACACAAGAATAGATATCAGTTTGAGAAACTTTTCTCCAAACTACCACTATGTCAGCAGGTGTTCTGGTTTTGTCAGTAAAGGATCCTCTGAGTTTTCCTCTGACACTGGACATGCATCTTGCTGCCATATCTGCAGAGAGCACAACAGGCATGCACGCACAAATACACACACGCACGCACGCCTACTTAATTTCCAGTTTTCTGCCAGAACAGAGTAGGGTGTTCTTAAGTCATAGAGCAACCAGAAGATGAAGCCAGTTTTATTCTTCAGGGGGACAAAACCACTACAGTGAAGTTCCTGTGTTCAACTGACGTTGACTAGAAATACAGTCAGCATAAACATAATTTTAACGGACTGTCTGGGTGACCTATTCTACCCTTTTGTACTCTTGTCATCCTCATTACCAGAGTACACAGTGTTTCCTCCTGCCGAGAATTAAAGGGGTCACTGTTCATCCAAAGGCCTGCATGGAACAACTGTTGGTCAAAAGGATTCAGTAATGTTTGTTTTTTGCGGGGTTGAGTGTTTCGCCACTTAGTATTGGGTGGAATATCACATTGGGTTGCAGATCAGCTAACGCTGATGGTTTATGGCACAGCCTGTGGGCGCCCCGTTAGTCTCCCTTTTCTGGGTTTGGTTGCGAAACTGTTGTTTTCCTTTTCTTGAGTCTTGTGCAGTAACCAGGCATGGGTCCAAATGGACTGAGACTTGGAGTGATGCATTCTGGGAGTGCTGAACGTTTAAGATTCGAGGATTTGAATCTTCTCTTTCCCTCTTTTCATTTCGCTGCTTTATTTTCAGAGTAAATGCTTTAATGGTTTAGGTGTGGATAGGTCAGTCCCACCCTTTGATTTTCTTTTCCCACCCTGGTCTTCACTGCAAGCATGGCCAAGGGTGCGGGAATTCATCAGAGAGCAAGAGCAACACATTTGATAACTGTTGCTGGATGATGGACCTGGTGAAAAAAATGTAAAATGGTAAAAACAGACAGTGTACTACAAGGAGACAAATTTCTCCCATTGCTTTAGAAACCATAATTCAGTCTTTGAATCTTCCCAGCTTTTCATAGATGTTTGTTTTGGGTGAGGTTGTCAGACAGGCCCCATACTCCTCTCAAATTATACAGTAATTTCTAAAAGAAATTTGCACTGTGAGAACTTTGCCACGTGGGCCCGTTGGACTGGCAGACAGTAGCTTTACCGATGAATTCAGGGGAGCCAGCTAAACATTACTTACCCTTGTCTTTGCCAGGCAATGTGACCAATAGTGCCACATAGTGTGAATACAGGGCAGCCCGCCACACTTTTCTGTGCTACGTGAGTGCAATCAAGATTCCTAGCAAAATGGTGCTCGATGTCACACCTTCTTCATGTTTAATGAAAAAGTCTTTTCCGTGCTGCTCTTCCCTGAACTGCCACAGGTGCCCAACTCCACATGGCTGCCCCCGCACAGCTGGCTCAACCCCACTTTAAGGAGCACCTGCTGCTGTCCCATCTATCAGCAGCTTAACATCTGTCCATTCCTGCAGATGCTGCCCTCCTGATCCACTTCCAGCGACCCAGCTTTGCTCTGTGGAGCCTTCCCTTCGAGCCTTTCCTTTACATCTCTGTATCACTGACTGTGATGTAAGTCAGCGATGTTAAAAGGGGAACCATTTTACAGTGGTGCGACAAGGGGCGGTGGCCCCTGTAAAATAGGACTGTGTAAAGGACCGTTATCGGAGAACAGTTGGCGAGCTTGAAACTTTGGAGGTCTTGACAGATGCTTGGCCATGGGTTTTACGGATTGCACCACAGCCCACAGCCGCAGCAGAACGATGTTCCTGTTGAAAGAAATCAAGTCTTGCTTATACAATCCAGTGGGTACTATTTAAAAGCCACTCTAGGAAAGTGTTACACAAATATATGCACACGACTGGAACGAGTCTGACTGTGTCTGGCAGCGAGTGAATCCACAGCTCAGCAGCTGTTCGGCTTGTCTGAATAGCATAAATGCAGAGCAGTGAAAAAAAATATGTACAGAATGGTGCTCCGGAGAAATCGTCTACAGTTGTCTTTTTACTCCAGAGCCCAGCATACTGTTGTTACACCACGGATTTTGTGACTGTTAAAAACCACACAACGCTCAAGAAATCACCCTCTGTGTATCTTAGCACCGAACTTGGGCCGTATCCCTGTGCCCTCTTTCCCTCTAGTGTCCCCTGGGCTGGGTGGCAGAGTGCCACACAAATTTGTTATGGAAGGGACTCTTTTTGCACAGAAGAGAAAGGCTGCTATTGTTGAGATCATATGAAGGGTACGTATTTTTCCTGGGGTGGGTTACGGCTTCCTTGGGGCCACCATGTCCCCTGCAATCCCACCCCTGACTCAAAGACCACCCCCTCCTCCAAATACCAGTTTTTTCCATAACGTCCCACGGTCCTGATTTGCTCTGTGGCAGCTTAAGGTCAGAGGTCATCTCTGTGGCTTCTTGGTTTGCTGTTTGTGTCACGGAGTCCTTTGCATGTGTGTGTATGTATACAAACATATATGTGGTTCTGTGTGTTTGGGTTCCATTTATGTGCATTTGTGTCTTTCTGTCTGTTAACATTTTTGGTTTTGCGCAGGCTGTATGTAAGTGTAAATATGTTAGCGCATGCATGTGCTTTACCTGACCAATCACCTTGCATTCCCAATACTCAGGTTTGAGTCCCACCTCTTGCTGTAGTACTTGTGAGCAGGGTACCGGTCCCAAATTGCTCCAGTCAAACGTGCGTGTTTACAGGTAGCATTTGTACACACACTTGAAGTTTGCCAAAACGAATAGCATTTTGTATGTCTGCGTACGTCCGTGAGTCACACGAGAGGGCTTTCCTTCCCCTGCTAAACACCTATTAAACACCGCGGCGCATCACTCCTTCATTTTAGTGTTATGTTGCCAAGGTGACCACTCCAGTTTGTTGACAGGGCTGTGACTTTTCGTCATCCTGCTGTCAACATCTCTGGCACGCAGCAGCACCTCTGTCGACACTGCCAGTGTGGAAGTGTAGTCATTAGGGCTATTAGTGTGGGCTTCCCATAGTCCCTGCTGTCTGCACTGCAAACGCACTTTGCTCCCGTTTATCTGCCCTGAGCTGCGGTCAGGTTACCAGCAATTACCACAGCTGTATTTGCTTGTGATGTGAAATGGTTTTCCACTCACCAGTTATAACTGCTTTGCAGGCTTCCCCTCCAACTCATTCCTGTTCCAACACGTAGTCACACACACGTCAATGCGCACACCTTACTCGAGCAGCACATGCCAGTGGAAAAGCAGGCTGTTACTGTACTGTAATGGAAGGGGGGGAGCTTGCCAATATGGCCGTTGTCTCACCCGCAGTAGAGCTGGCATGTGAACCGGGAATGAATCTATGGATCTGCATTCCCATGGAGGAATTCTGATGGGCCCCTGTGCTGGGCCAGGAGATGGGCATGGGAAAGCATCGTGCTGTTTCTGTGGCATCCATTATGCAGTGTGGTCAGTGCCTAATGCTCATTTCCTCTGTTTTGTTAATATGGACCTTTTTGTTGCGTAACAAGAAACTGACACTAATCTTTCATCGGCACTACGTCTGTTGTAAGGAAGACCGGGGCCTCAAGTGCAGAGTGAGAAGTAGCTGTGATCACAGCAACAATTTTGATTAAGTATAGGAGGAAACACTGTCTATGTTAGCACTATGAGAGATACATGAGTTAAGTCATTTGGTCTTCATAACAAAAGATCCATTCTTTTATTGCCGGTTTGGCAGAGATGACTTAGCACACACATTTTCACATGTATTGACAATTAAAAGAAATTCTGCTGTTGCCTAGACAACAGCCTAGGAATTTTAGAACAGCCCTTTGGTATTGTCGATAAATATAAGTGTGAGAGTATGGCAGTGCCATGTTTTTGGTTTGGGTGTTCATTTTCCTGGTCAGACCAGGGAGCTACCTGGTAGTGGGACTTACTGTTGAGCATTAATGAAAGCAATGCTGACAAAGGACTGAATCTGCTCTCAATAAAGCAGGCCTTACATCCCCCAACCCCCGAGTAGTAGGTGTGGACAGCCAGCTGGCGGCCCGCCCGACCACAGCACTCAAAGAACACTTTGTCTATCCCCTACAGGCAGACCGTACCTGCGCGTGGAGCGGAAAAGGACCACCGTCATCACAGTGGTGATTTAGTGAAACTGGATTCCAAATATGAGGCTTTGCTGGGGTTGCTGGTGCAGAGCTGTAATGGAAACTCCTATAAGAGATATTTTTTACCCCTGTGTGGTTTTTTCAGGGTGGTAAAACTTACAATTAAAATATTTCCCTTATCATTCCAATTTTATGCATAGCTTCTCATTGTGAGTCTCAAAATTTTGTATTTATGAACTAGTTTTATCATAATACAGTAGAATGCATATATGAAGCTCAGTCTCCATTAGTCTGTTTGATCTTTATACTCAGCTTTGTTTTTTAAATCACGGGCTTGAAATTTGGTGCAGTGGTACTTCTTGCCTTAAGTGAGGTTTTTATGTGGTTCATTAAAGTCCAGAAAGGCTACTTACCATTTTGAAAATTGTACTTTCGGTCTTTGACAAGGCTTGGAGAAGTGGGAGCAGTGACCCCACACGCAGAGTGTACATAAAGATGCTGACAGATTTTCTTGTTACGCATGATGGTGGATGCCACACATGCCGACATACCGCTCAATGAACGCGGGCACAGTCGCGCTTTCTCACACACACACACACACACACACACACACACACACACACACACACGAGCATGGCCGCCTCACATATTTAAACGCATGCTAACGTACGTTCAGAAACACGCGCTCACACATTGGAAAGTGAAGTTTGGTGATGTATAATTTATTACTTTCTGCATATCAATCCAAACATGCCATACACATGTTACACAAACACACAGAAATGTACTAAATTCAACAAGTTTAAAGATACAAAAGTTTGATGATTATTTAATTTATTACTGTGTGCATGCCACTACAGTACATTGCTGTCAGTATCATCCACGTGTTGGACCACAGTCAGTAGCTGTTACATGCAAGCAAACAATAATGTAAAAATGAAGAAATTACATATGCAGCACTGCACATATTGGCGATTTAAGCGTAAAGCAGTTTTATAGACCGTGATTTAGGGTCAAGCTAAGCATTTAGCCATTTTTTGGCTAATCTCAAAAGGTGATGTTTTACAAAGATGCTGTTGCAAGATTTGTGTAAAGAAAATTCACAAATTCAAGAAACAGGATAATGAAAGCATTCTATGAAGGAACAACAGCTTGGTAATCAGATTCGACTGATAGGTGTTTGGAGAATGCAGTTGGCATAACACCTTTGTTTATGCACCTTACTGTAAAAATAAGAACCAAGTGGCCAGCTGGATATGGGGAAGTTTTGAAATTGTGCAAGCCTTTGTGTATGTTGTTAGACATGCAGATCCATGTTCCTGAATATTCCAAAGGCCTTTAGTGATCTGAGCACATTTTTCTTTTTAAATGTCAGAAAAAATGTGGGCATTTCAAAGAGATTCTCAATGTGAAAAAGCCTGTTTGTCCTCCCTGTCATTTCAGGGGAATTTTTCTGATGTAATTAACAATTTAGATGTAATTCTGGGGTCTGGTTGTATAATTAAGTTCTATAATGCCATTTATGTTTTTTTTAAAGACTGTCGTTTTTGTGTTTGAACTCTTTCAACCTTCCACATCTTTTCAAAATAATGATTCCAAAAGGACAACTTTTGATGCAAAACATCTGTAAGCATGGGGAGCTATGTGGTGCAGTGCTTGGGGCGGCCCTTCTCCCCACCGTCAGCCCCCAGGCCCTTTCCCCCCTTCCCACCTCATGTGGTATTGATCCCCTGGGGACCGCGGCAAAGGCTCTGTGTCTCAAGGAGGCTGCCAGGGCTCTCTGGTAAGTCTGGCAGCCTCTCAAACGGCACCGATCATCAGGCTGGTTGCCTTCCTTCCACCCGCACCTCCCAGTGGCCCATGCAGTTCCGGTGGCTCAGCCCATCGCCCACGGGCCCTTGTATCCCAATCCCAGTTCCGGAGACCCAGAAAAGGAGTGGAAGTGTTCTATGTATGGGGGCGTGGAGAAGATTTTCGTATCAAGAAAAACAGCCTTTCATATTAATCAGATAAGTGTTGGACGGTTAAAACTACTGCAGTCAACATGTACATCCAGTCCCCTCCATGTGATGCTGATATATGAACCACAAAATCGTTACTAGTAGTAAAATGATGTGTAGCAGGGATATTTTTCATGTGAGAAATAATGGAAAACAGTTAATGGGAATTGGTGTTGTTTTGATGTTCACCAATGAAATGATGGAAAAGCATAGAGAGCATTTATTTACAGTAAGAAGGCATCTTTGATTTTTTTTTTATAAATATAAGAAATTGGGTCTTGCCATAAGTTCACCCTTGTCTGCATAAAACAAAGCCAAACGGTAGTAGCGTGAGCGTCAAGCACAAACCGTATGTAGTGTGAAATGATGGTCCGAATAGTGCAGCATGTGTCCCAAGTAAATGCTTCATTATCTACTGTACATTTTATGTTTATCTTTTCTCTCCATTCTCATTCCTGACTCGTAATTATTTTATTTAATTTTCTATTAATGAAAAGTTGGTGTATTTGGGTGAATTTGTTTTCAGGAATTTGTATTATTTTACAACTGGAAGCAGTAGCTGCAGGGAGCAATCACAGACATATTGTATCTTCTCAGTAGTCCACAAAGTACATGTGATGTTTTACTGTTAGAGATATGTACTGTTTTGTGATGAGTATTGTGTATTTTGAGGGGTTCTTGCTTTTTTATCCATTGTATTTGCTATAAAGGTTGTCCTGGCACTCTAAGCACATCACACTCTCCTTCAGTAATACACCAGTAATTTTTATCAAAAACACCTTTTACAATCAAAATAGATAATTTATTAATTTAAATATTACAATGCAGATATGTTTATAATTTTCAATTTGATTTGCAGGTACAAAATGTTTTTGTCCTCTATATAGCAGGGACCACCTGGGACCACCGTGCAGATTCAATGTGCTGTTGAGTTTCTGGTCCTGAAATTGGAGGGTGAGTGCAAAATTATACTGTATCCAAAAGTATATGGACTCCTGAGGGGCACAGTCATGCAGGAGCAGGAAAGGAGCATCTTCCCCAAACTGTGCCCACAAAGTTGGAAGCACATCATTTTCTAGAATGTGTTTGCATGTTGTGTGGGTGCGGCTGAAACATCTCATTTCAGTTGTTAGAAGGGGCATCCACATGTTTTTAGATATAAAGTGTAGATGCCCACCAGCAAACAGCTGCATATGCTGTACTGTACTAGGGAATGGAATAAGTAACAAAGCATTTCTTCCTTTATGATAGTGGGAAGCAATGCTAACATTAAAGTGGTGCAAAGTGCTGAAAAAACCGAGGTGGAAAAACCACATGTCTGCAGGAGACAAATCCAAGCTGGCCTTGCTGTTCTATCAATAATGTCTTGGGAGTCAGCTACCCACCAGACCCCCGTCCCAAAACTGAGTCATGCGTCTTCTGAAACCCATGATATTCTTAAAGCCTGTCATGTGACCAGTAAATGGACCAGTTGGGGGTTCCCTGGTAGTGCATTTCAGTTGTGGTGGGATTAAAGGAGGCAGGAAATCAGATTGTGGTGCCTGGGTTCTGTCCATCACAGCTGGACGAGGGTTTAACTCTGACAGGGCAACGGCTGACCACCGGGTATTGGTTTGGGATCTTGTGGACTTGAGAACACGTGGCTGCAAGCTCAAGTTCAAGGACAGGTTCTTTCCCCCAGTTAAAAATATAAGTGGTGTGGTTTGCTATGAAGAAAGTCTAAAAATTAATCCTGCAGTGAAGATTAGTTTTAAAATTGAAGACAAAAGATCTTGAAGGGAATTTTTTGTAGTGCCCTTCATGTTATAATCCAAAAATCGCTAAAGGCCAAGTGGTGAAAGTGACAAAAAGAGAAGAATTACTGATAAGAAACAGTGATGATAACAGGTACCAACCATAAGAACGGTCAGAGTTGAGAAACTGATCCAGGAGTCAGTCAGCTCTTTAAATTTACACCTGCCCATCAGCAACTGTCAACAGCAAGTGGAGCAGTTTTTCTCTAAACAGGGTAATGATACTGGGATGCAAGGCCATCCACACCCCCAGCCTTGCCTCATCAGGGGTCAGAACCTTTCTTCAAGCTCTGCTGAATCTCCAGCGCTGGGGAGCTGCAGTGATGCAACTCCCACAATTCCTGGCTTGTGTGCTTCCTCCTCTATCTCTTTTCCACCTGGTTGCAATGGTGAGGGGGGAAAAAAAGAGGGCTTCGGGGAAACAACCGGAGACAGGTGGCATCTCACGCAACCCCGGAAGTACTTATCCTGTGACCCCTGCTGACCCTGGCAGGAAGCAGTGGGGGTTTGCTGGGGCCAGTGACCGCCTGACCTCCCCCAGCGCCCCTTCCTGTCCCGGCACTGCAGGCAGGAAGGATGCGGTTGCCTGTCCTCGGGCGCCGCTCCCCATCCCAAATAAAGACACAGCTTTATTAATTCCAGGCCCGGCTCCCCATTTTCCTTTCTTTTTCCTTCTTCTTTTTCATGCTGTTGTGAGACATAAGAAAACAGTGAGGATGCGGCAACCGCAACTCTGCCCACCAACCCCCTTTCAAGTCTTTGGCTGCTGCAACTCCCAACATAGTGATGAGGGGGGTCTCTTTTCTTAATGTCTTGTGTTTGCTAATGCTTGGCTGTTTTATTTCAGCATACAGCACTGTTCTTTAGGTAACTCTGTGGTTAACTGTTTTCAGATCCATCTGCACTTATTGTCCTCCCTATGCTCTTGCAAAGTTGGAAAAAGCAGCAGATATGTTGCTTCCAGTGGTCCAGTGGTGACACCGTCGGAGCATCCAGGCCCTTTTCCTCCTGGCTGATTCTCCCCCCAGTTTTCTGCACAGCTTCACTAAGCTGCATGTGGTGCTTTAATTGCGGCGCCTTCATCCTTGCGGCAGTGCAGAGTTGCTGTTTTGGGGTCGGCATGCATTGGCGGGACACTGAACAAAACTACCGTCGCTGCATTCGGGTTTAGAGTGTAAAAGTTGGTTGTGAAGACGGCCACTAATGGTTGTTTTACAATCTGCCTAAATTGTCTGCAGAAGCGTTATGATGGAAGGAAGCTGCACGTTGTGCTCTTTGTGAGGAAAAACGTGGGGTTTCATTGACCACTTTTTAGGGCCAGTTTACCTGAAAACAGTAATAACTGAAACGGTGGATGTTGAAGGGACTGAGCACGTGACTGGCTGAAGCTGCACTGCCACCCAGTGGCTGACTGAGTGACCATCCTTGTAGTCGGTTGTATGTCAACAATCGGGGGAGAATGCAGCCTGCTGCAGCAGCCTCACAGTGTGATGTCCCTGAATCATCGGTCCAGTCCGGCTCCAAACAGGATATGGACAAAGGACCCAGGAGATGAGCCTCGGTGGCAGGAGTTCAGAGCCAAACCACGGGGAAGATTGAATCGGGAAACGGTGGATTGAATATCACCCTCATTGTACTGTGACTGCTCTGTGACCAAATGACCGCAGCTCTTGGTTGGAGGATATTACAAGCACACATCTTTGACAGTTACTGGGAAGTAAGGATCGGAATGAGACTTTGAAATAAATCGAGAAAAACAAAAGCTAGAACAAGAGATCGGACTGAACCGAACAAGCTTTGGCTCTGTGATAGCAGGCTGGTTTATTCAAGCCTTTGTGATGCAAGCCCTGCATATTGTGTCTTCTGCTAAAATGGCTCTCCTGGGAGAGTCCTTTTCCAAATTCCCCGGTTAGCCAGCCTGCCTCTGCATGTAGCCGTACCAGCTGGCCCTCCACAGACCCCTGGGTATGTCAGGTGGGGTGTGGATTGGCCTGGATGCTGACAGCAGCAGGCAGGTTTTGGCCAGGGACAACGTTAATCGCTTTTTATTGGCTCGGAGTTGGCTTTGCCATCGGCTCTTCAGCCACACTGGCTACCTAAAGCTGGAGTTGCGAGGGGTGGTGGCAGTAATTGAGGAGTTTGGGGCTGGGGACTGGGGACTGGGGGTGGTAGAACAGGTCTTGGTTTATTTAGCTATGTCTTGCTAAGTGGTCTCGGAAGACCTGCTAATAGTTATACTTTTATGGGGGACGTCCGTTGGAATAAGTGGGCATGAAAACGGTTTGGCCCGCTTTTTATGGGTTTTCATTAATTTTACAGAACTGGAAAGCCCAGTCCAGACATTCAGTCACATAGTTAATTTGGTGCAGTAAAAACACTGAGCGATCATGATCACCATATGAATCCATTAATCAAATTTGGTTCACTGCCATTGCTAATGAATCGCCACAGAGCGATTAACTTTCTGCAGAGGACCAAAATGTAAAAGAAAACATTTGACTGACTTTCCAAGTGAAATGATTCCAACAGAATTCAGTGGGCAGAGCCTGAACAGCAGTTGCTGCGCTCAGCAGGGAACCCGCTGAAATGAGGAGTTGGTTGGTAGACGTTCAGGTTTCCCTGCCAGTGCACCAAGCCACCTGCACCGGAGACACTTTATGGCTTAATGGGAAACCTGGAAACACCTGGAACAAGAATCAAACCCTTCCCTTGTCGTTTACAATGCCAGAAATGAGGTCCAGAATGAGATGTCGTTGACCCTGTGCTTTCATGGAGCTTGCTGCTTGGTAACTATGCTTCCAGCACCCAAATGCAGCAGAAAAATTCTTCAACATGAAGCACAAACATTCTCTTATTTGTCTTTTGCAGGCCAGGGGGAACCATGTGACCTCAGATGGACCTACGGAGAAATCTTTGGAACGACTGGGTGTGCATGAGACTTAAAAGGGCCACAGAACTTGTCTCTGCAGCACCAGGTCTTTTGAAGAAACCCAACACGGTTCGTCCACTTAGGGATGGGTTATGCTGAAGTCCTACCCAGCAGCTGGGAGATCATGTTGCAAGCTAATGGGCTGCAGAATGCATCAGGCCATCTCCTGCAGAAGAAAAATGCTACCAGAACAGTGTTTCAATACCATGTGCCCACAACAGGGCTGGCTCAGGCTGTGGCTCCAGTTGTTAGCGCTAAATCCCGCCTGCCAGATGACCTCATCGTCACCCACTGTTTCGCTGGCTCTGGTTTCCCCCCACAGCGCTTCAACACAGCGCATTCTCGCTTGTCTCCATTAGGTAGCATTCAACCCCCTCTACACACACATTTGTATAAGCATACATACACTTCAGTCTCCACTCACACGTAAACCTGTGCTGTTGTCACCTATAAGGAAAATAGCCTGTGAACAGTTTCTAAGGAGCCATCGTGTGACTAACCCCCCTCAACTAGGTTAACCAAACTCTGCTGAACACACACACTAAAAATGCTCATCACCACGCCACATAAGTCCCAAACATGGTCTATGTTATCAGTTCAACAAAGTTCATCTGTCTCTTTACCACATCTCCTCCCAGACAGTAAATCTCTGCCCCCTAAAGCAGCTAAGCCCATATTCATGTTGGCACTGAGGTCATCCCCTTCAGAACCAGTCATCTGGTCTGGAGCTGCTCTCAGTTCCCTTTACTGGCCACAGGAGTAGAAGGGATCGCAACTCAAAGTCTGGGCAAGAAGCAGGCGAGAGCTGGCATGTGGAGGTCCTATTGAAGCCAGCGGAAAGGTAATTTATGATAATCACTTATTGCTGGAAGCAATAAAAACATAGTGCAGGTTTTTATATTAAAAGGCACAATGATTAAAGAGAAGTATATTATGTAGTTAATAACTTTATCAAAACACCTGATTGGCAACAAACAAAATGGTGTAGCCAATCCAGTAGCAATAAAGAAGAACAAAAAAGTAACATAAATGAGGACCACCGTTTGACCAAGTAAACAGCACTTTACTGTTTAAGTTTTTCAGAGGAAGGCTCGTCGTGGTCCTTCTGGCAGATACACAGCAGTAGTTACACTGCAGTTTCCCAGAATGCATTCCAAAGAGGCAATGCATCAGGCCACATCAAAAAAGCTGTTCCTCTGTCTAACTGAACCAAGCACAGATTCAGCTGCTGGTCATCGTTGTACATGACAGAGCACCTGAAGAGTTACTGAGAGTTCCTGTCAAAACAGCGCAGTATTTTTAAGGTATCAATTCAAGTTATGTACCTTGATCAAGCAGGAAGAGGATTCAATCCAACAACCATCAGATGGCAAGACAACAGCTCTAAACACTATACTATGTAATCCACATCTGTAGTGTAATTTTAATTCAAATTATGCAATACTAGCTGATCCTGCCAAAAAGGTGTAGTAGTGGAAAGGTAAAAAGGAGAAACACGTTATATGTCACCAAACAGTTTTACCATTAAAGTGTGTATATTTAGTACATAAGTATTGTTAGTGCTGTCAGACAGGTGAAAACCATAGTGTGACACCAGTTGTACTCAAGTGGGAAGGAAATAAACAAAATATATATTGCCAAACATTATTACCCTTACACTACTAATGTGTGCAGTGCTGTGTGTGTGGAATGAGAAGACCTTTGCGAAAGGTGCCATGTCCAAACTGCTCCAGTAAGCGCTCTGGTGCAGCACATGTACATTATCCTGAGGAAATAAATAAAAGTTTGCATGCAGCAGTTGACATAAGCGTTGGATGCCCTCCCATACATTTGAGTGTGTAAAATCAAACCTCTGCTGTCTCAGCGTTTTTCCCGAGCGCCTTTCCGGGACGGTGCTACTCAGAGGTGACGGCTGCACCATGTGCAAGACCATGAATCATGTCACCAGTCTTGGGGAGGGTGGAAATTATTGACACATTCAGGAAGAGTATGTGCATGGAGAGGGATTAACTGCACAAGCTACAAGCACCCCCCCCCCCCCCCTCACAGCATTTAGACATCAGCATGTATCAGTTAGCACAGCACCAGAGCTCCATGCCCAAGCGTCTTTATGTTCTGAACAACTTGTGCGGTGGACCACCATGGTAATCGAGTATCACTCCACTAGCCTTGTGGAGGAAATTTAAATTTAAATTGTAAGAAATGTAAGTCTCTGGGATTTTAAATGTCTACAAACAAAGTAATGGTAATATCTTTTAATTTTTTGTGTTGCGCTTACATCACTCCTGTGCTTGCTGTTTTTTTTTTTTTTTTTTTTTAAATCATTACCCCATTATAAAGTTCCCTGGAGGAATCTGTAAGTATTAAAATATTTAGTATTAAAAATTGCCATGTCTCTTCCAGACAGAACATCTCTCAGCAGACTTCTTTTCAATCTATGGGTATGCAAGTGCCCCCTGTTGCTTCATGTCTAAATTAGACAGCTGTTTGTTGGCTGTGGGTTTTAGCTTCACGCTCTCAGTTAAATGGCTCCTTGAGGCAAAGAGGCACACAGTGCTCTTGAGAGTTGAGCTCACATGGTTTCATTTTGGACTTATGGTTTAAGTCTTTCAGTGCCACACTGCAGTGCCATCACAGAGCTCAAGCAAATCAGGAATCGGCGACTGTCAGTGGCTTTTTGCCATCTTTATCTCTGTTTCCCAGCACAGGGCCACCATGGAATAAGGCTGGTGCAAGAGGAGGGGTGTGTAAGCTGCAGCTGTCCCAGGTGGGCCTGCCTCCAGCAACCGCCCTTCCACAGCTGAGCTGCACGTGGTTCCCTTGTCTCCTGCCAGCCTCCCTGGTGCTGAGTGAGAAGAAGGCTAGGGTTGTGGAACATCCTCATTCTACTCAGGGACGTTTCATCTGCCTGCATCTCCATTACTCTTATTTTGATGCTGAGCTGAGAGGGAAGTAAGGAATGTTGCTCTTTATTGTGTAATTCAATGCAGCATTTCATGTTCATAGTCCTTCACAAGGGCGTGACACCACCTACCTTGAGATCCCTTTAAAATGCATCTAAAATAAGTTTGTTTGTAAAGTGAAGTGTTGGAAAATTTCTTATTCTTTTCTCAGATCTTATATTCCTAACACAACCTCCCCCCCACATACACACAGCAAAGTATGCCCCAGAAATTCAGAAGTGGTCCAGGGGCATGTCTAAACCTCCTTGACAAGACATAATTTTTTTAAACTAGGGAAGAATTCCTGGCTTTTATAATTCCCTCCAAAATGTCCAGCTGTTGCCAGGGGCACAGCTGCATACTGTGCAATGAATCTCAGCTGTCAGGGCTTGGCCAGTGGGACAGAAGGGAGGGGGCCTGGTAAGGAGTTGCATGTGACTGGGCTGACCACTGTTCCATTCACCATCACCCTTCAGATACAGTCCCAGTAAATAATGATGTGTAGGCGGCTATGGCTCAGAGCTCAGTATTAATAGTTTTACGATCAGTTAATTGAAAATTGGAGTAAGGCATAACACTGTTCAAACGCCCCTTGGCAATGACTTATTTTGTATCACAATGACAGCGACACAGACAAGAGGGAATTCATGACCTCTTTTCAGGCACATGATGAAACAGACCTTGAAATTAAAATTAGTTTCCTGTGCAGGAAAACCCAAGTTTAATTTTTATTGATTGCATTTCTCCTGAAGGAACGTGAGATGTCTGGCCTTTAGCCCCCTCTAGTGTACAATAATGTATTTATCGCCCGTGTTGCATCTCTGTGATTTTTATTTTTCAGTGTCAAATAAACACCGTAAGAGACTCAGTATAAATAGTTTACTTAGTTTCTCTTATTAAAACTCGTTTCAGATAAAAGTATATTATGATGGAGAAATAATCGTAATCAATGCTAAAAACTACTTCAGGCTCCGCCTGTCAGATCTATTTCCTATGTAATAGATATTTTCAGCTCATCTATGAATTCTTCATCCCGAAATTTATGCATTTTCATTACTTTAACACAGTTGCACTCACTTTCTGCCTTACTTGAAAAACAGCCTAACTGATAGCTCTGCATAATTTCATTTTCTTGTCATTTTTGGGCCCATTTCCAAAGCGATTGCTCTGATATAAATTAATAATTATTTCATTGCATTGTGACAATAAATGGTTTATACAGAAGGGGGAAGTGATTACAAATATATTGGCAGAGTCCCACTGAGGTTTTTGTCACCAGTGAGTGACTTTTAAGACCTGTCACTTGCATTTCTTTGGAGCAAAGAAGCATAGAAAATAACAGCTGCATTTGAATTCAGCAATGCATAATCGATGGAGAAAGAGTTCAGTAGACATCATTCTAGCTTGACTGTTTAAGTCTTGGTTGTGCAGAGTACTGCAGACTGATAGTAAAGATGCTTTTCAAGATGAACACCATTTGTTAGTAAAAAATGGCTATTTTTCATGGCACTTTCTCCAGGAACCTCTTTTATCAAGGGTAGTTTAAATAGCCCATAGTTTCCATAGCACTGGTTGTAACATCGCTGGATGTTTTCGTAGATATCTCAGGAGACCTTTTCAGTTGTGCTCAGGGTTATAGTGCCCTGCCTGGGATGCAAGCCTGCGATGCAAACCAGTAGCATCCTGTATCAACTGTTCTCTCTTTGTCTGTCACTCTGTCTCTTTCTCTCTCCCTCACACACACCAGACAGAAAAAAATCTCCATTCTACCACATAAGTAGATGCTGTGAACAGTGTAACCTACTGAATGGATAAATCAATTTATTTATTCATTAAACCTATTCATTCACCACTCTTTGGTGTCAAAATGATCTTAGGAAAGCTTATGTTATGATGCATTTGTTCCAATGTCTATACACTATTTAAATTAGGTTAAAAAACTGACAGTTTGTGCAGTGACGTTGACACAGGCCCACTTGCTTAAAGATTCAGAGCCTTTCCGCAACTGAAAGCTAAATCTGTGATTTGTCTTGTCATCAGCTCTGCTTGTTTTACAGAAGGCTATTTGAGCTCTGAGATTCCCTTCACAGCTCCAGATGAGCAGCTGTCCCATAAAGATCTCCTAAATCTAAGTTGATAAGCTGATTAAACCATGAGACCAGACATTAAGTTCTGCTGTGTTTAAATGGTAAGCAAAGAGGAAACTGAGCATGTACAGCACAAACGGCAGAGACAGTAATTTTTGCATATGCTTTGTCAAATGTCAGTCAAAACAGACACAGGACACACTTGTCGTTACATAATGTGCTCCGTATGAGCTAACATAAATGAATTAATCTTGATAAAAACGATTTCATCCAAATCAACGTGAATAATTCTTGTATATGTATAGATGCATGGAGCATTTCTGTTTTTTATACTTCTGCACTGCATATTAAAGTTTATCGTGGCAATAGACTTCATTAACAGTTCTCGAAAGCTGCTTTTGCAACTGCAAAGTAGTAGCAATTTTTATTGATGTGTGGCTTAGTGAATCTGCATATATTTGCATGTGTAGAATTACAGGGCGCAATCTGACGCCTGAACGCAAGACTTGTCTGCGTGTCTGACACAGTAAAGCGCAAGCTTTCAACAACAAATATAGCCACTGTTATTTTTCCATCCATCCTTCCATTATCCTTAACCGCTTAATTCTGGCCGGGGGTGGCGGCGTTCCGAAGCCTATCCCGGAATCGCAGGCGCTAGGCTATGAAACTGCACCCCGAATAGGACGCCCTTCCATCTATCTTCGCACGTTTATTCAATCCACAGAGATCCGGAGCTGCGCACAGGTACACAGGTAGTTTGGCCCCTCCCCCCTTGCCGTGACATTGGCAGCGCGACGATTGGTTGAAGTCGCGCCGTGAGAGCCAAGCTGCGGTCCTTGTGAAGCAGAGCGTAGCCTCGCCATTGGTCGACGGGTGCGCACCGATTGGCTGACATCGCGCGCGTGTTGTCAGAGCCGAGGACGGCGGAGCTCCGGCGTTACCGTTACGGTGCGGCTGAGCCGTGAGCATCCGATAGGTGCGGGCTGTACGAACGGGACAACTGCCTGTTAGTTCACAATGAATGAGGCGTTCGCAGCTGTGATCCTAACGCACAGGTGAAAACTTGAGGTGGAGTGACGGTCAAACAGTGCGTTACATATACAAAATCGCATAGGACAAGTGTGGAAAGAAGGAGGTTAGACAGTTGGATTGATACTTACTAGTATTCACTGGCGCGTCCTCAGAAAAACTCCGCATAGGACGTCGAGCTGGTTTGGAAACGAGAGATGTCCAGAAAAAAGGCAGTGAAAGGGAAAAGTAGCAACAGCAGCAGTAGTCCGACAGCATGCAGCCCCCAGAGTAAAGGTAAGGTGAAGACGGGAAAGGCGCTGAGCGGAGCGGAGGCTCCATCCAACGGGGTGGTCCGGCCCAGCAGACCGTCCCTGAGCAACAGCAGCGAGTTCTACGACATGGCGTTCAAGGTGGGTGAGCAGAAAGAAAGTGTGAGGCGCTTCACTGTCTACACTGGAATTTCTCAGTTTCTCGTCAACAGTTGTTCAAAAATATATAAACTAACGTCTTTCAGTGCACCGAAACCCAGGGACCTTACAGTGAAGGGCTGTAGAAAGTTGGTAAGTGTACGGATGAGCGGAGATATTCGCACCTGAGCAGCTGCTGAAGGTGTGGAGCAGGTGTCCATTTCCCACGTCCGCTCGGTCAGTTTCATGGTGCTCCAAGGCTTCAGCTAGTTGAGCGGCTGCCTCACCTGCAGAATCGTCCTAAGCGTTTTTTTTTTTTACCACACTTTTTGTACGCAACTAACCAGCATCTTCCGACGTGCATTGGAGGACAACCCTTGTGTACGTCGGAAAACGCGACTGGAGGGTGGTGTTGCGAAATCGGATTCGTTTCGAGTAAATTATGATTTTTTTCTTTCTTTCTTTTTAAGAAGAAAACTAACGTGAAGGTTTTGCAAGCGCCGTCACACACGGCCACGTTTTAAGCGCGTTTGTATTTATTTTGCTTGGTTCTGCGAGCGCGTCAGGCGTTGATAAATGCGGTGGGACCCTTTGCTCGCGCGCCAGCTGTGTCAATACAGATAATCCCTGGGCGGCGGGAAGCGCGCGCGCGCGCGAGCGAGCGAGCGAGCCTCTCAATTCACGGCGGCAAAGATGAGCGGGCGCAGGGTGTTGTTCGTCCTCCTCACTTGAGAAGATGGATGTAGGTTTTAATGTGGAACTTGCATGAGGTAAAGTGCATTGCTGTGGTTCTCCCGTCTTTTAAATCAACAAGTGCCTCAGGGCGGCAAGCGCGAAGGGCGTTCGTGTCTCCGTAGCGAGTCCGCTTGCGCTGAAGTGGCCTGTTCTGCAACCATCTCTGATGCGTTCTTCTGATGGCGTTAGTTGTTTTAACCTGAGTTTGACACAAATTTTGACACGAGAATGAATGTACATCTGTCCCTCTTCGTGTTCAAAACCAGAGATTGCCTTGCCTTATTTTGGGTCAGTGTCGCTGCCGGGTGCAAGGGCTTTTACCATGAAGTGTATGGCGGAGGGAACTCATGGGCAGAACTTCCTTTGGAATCAACATTACTCTGTCCTAATGATTTGGTTTCCACAACAAAAAAAAAAAAAAGCTGTGTAGCAGCTCACGGAACTGTTTTTCCTTCTGCAGAAAGGGCAGACAAACCAATTGTTTTACTATACATCAAGTCTATTTTTAGGGAAGATGAGTGAACACTCCTGGGAGATCAGGCTGGGATTTCTTTTTCTCTCATTTTAAAATGCTGCTTCAGAGAGGCGAGCCCACACAAGCTACACAGTCAGACCAGGCCTTGGAGGCACTTGTTTTGGAACAGTAGGAGTGCAGATCGCCTTGACTGCTGACCTGCTTACTCACTGCACGCAACCAGCAATCCGCCCACAAGCCCCTGGATACCTTATTTCATCCCACATGGTTTCACCCTGTTTCTTTCTGTGGAGCAGGGGAGATAGCATGTCAAAATGAGACTGAACCTTTCAGTGATGCAGGGCCTGAACCAGGACCATGGGTCAGGATGATGAATCTGTACCATGAGAATTGTTCAGGGTTTGATTTGTGACACTCTACCACATGGCCTCTTGGTGTGGATGATGAATATAGGCCAAGAGTATTCTTGTCAATTTGGCGCTAAATGCATATTTTAAATAACCGAAATAATTTGTATTACCAACGGCGTCCTGCTGTGGTAATCCATCTGGAAGCAGCTGCAGCGTAATGACCCACCTCTGTCAGCATACACACAAGGGAACATACAAAGTAAATATGTACATTGGAAATTTTTGATTCTGTTCCCTGTGTGGTTTTGAAACAATGGTTTTACAGCAGATGTAAGTTAATGCTTGAAATTACCTAGTTGGTCACTGCTGATAAGGATCCGCTGATCTGTTAAATGTGGCACACTTTCTCTGGGCACATTGTGCAGTTTAGAATGTCAAAGAGCGTCAGAGCACTGGAAAATCTGTCATGAAGACTGATTTGTTGGTAGATTCTGCAGATACTGAGTGGCTGTCAAGCCAGTCGTGATTCGATTGCTTTCCTGAGACAGGAATGATTTTGACCCATTATGTGAATGATGTATATATATTTTTTCTCCCAATGGGCCTGCTGCATTTCTCCGAGGAGTCTTGGGTTATTCATGGGACTCAGTTTCCCATATTACTTGATCATAAATTGTCAACATTGCCATTCTGGAGGAGTCTGCTGGAGTCCACAGCTTCCTGTTCACCATCATTAGATATTCAGTAAACAGTATTGTCTCTTAAAAGCTTAATTTCCATGAAGAGCTTTCAGAAAGTGTTGCAGTCTCCAAATTGTATGGTAAACAAGTAATCTTTCAAATGAATGAAGCAATCATTTAAATGCTATTTTATATGAGCCTGGAAGGACTTGGGTCTTCCTGTTGGTGTGGTAGGAGGCCTCTTTTGTTTTTTGCTGCATTGTGCAGAAGTGCAGTGAGCCCATAGCCCTCTACAAAGTCTGGTTCTTCTGCCTCCAGGTGATGCTGGTTGGGGACTCCGGAGTGGGCAAGACCTGTCTGTTGGTCCGTTTCAAGGATGGGGCCTTCCTTGCTGGCAGTTTCATCTCCACTGTGGGGATCGACTTCAGGGTATGTACTATGGCAGAGATAGCAAAGCATGCACATACACAAACAGAACAAAACAAATTTATACATGCCTACAAAGACTCCTATGCATACAGTCTTAAGTTCAAACCCTCATTGCTGTTGGGTGGAACGATACTACTATCCTAAGGGGCAGTCAGGGTTTCCTTCTTTACATCCGGCACCTAACCATTCAGTACCACACATTTGTTAGCACAAGGAGGGAAAACAACATGGGAAACCATTTATGCAGGGCTGGAATGTTTACTTTGTTGTCCACATGAGTAACAGACATTAATAGCTGTGCATTACATCATTTAATGGCTCCATCTATAGATTTTTTTTTCTTTTTTTTCTATTTTGATAGTGACTTAAGTTCTTAGTCTGAGTACATCGTGAGCCTTTCTGTAGTACTTGTAAGTGCTTCCAGTCTTATTTTGTGACAAAAGTCACAAACAGTTTCAACCTGGAATGTTCTTCATTGATCAAATCTTCAGTATTGTTTTTCTTTGTAGCACCAACAAAAAACAGGCTTCGACGTACTTAATGCCTTAGTATTTTCAGGAATGACATTGTCACAGATTTTTTTTTTTTTTGTGGATGGTCTATTCTCTGTGCCATTATCTAGTTGCCTTGCAGAAGTTTAGGAAAGGGTGGAGAAGCTACTGAAAGTAAATAAATGGCCCTGTTAGGCTGAGAAATTGTTTCTTGACACCAGGTGATGATCTGCAGAACAGTCTGACATGCAAAACCTTGCTGGTGAGATTTTCCACCTGTTTTTGGTGGCATCCAACACACTAATCCACACCTCCAGCCTTGAGAAAATTGAGTGGAAGGGAGAAGGAAGACTTTAATGTGAGAAATATGCTTCATTTCTCAGCCAAAAGATGACCTTTCAGAAATGCGTTGTTAATATCGCTGATTCACAACCGGTGGGCCACAAGATGCCCCGTTACTGGGTTGGCAGCTTTGGTCTACACTGGCTCTACATTGCTTAATGTTCTGCTCTAGCGAAGAGGAAAATGACAGCCTCTCCACAGTAGCAGATGTGTGGAATTTTAAGTGTTTCACAAAAACCTATAACGTAGAGTACCTGTCAGTTAAAATTCGGAGGACTAGTTAATAGCTTTTAGGTTTGCAAGTGCTGCTGCTTCACACTGTTTGAATAACATGTCACAGTGCTGAAGGACACATTTTATTGAAGGTTCAGGTACTTTTACAGCTGTAGAAGGTCTGCTCAATTTAACAGGTTTCTCTGGTCTATATAGAAATGTCTCTTGTTGAGTGTCTTAATTTCCTGACATTGTACTTTCCAAACAGTCCAATATTTAGCTCAGCTGTATAGAGTAATTGAGTAATATTTTTCACGACATAAGGACTTGTTTAAATTTTTCCGTCTTTTGAATATTTTTCCTCAAATGTTTTTTTTTCTCACTGTATTGTATGTTTCTTTTCACTGCGAGACACCATTTGTGATGGTTTGTACCATTCCTACAAAGAGTACCTTCCACTATTCTGCCAGCAAATGGAATAAGCCTGCCTCCCTTATGTTGCTTCCTTGATCTGATTATTTCCCTGTGGCAAGTCAACATAAAAAGGTTTGCTCAATATGATACTATATGTGACAGAATACAGCAGATAGCTTGTTGCTTTCGGTTTAATATCGTCTGTGTAAACATTGCTTATTTTGGTTTATGTTTTTTTCTGCAGAACACAAACAGGTTTTTTTGAATGCGATTCTGAATTCAGTAAAAATCTGAAAATACTGTATACAAATATATTTTGTAGTATATAATTCAATTTTGATGAAAGAGACTACCTGGGACACTTTCTAAATTCATCACATGCTTTTATTAGATGTATCAATAAAATATAAAGGTGTAAACCAGTTTTTTTTCTTTACTATGTTCAGTTCAATGAGGTTTTGAAACAGCCTCTATTTTTGCATAAAGTTTTATTATATTTATTTATGAATTATGGCATAAATAAATATTGCAATATTGAGCACTCAGATACAGAAAGTTGATATTCAAATGGTTATTTCTCTCCATGTTGCTCCTTGTCCTTTTTTTAAATACACACTGCAGAAGTGTCACAGATGGCTTTTGTTCAACATCCCGGTGTTCCTCATATGTTCAACTGTTCTTGTTTAGATATTTTGAGCTTTTGCTTTGTTTGTCTGACTGTCTTCCTAACTACTGGGACATTTCATCAAACACTCAACATTTTCTTTTTTAATGGTATATAATTATGAAATTAAGTTTCATTGCATTGCCAGTAATATGATTAGAAGAAAGCAAGCGTTCTGTTGTAAATTTATATTAAACAGACCCATCTACACCAGTGTTTTCAGTTTGGATTTGGGAGCTTAAACTCCAATCCTTTTCCAGCACACTAAGCGTCTCACCTGATTACACTATTTGCCCCAAGCATCACTTCTGGTTCTACCAGTCAGTTGTAGATGTGTCATAGCACCCCTCTGTTTCCCATGACTACACCGCCATTTGATTTGTTTAGAAATGAGAAAATGAATGAATGAATAAACAAATTGTTGTGCTGTCATATATTCATAGCAGCATTAATATCTGGCTTGCTGTAATTGTGCTGTTCAGAAATGCACTGTCAGTGACATTGTCTCAGTCAGTGGGCTCAGACTCTACTCTTTGCTCATTAAATGCATATGTTCATGTCCTGGGACTCCACACATGCAAACTACATGTGAAATTAGAAAGTGACAGAAGTGGTACTAAACATGCTCTGCTCAGAGTAACTGTGTTAGCACTACTGATACAGAGCAAAGCGAACCCTATATTAAACAAAGTAAACTACAGCCCAATAACAGGATTTTCAGCCGGAACTGGAGTCTGTCAAACAGCAGTCAGGTGTTTGTGTGTGTCTGTGTACATATGCACATGTGATTGTGCAATGAAGACTGGCCAGAATAACAGTGAGATTGGTCATATTAATGAATCAGGGCACATTTCACTACATGGTATACTCAGTAACCATGTATGTGACAAACTCTTTTAACTCTTTGACTCATATTAGGGTGTTTATGGGCAGCACCACACTGAGTCTATTGTTTGGTAAAGGGAAAGTTATTTGTTTCAAATGGAGATGTGAAAGTCCTGTCCACAGGTAAATGGATGGTTGTTATTGCAGTTATTTTTGTACCTGAGCAGATTGCTCATTAATGACTCAGCTTGTTTTAGCCACATCAGAAGAATCACAGTACAGGAGAGAGTAACCTGGGGACACTTGTAATAGCCTCTTGGTGATCATGCAGCATTGTGCCTTGAGTGGAAATGCAGATTAAGTCTCAAACACGCTCTGCAGGGGAGATCAGTGTTTCTTACAACTTTCTGCATGCTCAAATATTTGTAACTAGTGATGGACAGTTACAACAGTTACACCAAGATGTGGTCCAGTACTTTGCCTCCTGTACCTTGCATTCCCACCAGCAGAAGAGGCTACTTTATAGGACTGATTTTTATTTTGTTTTTTTTTTTTTTGTAGAAAGTAATCCTCGTCACACCTAATGCGAGGATGGACAGGATTAGAAATGAGTATATTAGAGGGGCAGCACAGTTTTGACGGTTTGGAGACAAAGTCAGAGAGGCGAGATTGCGTTGGTTTGGACATGTGCAGAGGAGAGATTCTGGATATATCGGGAGAAGGATGCTAGGGATGGAGCTGCCAGGCAAGAGGAAGAGAGGAAGGCCTAAGAGGAGATTTATGGATGTGGTGAAGGAGGACATGCAAGTGGTGGGGGTGACAGAGAAAGATACAGAGGACAGGAAGAAATGGAAACAGTTGATCCGCTGTGGCGACCCCTAACGGGAGCGGCCGAAAGAAGAAGAAGAAGAAAGTAACTTGGAAAAGTAAATCTCTGGGCTATAATTTGTGTTACAGCCATTCATAAGCAGAGTGTAACTTTTGTTGTTTTGGTTTTGCATTGTAGATACCCATTTTCAGTTCCTCCTTTTTAGCTGTCTTAGAAATCGGTTTGTTCTGAAATTTGGCTGTGTAATTTAGTCAGACTGCAGACACTGCATCAGACAGCCAAGATAAATCAGATGATGTAATGTTATATCATGCCATCTCCATAATTACATCTTGGTCTGCTTAATCATCTGGGCTCTGCTTACTGGGGTCTTACTTTGACAAATGCTGCCGAAATTATTCAGCTCTGTTTCCTTTTCGGGGAAGCTGTAATGCTTTTGGTAGATTTTGTATGTGAGAATGTTCAATATGTACAGTTTTAAATATGTTGTGTTTTTGCCCTGCGGACATTCCCTTGACATTTTGTTCAAGCACTCTTACGCACTCCTATCTCTCTGTATATGTATGCACAATGCTTGTGTGTCCAGTGTGCTAAATGGGTGTTGGCCTGTGAGGTACCTTGTGGAAAGAGTATATGTGACTTGGGAGTTGTCATAAGCCAAACGTTGATGTGACTAATGAGAGGCAGATAGATGAAAGACAAAGATCAGTGCTAAAAATGCTCTTAGTGCCCTGTCACCATAATCTTTCACAGTCACAGTGGTGTTCTGACACATGCCACAGTGATCATTGGTACTGCATGATATAACCATTACAGGGATCGTACATGGGCAAGGTGTTTAGAGAAAGGCATTTGATGTCCACAAACAGGATTTATTATTCTGCTCCACACAAGTGTTTTTTTTGTATGAAAGAAAATATTATGAAAGCTCTTTCAGGAAAACGGTCCTCAGTCAATAACACTCTCTTGTTACTATAGCAAACTTGATGAAGCTGTTGGTTATGCATGTATATTGGCAGGAGGGTTTCAGTTCAAGGTGAAACTAGGTCATAGTTCCTCAACAGACACCTGTCAGGGAAAAACCAATGAGTCCATGATGAGGATGATAGGCCTCTCGAGGGTGGTGTCTAGTTGTTCAATCATGTTTTGCGGTTGTATTATTTACCGACTGCTTTTGGTCTTAGGTCCGGGTCCTGCATGGCATCCACACATGGCTGCTGTTATTCTAGGGCAGCACTTTAGTTGCTTTTCTCTCAATTGAGCACCATTCAGCTCCATTGGCAGCTATGTGTGTGTCACATGACACTGTTAAGGATCTGTGTACAAGTTCATTCCTTACTTTTGTGTTTCTTTAAAGTTTGGCTTTAATACCACATATTTCAAGCCCCATCTAGTGAGGATAATGTCATTAAAACATTTTTTTTGTACTTTATGTATCTCACAGTTTATACCACCTGTTACTGTCAGAGCAGGTTCCTGCAATTGAACCAGTATCGTTTTTAAAATGTGCAAAGCAAGATGAAGCCACTTTGTGTTTCTTGAGATAGACAGAGCATGTTGCAGTGCACTTTAGGTTTGATTGTGGAAGTGTTGGTCACAGATGAGGAACTGGCAGTTCTTCAGATTCTTTATCTTTATCCTCCAGGGCAAGTTCGGAAAGAACCACATCCTCTGTTCTTTGAAGTACATGTCTCTAACGTCTCGTTGGAAGGCTTTCCTGGAGGGAATTGAGTTGTTCAATGTAAATTTAGCCTTTGCTGCTTGTATGTGGAGATTTTCCTCCTTCTATGTTGACAGATGCAACTAGAAATAAAATCAAGGCATTGTTGTTTACTAGCTGTAAATTATCTGCACTTTTGTTGGTTTTTATTTGATCTGGCTTCTGGAAGATTCTGCTCTATTTAGCCCCAACCTAATGTAGTTTCTCTGGATTTTTTTTTTTTCCCCTCTCCCTCTACACAGTGAAGAGGGGGGACAGGTGTAATCTTTAACTAATGGCATATCACAGCCTGGCGCATCACAGGCACTCTTTGAAGTGAAGCCAAAGCCGATGTCACCACCAGGACAATCCTGCCAGAAGCAGGCCATCCTGTCCCCCTGCACCCCCAGTGAAAATGAAATCTCCTCTTCACTTGTAGCTGGACAACATGCGCACATACACACACTCAGGCATGTGTCTTTTGGCTATGTTGCACACACACCCAGGCACATTCACACGCTCCCTCACTTATCCAGACACCCACACAAATGCACCCACACATTCTGTGGCTACCAGGGTTGGGTTCACCAGTACTGTTTTGTCAGAAGAAGGTGGCGGTAGGTCAGATTGTGATCAAGTGTGGAATGCACACCTTGGTCCTTCCTGCTCCAGTTGCATCGGGGTGCTGAAATACGAAGGAGTAGGTATAAGTAGAATAGCATCTTTATTGAGGTTCTTGATACGAGCTTAATACGTTGTGATGGGAGGGAACAGCTATTCAAGTTTTGTAACCATATGTAGAAGCAGTATGAAATGACATACTTTCACTGTAAGCCTGAAGGCTTCTACCTGACTCCAAATAGCAGTAGGATAAAGGGCTTAATCTACTGGAACTGCGGATGGAAAGTAACTCCAAAAAGAATCTAAAAACATTATATAAATGATTTATATTTAAAAACCTGGTTTAGTCTGTGACAAATTAGTACATTAAATAGACCATGACCACACTTCTCCAGTCATGCTGAATGAATTATGTTTAAATGGGAATTTGAAAACGAAGCAACAAATTCTCTTAACGTACCTGAAGGGTAGGGAAATGGTACTTGTATGTGAGTATGGATTAGGGCATTGTTACATAAACAGAGTCTGACTCCTTATTTATAACTTTCCACCCAGTGGCCAAGGCATGACTGGTTTGGGTTGAGATTAGCTGTTAGGCCTTTTCTTATTTATCACTCATGGACTAGTGATACTCAATTAATGACAGTCATTGGGTAAGTCTGATGTCTAACTGCTTAAATGGCCTAAGGTGGAGAAAGTTTTCAGAGCTGGGGGTGCTGCTGCTGTGCGTATAGCCAGCGTTGTCATGGCAACCCCTCTGCAGCAGCCTGCTCAGCGTGGCTGCTGGCTGAAGGACCTCTAGCCTGTTGCTCAGCAGCTGCACCATTCTACAGTTGAGTTGTCCTTCTGTTTTTCTGGAAGCAGACCATCTTGCTGTGAAGGGTCTATTATCACAGGATCACCACAGAGCACTTGGTGTAAAAATAAAGCTCCTGGTTTATTTACAGCCAAGAAGCGTTTTGGTTTGGCCACCTGTGTGCACCTCTTTATGTCACGTTTAATTGATTTGTGTAGGCAACACTTTCTCCCTATGGTTGGAGCACCACTCAGGATGTAGTCTTGTCTTGATCTGTGAACAGTCAGGGCAGTTTCTCTATATTGTCTGGAAGTATCTAATATCACCAGCAAATTCATTGCTGAGCACAACATACAGCTCATTTTCTGTAAATTGACATGAAACTAGTACAAATGTATTGCCTAATCTGCCTGCTTTGGGTGACGTTTTCCATGACACCTACATGAGATGTCAGCACCGTGAGTTCAACAGTCTGGCTCCACAGAAGTGCAGTCAGGTGCTTGCCCTAGGCTCCTCCATCAAAATCACTTTGGGAATTGATCCAGCTGGATCAGAGACAGTGATGGGCTTCTCATTCCATCATCCTACCACTATGTCCTAGAAAAGAGACTATTATTGTGCTCTGTTTATAGCTTTTTATGTTTATTCTATACAAATAATTGTTCAGCTATGCTGACTGTTGGCCTTAGCCCTTAATAAAGAGTAGCTTTGATTGCATGGCTCGACTTTGTTAGATTCACCATTCAGTGCTGCTAATTTAAAAGGATCATGAAGGAGGTCATGACCACAGAGCTTCACTGAATTTTTTTTTTTTTTTTTTTTTTTTTTTTTTTTTTTTTTAATCTTTCAAAACTTGTCTTGACATAATACATTTTCAGGTTGAACCAACAGAATTGACTTTCCTTCAGATAATTTCCCTTTGGCTGTTCTAAGGAAGTCTTTCTGACTTGTTCTCCTATAAGTTTAAAGGAGACTTTGGCCTTGCAGTTTATGCCATCATCTTGTTCAACAAGATCCCTTATTGATTTCATTCATGTTAAAAGCTCTGTGAACGTTGCTTGAAGCATGTCAGACAATACAGTTTCTGCATGTAAGTAATGTTGAATTTTTTTTAAAAAATGTTATTTTTTTCTCCTTCCCCTCACTCCCCTTTATTTGGTAGGAAAACTGGGTTATTTACCTGAAAATTTTCAGTACCTTCAGCAGGTGAATTTGGTGATAAGTGCATTTAGTGAACTATCTGTAAAGCTGTTCAGTAATTTAATAATAATGCAGTGGTTATTCACTTTCTGGGTTGAGTGATTGAACCCCTACAGAGACAACTAGAGAGAGTTTCTTCTTGAAAATGAGGTGGACAGAGGGTTTTTCTACAAAGGTCTATAAAACCTGATGCTATGTAATTGGCCAGTGAAAGGATGTCCTGCCAAAGGAATAGGATACAGGTGCAGTCAAATGTGAGATTGCCTGCTTGTCTCCCCTTGTCAAAAGGAGACGCTAATGAGCCTTCTTTGGGCAGAATGCCATGTTTCACTTGAACATGAAGTGTAGCAGTAGCAAGATGGAAAAGTAAGCTGGTCTTGATCACACCTAACTCTTGAGCATTTCTGGGTTGTTCTAAAATGTTTGTCCAGTAGATGCCAGTCCAAAGGGTCTCGATGTGTTATTTGTCTATAGGTGTGTACATTTTTCAGTTAATTAGTACTGCAAATTTTGTGTCTATAATATTTCCACAGGAAAAAAACATTATGAAGGAGGTAATTTATTTGTATACCAGCCTTTGCATATCTATCTCAGAAGAATTCCAGTTGGAAATTGACAATTTGCTGTGTCTTCGTTCTTAGCTTTATCTTATGAAGCACACAACTTAGATGGCAGCTATCATCTCTCCGCTCCCATTTGGTTTTCCCAGCCTTCTTTATCCAAATCAGACTTTCTGGTCCTTCTCAGGCATGTTTGATCAACCAATATCCTGCTGTGCAAGAGGCTTTTCAGCCCAAGACACCTCCCAGTTCTGTTCCAATAAATTGACCTTAGAATGTATTTTGCTGAGAGGTCAAGATTCACACAGTTACACTCTGGTCATTTAGTTTCACAACTGAAGACAGTGTAGCTCTGTAGGTGAAAATTAATAACAATAAATGACTGTTTTATATTGGCATTTTCTGGAGAGACAGACCACTTTCAGTGATGGACATTTAGTGGGTGTGTTTCTGTATATCTCCATAAAGGCTGTCACATTTTGTTCAAATATCAAAACAACATTGGGACATACTCTAATTATCAAAGTCTTAGTTATGACCAGGGATATTTAGTATGGCAAGAAATGAATAAATAACATGATGCCACATGCTCCTGAATGGTCTGTTTGTAAGCACTTTGTAGCCTGTTACACAACAAGCAGTAAGTGGGTGGAGGTGGGCCATTAAATCAAGCCAATAAATCAAATCAGAAAGCTAAGCCAGAAGCACAGAGGTACAAAGTCTAATCCTGAGTGTGGGCCTTCCTACCATCTCTTGTTACCTGCCAATAATTTGTATCTATCAGAACTGCAAATTAATTTGGAAATGGTTATTCTTGCTTTTAAAGTAAGTACAGGTATATAATCTTGGGTTAATTTTGTTTTGTAATACTGTTGTGATAGACCTTGTTTTTGTTGTTTTTAGATTGGCCTTGTACACATGCTTAAGGGTAATGAGCTCCAGGGGACATCTTTGGTGTGTTATTCTATTATTAATACTGTCCATTTTCTGTTTCACTATAGTGCAGTTATGGGAAATCAATTACTAATGGTGACACAATGGCCATTTTGTAAAAAATGTGTTTTCAGCTTGATTTAGATAAGTGAATTATGCCACAAATACAGAAATGATTGTATTTATTAGTGTATATCACTGTAGGATTGTTCAGTCCTATAAATGCCATTAAACAGAAACTGTCACCATGAGAAGCCCATGTTAAACAATGCTGCCATCTGACAGCTTTGTGCAGCACCAAATGTCAGCGTTACTGTTGGCACACTCAAGCCAAAAGGTTCTCAATTAGTTGTTAATTACAGCCTTTTGTACTTTTTGCTTTTTTTAGATCTGTTGTCATAGCCATAATATTTCAAGATGGTGCATAGAAGTGTCATACATGTGTAACAGAAAATAAATACGCAACATAAAAGTGTAAAATTCTTCTGCTACTGTTGATTCAATTAGCAGTTAACACAAAAATTGTAATTAACTTTATAAACTTAATTTCATAATCCCTGTTTTTCAGATGTAAATTTTTTGACAAAAAATTAAAACACCAAGAGTCTGATTAAAGCATCAAGTTCAGCCCTTGTTTATATAATCGACTCTATAGTGGATTTTTTGTGTAGTATGGCCATTTCTATGGTTGACTGACCACAGAAGTTGCCTGGAAAAAATTGATTGACCACTGTTTTGCTAATAATCTAACAATTCTATTTGTCTGCATACCAGTAAAGTGAAAACTTTTATAGTTCTAAGCTTCTGGTATGTGTAACAGCTCCATTTGTATATAAGGGACATAGCTCAATGTGCAGATCAGTGCCTGCTGGTAGAGGAGTATTTAATTAGATGAGAATTTTCTACCTAGTGAGTTTTTTAAACAACTTGCTAACATTAGCGTTCTTTTAGTGTTGAAGGAGTGCTAAGAACCTGCAGATTAGTCTGCAGTCTGCTAGTAACTGGTGTTCTACATTAATTGGTGTTTATATTGATGATGATAATAAAATGTGATATTTAAACATTTGCGGTTTTTTGCATACCTTAAAAGAACTGCTAATACCTTCTAGCAAAGGTGACAATTTATGTATGTCTGTACAGTTGAATCTAGTCACTAAAATAGTAAGTCCTCTATTTACCTTCCTGACAGCTGGAGGCTGATAATCTTATCCTGTCCTCCAACTTCCAATTGATGTACTTCCTTTTTTTTTTTTTAAGTTAACTTTTGCTCATTAATGTATTCCCTGGACCCTTGAAACACCTCACTTTGAACTGCAAGACCCTCATACAGCCCTGTTAACTCTCAGCTCTGCCTCCAATCAGAAACTACACCTGTATCAACCAGAGTCAAGAGGGAACCCACAGTGTGTCAGATGCTGGTGGAGAATGGACTCTCAGAGGGGGACTGAATGGAATTCATACCTGGAGCACTCTTTGGATTTCTTTGCTTGAAATGCAAAACAAAACTGTGGTTTTTCTAAAGCAGATACCCTTGCACCCTCTGACACATATAAGCATACGCAGCAGGAAGAAGTTTTGTCCGTGCAATTAACCCACAGTTTCCAACCATTGATAGTTATCAGCAGAGGAATTTCAGCTCATCCCAGATCCATCAGAGCAGTTTGTAAATCATTGGTGAAGGAAAAGGTACCTTGACCTGTTTCTGTCACTCTGACTGCTTGCATTAGAGATGCTGTGGGAGAAATCTTGGGATTATTGATCCACAGCTGTGGAACTCTGTACACACTGATGGGTGACGTTCATTTCCTTATTTAATCATTATTGTCTTTTTATTTCTCTGGGAGCTGTTTTGTCCACTAAGGGATTGTTTGACATCTACCTAACTATGCTTCACCCAAAATGTTAATATCCAGGTGGTGCAGAATCTGTGACTGGGGGCTGCATGCTTCTCTAACTAATGAGACTAATCACTTTGGGGTTTGAAAGCAGGACCTGCCTACTGGGCCTCTGGTGCTTTTAACAGCTTCTTAAATATTTTGTACAGCAACATCACATACAACCAGAGGTAAAATTTTAAAAGCTTAGAAATGTATTTTTATTGGGACCTGTCCTTCCTGCTTTTCTTATTTCCATCTTTTTTGTCACATGTCTCCAATTCATTGAAGTGGATTTGTCGGAAAATTCAGCTCAGCTATTTCACTTGTCACTTTTCAGATATTTTTTCTGGATTTTTACAGAGAACCGATTTGTGTTTTTCTCCCTATAGACTGAAGCATTGTAGGGAATACTAGTTGCATCATTGAAATGAGGTTTGTTTCCTGTATGTTGAAATGAATTGGTGCCCTGCATCCAGTGATACCAGTAAAGGCTCTGTACTACCACAACCCTGACAAGGACAAGCAGTTAAGGAAAACAAGTGAGTGTACATTAGTCCTTCTGTTCATTCTTTTGAGAGGACCCTTTTTTGAGGGCAAAGACTAAAGTTAGTTCTAATGTGCCAAATTTGAATCCCCCCTACAGTAGGCGGTGTTTATTTGCACATATTTCTATTTAGATGTTGATCAGTTTCTCTAAATTAACCTCTAAGACAGCAGGACCAAGGAATGGCTCACCATTTTTATCATCGTAATGATTTATTTCTCCCTTGATGACTTTTTCCCTTATGTTTATTATCTTTGTTAATAAAGCTGCTCACTCTTGCCCATTTGCTCTACCACTCCTTCAGTGGTACTGGTTGAGATAAACCCTCCCTAGGTATCCTTGCCCAACCCCATCCAAATTGCTTCACTACATTCATTCAGTCCAGTTGAACTGTACTATGTAGAGCAGTGATGAATGAGGATACAGCTGTATGGCCAGCAGTGGGTGAGAATGCGGAATGGTTTTCTCCGATAGCTGGAGATTATCCAGGCCAGCCATTTATCTTGTGATGTTAGCCACAGATTCTTCCTGAGTTACGAAAAGTGCCACAGACATGTATTTATAGAGCTTTTACTGCCTTGCCCTCAGAAGTCCATTCAGAGGCTACAACACTGTTTATTCAAATACATTTTAAACAATAATAATCTTCAAGCTAAAGGGAACTTAAAACCCTTGTGCATTTTTCCATTTTTGTGTGTGTGTGTGTGTGTGTGTGTGTGTGTGTGTGTGTGTGTGTGTGTGTGTGTGAGAGAGAGAGACTTCAGCTCAGTAAAGCAGATGATTTTTGAAGTGGAGTGTAGACGTTCTGAAGGGAAGTGGGAATGGCATGACACTCAGTGCCTTTTCTTTTTTCCTTTCCTTTTAAATGTCACCCTGTGCTTTACCACTCCCCTCCCCACTGTGCATCTTCTTCATCCTGTATCTCTAATCCACGTCTGGTCTTTCATCCTCACGTGTCCCTCGCACTCCTCAGCAAAGGTCGCCTTCTCGTGTTCCCGTTTTTTGTTCATCTGTGAAAAGGAACACTCAGGGTCAAAGTCTCATTATTTTTCCCCTGCCTATGTCATTTCTTTTTCAGTTTTTTTTTTTTTTGCAAATTTAACACAATTTGATCAGTGCTACTTGACCTTCAGTGCCTGAGCCTGTCTTGTTGATGATTATGCGTTGCTGCACCTTACTGTGCATTATTCTTTATTACTTTGTGCCATCCTTAACCTTTATCAAGAAGGTATACCAAACTTTAGATAAAGGTTTACATGTACCAAGTTGTTTCCTTGTATATTTTCATTGAAGGTTTAGTGTAATGGACCAAAGAGTTATTTTTCGCTTAAATATTCACCCAGAATTGAAACTAGCAGTGGACTGGTGCCTGGGTGTACACCCTTCCAATTCTGTCCATTGTATTCCACATTTAGCTGCACATAGTGGATATAAAATTGTTCCTGGCCTGCGACAGTAGTGCTGTGGTCAGATGCCTGCTGCCAACACATCCTACAGGCTCTTAGCAATGCAGCATCACTGCTGTCTCACAGCTCTGATGCATACCAACACCATCTCTTTCCCAAATTGACACCTGAGTTAGCAGAGCAGTGTCATTGCTCTCACTGTTTCACAGGTAGAGATTTTCTCCAAGTACAAGCTCTGTGTTTTGGACATTTATATTTCTCAGATGGGGATTGATTGGGAAGCATGCATGTGTGAAAAAAGCATCTCAATGGATTTTAAATGCCCACAGAGGAGCAAGAGGGCTTATTCCTCTTTCGGCAAGGCTTGACATATTGTGCTCTGTGGCACAATCAGCAGCATGCAAGATGAATCAATTCCAGCTGAACTGAAAGCCTTCAGTATCTGAGCCAACTTTGTCCATCCATGCAAGAAGTATGGGGTTTTTTTTTTTTGTTTCTGTTTCACTGCTGTCAGAAATCACAGTCAACATAAACCATATTTTCTTTTTTCATCTGTGCTTTTGCAGTGTCCAAGGTAGAAGGTGGTCTTCAGATTGGATACATATGTGAGGCTGTATACGTGCAGTTTTGCAGCTAAATTAATGCAAAGATCAGACTGTGGTGAGTTTCCTTGGGAAGAAGTCACATGATCAAATGAGTCACTATGTTGTCAACAAATTAAGTATATATGTAGCAAAAGAAACCTTTGGTCTGTTGGTCTAAATCCTGTCTGCCACATTTATGTAGCATGGTTTCTCTTGGTTTTACAGCATTTTGTCCAAAAGATCCCAAGGTTAGCCATTACCCCACAGATGCCATACAAATGCATGGCATGGGGGGAGTCATTTTTGAAGCCAGAATTTTATGACTCTATGCCCTTTCTGACATCAACCCTCACCATTTACCTGACCACCTATACTTGACTGCATAATTCTGTAAGAGCATAACCAAAATAATAGAAAGTAATTCTGAGCAATCCTTTTTATCCTGGGGTGAAGCATGTTTATCCTGATAGTGGAATATTCCCACCTGACAATGTTCAAATCTTCATGGCATGAGAGGACAATAGTGCTTTTAAGTGCAGAAAGCCAATGTAAACCATGTACCGTGATCTTCCCAGTCATCACAACTCAGCCCACTTGAACACTTATGGGAGGCTGAAACAGTTTCTGCATTGAAATCTCTCCAGTACATCTCTAGACACTTGTAGCATCTATACCATTTTACAAACAAACCTTCATAGGCCTCTTCACTGTCAATAGAAGCTAGTGGCAGCTCATGTCAGCTCAAGTCATTTGGGTGTCTTATGTGCTCAGATTGATCAAAAACTTTCACAAGCCGTTCTGTCAGTTTATATCAGCTGGAGTTGTGTGATAGCTGTATATGTGATGTAGTGTTCACAAGGTTGAGATACAAGAGGTACTACAGTTTCACAACTCCTAGAAATATTCAGTGTTTTCATTGGTGTATTTATTTCTTCTTGATTCTCTATCTGGAGACTTTCTTTTGTAGTAAGTATGTCTATTTGCCTATCCCAGAGAGATGACATATTCAAGAAGGCTAACAGAATATATGTAGCCATACCTCTGGACTTACTTGTATTGATTTAGTTTCTCCCTGTTAGGGTTTGGCAAGGTGACACAGCAGGTCATGTGTGATGGTGCTGTGAAGGATTAGTATCCTGTCCAGGCTCTACTCTGCCTTGTGTCCTATACATCTGAGATGCATACAAATGTGCAAAATTAAAGTTGAATTGAAAAATAACATCCTGTTAAATTAAGGCAGTAGTCTTATGTGCTTCTTTTATTAACTCTTGAAATGAAAACACAAGCATATGTTGAGCATGTACAAAACATGTCACCATCTGTTGGGATCTCACACTTCAAATGGAGTATGTGGACTATTTCTCTATTTGTAGATTTTTTTGGGAATGCTCCTGGGAGGGTTATGTGAATTTCCTTGGACACAATTACCAATCACATCCTGAGTTAACAAAATTGTGGGTCACTTGGACATCCATCCATCAATCCATAATCATTAGCTGAATTATCCTGATCAGTGTTGCTGTACCATAGCCATGTTCAGTAGCTGTTAGACTGTAACAGTTACATTTCAGCCATTTATGGAGCCATTTATCCATCTCTTTGTGGAATACAGTCCAGTTTTTTGCTATTGTTTTAGTGAGTCTGTAGATACCAGGCATATAATTATACACTGATTCATAAGGAGATGATGGTTAGCACAAAGGGTAGCTGTGCTTCACTAATGCATTCCTGATGGGTTCAAAATCACCCATGCAGCCAGTGCCATTTGTAACAGTTTTTCATAAAAAGGGGGTTGTCGAAGTTTGGAGGTAATTGCCATGATCTCAAAGTTACATACTGTTTCTGTCTCTCATTACTGCAGTTGTAGTTGCAAGGTTTACCTGTCCAGGGGGTCTGATCTTTCCATCTGTCTCCAGCTTGATGACTCTTAGTCTGACCTATCTATGGGTACAAATGTTTTTTGTGAAAAATGGAGAGGAACTGGTTTCACCTCAGGTTTAGCAACAGCACTGAAGGGATGCTGGATGACTTCATGGAAAGGAGTTTAAATGGCCACAGGTCTGTGGTCAGCATGGCTCAGGATGGATTCAGCATGTGCTCAATACAGAGACCCAGCCATCCAGTTGCTCCATCTCTTAGTTCTTGCTTTTTTGTCCTATTGCAGCACTTTTGTTCTCATCAGCAACGAGAGGCTCACATGAACTGAATCAGGTGGTGACGGAGCAAGCTGAACTGAGTTGGCACACACCTGTAGAGGTCATTACTACAGATTTTCTTCCTCTACACAGGCTTTTGAATATACAATTTATCCTGTATGTTCAAGGAGGAGCTGCAGTGCTGAATCTCTGCAGTTCTTCTGTCAGTAATTTGTATGCTGAGATCAGATTGTGACTATTTCAGATTGTGTATTTGTGTGCTCTGTGTCACTAACTAATGACATGAGGACCAGAGGTTGTTTCCCCCCTCACCCACTATTGCCACCTGCTGCTCGAATGTCAACAGGATGATGCACGCGTAGCCTTGGGGTGGGGCCATGAATATTTAAACACTGAACCACAGGTGGGTGTTTTAATGGAGAGCAAGTGATCATTCCTGCAGGTCTCCATCCACTCTATTGGAGAAGAGACTGTTCATTCATTGCTCTACTTGAGCTCCTGAATTGTTGTCTCCCTCCTCCTCAGCAGGTGTGTATGTTGTTTCAGTGAAACAGGTTGTGCCTTTTTTGTCACAAAGAACAATGTCATCATTCTATTTTCTTTGTACATTTGCACATTTTAGTTCTTGCTCTAAAGTGCTGGTTCTTGCAGTCTGCTTGCCAAGTGCAGTGGTGTGCAAATGTGCTGTTGGGCAACTGCTATTTGATCATCCTCTGCTGTTGGTTCATAGGCAATTTGGTGAAAGGCTTAGTGAGGGATGACTGGGATAACAGCTCCTGCCAGCTAATGAGTCTCTTGAAGAAGGAGACCAGGTCTGTCTGTTTCAGTTAGACTGGGAACCACAGAGTCAGAGATACCTTTCAGCATTGTTCTCCCATCCAGTTAGACATCACATTTAATTTAATTCAGAATCAGCTGTGGAATAGAGAAGTTTATGTGACCGATGCAATCTACATTTTCCTAGTCACTGTGACAAATTAAGGGATAAGTTTACTGTTTACGGTTAGATTTTTTTCATCTAGCAGACAATTTGCTGCAAATCAATGTGCAATAATTATGAAATATTTAGCTGACCCATCTGTCCAGTACAATGCAGTCAACTATTATAATCACACATCCATTTGTACAGTCAAGCAAAGTAACCTATATGTTGACTCACTGATATTAATTTGGCCGTTACCTGTTCACCTGACAAACTTGTCCTTGGACTGTGGGTGCAACCCACGCAAACCCAGGGATAACAAGCAAAACACACACATTTTCTGGGGACTGAACTTAGGTCCAATAACACAGCCCAGGAGGCACCAGCATTACCTGCTGTGCAACGGTATCACCCAAAAAATGTATGGGTACATAGGAAACTTCCTTGTTTTGTCATTGTGTTAAGGTCAGAGCAGAGACTTAAAGCTGGCAATCCCCTGCCCCATGTCATACAACAGTTCATTGCCCCTCCATCTAACAGCGCTATGTTCCCTCAAGGTCGGCACATGCCTACTTACACCAAGAAATAGCCTCCGGCAGCACAGCATTTATGAGGTCAATTGTGAGATTTATTGTTCCTTATTCGTGGCTTCCTCCCTTCTGAAACAGTTTTCCAAGGCACATGTGGGTGGGTATGAGGAAATGCACTCCCTCAGGCTGCTGATGCTGCACTCTACTCTGCCCTAATGAGGTGTTCAATGCGCACCTTTCTGCAGTTGCTTTGTTTTGGTAATGTAGATAAAACCCACAGGTCCCAAATTTGCAACCTCATTAAATTTCTTTTCTGTCCCATTTCCTTTTTATTTCCATATTTTAACAACTATTCTTTTCCCGAGTCTCTAAACTACCTCAGTGCTTAAGTATCTCCCATCCTCTTCATCCACCTTTGACTTCCCAACTCCCGCAATCTCCACTTCGCCTCTTAGCCACTTCACACCACTGCTCTGAGGTTGTCTCCCTTCTTAATATCCTAGTTTCTTGCCTCCCTTGCACCATGTACCAGAGCTATTTGCGCATAAATGCAATACTTCTAAAAGACTCAGGGACAATATAAATAAGTTCTTATTTTAATCTTTTATGAAACTTAACTGTGTAAATCTGCTGGAGTGTAGTACATCTCATTTTCTCTACCTTTTCCTTTCTGTATCTTAGCTGTTTTGTTAATACTGTATGTACTAAGTGCTTACACTGGTTGAGTATCTCTGACTATTTTAAATTTCACAAAAGCACTCTGTGTTTCCAAAAACCTGCTTTGTAAGAGTCCCACAGCTGGACTTGCCACACCTCATCATCTTTGTTTCTTATTGTTTCATTAACAAAAACAGCATAATTGGCTGTGTGATCTGCTCTGTGTGCATCACTGTAAGAGCACACTGTGGTTCCTTGTATTTATCTTCGCCTGCCAATAAACAAAGTGGCTAACATGCTCAAATACTATGGTGTCCTCCCCACTGTGTTTTCAAGTAAGTCTCTTCTAGCAGTGTTTGTTTTTGGAATGGGTGGATTTCCTGTGTAATACTATTATGCCATCACAGTAAAAAAAAGTACTCATGTCATTACAGTAAAAGGATCATGTTAAATTATAGATACAGAGGAAAGTGAAAAGTAGTAGGAGGAAGTTTTGCTTATTAGGAGGTAATTTGCCAATTAGAAAACCACTGGTGTCATGATGTCTTAGTCAAGTTCAGCCTTATTGTCTCATTTTTAAACATGCCAGCATTCCACAATTAACTCTGTCCTTCAAACTGTGCTTTTGCTAATGATGAGGAGGAGAGAACTTTGTGTTTAAAAAAAAAAAAAAAAAACAGGCCTTGAGTATAATTTCTGTAGCAGAGTAACTGAGCGCTGTAGTTCATCTTTTTTTTTTAGTTTTTACTGTAAATGTACAGCAGTGACCATGTGACCGAGGTTGAAAGCCTTATTGACCTGTTGCATGCAAGAAAAGAGGTGACAAACTTGCCGCCATGATTGTACCACAACTCTGAAGCGTGCTGAAGAAGAGCTACATCATCGTGAATATGTATGGAGATTCAAGCCAGTATGCATTCTTGGTCTGAACAGTTGAGACACAAGTTCTACTGAGGTCTTCAGTCTGCATTTTTCTCACTGTAAGGCAGCAGAAATGCAGTACCTTGTTAGAACAGAGCATCTTTTGGTGTCTTCCACACCCACCCTGTGATGAGGTGGCAGCAGGAATTGTACATTTCAGCAGCCAAAGCACCTAGTGCTCAAGCCACGTATCACCATGGCAGCAGTGATGAAATCAGATGCAAGTTGCAGCGCCATTCACTCCGATGTGCTGTTGAACACCAACCAGTTTGTTTCCTCAAATTGTTGCTGCATGCTATAATGGAGCAAATGCATTAGAATGAATGCTGTGGAAGTCTGGTTCTTGCTGCTTAGTATCACCAAAACGGTTGGGTGCGGCAGTAATGAGAGTTGTAGGCTTTAATCTTGAATGCTGCTATTTTTTGAGTGGCTGAAGTGGATAAATGAATGCAAGCTATACAATATAAATTAAACTATGTGCAGGCAATACAGTATATTGATTTATAGTGCACTTCCTTCATGAACATCTAATGTGCCACCAGTTTAAAACTGGTACATTTAGACAGTGGTTCCAACCAGTTTTATTCTTTAGAAAGCACAGTTAACTGTATGATCAATGGTAATTGATATTGCTGCTACTATTATTATGGTGATTGCTCCTGACCTCATCATAAGATAACAGATTTACCTTTATCAGTTACTGACTGAGATCCTGCTATCCTCAACAATGGAAGAGGAAAACAGGAACATGAGAGGACTGGGAGGTTCTGTTGGGCAAGAAATAGCTTTATTAAAAATGAATGGTAGTTCACTTCTTTGTAGATGCCCAGAAGTTATGAACGGTAATGTGTGAGACAGTGCAAAGGTATATTACATATAGAGCATATTTGTATACCAAGAACTCATAAACACAAGTCTGCTACAGTTTGATTTAATAAACTAGATACATGAATTGTGGAGCTAAAATTTAATATGCACAGAGTATATACAGTATAATTTATTTTGTTGTTTCTTTTCAGAACAAAGTGTTGAACATTGATGGAGTAAAGGTGAAGCTGCAGGTAAGAGTGGTCTTCAGCTCACAGACAGGAATATGGCAAACCTGAGCAGTAACAGCTGCATGCATTGCTTTATGGCCACTGGCAAAATGGCTGCCGTTCGGAAATGGGATCGAGGGACTGGAGTTCATTAGCAAACTCTGCAGGGACTGCAGCTGAAGTGCTGGCAGCTGATTGGTATTCTGAATAACGTCAAGGTGTTGGCACGATTAGCACAGCTGTCAGCACTGGAGCATTGGGAATAATACCATTCTGACTCCATAATAATACAAAATATGTAAATATTAGTAATAATAATAATTTCAAGAGTAGCCACAGTGGTAGATTTTTTCTTTTCTCCTTAATTGGCCATTCAGTGGAATTTTTTTGCTGAAGCTATTCGGTTGAAATGCAATGCTCAAGGTTTCATCAAAAATAATTCCTCATGGGGCATGACCTTTCTACTACAGCAATCACTTCATCCCTCAGGCACAGAAAAAGATTAATTTATATAGAAATGAAATGGTATTGGATCAAGTGACCATTATTGCTGTAATGTTTGTATTTACTTCGTTTTTACTGAATTTTGGTTGACCTGTTCAGATTTAAGAAACCAAGGCAATCTAAGCTAAATAGAACACGAAAAGATGTTCTTGTGGATCAAAAATCATTCTCTTCTCTTTCATTTGATTATTGTGCTTTGATTAACAGATCGGATTTAGCAATTTGGATTTAATTATATTTAATTAGATGAAACTCATTGGATTAGAATGTGATTCATTTGTGAATCTTTAAGTGTGAAGTATTCTAATGGGCAGAATGGGTTTTCTTGCTGCACTAATTACCGCTGCAGTAACTGCCAAGTTGCTCATTTATTGAATTCAGGCAGTGGGCATGTTAACCATAACTAATACAGCTGTGGAAATGTGATGCAGCTTCCCTTGAAAGCACTGCAGTGTTATTTGCATTTGCTGGGAATATAAATGGGACATAATTCACACATTTTATACACTTGTACCATAATTTCACACTGTATTATACTTTATTATTTTCAGTGGCTGGGATTGTAATGTATAAGCTGCGAAATAGTAGCTACTGGTCGTATCTTCAAGGCTGTTATAAAAGCAGAATCATTCCAGTATTACTAGTGAATGGAACCATGTGATGTGCTTTTTGCATTAGATCTAAATTGTGTATGTCAAAAATTCACAGGCATATGTAACAGCAGGTTTCTTAGCAGTTTGACACAGAGATATTGTGTTAAGCCTGCCTGTCTTTTTTTTATTTTTTTTTTTAGCATCTTTTATAAATCTGGAGCCTGTGATTAATTTGGACTAATTTGCAGTTCTGTCTCCCTGCTGTAACCACAAGGAGGGAGGTGACAGACTTCTAAAATCACAATTCTACTTCTCTCACCCCAGATCTGGGACACAGCTGGACAGGAGCGTTTTCGTAGTGTCACGCATGCCTATTACCGGGATGCACATGGTAAGCAAAGGCCCAATCTTTCTTATCCTTTGTTCTCTTGCCTGTCTCTAACTGAGCAGATTTGTAGCAAACTGAAGAAAGTATTTTTGTGCAGTTCTTTCAGGCTTTCTTACCTCCATCTTCCACATGCATGAGGTCCAAAATCAAAAGTCTACACTTACTCATTTTTTTTATCTTTATGTAGTGAAAGAATCTTTGTCTTTCTCCCTCAGAACTTTAAGTGTCTAGAAACATGGATTTTGTACTCAGTTTTTCTGACCTAAAAATCCACAGAATCCTTTATCATACTCATCTGTCTGTATGTATTATCTGTTGTGAAATACATTTTTTACTCTGATTTGTGGGTTACATTGAAGAAAATCTGTTGAATAACTAAGGTATGTAAATGTTAATGGAAACAGCACAGAGCTTTAACTCAATCCAAATTCTCCTTTTCTGTATTGTCAGTCCTTTCCAAAAATAAACCAAAGGCATCTTAAATAGTATTCACAAGTCCCACCCCCCTTTCTTCTCACACCAGTGAATATACCAGATAAATTTTATTTCATGTTTTTTATCTTTTATTTTTACTGCACGTTTAGCTTAAATCCTACATGTTTGTTTTTCCATACAGCTGCATACTAAAAAAACACCACATAGTATAATGCTACAGTGTGCATCCATGGTCCTGGATAATACTGTATTAGCATCCTGTGACATGTTCTCCTGGCTAAATGCTGTTCACACAGTGCTCTGTGCATATCTGAATGGTATGCAGCTCCAGCACTCATGCTTTCAGAATAATTTGTGCAGTGCATTTTTCCTTCACTGTATCTCTGTTTTCATTCATTATGTGGCCAATGAAGGATGTCACAAGTACAACTAGGTGCCATTTAAATGTGACATGTTGACTGTTGCCTAGAGTGCACAGCCACAATGGTACTCTGCCATCCAGACTCAGTTTTCATAGGTGCTTTTAAAAACAATACTTACACTCACTGCATGTTTTAATGCATGTATCAGTCAAGCAAAAAAATCTTTTCTTTATTCATGTTTTTGCTCTGAAAGCAATAGAAATTATAGGTCATAAAAGATGCCTAATTAGACTGAGGAGTGAACAGAATGACAGCCCGATGGATCTCCAGCTTGTGTTTGTTTTTATGCTTGGAAGCCTTGAACATTTCCTCTCTTTGCCTCTTGGTCAGATATGGTGCATTTTACATACTGCAGCCTTGCTGAGGAGGTAGAATTTCTTTCCAAATGTAGCTCTGTGTTGCATTTAAGTGACTGCCCCTACCACTCACAAATCTCACCCTTCCTGGCAGACTAAATGAAGGCTGCAACTAAAGCTATAAACACTAAATTGACAGTGCTGATGTTATATTTTTATTTACATCTTGTATTCCTTCCTTCTACTCCTCCTCTGTGAAGTGGAGGTTCTCTGGCAGTGCTAATATTAGCACAGACTGAAATGGAAAGGGAACTAAACAAACAGAATGGAAGTTAGGATGTAGCAGTGTTGGCTGTGTTTCTGGGGGCTCTGCTTTACATGTCATGTCTGTCAGGAGTGGCTTGTTGTTTTGAGATTTTGTGCTTCCTAGTTTCAATAGCAAAAGCACAACAGTGGAAACCAGCTCCCTATATTATATTACAGTATACCACAGTAACAAACATGTATACAAAACCTGGATAACCAAGCAAAAGTGTTTAGCTAAACCTCATTCCTGTAAAGTATATGTAAATCATTCATTTGAAAAATACCTTTTGAGTTTTTATTATTCTCAATTGTGTGTAAAATGAATGACACCTGATCAGCAACTATAACATAGGAATCTGTTCAGAGAGGGGAGTTTGGTAATTTATTGCATTCACTACTGCTAACAGCTTGTGCAATTCAGGGGGGTCATGGTCCAGACCCTATTCCAGAAGCACAAGGTGCCAAGATAGTCAGGGTGCACTCTGGACAGGATGACAATCATACTTATTCACACAGTAAGGGTAGTTTAGAGTCACTAATTTACTTGAGACACATGTCTTTGGATTGTGAAAGGGAACTAGAGAACCTGGGGGAGACCCACATGAACATAATTCCATACAGGCTTCAAACCTATACCTGAACTTTCCTAGCGCTGTTAGACTGCAGTGCTATCTGAGCTATACCACTGTGCCACCTGGGTAATTTGTGTCTCTAAATTGTAACTGACCTCCCACACTGTCAAATGCTAATTTCAAAGAATGACTTGAGACAAGGGCTCAGGGCAGTGCGGGATGAGAATTCTGAGCAGGCCTCAGTCGCTCCTCTCTCCTTACTCATCACCCCCACCCAATTGCAATATAATTACATTTTGTCATATTCCCTGTCCCTGCTGCACACAGTTGGGGCTCTCATTAAACTTAATGCAGGCCAGCCTAGATCAGCCCTATGTGCCCCCTGGTCTCCCAGTTGGGGACAACCCATCAGACAGCCAGGTTTCCAAACATTTTCTTCTTGTAGCACCGGTCCAGGGGTTCCACACAGCCACCTTTTGTTTCCAGGTGAAAATCGACCCAGAATGGTACAAGAGAGGAAGTTTCCACTACACCATGTAACTGGATCTTCAGCTGAAAATTCATACCATTTTATATTCTGGAGTTATTTTTTTAAAGCAGTTGTGTGCACTCATTGAATACAATGGCACAATTTTATTTGCATGTGCATGTTTATTTAACCTTTCTAGTTATATTCAAACCCTGACCTTCAAAAACTTACTCTGCTTCAGGTCCAGGGAAATGGGTGAAATTAAGTTACAAAAGTGTTAAACATAGAAAGTGGAACATCTGATCATAAGGGGAAAATTTAAGCCAACATATTCTTAGCTATTTTTGTTACACAAGTTAGCCAAGAGTACAGCAGCATATATTAGCAGGAAAAGTCTCCATTGGGTGTTAGAAGTGCTTTAAAAAGGCTGCATACAGGAAGTCAAAGTATGGGGAGTTAAATGGGAGAACAGAAATGTTCTTGGTTCAGTCTCCAGAAATACCAGATGATTTTGCTGGAAAGAGGACAAGTCAGACATCAGTGTAGAGGTCTGAGTTTACATGCATCTCACAGCCTCCCTGGTCCTGCATAGCTTGTACTAGAATTGCTAAGAGATCCACTATAACAAAAACCTTAGAACTGAGTGGATCCCTAGAAGAGTAAAAGTTATCTTTTGCTTGTGGTCACAGATTCATCACTTTCCCCCAGTGTCACTAACTGCTGGCTTGTACCTTGTGACCTGCGATGTGCACAGAAAAAGAGTGTAAAAAAGCTTTGTTAGTTTCTTCAGCTCTGCCCTGTCTGTCAGACTTTGGGTAGACAGGTTATCACAGCACCTTGCAGTCATGTATTTAACAGCTTTCTCGGTCCTCCCACCAGTCTTCCTGATCTCCTGCTGTAGGCTGACTTGATGTCAACTCTGCTCTCCCCCAGAGTGAAGTCCTTGCTGGATAAGGGTTGATTTTGAAGCATGTTGTATTTGTTTCCGCAAGAAGCAGTTGGATTTAGCAAACACCTCATCTGCATGAAAATGTTTCCAAGAGTCTAAGTGAAAGGAAACTATTCCTGTCTCAACAAGGAGTGAATAAGGCTCTCAGGAAGCCCCTTGTGCCAGGCCCAGTACAAAACAGTTGTCCCCTGTGAAGGCGAATGGGTGGAATGCAACTGTGAAAAGGATGAAGTCAAGCTGCTTCCATTCATCATGCTCATGGGGCCTGCACTCTGTACAGGTAGCATGTCAATCCATTTAACAGCTAAGGCACTATAGACTATAATAGTGTCAAAAGATGGAACTAGAGTGGCTTGTCCCTGAAATAGAAATGGAAATGTGTCTCCCTGTGGGTGTGTGTTGGGTTTTGTGGTTATGAGCAGCAACAAACTAGGAAGGAGTATAGATGCAAACTGCCTTTAAGGATTTTATTCATTTAAGCCATTGAGTCTCTGACTGAGGAAGGCATATTACATCTGATTGAATTTCAAACTGACTGATCACTGTAACCAGCCTCAGGGCAAGAAAACTGCACCATCAGCTCGAATTTAATACCTGCTGTGCATATGTAGCAATGAATTGGATGCACTCTGGATATTTTCAGCCTTGGAGTATTCCCCCCACAACAAATTTTTGAGCCTTTTCAGCCATTTATTCTGTGGGAAATATATTCATCATGTGTTGCAGGTTGACAGAATGTGCAGCTTCCATATAATGCCTAGACTGGGGCATTGTAATCTGAGTTAAACTTATTCTACAGTACTTCGTTTTTTCTTGCAACAGTCCCAGGTTTTTTCACATTAAAATCCAAGCTGAGTAAAGTAACGTGATTAAGTGTTAATTTCCCCTGGGTGTATGTCTCTGTGGATGTCTGGGAACAGCTGATGTTGAGTGTGTCGGCCTAGATTAAGAAATTGCTTATAGAACACGTCACTGTGAGGGAAACAAAGAGTTAAGATCTACCACACTCAATACACCAGTCGTCTCCAATCCAGTATGTGCAGATCAGTTGAGTTTTACTTCTGCTTTCTCAGGTATATTGTGGTTGGTGTAAATATTTTCTCCAGACCACAATGATCTAATGCAAAAAAATTTTGGACTTCTTTCTAGGCCAAGAGCACCTGTGGTTTAAATATCCTGCATTTAAGCTTATTAGTCTGGAGCTGATTGTCTTTGAACTTATTGGTTCTTTGAAAGGTTGCCTTGTGGGCTTTTAGTTAACATGATGGCTTTCCCTTCAACATTTATCTTCATCACGCAAATCACTTGTGGGAATGGTGCTGGCTTTGGCACTGACCACAGGAGATTACTGGGCTCTTGTCTTGACCTGCACACACTATCACTCTATTCACATGTACTCATCAGCAAGTAAAACATATCATGTACAATTCAGCCTTGTGGAAAAAGGCAAACTTAGCTCTGCAAAGGCAGGTGGGTAGGCTTTTTGACAGAATTTTGACATTGGAGGTGCAGTAGTAACCTCATCCATTATGCCAATAACACATCTAGGATACAGGTGAGCAGCTAAAAGCATGATAAATCAGGGTTGTTTCACAAGTTGATCTGTTCTGGCCTCAGTGAATTATCAGTCCACCCACTGCTGGTAAGTGGAAGTTGGGCATGGGGGACTGCAAAGAGTTGGGGTGATTGTTTTGGTATATAATTAAATTAATCCTTGGGGAGCTTCTGAACTAATTTTGCACAGATTCAATATTTGCTTTTGCCAAATCTGCTGCTTTATTGTATCATTTACTGTAAAGCAAACATTAGTATTACTAGTCCTTCAGGCTTAACTGTAAATATCTATGCTATTAGGGCCCCAAAGGATAAACATGAGTCTGGCTTACAAACTCTTACTGTTTCCCAGAAGACTGGATATTGAATGGAAAAGAAAGAACTGAGATGTTTAGGCAAATTATTTTTTTTTCAGTGCGCTTGATAGGTGGTCATCAGTAGCCTTGTACAAGATGATCTTCTGCATATTAAGCCATTTTTACAGCACTGCAAATGATGAGTTGTTGCCTTGGGTTTCAGGAGAAATGTTTACTATGATTGGCATATGAGGTGTAGACGGCCCTTATTTTCCATTCTCTTTCTCACCTCAGTCCTATATCCTTTTTTCTATTAACTGTTTTTCCTCTACTTCTATCTACTGTTCTGGTGACTTCCCCTTGAAGGCCCCTGTCTTCCTCCTCATCCTTTGTTCTGCTATACAGCACTGTTGCCAGTGACAGGACTCTAGGAGCCTTTTGTTGCCAGTCTCTTGTAGGAGTGCTGCTCGTTGGCATAAGTGCTGTAATTACCCAGCCTGCCAATTATTTTGGTGCCAATTATTGCACCAGCATGCCAGGGTTCTAGAAGGGTCTGTGTGTCCTGACACTTTTCACTTAACACCTTATAGTTGTCAATGAGTTTTAGGATAGAAATGCCTGGTATGACCCACTGATTTTTGAACTGCTCTAGGGAAGGATCTATTCAAGGAAAGTGGCACAGTTAGTTTTTTTTTTTTCCCCCTCCCTTATGTTCAAAGATGACCGATCAATATGTAGATATCCTTACAAACTGTATTTTCACATAGTTAAAACAAAATGTTAATTTTAGTCTGTATTTGGTTAACTGTGACTTTCACTGGAGTGTTATGTGCCTATAGTAAGTGCCTAAAATCTCTTAAAGAGATGAATGTGCTTTCAAAACATTCTTAGCTCTGCATTTTCAAGTTGGATGATCTTGTACCAATCAATAGGGACCTAATCCCATAGAGAGCTGAAAAGCACGCACCCTGCTTGTTTTGTTTCCTCTTCTCTTATTACTGAATAGTATGGGAATTCACAGCAAGAGGGGGGGGGGGGGAGGAAATTTCTCGAATAGCTTGCATTATTGTATTTCCCACATCCCCACTCCTCTAATCAGAAACGTGCATAATTTCCCTCCAGCAGTTCATTCTTATCCAGTTCAGAGTGGACAAATTTGTAGAGCTGACCTGCAGTTCACAGCCAACTAACACCCAAAACAAATTAATACACTTACTAGTGATGTTCTATACTTTGATCTGATATTTCTTTTTGGTTCCTTTCAAATACAAGTTTAGCCACATTCTACCAAGTGAAACAATCTTCTAATAGTAGTGCATTTATTTCCAGTTTTGTCACAGTCTGAAGTTTTGCTATCATTTTAATGTGATATATGACAAAATGGTGCCATATAATTTAAAATGACTAACTTTTAATTTAACACCACTTTGAGGCTATAACTGCAGTTGATATGGTTTTATGCCGTGAAAAATTTATCTGGTGCCTTTGTGAATTATGTAGTCATTTAGTAAGATCCTGTCACCATTTCTGAAGAACGGGTGATTATTACTGTGTAGTTAAATTTTTCCTGGGTGCTGAGATTTTGCAAAGGTTTGCTGTTTCAGAAATGCTTGGTCAACTTCTGAGTGCTTGTTGATGGGATTTTTAAATACTTTAGAGATCTGCTCCATCCCAGCCACCTAGCTTCCCTTGCTTTGTTTGTTCTTTCCCATCCTTCTGCCCAGGAAGCTCAATCCTCTGGTTTCTTCTTCTCATCCTCTCACTGGAGGATATTTGAGCTCCAACCAGAGAACTGCTATTCCCTCCTGGGCTTTGGTTTATCTCCTCCTGCCATCTCTGCCATGGTAGAAATAGAGAGGTGCTGCACCCACACCCCATAGTAATCATCAGTGGATGTGTTGCTTAAACTGAGAGCACAAACATGTCACCATCATTTCCTGACATCTGAAGTAGTTAGTACTGTAGCTGAGCAGGGGTAGCACTTGTTACCTTGCAGAAAGTTTGTTTCTGTACAGTGAGAGCAAATGATTAAAAAATATATATATGATTCAAGGTATGCTGTTTATAATGCCATTGGTGGCAAGGAATGAAAATCAGGCTATTAGTGAGGAACCTGTGAGCAGAGCTGAAGACCTCCATGTCTGAGGTTGGGAGGCACATGGTGGTGTTAGCTGCCAGGACACATAGGCTTAATGACATCTTTTATAAAGAATAATCCCTATGATTCACTGCTTCTTTTTTTTTTTTTTTTCCTTTCCTCCCACCCCTCCAGCCCTGCTGCTGCTGTATGATGTCACCAACAAGACCTCGTTTGACAACATACAGGTAAGGTATAAATAAACATTCTGGAAATTTTTTTTGTTCCTTTAAATCATAGATGATTCCATGACTGCAGGGACAGGCTATTTAAAACTTTTTTTTTTTTTTTTTTTTGGGTTAATTATGGTCTAACATGGCTAATTGTCCCCTTGTTGGAGTGAAATCAGGCTTCATTGTTACTATTCAAAAATACATTTGTCTGTTAAAATCCTGTATAAATTATATATTGTATTGAAGTTAATCCAGTGTTTAGTATATATCATTTTTATCTGTGATTATGTGATTGATGATTATGGTGGATAAGTGACACTGGGTCTGTGCCCTAGCTTACCTGTGACGAAAGGGTCATTTTCTTCTTACCAAAGCATGCTCGAGTTCATGGATCTTGAAGCCCTCGTCTGGTCTGTTCCTGAATGGAGATGAACGAATTTACTTGGTGGAATCGCCTTTCGAGGGGTTCACCGCTATTAATTTCTCTTACTGGCTTAACCTGACCTAAGAGAGTGTCAACAAAAACTGGCCCGGTGTATCAGGCTGCTTGGTCATCAGGTCTACTGTCACATCCTGTCACAAACTTTTCCCAATAGCAAAGTCACTGTGCTGACTTGTGCTGAACTAATAGGGTGCTGTGACCAAACAATTGACATGTCCTAAAAATCTTATTCTCCATAGTCCCCATATTTATTTACTTACACATCTGGTAACAATTGGGAGTAAAACTAATTTTAAAATAAAATTAAAACTGGTGCAGAGATATGTTGGCTTTTCAAAATGAAATAATTTATGAGCCTGCACTTACATAAGAGTTCAAACATTTCCTCTCCCTGATTTTACCGCAAGGTCAGAGAATGATGTAATGTGGAGTACCTGTGTATAAACTGAGTAATGCACACAGGCACAGTGCGTCTTTACAAATGACTTCCTCAAAATTGACTTTATTGATAGTAATAGTACCATTTACTCTTGTTGCCTGGTGTATGTTTTTTTTGGAGGCAGCAAAGCTGAATAAATAAATGGATGAATGAACGATGAAGCAACAATCATAAATTGTATTATGATGAAATACACCAATGTTTTCATAAATTAAGAATATTGACAGGAAGTTAATGAGTTTGGTAAACGGGTAAAAAGAGCAGAGAGAGCAAGAGATGGAGAAGGCTATAAATTGACATGCAGTCACAGAGATGAGGCATGGCTTAGTGGTGCAAGCTCTGTCCTTCAGCTTGGCACAAGTTATTTCTTCTTGTGCTGGATTAATTCAGCCATTTGCTATTATGCAAGATAATGCTTTTGAAGAGAATTTTCAGTATTAGCCAAAAATAATACAAAGTCATAGGTTTTTGAATCTCCTAAGCAATAAATTCTATTCATGAATAAAAAGAAAATATATTTATTATATTATAAATGATAGCTAATAACTATAGCAGTCATAATGGCCATAATGTTCAAAGGTAACTCATATTAACACTAAGGGTGATAATGAAATGAAAATGTCAGAACTGCAAGGAAACCTCCATAGTTACGTTTGTCCTAGGTGCATTATTGCAATTGTTGCTCTTACAAATTGGTTTTTGTGGGGTTCCCCCCCCCCATAATTTTGTTGGCACCATGCCGCACATTCTTGCATTGCCAAACATACAAAACCAAAAACATCTGTTGAAAACAACTGAAGAGGATAGTTAGTATTTTCAAATAATTTCAACAGTGTTGGTGATAAATGGGCTATAAATAGGTGGCAAATGGTTTACAATGTGGTGACTTGAACAGAAGCATTGGTGTTGTAGGGAAGATCATAATATTGCAGATTACTCTGAGGCTGTCTTACAGTTCTGCTGCTTGGTGCCATTTCTATGTTAAAATAAGCATTGGTGCTGCAACACCACAGTCTTAAAACAGAGCTGGAACACAGTTCATCACAGGTTTTATTTTCAATTACCTAATGGTAGTGGTGGTACATCTGAGGATGCTGGTTGTCTTGCAGAACTTACAGAATAAAGTAATCCTGTAATTATTCATTTATTTTACACATAACACATGGTGAAAACTAATGTTGCCAAAGAAATATTGTGTGTGTTATTGCACACGTGGGGAAGGTATGGTATGAATGTGATTCCATGACTTAGTATGCTTAGAACACAACACATCATGCAATTCTTATTTAAATATTTATTTACAGCAAGGCCAAATGGGTTTTATGTCAGTTTTTATTTTTTTGTTTTCTCCACTATTTACCTTTGAGATGTTTGAGGAAGGGACCAGCGGGAAAGTGAGAAGAATGGGGGGGGGGAAGATGTTTTGAAAGAAGCAGATGTTTTCCAAGACAGTGAGCACATCTGTCTCTAGGTGGCACCCTTGTACCCTGTTCTATTGGGGTGTTTTAGAGGCATGTGGGAACTGCAGGGGTACTTTTGACATGCAGCAACAGTGCCTTCTGGTGCTGAGTCTGTAGCCTATCCCATGCTAGTAGTTAATGAGTGTTAATTAATCCTAATGGAGAATAATGAAGTAGCAACAACAAAGGTAACCAGCAGAACAACAGCTGTAACTGTGTGCCCCCCACCCCCTCATTGGACTCACCATTTGAAGATGACTGCCCCGCTGGCAGTCTCTGCAGTCCACTGAAGCTCTGATCAAGTAAATCAAACTGAATGTAACATCTGCCCACATGGGAAATAGCCATAAATGGGGGAACAGGAATATGAAAATGTTTGTTTTGCATTTTATGCCCAGTAATTATTAGTCCATTACACCAATCTGCCACTACATTAAAACCATCTGCCTAATATTGTGCAGGTCCCCCTTGTACTGCCAAAACAGGTCTGACCCATTGAGGCATGGACTCCACAAGACCTCTGAAGGTGTCCTGTGGTGTCTGGCATCAAGATGTTAGTAGCAGATCCTTTAAGTCCTGTAAATTTCGAGGTGGGGCGTCCATGGATCAGACTTGTTTTTCCAACACATCCCACAGATGCTCGATTGGATTGAAATCTTGGGGAATTTGGAGGTCAAGACAACACCTTGAACTCTTTGTGATGTTCCTCAAACCATTGCTGAACAATTTTTTGCAGTGTGGCTGGGCCACTGCCATCAGGTAATACCATTGTCATGAAGGTGTGTATGTGGTTTGCAGCAGTGTTTAGGTAGGTGGTATGTGTCAAAGTAACATCCACACGAATGCCAAGACCCAAGGTTTCCCAACAGAACATTGCCCAGAGCATTACACTGCCTCTCCCGACTTGCCTTCTTCCCATAATGTATCCTGCTGCCATCTCTTCCCAAGGTAAACTATGCCCACCCACTCAGCCATCCACATGATCTAAAAGAAAATGTGATTCGTCAGACGAGACTATAGTACCTCTTCTGTGGAATCAGACTAGACAGGTTAGCCTTCACTCCCCACGCACATCAGTGAGCCTTGGGCACCCATGACCCTGTCACTGGTTCGCTGGTTGTCTTTCCTTGCACCACTTTTGATAGGTACTAACCACTGCATACCAGGAACACACCACAAGACCTGCCAATACTCTGACCTAGTCGACTTGTCATCACAATTTGGCTGTTGTCAAAGTGGCTCAGATCCTTACGCTTGTACATTTTTCCTGCTTCCAACACATCAACTTCAAGAACTGTTCACTTGCTGCCTAATATATTCCCCCACCCCTTGACAGGTGCCATTGTAACAAGATAATCAATGTTATTCACTTCTTCTGTCAGTGCTTTTAAGGTTCTGGCTGATCAGTATTGGTCATCACTCTTAGTGGAACGTTTTAAAAAAAGCTGACAAACCTGAAGTTCTAACCTTAGCTGTTATGAAATTAATATCTCAAGCTGAGGTGTGGCTGATTGCTGGTTTTGTTGGTGTGTTGCAAAATTTCTACTAGAATTCCAGAAAGTAAAAATCCTATTTAATTTCTTTTTTTCTTTTTTTTTAATTTGTAGTCTTATATGAAATGACATATGATGTAACACTATTTACAGAAGCATATGTACCATCCTCTGAGAAGAAACGCACAGCTTTAAGCCCTCAGGAGAGGGAGGGACCGAGCTGTGGAGGTCATTTCAATGCATAGCAAGTTCTCTTAGAGATGACGACATCTTTAGTAGAGAGGAGCACAGTATGGAAAATTAAAACAGAAAGAGACTCAACTTCATTAACTTTGTGTGGTTTCAACTCACAGAGCACCAACATCTCTCCTCAGTATGCGTTAAGCGCAGTTCTTGATTTTCTGTGCAAAACGGATACCTGAAGCCAGTCAACCATTTGTACTGAGATCAAATCAAGCAGAGACATGAACCACACAGATCTGACTTTGTTCTGGCTTAAATGAACATTTCATTACATTTTTGTTTTTCCCCCTTGGGCAGGGTATCTTTCATTTTTCGCTTGAAGGACTCTAAGAAATGGTAAACACAACAGAAACATCACTGCATTTGTGAAAGTTTGGGCACAAATGCCCCAGGTTAACCTTATAGAGTTCCAGCTCTTTACCAACAGCCTATTAATCCTGTTACAAGAAAGCTGCTGTGAAAAATAGCCATCATAAAGACTCCATACAGTAACTGTCTTAAATCTCCTTGTGTGATTTATGTGCATTGCAGATACCTTTGTCCTTAGAGACTTGCATTGTTTGGGTTTGTACAATTTTTGCTCCAAGTCCAGTTCTTTCCATTTTCCCATTTGCTGCAAATAACTCCTTTCCTCCTGCCCTAACTTGCGTTACAATTTTGGTCACCAAGGGAGAGATACCAGGGCAATTCCCAGCTACTCAGAACATTCTTGGAACCTGCTGTTCTGAGTTTTGTTTACATGAAGTGCTTCAGTAAGTACGAGTAAGGATCCGGTTAAAAAATGTCAAAGCTCAAAGTTGTCTGTGTCAATAGTGCCAAACAAGAAGCACTGTTCAGTTCTGTTTGGCAGTTTATCTACCCCCTAAGAACATATTGCATTGAAAGCCCCATCTGGTTGTTTGAAATTCATTTGTGCTGCTGTAGCCTTGGCTGTTAAATTTTTGTAGACTTTGACAAAAAAGATTGGCTTATGTCAAACATATCAAGAACTTTATACACATAAATTCAATGTTAAGTTTGTTCTTGTGAAAAAATATAAAAACAGCTTTTACAAGTATTGAATTTGTACTTTGTCATAGGGGTTCATCTGTCAGAAATTGTCGTTAGCCAACGGTATTTCAGTCATGCTGCCTTCTGATTACTCTCCTTGCCTGTATTATAGACCTATGACATAAATTACTTCACATTTTTTTGGTATATGAGTTCTCTTTTCAAGAACTCCTCAATCAATTAGCTTTCAGAAGTGGTACATGTGGTCCAGTCCGCAAGCAGGTGGTCTGTGGGCTGATAAAGTTATCTTTTGTAAAGCAAGTCTATGTTACTTAAGGCAATAGAAAGAATATTGCAGTGTCTGCTAAAAGGAATAGGAATACAGTTAAAAACTGAAAATTATACAATAGCTGTACTGCTAATTTGTATGATAGGAGAAACTTGTTTGTTGGTTCCAGACATTGGGGTTTCATCAACCGTTATGGGGATTGTGGGTATCAACAGTAGGGGAGCGCTGGCTTGATTATGAGTTTTGCTGGCTTGAGGGTCTGCTGCAAATGGTTTGGATGAAGTTATGACTGCTGTAAATTGTCAAAGGATGTCTTCTGAATGTGTATGTTTTGAAGTGAGTATTATGAAATGTTTTTCCATGTGGCAAGGCACTTTATCCACATGGAGGTCTAAATGCATTTGGTTGGCAATGAATGTCAGATCTGTCCATTGTCAGAATGCATAGATAGACTAAACAGAAGAAAGTTAGGCTGACCATGGAATCCTACATGAGACTAAGGTTATCCTTGGATCCATATATAATTTCTTTGATTGCTTGACAAAAGCAACCACCATTCTTCATGTTAACGTTTGCATAATAAAAACATTTGTTAAAATATTCTTAATATTAATAAAATTTAATTCATTTATTTTTATTGCATTAATAGAGGTTGATTTTTACTATCTTAAGTATTTAGATTTGTATGGCTAGGCTAATGTTTACATTTTACAATGAAGAGACAGACCAGATAAATGAAGTCATGAAATTTTTTTTGTGTGCACAGTCCCTTAGTCAAATGAAGGCTGTACTGTGTATATATAGGCAGACCGAATGTTTGGTTGTGTCTGGCTGACACTTTGCTTTAGCCTGTCTGGCATTGCCTTGTCAGTTCAGAGTGACAGCTATGCACTTCTTATTGAAAGCTGCAGTATGGACAAGTGGGTGGCATTTCAGACAGTAAGATCCACCTACCTGTCACCAGGTCTGCTTCTTACTGTGGCAGCAGTACTGTAGGTGTTTGTGCCATCCCCCCAAGGCAACCTGGCCATTTCTTTTCTTTTGTCTGTTCAAAGCTTAAAAGCAAGACCTTGCACTTTTACATATCAGTTCATAGTACTAGATCCAGCTTGGCAAGGGGGTCTTCAGAGAGAAAAACCAAACCCCAAGGTGCTCTTCATTTGCTCTGTTTCCTGCAGACACCAGAATACTTTATTAGCATATACGGTAAACTTCTCTCTCTAATTTCAATGGACTGTTCTTGATTTGTTTATTCTTTCTGCCTTGTTTTTTTTCACTTTGTTACATGTTCTTCATTTTACAGTATTGCGCCACCTTACATGACATGTTGTTCTCAACTGTGTTCAAAAAATGTTATGAAGTGTCCCCCCCTTGTCTCCCAAGGAGCAAGGCTTTCTGAAAACACGTTCCATCCATGAGAATGACTGCCTGTCAGAATATCCACAAAATAATGGGCTTTGTTGACAAGGTTTTCTGAAACGTTGCCAAAAGCAACGCTTTTTTGTTCCTTAGACTGATTTGTATGTCACAGAATAATAGCTTACAGTTGGATTTCCAAACATCACAACCTTGCTTACAGGGTTCTAATCTTATTTGTACAGATTTTAAGGGTTCCTTGGGGTTGGTTTGTGTTTTGCATTAGTTGGTTTTTGCCTTGATGTAGTTAGTTGCTTAAATATTTAATTTGCTTTATGTAAAGATTTGTTACAGACCCCCATTAGTTTTTTTTAGGAGAAGTTGCCGTAGAGTTGATCCTTTCACTTTGTGAAGGACTCTACATCAGTTCTACAGAAACAATGCTGTTTACTTTGCACCTCTTTTGGTCTCTTCATGTCTATCTCCCAGGCTATACTTTTGCAAACACTTTTTTTAAAAAATTTTTTAAAACACCCTACTGCACTGTTGCATGTCACTGATGGGTTCTTTTAGGAGGGTGCAGAAGCTGTACTTGTGTTTTGCAAGCCAAAATTGGTTCTAGTTTTGCTTCATTAATGCTGATTTACTACATTTTTTTCCCCTTTCTTACCTCATCTTTCCTGGTCAGTTGCTTTCACTGTGAAATAAATTAATTCAGGTTATGTCAAGTAATTGATACCTGCTGGGATATTGAAATTGAAGGGGAACAAAGGCATAGAACTGATGTAGGCTGGAGTACTATATCATAAGAGCAGCAGTATGAGCCCAACATGAATAATGCTGTGTATGCTATATATCCCAGTAGTGTAGCCATTTTCATTGTAGGTATCCAGTGCTTTTTTTTTTGTGCTTTTATGTGTTTATTTACTGTGTACACATCAAAGCATGGACAGATACTTGTCATCAACCAATTTATTGAATTAAACTCGTTTTTACTTTAAAGTAAGGGGATATTACTTTCTGTCCAAAATTATACTAAATCTTGCTGTGACACTGTGCCTCTTCTGTAGACCTGGTAGGGTATGATTAGAAACTACTGCTAGCAGTTAATGAGGAATATGATGATGATATCTGGGAGACATTCCCAGTGTGTCAAGGTCACCAATTTCTCTTGGTTCTCTGGTATCATGAAAAGTACATCTATTAGATTTAGGGCTTCTTTCACCTGACTTTCTCCTTCATTGGTTTGTTTTTAAAAGTTTTAAATTTTGTATAATAAATTCTTGTCACTGCATGACTATTTAGTTTATTGTTGCATTGTAGGTTGAAAGGTGATTTAATCAGTCAGAATAGCACCTTATAAGTCCTAAGCTGTGTGATCGGATGTAGGTCTGAATTCATGTTAGCCTATGTGGAGTTTACATGCTTTCACAGTCCAAAGACATTTTTAAGGTGAATTGCTAATGACTGAATAATTGTGCCCACTTATAGAAATAATGCCATGAAACTTGGTGTTTGTGAACTGTATGTTTTTATATTTTTAAATTTTAATATAACTTGAAGCTGATAAAATGTTGAAATGTCTTAAATATTTTTTTCTGTAGCCATTTACAAGATTTTTACAGAACTTCCCCTGCAAATAAATTAATGGCCATCAGATTTAAGCTTTTATTGTCTGCATGATAAATTTGAAAGTAATCCATAGCTGGTAAGCGCTGGCCCTGTTTATGTGATGGGTCAATGCCTATAAATAGAAGGTTTGTGGAGATGATGTATTTTTATTTTATTTTTTTATGAGTTTCATTTTAATACACTGTAATGTAAAGGCATCAAAGGGTGCATGTTATCCCATGGCCTGTTTCTAAGCAAGGCTGCAGATACCATGGCCTTGCACTGGAGAAGACAATAATAGATGGATGAAAATGTTTTTTTATTATGAGTATTTTTATTGTTTTGTCTCGAGTTTTTATGTTGGCAAATTCTCTTGTCTCCTCAGCATTGTGCTCCCTCATACTACTGGGGAAGGGTTAAATAAATGGTCACAATGCCCCTATTTCCTCACATTAAGTAATCTTCCTGATGTTACTCTTACAAATCAACTTTTCCAGTGTTCTGTGCAATAATTGCATTAAGTCCAAATATATTAATGTAACCTTCATTTAGTGTGCTGTATTATAAAGTACCCATAACAACAGCATGAAAACACTTTATCCACATTACAGCAAATTTGAATGCAACTAGTCTTCTACCTGACCACCTGTCTTCATCTCCATTGCAACATTTCATTTAACTCTTAAGTTAAACACATGTATACTGACCCAATACAGTAGGACAGGGACAAGGCTGCATGTTCACGTGAGAGGTCTGCATTTGGTAGTGTGAATTTGGCTCAGTCAAGAACATATCTTATTAGCCTTGAATAGCACACCTCTTTTTAATGGGCCATCTCTACCCTTTAGCTTACAGTATGTTCAAATTAGCAGCTGGCATGCAAATGTTATTCATTAAAATGGCAAACTGGCATTATTTGGAGGGTTCCCATGAGTAAAATGCGTATTACTTATTAGCAGTATAAATACTAATATGACTAGCTTGTCTTTAGTGAAAAGGTTCAAAATGATTGGAGTGGCATTAAAAGGTTTTTAAAGGCTGCGCCCTTTTGAAACTATTCAATTCACTCTTGGTATGTATACCAGCATGCATTGAGCTTTTAACTTGTTTTGTCTAGGTCACTATGAACCAGTTTCATTGCTATAGAATATGAAATAATCAGTACATGTTAATAATTAATAGTGACAGCACATGCTGTTATTGTAGGAGTTGAGTTGCTTCTTGAATCTTTTGAATATATGAAATGCCAACCTGCAAGGCTCCCATAGTTGTAAAACATATGTAGAGGTTTTGTGTTTTTACAATGAAGAAAGTCTGTAGTGGGGACATTAAGAGTATCCAGATTGAAACTGGGTTATGCTTTCCAGTACATGAATGCAATAGTTGTCATAACCCTTATTACCTCCAAAAGGCAGAACTCCTTACTTACCTATATCTGTAACCAGCACAAGCAATAATTCAAAATTTTACTTTGTATATTTCTCAAAAATATATGTAAATACTGTATATATGCATATATATTTTATGGATTCTTCAAATTCTGTGTCAAACTGAATATAAAGTTGCAAAGTATCATGGACATGTATGCAAATATTAGGGCTGCAACAATTCTACTTAATTTATTAAGGCGTCTTCTCAGTATTCACAACAAAATAGAATAATTAAATTTTAAGATGGATTATTTTAAATAGAAATACCAGTTCAGCCCTGGAGAGCTTTTAATTAAAAGATCTTAAATTTGTTATTTCTCCAAATTGCAGAGTTGGTCACATGCTGTTTTAATATGTTAAAGAACTGTTGCTATCAAGATCTTTATGTTTGCTGTGTTCTGACTCCATTGGGTTTGTAAATGTGATACTCAGTTCAGTAACTTGGCTCATTTTGCTCTCTGGTCACTTGGAGAGTTAGAGGACTTCATAACAGCTGTGTAAAATCCTCCCCTGTGTGTGTCTGTCTATTCTTCATTACGGTGTTTATATCAAATGGAAAACCCCTGATGGTTCTACTGGTTTGTTTCATGCTGGGTGCATCATGTTGTCTAAAGTGGTTACACACACACACACAGAGGTGTTGGAGAGTAACAAATTAACCGTTGCATATTTTAGAGGAGCTAGAGGAAAATTGGGGCGACCAGACCTGTAGCTGCATTAAGACTGTGGACCCTGTCAGCTCACTGTCTGACGGTAAAGGAGGTGTAGGTCACTGACCCTTTACTGTCATGTGGCTGGTTTCTGCACTCCTTTATCAGTTAAGCACATGTGTCATTCATAGGTGCAATAAGGATCATTTGCTTAACAAACTACAGTATGTGATATAAAAGTGAAACTTGGTTAAAAAAAACAGTAAGACTCCATTTCTAAACAATTGTTATATTTGTGTTTTTTAACTGTACTCCATGGCTTATAACTGAATCTTGAATATAATCATTTAAGATAATATCACCCTCATTTTACAATATAATTTAAAAGTATGGTATAATATTTTTTCTTCATTTTATACTAATGACAGAAATGAAAGGTAAACTTGGAAAAAAAAATATACTGATCTAGTGAAAAAGACAATGAGAAGTATAGATTAAAGAGATTTGCAGTGGCTTCCTTTGATGCTTATCACTGTGAGAAGTTAGAGAAGTTAAAAGCCACCCTGTTGATAACTGGTTTTAGAAGTGCAGAGTGCATGCATCACCCTAGAACTGTCTACTATTGGGTGGTCTGAATTTAACGGTTTCTCTTTAGACCCCTTTTCTATGTTCCTTTTAATAAAGGAAATGACCCCAGTACTGAGAAACAAATTTAATGATTAAAAGTAGTTTCTATAAATAAATATCCTGCACCCCTAAAAGCCATCAAGGCCAAGCAATATATGAAAAATGGTGTCCATATATTTATGCAGTTTGAAACATTTTTAAATCCTGGGTGGCCAGCAGTTCAAATAAGCTGAAGATATTGACATAAAAATCAAACTCAATTTTTTTTTTTTTTTACACTTGTGGAATTCAGAAATTTATTAACAGGGCAAAGAGAGAGGTTAGTCCTCCCTTATGCCTGACCTTTTGCCCTGAGCCCTATGAACCCATTGTGAAGATTGGGGGTTGCCAAAAATGCCAGCACTGTTGCACTGAATATTTCTGTTGCACCCATTTGTCCATCCAAAATCAGTAGCGCCTTTTTTCATGAAAGAAGCTGTTAGATGTGCACATACTCCCACAGTAAGGGCAGAGTAGAATATAGTTAGTAAAATATCCTGCTGTATGTGTTTGCAATGCAGACAGAAACTGGGCCACTTGTTGGCAAGCCACATGTCCACTGCCTTATTTTCATTTGTATAAATTCCACCACATGGAAGCCATAAAGTGACAGCTCTCTGTGGGTAGAAATAATGTTGACGTTAATAAACAAGGGCACATTTTATAAATGTTTATTTTGTAATGTAGGAGAGACATTTTAAATATTGTAATGCCTCATTGCATGATCCCTCTGCACTTGTGATGCACTCAAGTTCTGTGGAGAAAGCAGTCATCAGCACATGCATAGAGTTCCACATTTTAGATACAGCACCAGCAGTTTCATAGCTTCACTGCTCAGAGTAGCTGAATAGAGTGAATTGTATAAAAATTAATCTACCGCAGCAAGAGCATTGTAAATAGCACTCGGGAGGGCAGCGTGGCTAGGCTGTAGTGTCTAAGCTCATTTGGTGTCATTAACATTGAAGGGACTCCCAGGAGCCTGATGTTCCTGCTGGATTCCTCATGTAATGTTACATGCATGATGTACATCTGTTCAGTTGCATACAGGTGATGTACACAACCACAACCTCATATTAGAGAGGAAGGAAAAACACATTAAAGGTCTTCTGGGAAGTGATCAAAGATCATGAAACTTCGAATCTGGCATTATTTATTTTTTTTCTTTTCAATGATTAATTGAGGCAGGAAAAATACTGGACCCCTCTAGAAATTCAGTGAAGTCTGTGGCATATACTAATTAAATAATTTCTGAACATAATTTCCTGAATTAATTTTGTTTAACTTATTTAATGTTAATTTTTTATTTCAGAAGCATCTCTCATGCTTTAGTTCCAGACCTACCAGTACACAAACTTAATATTTGGGTCAGAACTGAACTCAGCTAAACACAGTGAATTTCCCGTGGAGGTTAATAGAGCACCAAGTCCCAGTCTGTGCATGTCATTGGCAGATTGCACCTGTTTCTGGGGCCTTGTGGCAACAACATCTGGCCTGAAGGATCAAGGTTGTGCTTTTGCATTAGAAAACATTTGTGAATGTGACACACTGGTTCCTTGGGTTCCACACAGTGTGGACCTAAGGGAGCTGGACTTTGGGTTTCTGGGTGAGGATCAAAACCAAACTGACTCCTTCTGTAACCTAGTCCTCTATCCCACACTGACCATCATTAGTGTTAGTGTGCATCATAGTAAGCCAAGCCCCTGTTTTCTGGTGTCCTTTTTTTTTTCTCCCAATAATTGTAGCCTCCATCACCTTATATCCTGCTTCTTCAATGGTTTGGCTCTCCTCACAATGATGAATAGTGAGCCTCTGCATACACTGTCATTATTGCCATTAAAATTTCATTTCTGCTCTTAAGGCAACTGCTCATTTGTTTAGCAGTTGCTTTTTTAGGTTCTACATGTGGACATTCACTGAAGCAATGCAGAGATTTTTAATAATGAAAATGCTGGCTTGCCAGTGCAATTGGACACTTGTTGGTAGCTTGATATGAATGACAGAGAGTGGATTCAGAGGTATCAATCATGAGCAGGGACCAGTAACCAGAGGGACCCCTGGGTGTCAGGGCTCATAAGAAATCCAATAATTAGACATGAAGGATAAGTCACTGCCAAAGCTCCCATGGAAAACCAATTGATGATGGTATAGCAGGAAGGAAAATGAACCTGAAGTCACATAAATCTAGATACTATTGATTGAAACGACAACCATATAAGATGCAAAGACAAATTTAATTTACTGCTTATGCTTTTATGTCTCTCGATGGAAATACTGTAAAATACTCAAAGGAAGGGATATGAAGTATGACCTTTTTGTCTTTATTTTGCTTCAACAGCAGACACCTCAGTAACATTTAGTGTGAAAGGTAGACCAGAGTTTTAAACATACATTATGGTAACTATTTTATTTCTGTAACTGTTGCCCCAACTCAGTTGTTGTTTCTATTTTCATGTATTTATGGTGGATTAATTAATATTTCTTTAGAAGTTCTCTTAGACTCTGAAGTGTGTGAACACTTTCTGTTTGGAAGACGTAGCTTAAAGGGGTATCTCCATTTGTTCAGGAAGTTTAAAAAAAACCCTTTATTTCCTGACGTAGAACAGGTCCTTCCTATTTAAATAATTCAAATGCATTTCCAGTGGCTCCAAAAGGCTGTGTTTATGTAGCAGTAAAGAGGATCACATTGTGGTTATGACAGTTAGATGTTAATAATAATCCCTGGGATCCATCTGGACTATCAGCATTAATCGCATGATGGAGAAAAGGCAAAATTAAAAATGGCTGCTTTCCCTCTTTGTGTTCATTGTATATTACTGTTTACTGAAGTTTATTTTTTTGTATTAAATTGGTATTTTGAAACCCTTTTGAATTATGAAAAGAAGGCACAACAGGGGGTGTCGCAGCATGGCCACTCAGTAATTTCTTCACATCCAGCATGAAATGGTGATCATATCTGGTTAAATGAATCGGTGCTTTTTGCCTGAAGCTGCAGGAGAACTGGAGAGTATGGCAACTCTCATCTTCATTTGTTGGTCTAAACATTTCTTTTTCTTGCCTCTTAGGCACCTGAAACAGATCATTTGGAAGCATCCTAGCTGGGTCTAAAGCCCTGTAGAAAAAACCATAGACACCTTGGCAACCTGAAGTGAAGCAAAACATGTGGATGTTTGCTTTGCAGTGCAGCCACAAACAAGCTAAGCAAAAATTTGCTGGTGGTCAAAAATACATCAGTCTCTTCACATTACTGCTTCTCCCAGATAGAATGCTGTCAATTGGGATGCTGGGGTGACAACAGGATCCCTCTGTGGGCTTGGCCAAACCTGCAGAGATGATTCAGATGAGCATCCGGAGTCTTTCACACTTTCTGATCAACTGGAACCCATACCAGCAGCAGTGTGCAGCTGAGAGAAGGCGATATGAACATCCAGGCTTAGGATTAAGTTGCCTCTTTAGGAAATCTCCTTATTTATAAGAGCGTTGCCAGAGAAACTTGATAAAGAATATTTCTGAAATGTCTTCAAAGTTCCACAAACTGTTTATGCAGTCTTTACCAACTTCAGCAAATCAGCCTGTCTTTGGTATCAATTCTTTCAGACATTTAAGCCCAACATACTTTTGCTGTAGAAAGGTTTCTTTCCATAAAATTGGCAAAATGGATCTAACAAAGCTGAAACAGCACTAGTTTGTGAATGCATTTATTATTATAGTGTTTTCTATTCTTTTTGCAGCTGAGCTCCGTTTGCTTTTACTTATTTTTCTGTATTTGATGAACACCACTTTCTCCATCTCTTGCTGATAAAAGCATCTGTTCTTATTGAATTCAGTTATACCGCTCAGCCACACACATGCTTGTCTAGTGCCTCCAGTGGCAGAAAGAACAGACATGGACCAAAAAGCAAGGGATTGTCCACCTTTTCATTGCTAAAGAATTTGGACTGAATCCTGACTAAAACAGCTCTGCTTCAGCCAAAAAGCTGTTTGTTGTATATGTACAAATAACCTGTGTGGCTGGGTACAGCGTTTACTGCCCCCGTTGTACACTTGTTCCCCATGTGTGGCAGTCAGTATTGGTGCTGTTGCTATACCTAGCAAGGCCTGATAGTACACGCTGCTGTAAAAAAATAATAATAATGAACTTGTAAAAAAATAAACTTGCTGCCAAGAGGTGAGATGCATTCACCAACTGTGATGATGAAATCTGGTGCAGAGCTAAATGTGGTGGAAGGTAAAGGAGGTTTGTTGTACTTGTGCAATTCAAACAGATGCATGACAACATGCGATCCATGACATTTACTGGACAGATATGTGGGTCCACAGTAGGAGATAATACCTTCTCTGGTTCTAGTTTGACTTTCCGAGAGGTTTGGCACCTGAAGGCCACTGAGTGGGCAGTTGCCAGGTGAGTCTCCATAGCCAGGGCAGGAGTGCTTGAAGCAGCACAAAGGACCTGCAGTAGTCTTGGAAAATGCTAAACCCTGGGATAGAGAGTGAAAGCTTGATGTCTCTACAGGATAAAACACCATGTGGGTGGGGGTGGAGACTTAAGTCCAGGACTAGGCTGTGTTGTGCAGCTGACCTGGTTCTGACCTGAATTTTCTCACATTTTGCTCAGTGCTTGCAAGCCTTTGATGATGCCCTATGCTGCACAAAATATAGCTTTGCCAGACTTATGTGAGATGTATCAACATGATGTGACAGGGCAGTGAAGCTGGGCTTTTACACACACATCTTTATCAAGATAGGTGAGCTTAGAGCTCCATTTGGGATTGAAAGTGACTGGAGGATCCAACAGAGACATTAAACTCAACTGTAGGGAAGAAGCTTTATACTGGTTTACACAACTTCTTCCCTGGTGTCTCCTCTTCAGAAACACGGCATTGGTTGCAGATCAGATCACAACGCAGGCCCATTAGTTAAAAATTATCACTCTAGTCACTCTAATCCTTTTTTTCTTGCTTTCTTCTTTCTTTCCTTGAGTTGGGATGAAAAATGATGTTGACGGGACAGCAAATGGAAACAGAAAAGCAACCTATCGGATGACAAGCAGCCATTTGTCATTGTTGCTAGGGGCACCAAGTTGCTTTTCCTTAGTGGTATTTTAGAAACGATAAGATCGTCTATTTCTACAAGCTGGGGGTTGGCAAAACACTTCAGCTTTCACACAAATAATTACAAAAAGGAATGAGAAGCCACGGATTGTGGAGAAGTTCATTGCTGCTTTTGGAGTGCTTTGGTACTTGAGATAGCAGGCGGTTCATCACTACAAGGTTAATTTCATTACTCAGAGCCATGTTACACTCCAGAGGAGCTCCAGATTCAAAACATAACCCTCAGCCGCTACAGGAAGCATGGCCAGAATGCATAAACTAGTTTCTCACTGCTTGCTGCTGATGACACATCATCGACAGTGTAAAAGGCAAAGCAGGGATTTTTCTCAAAATATGAACCTGACAGCACGCTGGGGTCCAGGCTACTTACGTAAACATCACTGTTAACTGTCCAGGGCCAATGGCAGCTGCTATCCTGAATTTGCCAGTGCTGCTTTGCATTCTTCAGTGCTACAGAGCCGTTGTTCCCAGGATAAAAGACACAGCCTAAAATGGTTACATCAAAGTTAGATGCGTGTTTCTGATTTATTTCTGCTTTTGTTTGTTTCTGTCTTCCCTGGGGATAATCCAGAATTAATTAATTTTTATTCAAGGATCAAGTAACCACTTCAAAATCAAAATAACATCTAAAAATTGACTTTAAAAGGGTTTTGTATACTTTTTGGTACGGGCAAGCCTGAAGATAATTGTTGATTTATATCAAATCAAGTGTGAAGACAGGGGTAGAAACTGTGACAGACATCTAATGCATTGGGTTTCCTACCCAGTATGAATGAACTGACCAGCTATGCTCTCAGCACATAACCGCACCCATCATATCTGTCATTGGACAAGCAGGAGTAATGGTGATGAACCTCCGCTGGCCTAAATCACCAAGTGAAAGAAGTTTTAACACAAAGCATGTGGGCCTCCTGGAGGAATGAGTGAACATCCTTGACCTTAGTAGTGTGGAAACAGCAGTCTGAGCGCTGCTGCAAAAAGGAGTGGAGCAGCACTATGACAGCGGCCATCCAAAGGAGCATTCATTTGCACTCTGGAGATTCATACTTACCAGCATTTGCCTTGCACATTTTTCCAACACATACGCCTGTTTAGATGTTGATCAGCACACAGATACACGGTGTTTTCAACAAATCAGACATACAAGAGAAAGGAAGGCTAACAAACTCCCCTTATGCTTGAAAATACTGCACAATTACATCCACATCTTAAAGTTCTCTTTCTCACAGATGCACATTGTGTACATGCAACAAAGACAAGAAAACTTTGCACTCACATACGCATAAATGGCTTGACAGATGCACAGTCTCTGAGGAAATAAAGACAGAAGCCATAATAGAAGCACCAGCGCTTCGTCTATGGTTGCACTCTCACTACTGGGCATAGAGAGGTACAGGCGGCTGCTTTTGTGGGGCCAAACATAAAGCGCACCCCAATTAGGAACAGCAACTCAATGTGCAGTGCCACATTTTAAGGAGCGATTTTTTTTTTTTTTAAATGAATCAGGACGCAACAGAGTGGTGGGCAGAACATTAGTCAGCATTAGGTGTTCTGCTTGGCATACAAAATCCCTGTCTGTCAGAATACCATTAAGCAGGGTGTCATCAGCGATAATGCCGTCTGCACAGGCGTCACGGTGCTGCTTTGTCTTACAGTTTAACGCAGAAAGCTGGAATTCATAGTTAAGAGTGTTGACGCATTCAGCACAGCACAGGCGTTTTGGGGGAGCAGTCGGATTTGCTCTTAAAGAAACCAAGCAGGTAGTGGATGAATGGGGCGTGCATTGAAAAAAGATTTCAGACTGGGGACAGTGAAATGCAAAGCTGCTTGAGAAATTTAGAACATGAAAACTTAAATTGTAGGATGAGATTTAATGCTAGTAGCTACTTCATTAGGCCTGGACTTGTTTAAAGTAGAAAGCGGGACCTGGAAGCCCAGATGGCAGCCAGAGGGACCAGTGTGTGAGGGTTTGGACTGGGCTGATTCACCTAGGGTCATGAAGTAGTTCTGACAAAGCCAGACAAAGCTGCCAACTTACAAACTGAATTGGGACCAAAAGATGATTTGTTATTCGGTAAGTTTGTGACATGAGTTGGACTGAGTGATTCTGCTATGTTATCTGTATCTCTTTGCTTGTCAGTGGACTACGCTTTTATTCATTCTGAGTTGTACGTCACTTTTTGAGAAAAGCTTCTAAATGAATAAATGTTCTGTAAATCAAGGTTTGCAGTTCAAGGTTCACGTTGTTATTCTGCAATTGTACTGGCATATAAAAGATAAAATGTAGTTTCTCCTGGACCTTGGTACATAGTACTAACAAACAAAACATAGGCCAATACAAAGAAACTGAGGCAGAATAAAAATGAGAATATGAACACATAGGTAAATGGATAAAAAAGACAGCTATAGACAGAAAACAGGTAAATAGTTAAGAATATGATAAATATACCAAAAGATAAGAAAAGAAGATTAGTGCAGACAGAGTCAGAAGTACTGGTAGTGATTCAATTTGAAAGAATTAGCGGATAGCAAGATGACAGCTTTGTGGGCGTGGAGGCAGCAGCAGGGTTTTTTGGACAGGAAAAGAGCAGCACTGTCTCTCTCTGCAACAGGGGGCTCACACAACCCCAGGCTAGCAGGCAGCACCTTCCTCTAGTCGGCCAGGACACTTTGTGTATGTGCCTGCATAATCTGACACCCCAGGCAAGGATATTTATCACACAGCGTAAATAAAAAAAAAATACAAGAAACCCTGGCTTTAGGCAGTGCTCACTATTCGGTCGCTATCTGTTGGTGCATTGGGTGAAGCTTCAGCACATGATGTGAATTGATATGGTAGCGCTCTTTATGACAAATAAATTGTGAATGCATCTCAGAAAAGTTCATAATGTCAAAAAGTTTACTTGAAAGATTTTTTTTATTCCTTTTTTTAGTCAAGGACTATGTTCTATGGCATATTCCCAGAATAATTCCATCAAAGTGCAAGGAACAATCTTATATTAAAAAAGTAACTGAGATGTCCCCATAAGTATTGTATGAAAACACACTTGACCAAAAGTTCTGTTTTCAGGTGCAAATTCTGTACTGCCTCTCCACCCAGAGACTCTTTATGACTCTGCTCATCTAACCGAAGTATTTTTCTGCTTGCTCAAGGCTAAGATTGTTGTATCTCAGATTTTGTGCAAGCCTGTTTCTCTCTGCTAGTACAGAAAATGTCGAAGAGTGTTTTGGTACAGTGTGTGTATGCAGCTCTGTGTAAGCACATATTAAGCAGTGAAGGGCAGATTAATCAGACCTTGCTGATGTCTCGTTTTAAGAGATGTTATTTTGGCAGAAGGCCCTCAGGTTGCCAGGCAATAGTGGATCTCATCAGGCATCTGTGTGCTGTAAAGTTTTTATTGTATCATGGGCACACTGTTCTGAGATTCAGTGGGTTTATGCTCTATTTATACTAGCCCAGCTGCCTTCCTCCCTCGGTCTTCCTTTCTACAAGTTATGGGTTTAACCTCTGTTTTCCTTCCATCCAGATATCAAAACCAAGAAACCTCACTACGTTCCCACTGTATTTTTTATTTAAGCCTTTCAGGCCAAGTCTCTCGAGCTTAGCAGCCTTTCCTCCAACACCTCATATCCTCCTCTGCACTTTATACAGGCCTGGCTGACAGAGATCCATGAGTATACCCAGCAGGATGTGGTGCTGATGCTGCTGGGAAACAAGGTGAGGAAAGAAGGAGAATGCACAAGTTTGGGTGCAGAGATGGATGTCAGTCAACAGGGTAGGTGATTAGAGGGGTGGGATGTAGGTTTAAGATACCCAGGGGCACTTGTTTTTACAAAAAAAAAATTGCAGGGGAGGGGGGAATCACAGAATTTATGCAATCCGTGTCTTGATCTAGACAGCATCAACAATGCTAATTGCTGGAGGTCACCAAAGCTGTGGTTGTTTCTGGTCTCAATTTCAGGCTGATGCTTCACATGAGAGAGTGGTGAAACGAGAGGAGGGTGAAAGACTGGCCAAAGTGAGCTCCATGGTACACGCACACACATACACACACACTGCTGCTCTTTGGCATAGGCCCATCTTGTTGCATATTCTTGCTGCTTGCCTCAGTTTACGGTTGGCTAAAAGTATTGATTTCAATTGTCGCTTAAAAAAATGTGTGAGCTGCAACAGAAAAATTAAATAATGACATTTTATTGGATTTATTGTGCAGCCACAGTAAATGAGTCAGTTCTCCAAACCGGCCTTTTACCTGAATTTTTTTTACCTGTCTTATTTGACTGACCACTGCTGACCAAGGAACTGACATGGTCACTGCTAGCTTGGAGATGCATGATTGTGAAAACTGACATAATGTTCTAATAAAGATTACTATTACTGGACTTGTCAGTACTTTCCTATTTGGTTCTTCTATTTGGATACTGATATCTGTTACTCATTTTTATAGTGGAACCTTAGCCTAATCTGCAATAATTTGTTCTTGGTTTCACATACATGTGAATGAGATTGGACACAATATTTAGCAGTTTTCTGAATGTAAACAGCAGCTCACCCCTTACCCCACTGGCCATCAACACAACAGTGAGACAAAGTAGCAACACAACCCACATTTTAAGATTGAAGGACACAGTCAACCCCAAAATCACAAAAAGTCTGAAATACCTTTCTCCTTGTTGGAAAACAGAAAATCTTACATAAAAGAGGGGCACTTATACCCAAACACACAGAACCACAGAGGAAAGGATAGCAACACTGCAGTGCTGGGAACAGATGGACTGTTTTGGCCAGTTGGAGGCATTTTGAAGGAATGCTAGGTGACTCACTGTAACCCACACACTTTTATACCCACTGTAGGACTTTGGGGTGCCCTTCATGGAGACCAGTGCCAAGTCTGGCCTCAACGTGGAGCTGGCTTTCACAGCCGTGGCCAAGTGAGTGCATCTGAACCTCAGAAAACCGGGGAATTGAGATGAGAACATGGCAACCTTTGATGGAAGCTGCATTTGGGTTTGCAGAAGCATTTAAGTAAAAGCAATCACAAACTATGTGTCCAGACAGGACTGGAGTGCAGATTCAAGACTGCGGTACTGCATGGTGATCATTCCTGTCCCTCAGTACATTTCTTTACCAAGGGTGCACTAAGTTGTGCTGCAAGTTTGCTGGTGCCCTCCTTTTCTATTTAAGTATGAACCTGTAGTGTAAATCAATTCACGGTTAGGGTTTATCTTTTGCCAGATCTTGGGGCTTGATAGTTGTACACATTTCTGCTTTTTGAGTAATACATGTACGAGAGTGCTTTTTCAATCATCCTGCCTATTCTGAACACCAGCAGCATCTCCCACAATAGCGAGGCTTTCCACTGCTAAGCAGTGTGTAACAAGTGGCTTACTGTGCCCGCCTGGGTGTTTGACACAGCAGAGCACAGCATCTACCAGTGCTGGCCTGCAGAGGCCTTGCACTTCCTCCCAAACTTCTCTCATTTATACATTTCCTTTATATATTTACCTTTCTCTCTCTCTCTGTTATTCTCTGTGCATCGCAGGGAACTGAAGCACCGCTCAATGAAAGCTCCCAATGAGCCCAAGTTCAAGCTTCAGGACTACGTCAACAAGGAGATGAAGACCTCAGGGTGCTGCAGCTCCTAGGCCCATGTGTATTCTGAGAGAGCGCGTCTGACAGTGCTGTTCATATGTATTGTGTAACCTTTCCATGTGGAAACAAAATGTAGAACCTTTCCTTGACGACAGATTAGCCCACCTTCCCATGCAGCTGTGAATGTAAACCCTTGCCCCTGGCCTGTAAATACCCCACAGTCAAACACAGTTACCAGAATATTCCACGTCTTGGAAGCCAAATATCGCTATATCTTGCCCAACTGCCCTTTGCAGTGTTTAACCACAGAGAGCACTGCCACACACTAAAGTACTGACAGCACACAGACTGTCTACCTTTGACTTGTCAAGGAAAGTAGTAGAATTAGCTGCTTCTTGTGCCATTTTCCCCTTTGAGTTGGTTTTTGTGCAATATGCTGTATGCAGGATTGTATATAGTGTACATAGTCCATCTGTTGTCAGTAATATGAAGTGTGTGTTGCAGTGTTGCTCACCATCATTCCCTTTTCAATAGTGCTTTCTGGTCCTCTAGAGGGAACCGCCCAGTCACTGCAGCTCACACACTGAAGCGTGCACAGCTTTGGTTTGGCCTGCGCCCGACTGTCAGAGGGATAATTTGTTTTAGTTTTTGCTCTTTATTATGAGAAGTGAAATGCAAAAGTACTTCTGGAACAGGACTGTGACAATAGGGCTTTTTTGGTGAGAACCTCCAGGCAAAACTAAACGTTTGTGTTCACTTGCAGAAGCAGGGACTGGGTGCCCAAAGGCAGTGCTGTTGAGCTGTGATCCTTTTAGAGCTCCTTTCTCCACTGACAGCTTTTGGTCAAACTGCAACTTCAATCAGATGGTTTACTGCCCATTTGGAACTGAACCCTCCTTGGAAAAAGGCTCCCAATCCCGGTCCTGCGAGTCAATGCCTGCAGATTCATCAGCTCTCTTCAAAATCACCGCATCGAGGGGGAGGCTTTAGTTTGATTACGGACACAATCGGTCCAATTCTATAAATGCTCAGGTACGAAGAAATGCTGTGATTGCAGCAGCCTGTCTGAAGCCAGAGGCTAAAAAACGAGGCGCTCGTGCAGGTCACTGCAGGCCATAACCTGGGCAACTAGGACCTGCGCAAGGGTGCAAGATCATTTGTTTACTAAACAAATAGGGGAAACAAGACTGATAAAAGTATTATTTTGTATGCATAAGCTTATAATTTCTTTGGTTTCATACAGGGCTCGTCCATATCAGTTAGGAAAATCTTAGCAACGTAAATGTTAAAGATGTGCATCATTTTCAACCAACCTTGGTAGGAAAGTTGTGGATCATCCCATGTGGACTTTGGTCCTTTCATTTAAAATGTGTTGTATAACAAATGAAAAAAGGAGGGACTCTGCCATCGGCGATAGTTGCACAGCTCTCGTATCTTCTCAAAGTTGCTCATTCAGATGTACACTGCTGTTTTCCTTATTAAAATAGGTGGCTGTTGTATCGTGTTTGATGTTCACAGTATACGCAAATCCTTATTTAATTCATTTATTTGTATAGATGGCTCTTGGACTGAGGGTTTTAATGAACAGGGTTACTAAAAGGTGGTGTTTGACATTTTTACATTATGTACTGTATAGTAAGTATTCACAAATGTAATGAAATTGTCAGTGTTTTACTGGCATTACATACACATCAAGAAAGTAGTAAAATGTTGGAAAACTACTATTGATTCTTAATCGATTGTATCCTGAATTTTCTGTGTACTTGTAATAACACCACAATTTTAAAAACGGAACACTTTGTACAGGTAAATTGGTTCAACGGGGCTCTCATCACTCATGTTTGGTAGGCTTTCCATTTTTAGATCCATATCACTGGCTGGGCATGTAATATTCGTTTTAATAAAGTATATGTACAATATATATTTTTTTTTATTCCGAATGAGAATCTACCTCTCTTGCACGCGTTGCTGTTGCCCCCTAGTGGATCTATGAGGCAAGACCTTAGCAGCACTTCAGGCGGTCCAGGTGCTGAGATTCCACTCGGCGTCCCCAAATCTCACTTCAGAAGAATTTCTTTGCATCTTTTGCACTAATGAACGAATGTTAAATGCATTTGCCTTCTGCTTTACTTGCAGAAATGTACATTATTTACAGGTTGCTGCCACTTCAATAGGTGAACATAAGGAGCAAGGTAAGAACATGGATGGATTTACACTTCCAGATCACAGTTCAGGTAAACATCTCAAAACAAGCTGCCAGCACGCTCCCTTCTTCAGTAAAAGCAGGCTTAGTAAATATCGTAAAAGGGAACTCAATTCTGCTGCACTGTGACCAATGCAAAAGCCAATGGAGCCAAGCATATTTAAACAAATGACATCATAAATAGAGTATGCGCTCCTGTTGCTATTCACATAAAACTCGATACACTCAATTGCTGATTTGGCCCGGAAGCTGCTGCCAATCGTGCATCGCATCTTTCTCCTTTTTGTCACAATACAAACGTTCAAACGTTCATTCGCTTACTTAGTATACGTACTTGAATATCGGGGGGTGGGGGGTAAAGAGCTGGCGGGACACCCCATTTGGGAGGATGCAATGTCCGGGTGCGAATCGTGCTGCATGCGTGTTCCTCACATTGCAGTGACGGCGATCAGTTACTCTCGGCGGAGGAATAGCAGCACCGTCTGCGCTCCGGTCCCACGTCCGTCCCCTTCTGGTCCCGTCAGACGCCAGGCAGCAGACCTGCTCAGGGCTTGTGTTTGAAGTGGGCCTCTACTGCAGGGAACAACACACTTCCAGCAATCACACTTTGTTGCGGGTTAGCACAGCACCTCAGGAGCAGCTCCAACATGAGCCTATGGTGGAAGTGGCAGACCTCAATTCACACAGTCAGCACCACCCAGCTGTAGACGTGGAGAAATCACCAAGTGCCTTAACATCTTAACAAGTCTTAGAAGAAAAATAAGTCTGAAGTCTTTAGTCAGCTAAAATGTCTTCTGAGTGTTTTGGAAGGCTGCAGCGTATTTTGGTTTTTGCACCATCTCAGCTCGCAATTATCTGCTTAAACATCCGCAAAATTTGCACGCATGTGACATGATGTCATTTCAGTGATACAAGTACAAAAATTCTCCAACTTGCTGGACCAGGGTCAGATTGTTGGCCCAAGTGCGTGCGAGCATACCGCGTACCTGCATATTCTTGAGGTAGCATGGGTCGGTTGATGACCTTCTGCAACGCAGCAATCCAGTCCCGCTGCTCCTCTTCTGTCTCGCAGGCGAACAGGAACTTCCTGTCGGGCGTGACGATGATGATGCCGAACGGCCAGTGGCTGCCCTGGATGGACGGGGGCAGTCCTGCCAGCACTGTGTAGCTGTTCTCCTTGCTGCCAACAAACACCTCCCCTCGCGCATAGGCATCCTGCACAGGAGATAAGGTCTCAGCTGGACCCTCACACCACTAACCAGCCTATGAATGTGTGTTCATATTTATGGTCAACATTTTCCACATGATTCTTAATACAACATGAAGCATTTGTTTTTCCAAGCAAAATAGTTTTCCGTAAGACGAAACAGCTCTGACTGCTGAACAAAGTGACAGACACCACATCTCACTGCATCTCTGATAGCAAAAAAAAAAAAATGTTCGCAGCAAGGCAAAAATTAGCAACACAAAAGTGGTGAAGCTCAACCCAGAGGAAGTACATATGGGGCCTTTCGGTCACAGCAAGGAAGAGGCTCATTTGTGGGTTTATCCTGGGCCGCTTACCAGGGGGTCTTTGAAATACATCAGCCTCCTGTCATCCATGGTGAACCACCTCTTCTTGAAGCACTCTGTGTGCTGAGAGAGAGAGAGAGAGCGGGATCACCACACTGATTCCTCCCTGTGTCATCCTGCCCTGCACTCAGCTTCACAAACAGCAAAGCAGTTCTATTACAGTGTAAACCTCAACAGAAGCAATTATTACCGATATTAGAAGCAAATTCTCACATGTAGTCCTCATGCCAACATGCTGTTCCCCTGCCATAACAGCTGTCCAACTTTTGTCTCATCTTTTATCATATTTCAGAAAACAAAGGGCTGGAAAGCCTTCAAAGTATAATATAAAGTCATAATATAAAAATGCAAGCAGGAGAATTTTATGAAAATTCCATGACCAGGCCTCAGCTCCACTGACTTACAGACATTAAACAAGCAAACCTTTGGCCCCGTTTTCTCCATGTAACCTTCTTTCACGTAGTTCCTTGTCAGTTTTGGCACCAGCTGAATGCAAGAAAGTAGAAACAGAACACAAAATCAATATTTTTTCTGCTAAAATCTGGAAAATTTTACAGTTACTACATGAAGCATGTGGTTCCTGCAGCAGGAAGGAAGACCACCACTGCAAAAGCAACAGAGGGCAAACTGAAGATCAGTTAGAATCTCAGATGGGGGGTGAACCCATATGAACCATACAGTGGAGAGGGGGACTCACTTCGAGGTTGCTTGCACCAGGGAACGCCACTTGCAAATAATGGAAACGGGCAGCTCTGATAGCATTGAACCAGTCAACAATTTCCTGTCAGCAAGACAGAAACGGCAGCACAGGTCTCTCAGGCCATCATCATCATCATCATCATCATCAATACAGTTACAGGCAGTCATACAGTATCTACTGACTAACAGAACATCACCCAAGCTTACAATAAGTCTTGAGCTCAAGGTATGTACCACCTCCCTTGGACCAGAACCAAAAATATGCCAGTGACTTCTTTTGTGAAATTCCCTCCAGGGATTAATTAAGTCCTACCCTGGCCTATCTTATCTTGAAAATTTCTCTCTTTCAGTTCCTCCATAAACACCTGCAAGATCACCATAGTTTCGAGCTTCAGATCCAGATCATTGCTACCATGACAGTTAGTGGAATATCGCAATACCTCCAGAGAGACCCATGTTGTTAATGCTCCAAGCCAGTGGAAAGAAATCCAGATGTCTGAAGTACGTCAGTTAAGCCAGGTAAGGTAATCCTACAAAGGAGCAATTTAACGGATTTTGCTTTGAGCTCCTGCAGGGACGCTCATTCCGCGAAAAAATTACTAGAGAGATTTCTGTAAATGGATCTTATTGTCTAAGAAAAATAGGGAGTCTTTACAGAATGGAGGGGTGTTTAATAAATGTGGAAACCAGACTACTGTAGTTGGGTATCAAAAAGCCTATCGGCAGAGAGGCAACTTGAATCATTGAGATATTAAAGAGATATTAATTACCACACAGCTAAGTCATTAAGGTCACACGGCAGAGAGACGTTAGAGTATTAGGGCCATTAGGGACCTCACACGGGTCACCTCCCTCTCATCTCACCTTGCCATCTTCATGGTACACAAAGATATTCCTGGTGCTGTTGTCCTTGAGGTAGGTGATCTGCAAGCCGTTGGGGTTTCCGATCTTGACTGGCTGGAAGGTGGCATTCAGAGTCTGGATCTTCATGATCGCCTTGGGCTCCCGTGCCTGGAGGTGAGGACGGTTAAAGCTTCATGGGTACTCAAACCTCACCAGGAGACCTACCAGGCAGTTTGTCTCAGACAGCCTGTGGCATTTGCCTTGAGACATAAAATGGTGCTACCTACTGGACACAATCCAAACTATGACTCTGCTGCTGTCTTTTGAGCACTGTAGTAAATAAGTACAATTTAGAAGGTGCTTTGGATGCCACTGCCCTAAGTGAGAGAGGAGTCCGATCCAGGCTCTACAGTCTTCAGATCAAGTGCTTCCTGACCAGCTCTCAATGCCATTTCCAGAGGAAGGACGAGCACATTTAACAGCACGTCCAGCTGCGGGCAGCTGTGATCAGGGAACTTTCAGCCATGCCGAGATCCTCTGAACCAGCTAACTTGTCACCGGACACTTAGCCATTCATCATATAACTAAGATCTCACTGCACTGAACAGACTGGTTGGCCGAAAGGTTAAATGAATGAGTGGCGGAATTAACCCAAAATTTCAAAATCAACTTGGAAGCCCATGAGGACACAAGGAAATCAAAATAAAAGCCCAGAACAAAAACAAATAATTTATAACAATGTCAGGCAGACAGACCAAACAGTTCATCTTTGAGGCTCAGTATACAAATTCATACTGCATTAAGTTGTAGATGTGAGGGGGGCCCGGAAGCAAGGCCACAGATGAAAAGGACGAAAACGTCGAGAGACACAGATAGAAAGAGAGGGTGTGACTGTGGGTGAGAGGCCTCTTACATCATGCTTGTTGAAATATTTGAGGGCGCCCTCCCGCTCGGACAGGATAAACTTTCGACTGAGGAACTGCCCGTTGTCTCGCCCCCGTTTCCATAGAAACCCCTCTCTGTATCCTGTGAAGAAAGTAACGACAGAGTTGGGCTAGAAAAGGAGAAATAAAGCGAAATGAATGCAGAGAAGCACGGCAGACAGAAGGAGGGAATGTGCAACTTCCCCTCGACTGCCAGCCCTGCCTGCATTTGGGGGTTTTCGCACTCATTTCCGTGACATGGACCGGCAAACAGTGACCTAGCGGAATTGCACACTAATGAAATCCACCGGGCTTTTGCATAACAAGGAGGAATCTTGACTTTTTATACAAATGCATCGTTTCCCCCCTTTCTCTCCAGGGGCTCTCAGAGTTTTACTGTAAGATGCAGTGGTGGGTCACGCCAGCATAGGAAATTAACCAATTACAGAGCCTCACCCTCGGCGCTGAGATCTCCCTGTGCTGCAGGGGACCAGAGTGGCATCACCAGCAGGGTCAGGCTATGAATTATTCACCCTGGATTACTTCACCAATCAATAACTTCCTCCACATGCCCAATCGATGTCAAAATTAATCCATGGGCCCAAGAAACTCTATGACCAGCCCCGTACCAAGGCACAGCCTTCCTTGGGGGTAGGGCTGCTAGCCACCACACCAAAAGCTCAATTTTCACACAAACAAACCATATTTTAAAGACCCAGACAACCATCTTGAAGAGAGTACTTGAGCCCCGCATTAGCAGGTTCCGTTCCAACTCCAAGACGCACAAAAGGGCACATACGTAGCTCAGTCAGAGAGAAAACATCCACCCTAAAGCAAGACAGAGAAGAAACAGCAGAAGCTAAAAGACAAATGCAGAGAAACAACTGTTCAGTTTCCCCACACAGCAGGCCACCCTACACCTCTCCATCATGTTTAATCTCTGCGTCCCTGAGGATCAGCTGGCCCTAAAGAGTGACTCACTGTTATTCCTTGCAGACAACCGGCAGTCAATAAGGCCTGCAGGGAGGCCGTCGCCATCATATGCTAGATCATTCCCCGCATCTGCCACTCAGATGTACAACAGAAGGAATTAAGGAAGGCTTATTAATATACTGATCTCATCTCAGCCATTTTTCATCCGCTTTAAGTAAATAAATAAATGATCACAAAAAGCTTTACAGGAGGCTAATGGCTCCATCCTGGTCTGTCCATTCCACGGTTATGAAAGCCTTGCATAATCCTCAATGTGTGTGTCATACAGAGGATGAGCTCTGACTGTTGCAATCCTTCGGGGCTTCTGCCAACTCCAGCTGTCCCAACCATCTCTTTCCCTCCCTCACCCCCCCCTCCCTCTCTCTCTCTCTCTCTCTCCCCCTCTCTCTCTCTCTCTATTCCAGTTTTAGAGTAGAACTTCCTCCTATCTGGATGACATTTGTGCTCTGGGTTATGACACATGGCCCTTCCCCAACCTTCCTGTTAGTCAGCGGCCTTGAATCCTTCCAGTTGTGCGCACAGCAACCTTCCCTGATTCCACACCCCTGCAGCCGTGGAATAGTAACCCCCAGTCCAACTCCACTCTAAGACTGATCGCTTAATCACAAACAATGCACCCTCCTGGCCCACAGCACCTTCTCCATCATACTGTAGCCTCCAAGGGGTAAATCAAGTTACACAGATTCTGCAAAAGAAAAACTTTGACAGGGCAAGAAAATTAACAGCCCCCCCCCCATGTGACAGTAACATTTTATTAGATGGTACACTTGCTAATACAGTGATATTGCCCACCCGCTTCCAAAATCCCATATTTTTTTGAAGTAATGAAGTCATTACCCACCATAGCAAAGACCAAATACCTTTGGAACGTGTAAGCGATGCTGTCCTTATACATTATGCATACAGAATGTCCAAGCTGTAATTTTTTTTTTTTTTGGGGGGGTACCCTCCCAACACACTGTATTCTTCTGAGAATTTTAGGTTCTCCCTACATGATGCCTGTGGGGTTCTCAGCCAAAAATGAAAAGGGAGATGAACCGCGCCCTTGCAAGATATACAGGGGAACGGGGAGTCAGCCTGGAAATTTATTCTGACTGTCAGCTGCCAACGTGAAATAATATTCCTGGCAAAGCAGCTGTCAGCAGAATGTGGCAGAATGCGTCACTTTCCCTTACCCTTAATAGACACTGAGACCATTTCTCTGTAACCCATGACACATACTGCTCCTGTAGCCGACTGCAAGGAATTCAGTAAATAACTGTCATTTCTTAAGGTTGTATTCTGGTCACACAACGCCCCCACCTCCCACCTCCCTTCTGGCAACCCAAAACAAAAAGACATTCTGACATTCAAAATTGACATTCTGCTAAATGGGAAGCTCATCAGCACCAATGCCAACACTTCACATCCAGCTGAAGATCTCTGCCGATCACAATTGGAGGGTCAGGCACCGTCCCGTCCCCCCCAGCACAGTCAAAGAATAGAAGACAACCAGTGGCACACAGCATAAATTCACCAGCAGCATTAATTAAATTGGATGTGCACTGAACACAGCAAGTAGGCTCCTAATGCATGCGTCATCAGTACATTTTTTACTGGATGTCATCTCGTAGGTAGATTTAATTCCAGTTTGACAGTTTCTGTGGTTTCACTAAGACGGCGTATAATATATAAGCGTCTGTAATTTAGTAATATATCAAAGCTATATTTACTCCATCTTCCCACTGATTCACAATGCAAAGCACTGGACATAGGCAAACAATTTATGGACAACAGTTATAAGGCAATAACTCCTAAATGCTGCTAAACTGCCATAACCAGGTGATGTATCGATACAAGGTGGCACAAATCTGTCTCTGTCACTGGTCTGGCAGTCTAGTAACAGACATCTGTGAGGCTTTGTTATTAGGGGCAGTCAGCAGATGAGTGTGCAGGTTTGTCCCGGGCAACTCCAGCAAATAATGTCAGCAAATCCATCACACCTGGTGGCCAAGATGGTGATGCAAGGGTGCACAAACCAATTTAGTGCCTTTGTCAGGGATTATCTTTACATTGGGTGCACTGCTGTTGTTTTAGGGCCTCCCAGCTCCCCATTTATGAGCACAAATGGTGAATGTGTGCTTGACCCCAGCGTGAGAGAAACCTGATTGCCACAACTGCTGCATTTGGGGTCATGTTGCTTGCAGACAGCCAGCCAGCCCCATCACAGTTGGGTAAATGATACCCCAGGTTCCTTGTGGAGACCATGTTTATGCTAATGGAGTTTGTGCGAATATCCTCCTGCTGAACACTCCCGAAAGCCCACCCGCCTCATTCCTCTTTAGTGATACAGCAAAGGAAGATTTCTTCCAAGTGCAGATGAGTCAGACACAGTCTTTTTTTTCCCATGAGGACAGAAGGTCACCATATTGCTCATCATCTGAAGACCCATTACACTGCAGTGGAGTCCAGCTGTTAAGCCCTGTACATCATCTCTCACAATGGGGTTTTCCTGTAAAAATGTCATTATGCAATATATTGTCACTTGAGCTATTAAGAGTCATGGCCAAAGAAGGGTTTGGCCCAGACAAGCCTGGATGACTAGCTAGTGTGTCCGCCCACTTACCTGTGGAATAGGGTTCTTGCTGCTCTACGTGGATAAATTCATTCCTTTCATACCGGGCTCGGACCCATTGCTCTCGCAGGATGCTGCCAAGGACACGCACATTGCATTTCAACCAAAACATGTCAGTAAACATACATGCAATGAACATGCTCAGTTTTTAAACTTCATTTATGCAAAATATTTTTATTAATGACTTTATAGTACCATTTCATTAAGCGCTCCTTTTCTGAAGAACACACCTGAAGCCCTAATCATGGTGTTGCCATGTAATAAAAATGCAACACATAAACACAAGCAGTCCTCTGCCCCACATGTGTACACACACAAGTGGGCAAACTTCAGCACACACAACCTGGTTGTGGTGCTGTTTCAAGCGCCTGTCTGTCCCTTCCTCACTCACACAGGAAAGTAGACGCATCGTGACTGACATCAACATTGTCTTATGTACGCACATCTTTCAGCCACAGAGAAAATGTGTGAAATAGTCACCCTAATATCATATTTAACCACATATGGCTGAAATTGTTTGTCTTGAGCAAGGCTCCATTAAACAATATGAGGATGGGATGTTTATTTATACAGCTGTTTCTTTAATGAAGTTCTGTTCAGTGATGCAACAGCAATAGCCTCTGAGTTCCACTACAGCACTAGATACAGCTCCAGTCCCTATCCAAATCTGAGTCTAGTTTCACATTCACATTACAGTAACATCAAAATGATACGTATGAATCTGCCAAAATAGAATAAAACTATTCACCAGGACAGTCACTAAATTATCCTCTCGTTTCTTCACCTGGCCAGTGAGTGTCCTGTAGGAACCAGGGAACAGCAGACAGACAAGCACTGGGGCAGACCACTATGGCCATTAATGTTACATGGGCTGGCTTACAGAGTGAAGACATGCAGAAGAGAAGCTCTGTGTTTTATTCTGAGTTGTATGCTGCTTTGGAGAAAAGCGCCCACTAAAAGAATAAATGAAAATGTATCGGCGTGAACAAGAGGGAAGCGGTCACTCACTGGCAGTCTCTGTATGTGGGTCTGTAGTAGAATGGAGGCACGCACTGCTCATACTTGGCTTGGGCAGCGTAGTTCCCAGTCGAGGCCATGAACTGAAAGCAGGTAGAGAAAAAGAAGTGTCATCTTTCCTAGTGCCACATGTTCCCCTGCATTAACAACCAGAATACCTTTTGCCCGTGAACCTCCCTCCTCAAAATGTGTGATTGGCTTAGGGGAATTTAAGAATCATGCTTAAAAAACTATGCAGCACTCGACTGGCAAAGGGGGTCTTTTCAGTAAGGCACTGTGGGTAGCGCAGTAAATGGAGCAGAGAATACTATTCACGGACTACTGAGGGTGAACCACTGCGGTCAGCAATGCTGCTAGTGAAACTGTATGAGAGGGTCACCGTAAGTACTGAGTACTAAGAAATAGTGTCCTATTCACACTATGCACTGATGTAGAATTTTACTATTAGATATACCCCACAAACTGCTGGTCAGGATCAAAATACTGGGCCATGACCCTTGCCTTGGTCAAGCTTCTTATTAAGCAGGAGACAGGACTGCTCAGCAAAAGGATGAATCTCTCTCAACAGAAACCTCCATGTATGCTTGTTTACTGGAGCTCCTCTCTCATCCACCAACTGTCAAGAATGGCTGGGAAGTGCTGTCATTGCACCTCAGACAATCCCACCCCGCCCTCTCCTCCCTGGAGCTGTACCTCCAACAGCCCAGACACAAGCTTGCCCCAATCTCCTCATCTGCCAAGCTCATCAGATTCCCCCAGGGCTGCGGCTGCACTAAGGACTCCTCGTGCTACAGGCTGGCAGAGATAGACCCCCAGCCATCAATCACAACCAGACCAAGCTGTCCTGGAGAAATTACATCAGCAGCATCCCAAGATGTGAAGTTAACTCATAGATGCTCTTTTTCTAGTCCTGAATCCTGCAAAATCCTCCATCCCACTTCTCCTACCTTCCCCAAGTCAAGCAGTTATCCAGAAGTGCAAGAGAAGTCAAGTGCACCCTGATCATAGTAAGCCTGGATTAAGCTGTTAAAGACAGCCAGTTCTCAGCCCTGTGTGCCCAATTCTTTCTTTAAAATACAGCCCACCATTCCCAATACAAATTCCTGCCAAAAAAACCCATCTCATTGGAACCAAGACCACTGAGTGTCATGAAAGGACAATGGCAGAGGGGCTTGACATCTGGAAGTGCATGACTATGTTGCTTTCAAAATACAAAACTCCAGTTATGATTACACACCAATCTCTCTCAATCCCTGTCACAATCCCATCCCATGACCAAGCCCAGCCCCAAGCATGCTGCAGGCATCGTTACCTTCACCTCCGCATCATGCCAGCCATCCATCACCACAGACTTCACCTTGCTGATATGTGGGATGCTGCGGTGCAGGCCAGAGCAACTCTGACACATGAACACACCCAGGGTGAAGGAGGCCCAGTTGGGGTCTGCAAAGCAAACAGGTAACAATGAGCGAGAGCAGTAGTGTTTGCCAACGACTGGATAACATTTACTGTCAGTTAGTGAAAGTTTCCAGCCTGCATTATGTGTACACGCAAACCCCCATGAGCCTTCCAAACTTGCTTATAGTACACATTTAGATTTCATTAAATGAAGGAACCAGCAGTATAAACACTGACTGTGTACATAAAATTAGAGTTGTTCAGAAAAGTTAAGTCAAAATCATGGGACTCAAACTTCATAATCAACACAAGGAAGAGAAGCAGTGGCCCTTGAAAGAGAAGATCAGATTAAATGAGTATTAAACAGACAGACGTTTATATAATACTTACCTTACACCTTTACCTAAAGTGACTTACAGTGTTGGATAAGCCTCCCTAAACTCCTACAATCAATCACCCCATTTATACACACATGTACACACTATTGGCAATACAGAGCTGCTAACACGCAGTTGCTGAACAAAGGTCTGTGAAGCGCTGAAGGAAACCAATACAAGTGTGGAGAATACACATACTCCACAGGCTGAGCTAGTTTAAAACTATCTCCAATCTCACAATCCACCTATGCCGCCCACTGCACTCATTTCACAATAACAGTATGATACTTACAATATACAATTATGACAATGACATGGAAGATGACTGTACTCAGAAACAGTGACATACTCTTTTGTACATTAAGGCTATCACAGCCAGGTAAACTGGATTTACTCTGGTAAGTGCACAGCTTTTAAACAGGACAGAAAACAATAATATGTTTAGCTTAGAAAAGATCCTTGAGTGCATTGTAAAAATAAGGAAGCATCAAGTTTGGTAGCTGCAACCAAACCACAGTTTTTGCAAGATCTGCATGCCAAGAGAGAAGCCCAGGCCCCACTGTGGAAACAGGCTCTGAAGATGCATGTCCTTGTAATCATTTGAGTGAGAATGAGAAGAGATCAGATGGCACCAACATCCTGCGGGCTTGGGTCTCCCATCAGAGAATGAAAAGGTGAACACCAGTGGTAGTGAAACCCCATATACAGGAGCACAGGCAGGGCAGGTAAATAGAATTGGAACAGCGAGCTTGAGGTCCAATTCAGACCTTCAGCCTCCAAATGCTGCATAGCATTACAGCTCACCCTGAGCACAGGAATCTATAGCTCTCAGTTCTGTTCCATTTTATGCATTGTCTCTTTAAGGTTAATGTATTTTTAAATATGACAGCTAGTCTGGTTAGATAATAGCATGTGGTTTGTATCTAAATTTGCATGCACACAAATGTATCTGAATATAGGGGTTTGTTTGTGTGTGCATGAGGATGAATAACTACATGTACATTTTGTATGTACAGGAGTTAGGAATAGTGAGTAATTGTACAGTCACTTTGCATCCTTGAGCAGGTCTATAAGTGGAGGTGGGTGCCTGTAGACCAAAGGTTTGTGGGCTTTTCTGTGCCATGGACTCTGATGAAAGCTAAGAATCCCCCCAGAAAAATGACAATGAAAATATTCAGCAAAAACATTGCACTGGGTATATTGCACTGAGAACTATGTAACTGACAATAATTTCATTTTATGTAGTGAGTGTTATTCTCACAGATAGTCTATGCTTCACAAACTCAAACCTCAAGGGGTCTGTGGACCACAGGTTAAAATCCCCTAAACTACAGGAACAGTTTCTGGTAGACAAGCACACTAAAACACTCACATGACATTTCTTCAGCTGTCCTCATAACTTCTTAAATATGAGAATTAGGAACACTTTAGTGCTGAGGCATTTAACATTGCCTTGTCTGAAAAAGTAACAAAAAAAAAATCAAGCAACTGCAATGTAGAAATCTGATTTTAAAGATGTAAATTCTTAACCGCGGCAACTTATACAGCTTATATACATCGTTTTAACGTATAAAAACCAACGCCTGCACAGTGTTTGTAAAATGAGACACTGACAAATAGCCTGCAAATATCTTAGGGGACTGTCTTGCAGAAACTGAGTGAAGAAAAGGAAATTAAAGATGTTTAAACAGGATATTCTGTGTTAAGCTCTTATTCCTGCCCTCATCTGAAATGTCTACACATGTGTACATGAAACTTTATACCATCTGTTCCAACACTTAATTCATTACTGTGACTAGCAAAGATACTCTTCCCCCGACAGATCCATAAACAGCGCTCACTGCTCTGCTATGATATGTTTTTTGAGTTATATAACTGGGGAAAAGGTATAACTGTCTCTGGGGAGGAAAAAAGCAAATCATTCTCGTCTCATTTAAATTCATGTGCTGAAAGCACAGCGCTGCATCCTGTACAGCGGATCAAACTGCAGAAACTCAGCTGTCCATTGCATGAATCAAATCTTTCATTCCAAATGTATTTCAAACATTTTTCTCACTTGCAGATAATACTCAGAAGAGCACTAAATAGTTTGAGGAATTCCTTAAAATTATTTTGTTCAAAGATAATTCTGAAACCATCTGTAGGCAAAAAAAAAACACACACAAACACACACAGGTTGATTCAGGACCTTTTTTGTCTGATCTTCAAATAACTAGATGAAAATTCATGTTTAATTGTTGAAACTATGCAGAATGAGGCACTAAAATTCTATTTTCATATAAAAGCAAAGTATCAGTCAAAAAGTTCAAAGTGAGTTCAGGAAAGCATGAGAACCTCTTTGAACAATGATTTTTCTTTTTTAAATTACAGCCTGTTTTAAATGTAACTTCTTCCCGTTCAGCTCATTAAAATCATCACAATCATTTTTCAAGATAAATATCATAATATCATTATACAGATGTGTAGCTTCCGAAGATACAAACAGCTGGGGTTCAACGTGTATTGGGTATTGACACAGATGGGCCTAGACCGAGACTCACGCACACGCACAAAATGAAGCTTTTCCCTAGTTGTCTTCAGATCCTGGTTTCTCTGGTACAAGCTGCTTGTCTGAGATATGCTTGTTATGGTACAGTGGGCTAAACATCTTTCATATTAATCTCTCATATTAATACAAATTTTCCATATTCTCTACAAGTTAGTCCCCTGTACTATAGCAAAGGCAGTACTACATCCACAGTGAGAAATGATAACCATGATCATATTGACTGATTTATTTCCTTGTTTGGGCTCCCAGTGTGTGGTCCACATTTGCGTTCATGTAGGACCCCACATGAATCCTTGGCAGTTACAAAAATAGTACATTAATACCAGCTTGCCCCAGGAGTTTTCCACAACACTTTTCAAAAGGCTGAATAGTTTTCCAATAAAAAAAAAAAAAATTTCAAACCACTGGTTTACTTTATCTGGATTAGATTGACATATCCCAACCAGGATGTACCCTGGTTAGCCTGGCACCCTGCACTTCTGGGATAGGCTCCAAACCACTGTAACCAAGATTTAGAGAAGAACTTTTGGAGAACTAAAGCGGTTCAATTTATTCACTTGTCAAATTCATGGCACTATTTCCAGGGATCACTTGCCAGCCGGGCTCACTTTTTATATTTCGAATGGAACACTGTACACGGAGTTCCTTCTGCCCTTGTTTTCCCTCATTAAACTATCTTTATATAACTGTTTAGTCAACTATTTTAACTCAGTGTTGTAAAATTTTTCCATATTAATATATAAAGACATTTACTGAAGAAAGGAACTGAAAAGTCCTTTTCATTAAAAATTCCAAGACCAGTTGCCAGGAATAATAAATAATATCCTGCCAGGCTCTGGTAATTAAAAAAAAAAAAAAAATCAACTGAGAATATATTAATAAGTAAAATCCAGTGGGGCTATAATCTGAAGTAATTTTATTCAAGAATGGCAAAGATATGAAAGTGGAATGAACAATGTTATCCTGTTCAAAACTAATAGTGTACCTTGTTTTAAGCCACAGTTATGTTGTATTTGGAAACATCTAGAACACAAGAGCTTGAGATGTTCACTGCAGCAGACTAAGTACACACACACACTGACTCACATGCACAATTTCTGCTGTCAAGCAATTGTGATGCACGGCTCTAACTTCCTTCATCGGATCAGGAGCACAAACTACTTCCACAACTGAGACAAAACCAAACTCAAGCAGAGATAAACTGCACAACTTTTCATATACGCAAATGTACAAAATGCAAAGAAAACTGAGCTAAATAAGATGAAATGTGCAGCCATGGTGGACAGTTAGACTTTCATTCAAAACTACAGTTCTCAGATCAACTACACAACTATGAAGCTATGTAGTCCTTCATAATTCTTCCAGTGCACTATCAATCAGTCTTTGCTTGTCAAAATAATGTAACCTATGAACACATCCATATCACCTGCTTGCAGAGCTACGGAGTTTCTGAATCCATTCAGGGGGTCACAGACACAAGTATATTGCTTTATACAAAAATATGTAATGCACAGTATTCTGGTGTATCATAATCATCATTAGTAAACATCACTGGTTTAAATTTCACTCTCTGAACTTCACTGTGTTTTTGCCTACAGCTAAGTCTCCCTCATCTCATACTGTTCTATAACACTCAGAGGAAGCCTCTTACAGCAGACTTTTCCCAGTACTTATGTGTGTGTGTGTGTGTGTGTCTGTTCCTGTCACACTTGGACAGATGTACTCACGATCATCCAGAGCCACAGGAAATGGAAGCATGAGATGACCAGAGCTCCTATGGGGATTGAAGGATAACAAATTTGATCCCATAAGAAAGCCTCTGAGGTCCACATCTCTGAGAAGCTAATGGATTAGCTTGCCCATTATGTTACCGTGCCAATACCTCTGACAGCCATTATTTGTGAATTCAGTTTTATTCCATCACATTCTACAGAAATTAAGGATTATTTTGCTGCTAAACAGATTGACACAACAGAATTTTCTGCACATCCCAAAACATTTTGCACTACAAAAACTACAGTAACCATATTCTTAAAAAAAATCCATCACATTTCACAACATTCTAAATAAGTTATTTATTCAGGAAATTAAATATTTTGAAATGTGTATATTGAATGAATTAGTAATGTGTTGACTAAATCAACAGAATACAGAATAAAATAATTTTGACAATCTATAACCTACAAAAAATATTCATCTATCCATCAACATTAACCACTTTATGCTGGTCAGGGTTGCAACGCTGCTGAGCCTATCCTAGAATCAGTGAGCACCAGGCTATGAATCACCAGTCCATTGCAGCACGGCCAAACACACACATGCACACAATAAGGGCAACTTAAAGCTACTAACCTGAAACACATCTTTGGACTGTGGGAGGAAACCAACACATACAAGGGGGGAACATGCAAACTCCACACAGACTGAGCTTGATTCAAACACACATCCAAAAACCCCAGGCACCACTGCACAATCATGCTACCCTACAAAAAAAAAACGCATTATTTTAAAATCAGAAGAAAGCGACACATAATTTAACACCATAGATGGGCCCCTTCAACAGATTCGCTACATATTTGCACGCATCGAGCTCCTTTGTTTCCCTGAAAGAGATGCCGATTATGAACTATGCGGAGGCCCGCACCACAAGGCAAAAAAATTAATAAAACAAAAATCTGATCCATGTACAAGATGCCGAGAAGAGTCTCAGGAGGGAGTGAGAATCAATGGAAAACAGGAGATGCTCATGGTACTGGGATTCAGCGCATCGGTGTCCCCTGGGAACCAGAACTCGGCCATCCTCCATCAACGCAGCACGGGTGTCTACTGTTTGTGTGTGCCTGGCCACATCCACATTCTGTTCCGACGCACACGTACGAAGTTTATGGAAACAAAACTTCACCATATTTAGAACCGAGGGGACTGTCCATCAGTGCCAAAGACCACATTTCACCAGAGGACATGAAAGCAAGAATGTTCATGGTGAAAACCAGAAGTCTGAGAAAGGCTCTCAGCAAAACACGTCAATTCTGGCAGGAACCCCTCTTCTGAACACCACACCTGTACTCCAAACCTTCAGAAGCAGGCATGTTTACACACAGAGAACAGAAATGTAACCGTTATTGCTTATTTCGCCGCACTTTTGAGACAGTTGAACAGTGATGTCAGCTCAGCACCAAGTTTCCAGCTGATTCAGGCTTTGGTCTTCATAGCGGTTGCCTTAGTGCCACTGCCCATTTCAGCGAAGCATGAACACACGGTGTGAGGGGCAGTGTGGTGTGTGTGAGAACCTGAGATCAGGCTGGCAGCCGCAGTTTCAGCCATGCCCGTCCTCACATTTCCGGATTCGAGCCGACTGTGAAATTCACCCCGACTGCCCTCCGTATCTAACATAAAAATACACGCGTGTGTGTACAATGTGCCGCAGGAAATAAGAACGCGTTCACAGCCACCCGTAAGCACTGATAAAGCAGCCAGTAACCGCCAAAGATGATAAGTTCGACAACTCACGGCATCAAGGAACGAAGCGAAAGGTTCAAGGGCTGCGCGGCGCACAGCGAGCAGATGCACCGATACGGAGTAAGAAAGCTGCACAGACGAACGCTTCTCTTCCACCCGCAGCCTCGGCGGACGCGAGTCGGCGGGGATGGTCGTGGGGTCTGACACACCTGTACCACCGTACCTGCAGCTCCGCAGTCCACGCAGCTCCCGTTGCCGGGTCTGTCGAGCAGTTCCATCAGCAGCCGCCGGTTCTTCTCGTGCTCCGCGCTCATGGCGCCAAACAACCGAACGCCTCAGTGACAACCGAACGCCGCGGTTACGCCGATTGCCTCATTTGGAAACTACACACATTCATTGTCTCCTCGTCAAAAAAAAAAAAACGAAGATGCTCAAAGAAAGTAAAACTAAGTGACTATAAAGGAAGACCGCGCACAAAGCGCCGTTTTAACTCGCTCTCTCTAACCTTATTTATAGGCAGTGCTGCTTGAGGCGGTAGCGCGAGCTGAGGACTCCCACCCGACACTCACTCACTCTCTCTCTCTCTCTCTCTCTCTCTCGCTCTCTCTCTCGCTATATATATACATATGTGTATGTGTGTGTATATATATATATTTATATATATACTGTAGATATATCGTAAATATCAGTACATGACTGCTCATCCTCCTGGTGAGGACACCTCACTCTGTCGGTCCTCTGCCTTGGACTTGCGTGGCAGAAGTGAGACCCCCAGCGGTGACTCCGTCCCCTTCCTGGCCGAGGCGGCGACCCTGTTGTCCGCTTCCCATTGGAAAATGACAGCTGTCCCTGTTTTATTTATTTTTTAACGCAGAGGGATGCGACTTAACTGGAAACCTAAAGTTCAAAAGACGCTCTTGAACAGTTGCTCATTTCCCATCGTATGCGTCCAGTTGCTCCACATTGACATTTTTCTTGATGCTTAGTTGTAAGTAGTGCTTCCGGGCTATTTGTTTAGAGATGTAAAGCAGGGATCATGTGTACTGCAGTTTAATCGTTTTTCACTATTAACTATTCTGCTCCAGAATTATACGTGCAGTATAAATCGCTGATAAATGTTAATATATTTTGGTAGATGAGCCAGTCACATTTATATTCAGAATGTGGAAAATAGAATCACACGATAGAAATCTGTGCACCACTCTGTCATTCCCCGAGAAGGAAGCCAGCAAAATAATTTTTATATAAAAAGACCATGTGACATTAAAAATACAACTGAAGTTTATGTTCAAGTTCGATCCTTTATTTTGAAAGGCTGCAATAAAATCAGTACACAGTAAAATGTAAATTTTACGTATGTGAGACAGGGAGTTAACTACAAAGTTAAAATTCTTAACTACAGAGACCTGAAAATATACACACCAGGGACCATTCTTTGTAACAAAGCTCTGGTTTAAAATGATACGTCTTAAAGAAACATTTAGAACCAGACCAAAACATGAACCCAGGGAGGCCCAACTGTGGTGTCCGTCCCTTTAAGTCCCCTCATCCAACTGCAGAGGCTGCCACACCCCACAAGCTTTCCTCAAGGCTCCTGGAGATCCATCCCATCCTTGCAACTCCTGTATCTACCGTGAGGAATTGGAACTGGATCGGGAGCGGTGGCGTCGGCGGCCAGCAGAACGGGATCGTGAACGCCGGCGTACAGGGGACCGTCGACGTGGTGAACGAGACCTGGAGAGACAAGAGTGGAAATGCGGTGGTGGGTTGAACTGTAGGAGTGATACAAAGTGCAAAAGCTCACTCTTTGATGAGCAGTGAAAACAAAAGAAGCAGTCTTGTTAAAAATACTAAAAATTATGCTTAAATGGAAACATTTTTACAAAACATGATTGTGGAAGCATGACCAATATCATTTTCCAGCTGAGCAAGCCAAGAGAGAGACCGACCTCCTACGCATGCGAGGTGGACTGCGGCGCCACATAGGAGGTGGTGGGGGCATCCTTCGTGGGGGGGTGGGCCTACGAGGGCCAAGGCGTATGCGTGGTGCCAAGACCGCAGTGGCAGTGATTTCCTGCCCATCAATTTGACCTGGGGTGCACAAGAGGAGCAGACCCAACAAGCCGGCCACCAAAAGTCAGACTTAGAAATTTCCCAGTTATATAAGACATTAAGTATTATTGAAATTAGACAGTTATTATACACATTAAGTAATCTGAAATAAATATACGGTATATACTGTTCAAAAGTTTGGAATCACTAAGGAAATTTCTTTCTTCTTTGAAAGAATTGTTACTTTTTTATCAAGGTACCATTTATTTAATTAAAAAATATAACTAAGACATACCATAATGTTACAAAACGCTTTTAAAGCTTGAAATGACTGATTTTTAATTTAATATTCACTGGCTACAAAGTCCTACTATTTTTCCCACAAAAATAACAGAAATAGCCATCTCAAATTACACATTTTCACATAAGATGGACATATCAGGAACCAATTAAATGTCTGTATACATTGCTGCTTCCTGACTATTTGACAAAACCATACCAGACACTGGAACTCATAGGATGGAGCATGTCCAATTGCAGTTAGTAGACAAATGCACTTGCTGAAAGGGTTCTTGCCCCTAACCCTGACAGTAACCAAACAATGACCATACTCGTATATTCCCCAGCCTTTCTGCTTTAAATGTATTAAATATCTCAAATCATGTGTGCATGTGAGACAAATTCTAGACAACCCTCAGTCCCTCATCACAATTCCAGCTCTGGATATCCACCCACCTCCATCCATGTGCTTCAGGGCCTTCTCTGCCTCATCAGATGTCTCAAACTCCACATAGGCATAGCCTTTGGAGAGATGCGGGTGAAGCCTGTCCACTGGCATGTCTACCATCTTGACTTTTCCATAGATGCTGAAGATCTCCTGGATGTGATCCTAGTAAAAGTGTACCAAACATCATTAAGACAGCCATGCAAAGCGGACGCCTGGAGTTTTCTGAGTCTGCATAGCATACACCTCATACCTTGGTAACATTCTTTGTCAGTCGGCCCAGATGGAGCTTGGTGGGCTTTGGACTTGGAGTCCTGCGCTTACGCTCCTTGTCGTCTGTTCTCCTTGTTGTTTTGGATCTACCAATCATAGATTCCCTGAGCAGTGAATTTCCACATACTTTGATTGATTTAAAAAAAATAAAATACATTAAGTTAGCAACCCTGTTAAACCGTTATGGGTCATAATCACTATTCGTAATCATTACAGACACAGGACATACAGAAAATGTACGTACTGCGAACGTGACCTACGGCGGTTGTCATGACGACGACGGTGGTTTGGGCTCGGTGACCCTGAAGAACTGGAGGAGCTGGATGAGCGGGATGAACTTGAAGACCCTGAGTGGCTGGAGGCAGAAGAGGAGCTGGAACCGCTGGAGGAGCCAGAGCTGGAGCCAGAGCTGGTGCTGGATGTGGAGCTGGAGCGGGACCTGAGGTGCAGCCAGCAGACCACAAACACTGTTACACATCAAACCTTGGAGAACATGAAGGTGGTGAGACTGAAGAAAGGGGTAACCTGCTCTGGTACAAAGAGTTCCTTTTTCCATTAAATAAAACACAAAAACTAAATTTTCTGAAATCATTCTTAAAGAGTAGGAGATAAACCTGAATTCTTGCAAAAGTAATGGTCCAACATGGCCAAGAACAGAAGACATGGTGATTCAAAAATACCAGACCTGCTGCTGCTGGCACTGGAAGCACTCCGGCGCTTCCGGGCTTTTTCTCTGCCTCTCTCCTTGTCTGCCCCCTCTTTGGAAGCTGCCTTCTCCTTCACTCGATCCTTCACCTTTTCCTCTGTACGATCCTTCCGCTTTGTAGGTGAAGGAGCCCTGTTGGGTTTTATGTTTGTGTTTGTGTGTGTGTGCGAGAGAGAGCGAGAGATGGAAAGGATAAAGAGAATGAACAATATTCATTTCAGCTTTTCAATACATTTAATTTAGGTTTATTTCTGATGGAAAAGTTTATTATCCGAAACAATAAACTAAAGTAATAATCTAAAGTGGATTATGCTATACGATCTTAATGCCTGCAAACAATGAAAGAGGACGTTCGCTGCTGCTTAAGTACACTATACACAGTAAGCAACTGAGAAAACACATCCTATATAAGCAATTTACACAATTTCAGGTCTTGTAGAGCTTCATCGCAAACTTGTAATGCCAATGAAAACACAGGACAATAAAAGCCGCCCTCGTGATGGAACCACTCCAACGTTGAATAAAGAGCAAGTTTCTAACACAATTGGAAGACAAAGAGTTGTGTTGAAGAGAAGTACTGTTCAACAACAGTGGTGAGTGGGTGGGTGGGTGTGCAGATATTAAACAGAAGTGAGGTGTCTACGGCTACCGCTTCATGCAGCGCTTCAGTTCGGTGTGCAGCACGGGCGCCATAACGCCGTTTCATTCATTAAAACAAGTCACAAATCCCCCGATAACGCGGCACCTTCAGTCTGCCGATGGACCTCCGTAAGCGACCGTCTAACTATACTGTAACACCGAACATCGTAGCCACAGGAAAACATCAAATACTTCCCTACTTACATTTTTATTATTTTGTTGCGGGAAGCTCTGCGGTCTCCGACCGATGCCTGCCGCTCGGCCGCACGTTGATGACGTAGAAGTGACGCGCAGAGCGGAGCGTCGGCTGCCCCAGCGGAATGGCCCTCCTGCGTACGAACGGACTCCTGTAGCTAAACTGACTGGGACGCGGCCGCAGAAACGCTCGCATCGCGCTCACACACGTACGGCTGCAGTGCGTTTTAGTGCCAAAAGCACGACATCGGTGCATTCAGGTAAGCAGAGCTCCCTGTACGCAGCTATGCAAGTATTTAAAGAGTTTCACCGGACAGCCTTGAACAACTGTGTGTACTCAGTGTTTAGTATTTAAACAGTTAGTCCATCTGAATGGCGGTGGGTTCAAAATACGACGTCTGGCTGCCGATCGGTGCAATGGCTTCCCTTGTTTGTGTCTATCCGATCAGCTAGACGTGTCTAGTATTCAACAGATGGGGTGCAGTATTTCGTTTAAGTGTGACAAGTGACAGGCCACGCAATGAGCGGAGCAGCTCTCACTGTTCCGTCAGAGCTCACGTGTTACTGACTGGCAGTTGGCTGTTACCCTGGCACCGCCACCGATGCTCCGTGCTCCTTACGTGCCCATTCTTTTCCGTGTCTAGCTCGACCACGCCACCTGCTGCTCACCTGCCCAGGTGAGGAGGAGGACATGGGACGGCTGGATGACGCTGCCAAGCGCAAGGTGGTGGAGTTGCGGCAAGCGGGGCTCAGTTTCCGCAAGATCAAGGCCGTACTGGAGCTGGAGAACATCAAGGTGTCCGCCCAGGCCATCTACCTGTTTCTGAAGGAGTTCCAAGGGAAGACCAAGCCGGAGGAAACGGGGCCTGCCGGGGTGGCAGTGCAACTAAGTGCAGAAGCAGGGAATGCCGGTGCTGGGAGGCAGACCGGAAGGACCGACCAACAGCTGTGGACTATGGTGCGGGAGGTGCCACGTGGTACCAACTATTCTGCTTCTGTGAATTCTGTGCCTGGAGGGACAGGCGCCCACCCATCAGGGCCATCTGGTTCTACTGGCAGCAGCGGAACAGAGGCTCAGGGCAGGGTAGAAGATGAGGAGGAAATCCGAATTGTTAGTGTCACCTCGCTTGCCCACAGTATCCACCATGACGGGGGCCCCCATACAGCTGTGGCAGGACTAGCCATGGGTTCGTCAACAGGTGGAGTTGGAGCGCGAAGAAAAGTATCCCTGTCACCTGTGTCCAACTCCATCCTGGTGGCTCGGAGGAGACTATTGGATAAGGCCCTGCTTCATAAAACTCGGGTAGCTGGCATATTTTCTATTGGTCATCTTCCACTTGTCAAACGTGCAAATGTGTTGTGCAGAACTTTGTCTCTGCAAGACTAACAAAATGTTTTTTTATTGACAGATAAGAGAGACAGTTCCTGTGTCTGGCCAGCAGGTGACTTCATTGTGTAGGAGAGACCCATCTAGTCTTCCAAGTTGTGAAGCCAGGAAAATGTCTATATTAACTCAAGGTCCATCTTTTGGTCTAAACCCACCTCGGCCAGCTCTTATGGTGAGTCCGAGGGTCAGGAAGTTTATTTGCTCAAAATAAGAGAGACACATTCCACTGCCTGAGTTGTAGGTACAAAGGATATAGTCCAATTCACAGTTTGAGCAGATTTATAACATATTTACATCGCCTTCTTTTTAGCCTCATTTCAAATGCGCCAAGAAACCCGAGGGTTCGCTTTGTTCAAAAGTTACAGTTCAACATGTAAGCATAGCTTCTTAGCTGTTTTGTTTTGCTTTGTCTCTAGATATGCACAGCTGCTTCTGAAATAGCAGGAATAACTTCACAGAGCTAATGAAAAAACAGATGTTCCAAGTTCAGAATGTTTACATTTAGAATGTTGCTGCTTAAGAAACATCAAAAATATGTACATCAGAAATATAGTTTTTTGTCTTCCATTGTTTGTATTTGCTCAGTATCTTGCATGAATTTACAGTATTTCATGGAAAAAATACTGATGCAATTTCCTGATTTTATTTCATTTTTAGATGCAGGTAAAATAGTTTTCCCCACTGAATGTGTTTTGTTGCGGTTTTTTGAATCCCAGCAGAGGAATCGCCCTGGGGCCCCTGCTGTGAGCCCTGCCCGACGGATGTTCCAGCAGCGGGCAGGGCTGTCGATCCGCTCCCTGCACCCACCTCTCCAGAGGGACCCAGTTTCTTGTGCTGCAGTTCGAGGGGCCAACCCTGTGCCATCTCCCCCTGCTGCACAGGGTACTAGCATGAGTGGCATCAGAGCACAGCAGCCCCCCAACCTACCCCCAAGTACCACTCCACAGAAATCCACCTCAGAACTAACAGTCCGGTGTGGCCTGCAGGACCATGTCCAGATGTTGGGAGCGGAACTCCGAACCCTGGGTGTTGCTGTGCGGCTGCTGGCAGAACAACAAGGGCGCCTGGAACGTGAGCAGGCCACACAAACCCAAGTACAGAGGCAGATACTAAGCACCCTACAGGGCATTGCCTCCAGGCTGGATCCTGCAACTCAGCACCACACCAGAACCTCGCCACCCCCTGGGCCCTCGTCCTACAGCCATGGCTCCTGTGCCTCCACATCATCCAATTACGCCCAGGGCAGCCCAGCCCAGCCTAAACCTTGTGCAGTAGACAGCTCTGGTTTGGATGCTCTAGAGACCTTCAAACTAACAGGTTTGGGCCATCAGTCAGTGAATGGCTTCCCAGCATGCAGCAGTGAGGGGCCCTCTCCAAGTAATACAGTCACATTCTCACAGTCACAGACAAACCCTGCAGCATACACACAGTCACAAATGGCAGCATACAGCCAGTCATACACGGTTTCATGTGCAGAGGCACACCACCCAGAGCCTGAAGACCCCCTGCATAACTGCATCTCCTCTTCTCAATCCACCACTAATCATGGCTCACCTCTCTCTCTGGTACCAGAGAACCTGCAGTTTAACATCATTAAAGTAGAGACACTCTGAAACAACAGCTGGGCTTCCAGTTGTGTATAGTATCATACATGACTGAAGCCATTCAAGTACAACAAACATAAAAAAGATCTTGCTATCAAGGGACTGTTTTAATACAATGTTAATAAGTAAAAACAATATTTATCTTAATGCAAATGTCAAGTGGGTCTATACTAGCAGAGCTGAAAAAAACTTGTCTAGACTGTTTCTCCATATGCCTATAGTTTATGCCAGTATGTTTTGAAACAAAGACCTTTGTAGACTTTTGTGGTCACTTAATGCATTTTATACTGTAATGTGTACAACTATTTAATTTGGTAAAACCTGGATATTAATGCAATAAAAGTGAGCCTTTTTATGGTACAGCAAAAATGTTCTCTTGCGGTGCCCTTGTATATCAGCAGTGTGCATTCTGCCCTTGTGTTACAGATATTTAAGTTACAAATGTCCAAAAGTATGGAAAAAATAGCTTATATATTTATTTTGAAATTTACTTCCTACAATGATCTGTTCCTTTTTTTATTAGCAACAAACCATGATTATAGAGATAATAATGCAAAGTGGTCAGATGCTGAAAAATGCTATGACACATAACTTATGTGAAGTGAATTGACAGCTGATGCTAGAGGTTGTGGTGATAAGGTATATTTTATCTTTGGTAATTTTAAAGTAGATTTTAAAGCAGATTTAGTGTTTCAAGTTAATCAATAATAAAAGTCCACAGTATACCTTCAGTCATGCACTATGTTTCCAGGATAGACTCAGGTACACAGCAACCCTGCATAGGACAAACTGATGTAAATCCAATAAATAGTTATGTGTTCCAGCAAACATTTAATAAACTAACTTTATCTAAAGTTTATACAGAACCTAACCTGAAAAATGAATCAATGCACATTCATTAAGCTTTTATTTACTCTGATGTAGTTGCTGGGTTTATGAGCAAATCAAAGTACAAACAGACCTTTGGTCCCAATTGAGCTCACATCTAGCATTGGTCAAAATAGGAATGTGCTTCTGCTGGAATTATAATGCGTTACAACATCAAAGGCTGACGCAACACCAACGTTTTTTTTTTATTTTTTTATCATACCTGCAAAGGGCAACAAATGAAATAAATGTACAGGAACAATCACAGTAAAGGTTACTGTGCAAAAACTTTCACTATCAGTTTCTAGGGTATTCCTATCAATGTCTCTAATTTGCTTATGAAACTTTCAAAATTTAAGGAACACTTTTTTCAGCCCACAGAAACAGTAGTAGTGCTATAGTAATAGAACCATAGTAATTCAATACCATATACCTGTATGTAGTGAATTTAGTAGTTTACTGTATTTTTTTAAGTATTAATTTATATTTAGCTTGTGTGTTCCTAGATACGCTGCACTATACTTGCCATACAGCAGAGCCATGTGACACACATTTACACACGACATGCTATTTTGTCATCATTGCTCCTGAAACATCTCTTTGGACTGTGGGAGGAAACTGGAAGACCCCCAGAAAACCAATATAGATGTGGAGATCCTAAAAAGTCCACACAGACTGAATCTTATTTAAACTCATAGCCAAACCCTTGGGCTAGGAGTGGTGAGGCACTGGTACTACCCACTGCACCAATCTATACAGTAATATGGGTAATTTGCACATTTTACCACTGCAGTGTAACACTGGTGTCGAGTATATCAAAATCCTCCATTTCGGCGCAGGATCACTGAGCTAATGGAGGGAAGAACCGAAAGAAACCTACCAAGTGAACAAATATTTGCTTTCCCCTTCTAGTTCTTATTTTCTTCTACCCTTGCATACGTTTTACAAGTTCACTCACCACTCAATATAAGTGACCTAAGCTACTTCAGTTCAGTAATATTCCATATGTATTTAAATAAAAAGGTTTATTTATAACCAGTATAATTTTAACACTTCTCTTCAGTTATTTAACTTTGAGGTCACTGTAAATATTTACATAAAAACATTAACTTGTACACTTACAGTCATGGCCGAAATTGTTGGCACCCCAGAAATTTTTCCAGAAAATCAAGTATTTCTCACAGAAAAGTATTGCAGTAACACATGTTTTGCTATACACATGTTTATTCCCTTTGTGTGTATTGGAACAAAACAAAAAAGGGAGGAAAAAAAGCAAATTGGACATAATGTCACACAAAACTCCAAAAATGGGATGGACAAAATTGTTGGCACCCTTAACTTAATATTTGGTTGCACACCCTTTGGAAAAAATAACTGAAATCAGTTGCTTCCTATAACCATCAATAAGCTTCTTACACCTCTCACCCGGAATGTTGGACCACTCTTCCTTTGCAAACTGCTCCGGGTCTCTCTTATTGGAAGGGCACCTTTTCCCAACAGCAATTTTAAGATCTCTCCACAGGTGTTCTATCTGGACTTATTGCTGGCCACTTCAGAACTCTCCAGCGCTTTGTTGCCATCCATTTCTGGGTGCTTTTTGACGTATGTTTGGGGTCATTGTCCTGCTGGAAGACGTAAGATCTCGGACGCAAACCCAGCTTTCTGACACCGGGCTCTACATTGCGACCCAAAATCCTTTGGTAATCCTCAGATTTCATGATGCCTTGCACACATTCAAGGCACCCAGTGCCAGAGGCAGCCAAACAACCCCAAAATATCATTGAACCTCCACCATATTTTACTGCAGGTACTGTGTTCTTTTCTTTCCGTTTTCGGTAAACAGTAGAATGATGTGCTTTACCAAAAAGCTGTATCTTGGTCTCATCTGTCCACAAGATGTTTTCCCAGAAGGATTTTGGCTTACTCAAGTACATTTTGGCAAACTGTAGTCTTGCGTTTTTATGTCTCTGTGTCAGCAGTGGGGTCCTCCTGGGTCTCCTGCCATAGCGTTTCATTTCATTTAAATGTCGACGGATAGTTCGTGCTGACACTGATGCTCCCTGAGCCTGCAGGACAGCTTGAATCTCTTTGGAATTTGTTTGGGGCTGCTTATCCACCATCCGGACTATTCTGCGTTGCAACCTTTCATCAATTTTTCTCTTCCATCCACGCCCAGGGAGATTAGCTACAGTGCCATGGGTTGCAAACTTCTTGATAATGTTGCGCACTGTGGACAAAGGCAAATGTAGATCTCTGGAGATGGACTTGTAACCTTAAGATTGTTGATATTTTTCCACAAGTTTGGTTCTCATCTTCTCTTTCTGTTGTCCATGCTTAGTGTGGCACACACAGACACACAATGCAAAGACTAAGTGAACTTCTCTCCTTTTTATCTGCTTTCAGGTGTGATTTTTATATTGCCCACACCTGTTACTTGCCCCAGGTGAGTTTAAAGGAGCATCGCATGCTTGAAACAATCTTATTTATCCACAATTTTGAAAGGGTGCCAACAATTTTATCCAGCCCATTTTTGGAGTTTTGTGTGACATTATGTCCAATTTGCTTTTTTTCCTCCCTTTTTTGTTTTGTTCCAATACACACAAAGGGAATAAACATGTGTATAGCAAAACATGTTACTGCAATACTTTTCTGTGAGAAATACTTGATTTTCTGGAAAAATTTCCAAAAATTTCCATTTCAGAAATAACTGACCTGTTTCACACTTACTCATTTCAATTCTAAAAACACACAAACATTTTCTTAACGTATTAAACAATTAAATTCTTTCTGCCCTGAGTTCATATACATGCAGTGAAGCATTTATGTAAACCAAGAACAATAAAGTGAGACAATACTAAAATGGCAGGAGTCAAAATTATTCCTCTGTATTTTGATGAACAAGGACTTCGCTTGAGAAATTAGATGTTTTGTCTAAACTGCTAAACCTGAACAATTTCTAGGTAATATTAGCTCATTAATCTAAGATACTTGCAGCGATTTACCCATATATTTAGTTGGGCAGTTTTTAAATGGAGAAATTCAAGGGGGAGTACCTTGTTCAAGGACTGCAAGCCAATGGCTCTAACCACAAAGCTACCTGCTGCTCCTTAGCACTCATTGTTGTTAAAGAACATTTGATACTAAATGAAGTGAAATAGGATATGCACATACCAAAAAGAGAATAACCAAGCTGCTTCGAATACAGAACAGCCCTGTATTTCAATAGCATTTGGATTATTTTAACAATAGTTAATCTGAATTCTACTTTCAAAATGGAGAGGTTTGTGTTACTTCGAAGGCAACAAAAAACACAAGAAATTGTAAAACACCAACACAAAGCATCAGTTTCATGGATGTCAAGAGAACTTGAAAGCAAAAAGTTTCATAAGGCACTCTTTTACATGTATCAGCTTTAATTTTGTTTAAATTATTAATGCATAAATATGAAATAGAATATTTGTGGGAGAGTACCTCTATGACATCAGGATCTGAGCTCTGATGGAGGGCATGAAGACACAGTCTCCATAGTTCAGCCTTTTTTATAATGGGCAAGGGATGGGTAACTGGCAACAAGGGCACAGGAAAGTGTTGCTCTTTTAGCCTCCACCCTGAGACCAGTTAATCACCCCAGTGCACTTTTCTACACACTTTCTACACACTGGAAAGGTGCAAACCCCCATAACAGCACACACTGTTTGTCACTGACACTAATGTACGCGTAATACCGTGTTCCTATGCTAGGGGCACCATAATGTAGTGTGCGACACTACAGTGTCATTTGACTCTCTTTCCTGGAGGTAAACTCCACAGAGGCAGGTTTTTCTCATATATTTAAAACAGTTACAACGGAACAACTGCTAGTAAGTTTCCTTTGCTGAAACTATGGCAGTGATAGAAGAAATGTTCCAGGCTCTTAGTAGCACAACACTGCTTGGTGCAGTCATACTGTTGGGGGTCCTCTACCTTCTCTCCACACCCTACAAACAAGGAAAGGAGCCCCCAGGACCCAAACCTTGGCCACTTATCGGAAACTTGCTGCAGCTGGACCTCAAGAGAACCTATGTCAGCCTTTTCCAGGTGAGATTTTAAAGCAATATACAAAATACTGATTTATCTATTATCTACATTCCACAACGGTTTTGGTTTAAAACTTGCTTAATTTCCATGGCATTTTCAATCAGTGGAAAAATTTAAGAAAATTAAAAAAAAAAAAAAAAACACAAAAGTGTTTTGGCAAAAAATTTTGAACATGTAAAAGAGAAATGATACAACAATGCAAGAGATTTATTAAGTTTTTTTTTTGGTGTGCTAACGTTATATTCAGATGGTAATGCTGGTAGTTTGTCTTTAAATATAGGTCATAAAGTCTACTGGTCTCAACATGTCTGTGGTCTACTGGTCTCAACATGTCTGTGATGAGGTTTCTGATGTTTTTTAAAACCTGAACAGATTCTCAGGGTGAACTAACGTTTTCCTGTTTTAGGTTAAGATCCATATGTATAAGCTTATTTACAGTGAGCAGTTCAGGCCCAGACAAATCCAGGGACAGATAGATCTTGTCTATTTGCAACAGAAAATTACAAACCAAAGCAGTTTTCAAAAAACTCTTGCCTGCTGGATTAAAAAAAAAATTAAAAATGTAATGTACTGAATAGTAACAGTGCAGTGATTCTTAAGATCAGGGACAAAACAGGTTTTGATTTTCTAAAAAAGTATTTTAATTATGTATGCATTTTTGTTAAATGAGCTTTGGTTGTATAACCATGTTTTGGAACAACCTCCCAGTTGTAACATTTTTGTATAAATTACATTTTTACTGGATCAGCACTCAATTTCTGTCAACACCATCAGACACATAGAAATAGAACTTAAAAGACAAGTCAAAGGAGCCACAATGCTGGAGAAATTGCGACAAAAGTTTCTATAATACCCTGCCATACCTAAAAATCTTTCTAATTCCCTTCTAGTACAAGGTGTGGGAAAATTCACGATAGCATTAACCTTAGCCTGTAAGGGGCGAACCTGCCCCTGTCCCACCTGTTTCCCTAAATAAGTGACAGTAGCCTGTACGAAATCACATTTAGCAAGATTCAGGGTTTGTAGTCTCCCAAATACCTATTTCAAAGTGCTTAAATGAGATTCCCAGTCATTCGAATAGATGACTAAATCATCTAAGTATGCTTTGCAATTTTGCACATCACCTAACACCAAAGTTATGAGGCGTTGAAAAGTAGAGGGAGCGTTCCTCATACAAAAAGCCATAACATTGTACTGAGCAAACGTATCTGGTGTAATGAAGGCAGAGATATCAGACGCACGGGGTGTTAGCAGCACTTGCCAGTAGCCCTTCAGTAGGTCTAGCTTTGTCACAAACTTGGCTCCACCAACACGATCCACACAGTCTTCCATTCTGGGCATCGGAAACGAGTCAGGAATGGTTACATCATTCACCCTTCGGTAATCTGTGCAGAAAGGTGCCGTCAGATTTAGGTACCAGCAGACATGGCGAACTCCATGGGCTGTTACTTGCTTTCGCAAGCCCATTCTCCAGCAAATAGGAAACTTCCTTTTTCATAACATCGTATTTTCTGGGATTCGCCCGGTATGTGTCTTGCTTAATGGGTTGTGAACCCGCCACATCAATATCATGACACAATATGTTAGTTTGTGAAGGCACATCATGAAACAAAGAGGAATAATCTCGAATGAGCTTCACTACATCCCTCTGCTGATCAGACGAGAGATGATTCACCAGAGTAGGCAAATGGGCGAGCATCTCCGAATTGACTAGTCGAGCGGTCTGTTGTGTAAGGTCTAATTGAAGGTCATCTGCAGCATTATTTTCCTGGTCAACATCTACTACAACACAGGATTGCACCACCTTCGAGTAATCTGAGGGCTGAGAGTCTCCAACAAATGGCTTAAGCATGTTGACGTGACAAACTCGATGTTTTCGTCTTCAGTCAGGAGTTTCGATCACGTAGTGTGGTTTCTGACAGTTTTTGGATCCACCGTATACGGACCTGAACATTTAGCAGAGAATACTGACCCGCCTGATGGCAATAAAACTAAAACTTTATCGCCAGGGGCGAACACGTGCACTACAGCCTTCTGGTGAAACCATGATTTCATCTTGGTTTGCGACCGTGAAAGAAAATGCTTGCGCTCACGCAAAAACCTATGCAGTCTTTCGCAAAACTCACTTACGTACTTGATATTTTTCTTTTCAGACCCTCGTTCCTTTCAGCAGTCTTAAAGGACTGCGTACAGTGTGACTAAAGTTCAGCGGAGCTGAATCCAATGGATTCTTGAACAGCTTCCCGAATTACAAGTAGTACAACAGCTTCACCGATCACCTGAGGAGCCAGTAGCTGGTGCATTAACCTTTGTTCTACTCTCCAAATTTCTTTTAACACTGGATCCCGAGACAAACACACAACAGCAAGAATTTCCACTTTCTCTACAGTTTCTACTTTTGTTCAGACAAATAGGTTACAACCCGTTCTGGCAAACAGTTTTTAAGTTCCTCCAATAGAATTAACCCTTTCAAAGATTCAAAATCAGATATTTTACATCCACTGAGCCATTTTTCAAACAAGAGTTGTTTCTCTTGCAAACTCAACAAAAGTTTGCGAAGGAAACTTTTTATGAGCGCGAAACCGTTGCCAATAGGCTTCGGGAACCAACTCATATGGACAAAGAATGGCGACCTTGACTACTTCATAGTCTTCCACAGACAAAGACTAACAAACCTCCTGGGCTTTACCGACCAATTTACACTGTAGCATCAGAGACCAAACATCTTTCGACCAGCATAAGGCAGTGGCTATACGTTCGAACGCAGTGAAATAGGCATCAATTTCGGACTCCCGAGAGTGAGGTATCAAAGTAATATACTTACTAACATCGAACGTAGTGTTTGGTGAACTTGAAGGCATTGAGGCACCGGTGGCCCGCTGAACAGCATCAGTGGCAGGTGGTTTAACAGACGGTTTACTCCAACTCCAGCTATTGCAGCTGGACCCCCTTCTCCGCTGCAATCTCCAGCCTCCAGATCTCTAACTTATGATCCAGTTCCCTCTGCTGTGCTTTGCCCTCCGTCTCAGCCTGAATCAAGGCTATGCGGATCTTTAGTCGGGCCTCCTCGCTAAACGCACGGGGCGTCGAAGCAGAGGATGGAGTGCAGGGCTCAAAGAGTGGCAAACTGATCGAGAGTCTCCTTGCTTCCCCTTCTGGGAAGTCGTGCGGCTCTTCGGAACCCGGATGCCGCAATACATTTTCGCTCACCAGCCCTTCCAAAACCAACGTTTTAATAAACGTCTTAGTGCATTGCTTCCCTACCGAGAGATTGAAATGGACTGCCAGCAATAACAAGTCATCTTTCTTTAGCTTCTCGAAGCATTCAAGGCTAGGGTCATCAAAAAACCCTTCAACAGAGAACTGTGCCATTTTTCGCTAAATCAGCTGAAACCGGCACGAAGCAAAACGAAACAAGTAAAGCAAAGGTTTCTCCCCAAATAGTTACAGAATTAATACAAAAGGGCAATGGCTCCCGGAAGAGCCCCCATTTAAAATGTTACGACCCGGCTCATTGTAAAGATCGTAGCATTTTAAATAAAATAAAGAAAAATGTAGGTGGTAGGAGAGAACCCCCTTTAACAACGAACCCCAAGACACGGCACAGTTACATAATTTTAACAGTGACAAAATGCGATTTATTTACAGTGAGGAGTGATGAAACCAAACAAGGAATTATATACAGAATACACTCACAAACAAACAAAAGAACCAGGCACCAAACAGTTTGACATAATATAGGCGGTCCCCAACTCAAAAACTAAAACAGAACAAAACGGACATCCCGACCTGGGCCACGAAAAGAAAAGAAAACCCAAGACAAGCGAAAACCCTGCTGACCAACACTAAAGACTTCGCCCAAACAATACAGGGGTGGGAAAACCGCCACTTCACCTGGTGTTTCTTACGTACTGTATGCGTACAAAAGATTGCAGAGTGTTAGCACCAGGTATACCGAGGGGTTGGACATTCCCCGGTGCCAAAACTTTACAGTAAGGGCAAACGGCAAAATCCCCACTATTTTTAATGTCATAGAATATGTAATATAATGTTGTTTTTTTTACCCCAAAACTGTGTTTTATCTGGCTGACATGTTTTGTCCCAGATCTCAAGAATCACTGATTGTCTGCTTTTGATCTTCCCCAGCTCTCCAAGACATATGGATCCGTGTTCACTGTTTATTTTGGTCCCAAGAAAGTGGTGGTCCTTGCAGGCTACAAGACTGTGAAAGAGGCCCTGGTGAACTATGCTGAAGAGTTTGGGGGTCGGGACATAATGCCAATTTTCCATGTGTTTAGCAAGCAGCATGGTATGAAAAATGTTCTAAATTAGCATTGTTTCTTTCAACAAACTAAGAGAGGTTTGTTTCATTTTAAACAGATGTTTTAAGGTTTGAACTACTTTCGCTATCATACCTGAAGCGTTAACAAGTAGCAGCGGTAAACAAACTCATTGTTCCTGTAAAACCCGCATTGAAACCAAAGACATTTACACCATTGTCATTGTCCACAGGTATCCTGTTTGCCAACGGAGACTCGTGGAAAGAGATGAGGCGATTTGCTCTGACAAACCTCCGTGACTTTGGGATGGGAAAGCGAATAATTGAAGAGAAAATTATTAATGAGATACATTACATGACCCAAGCATTTGGAAATCACAATGGTCAGATAGTTGCAATGTGGAAAATGTCATGCATGCTCAGCATTGTCCACACTTATGGTGTACAGGCTCAGTGACAGCAGCCTGGTCATAGTGGCCATCTGTCATGGAGAGATTTGGCTGCCCATACAAGATATGTAAATCTTATATATATATATATATCTCAAAGATCAAAAGAATTTATTTGTCACATATACTGTGTATATACTGTATATAGCATTATATAATTACCCTGATCAGCCACAAAGTTAAAACCAACTGCCTAATATTGCGTAGGTCCCCCTCGTACCCTGAAAACAGATCTGACCTGTTGAGGCATGGATGCCACAAGACTATATACACACACATACTGTATGTATACATACTTCAAGCTCTTCTGTAAACAAACATGTCTAACAAAATCAAATCAACCACTGAAATAATTCTTTACTGCTAACAATGAAAGCTGTAAAATACACAAAAATGTGCAGAACAGCAAATTGTCATAAATCAAGTTATAATAACTTGAACATCACACTGCTTTCTCTAAGTAACAGAACAGAGACCCAACATAGGAAATCCTTGGAAAACATCTCTGCAGCTGAATCTCCGAATCTCACGGCTGCAATCTCTGAATTTCTTTGCTTAATAGCAGACATGAAAGTGTAGAAATAAGAAACTCATCACTTTTTCAAAGGCTGTAGCTTACGCAGCACCAGCTTGTATTTGTGCTCCAATATATTTCTCATCTTAGCCTGTTGTAAAATAGAAGCAAACACTATAAGAATGAAAAAAGTTGTGCTCATCCTTGCTTTTTTGCTCTCCATAGGTCAGCCTTTCAACAACAAAAAGATTGTGAATTATGCCGTTTCCAGCATCATTTCCTCCATTGTGTACGGCAACAGATTTGAATACTCCGATCAGCAGTTTCAAGAAATGATTGCAGGTGCAAATGATAGAATCCGACTTCTAGGAACGCCGGCTATACAGGTAACAGGGCTTGCGAAATTTAAAAATCCTCAGTAGACTTTTGGGCAGGCACTCTTCAGATTTTGGTAGCCCGAAAAGTATTAAACTAGACCGAATAAAAAAGACAATTTCTTAATGTAGAAAGTTAGATATAGTTATTGATATAGATATAGATAAAAAATCAATCAAAAACATTTATTTTTCAAACACAAATAGCAATAATCATACTTAAATTATTCAACAATCAAGTAATCAATATCAAACAACATAAATATGCATTCGGTTCTAATTGAATTGAAATTTGTATGAACGATATGATGAATTTAAACATGAATCAGTCTGTGTCAGATTCTGAATCTGTGATTTCAACTGAAATCTTCATCAGATTCCTCCTTGGCTTCTGTGCGTTAGTCTCTACTTCTGTGCTCTTTGATCTAGCTTGGGTGTTATGTTCTAGGTGTCTTGAACCTTTTCCAGAATACATCCAGGAAGTAATTGCCAGTTTTTATTATGTTTTTTGCTACTGGCGTTTGTTCAGGGAAAGAAGCTGCAGACTGGGCACCCATACACTTCTTGTGATGCACAGATTTGTCATGCTTTCTGATAGGGTCTTTCCTAAAATTAAATAAAAATTCCAGTAACAAAAGCTCTAGTCGAGTCAGAAATTGCAGGGAATTGACAACACACCCAACAGAACAGTGTGGCGTTTTCCTTATCATGTTCCAGCCATGGAAATTCTTTTGTCCATGAAACCAAAAAGGCTTATGCAAACTCTATGGAACCCCTAAAGCGACATGGACAAACAAAAAATCCTTTTGAACTTTCACATGAGCACCAGAAAGTTTTGCATGCGCACGCGAAACTGTAAAGGACTTTCGTGTTTGCCCATGTTCCTTTAGGGGCTCCGTAAAACTCTTATCACTTAGCAACAGTAAATAAATGATGTGAGAACTACACTCCTTTACAGGGGGTGGCAGCAATGCACCAATTGTGTTTGACAAACATCATACGAAAGAGAGAAGAGAGGAAATGTAAACTCATTACACACATGCACAGGCTTACACGTCTCTGCAGACAAATCACAAAACCTGTTTGTTCCATGATCTTTTTTTTCCCTTTCAAATAGCGAGTCACGAGAGCAGAAAAAGCAAATAAAGGAGAGAATTTGATTTCACTCCCAGTATAACTGCAGGTAGCCTGTTGGGCAGAGCAGTGTTACATTTTGGTAGACCATTGGGAAAAGTTAATAGCACTGGGACATCAGGCTACCGCTTGCCTGCTTTCTGGTTCATCTCAGTGGTACCACGAGCGCAACTGATCACGGTGAACATTTTTTTCATTGTCCATTAGACCACAACTAGTGAGCTGTTCACTATCTAGTGGACCACAGCAATGTGTCTTAATATTCCATCTAAATTGAATTGCATTATTCGTTGTTCATCTTAAACATTTTGTCACTTGTGTCTTTGTTCCCAGATGTATAACATATTTCCTTGGCTGGGCCCTTTTTTGAAAGAATATAGAGATGTAATAAAGAATTTTAAGACCAATGAAGACCAGATAAGAAGCCTGGTGAACAAACTTCGGGACACCTTGAATACTAAGCATCGCAGGGGTCTTGTGGACTCCTTCCTCATCCAACAGCAGAAAGTAAAGGTACAAGACTTTGCCACCTAATGCTGGACTTCATCATACAACATTTTCATTAAAAGCATAACATTAAAAACTGCTGCACATTACACTTTCCTGAGGGAATCTAAGTGACCAAAAAGACTGCTAAAGCAGAAGGGCTGGAGACAGAACAACATTGATCCATTTTCTCAACACCACAAAACCTAACCTCTGCACGGACTCACTGATGCCACACCTTCCGCTACACAGTTACTTCGATTTCAGTAACGCATTCACGTTCAACTGCAAAAATTCACTGTTTGAACACCAAGCACACAAATTTATCAATTATATAAATAAGGACAAACTAAGTGCTTGTTACTATAAGTTAATGTGGAACGGCCAGTTTGTTCCAGTTCTAAAACTGATCATATAATTGTGGAAAATAATTGACAAAAAGTTTTAAAAAGTGTTTTTTAATACGTTTACATCCTCAAAGTAACATAGAATAATTAACTAATATCCACCTGTCACCTTTATTCAAGGTTTCTTTAGAGTCATTAACCTACTTATACAGCAGAGTAATGTAATATAATTCACTCACACATACAAACAGCATCAACAGTTTGGCTCCCCAGTCTACCTGAAACACATTTCGGAGTAAGAACTGGAAATGCAGCAAATGCCACACAGACTAAGCAATAGGTAAACCTGCAGTAGAACCCAGGAATTTTGAGGTCCCAGTCCTACACCACCACTGTGCACCACCATGTCACTAAATGTGTTCCTTCTTCCTCTCTTCTATCTACCATGCACACTGGAGTAGCATTTCTTTAATGTCTGCAAGTTAAATTCTTATCTGTGGTCTGACACATGACAAAAGATGTTGAGCACTGTAAATGTTATGGAGACTGTGTATGATAATCATTATACACTTAGCCATGTGAATACTAGCAATGTTCCTGCTGTTCCCATTACAAATGGCAGGAGCAGGACTCATTCTTCAGCGATGATAATTTGATCTTCAGTGTCTCTAACCTGTTTGCTGCTGGAACTGACACCACGGCTGCCACACTGCGGTGGGGGTTGCTGCTTATGGCCAAGTACTCCCACATACAAGGTGAGGATGTGCAAGCACACTCTGTGGCCTGCAGGGTGGCTGGTGTTCAAGTGTTTACGGGATGTGCGATAAACTGAAATGCACTCAATATGTTGATGCCTACAAAGGCGCAAAATACTAAATCAAAAATCTCATCTAAGAGCTTAAAGGCAAATATGAAAAGTAAGATAACCAAGAGTAAAGAATGAAGCCAGTGGGTTTCCTCCATCTACTATCAGACCGTGTTCAAGAGGAGCTGACCAGGGTCATTGGGGATCGGCAGCCAAGGGTCGAGGACAGGAAGAACCTGCCGTACACGGACGCTGTGATCCATGAAATCCACAGGGTGGCCAACATTGTTCCCATGAATGTTCCTCACATCACTCTCCGTGATGTGGAGTTCCAGGGCTACCACATCAGGAAGGTGAACTCTTTTGTCTTTTTTTTTTTTTTACATGAAAGTGATGAAGATGGGTTCATACATACCTTATCTGATTTTTTTTCCCTGCTGATTAGCTTGCTTTAATGCTGATATTATTTTGTGCTTATTGCTTCTCTAGGGGACTGCTGTGTTTCCTTTGCTGACATCCGTGCTGTACGATGAGGATGAATGGGAGACTTCGAACACGTTCAACCCCGGTCACTTCCTGAATGAGCAGGGTGAATTTGTGAAGAGGGATGCGTTATTGCCATTCTCTGCAGGTATGGAGCTGCCTCTGCTGGGAATTCATACAAAATATCTTCACTTTACATTTAACTCCCCTTGCCCCTCAGTCTGAATGATGAAAATCAGGGCAGACAACGTGTTCTTCATCATGTGCATCTCCTTTTCTCTTTTACCTTCAGGGCGAAGGGTGTGTGTCGGAGAGAGTCTGGCCAGGATGGAGGTCTTCCTCTTCTTCACCTCGCTCCTGCAGAAGTTCCGTTTTACTCCTCCTCCTGGGGTGTCTGAGTCTGAGCTGGACCTCACTCCAGCTGTTGGGTTTACTCTCAACCCCTCTGACCACAAGCTGTGTGCCATCAGCCGGGCTTGATGGTCTACAGTAGAAGGTTTGCATGAAGGAGGTTATGAGGGGATTGGTTTAACTTTCAACACTATTTGTACAATACATACCTTTACTCATATTAAACAAGAACTTTGTATAAGACATATAGGTGTCGTCCTTGGCTCTGAATGGACACATTAATCCTTGCCATAAAACTCTGATAAAACACAGTTAAATACAAAGTTTTTAGATTGTGCAAAAATCCCTATGCCATTAACACTGGACTGTAATCCTAGTAAAAAGTTTCTAAAAAGGTCTAATGATGTTACACCGGATAGTGGTAGGTGGGAACGCCTACTGCCAGTTGTACAGGTAGCATAACATACGGAGACTCCAGAGGACCATAAAAAAGTATTTTAAAAGCTGGATTTAAAATCTTACATTATTCACACAAATAAAACTGATATGGACATGGCACTATGGAGCAGAAAATAGCTGTGTGTTACAGCATGTGGATAGTGCAGTTGGACTGAGGTTTGATCAGGACACCCCTTATACATTTGTTTTTTCAAATTTTGAGAAGCCATCCATATCCAGCAAACACTGTACAGGTGGCATCTGACTTATGATGAAATTATGTTGAACCGTACATAGAAAATATCGCAGGTCGAAAATGCATTTAATACAGCATCACTTAACAATGGGGATTGTTGTTGTTAAGGGCCATCAAATTGGTGTCGACTTGTGAAGTTCTGAGAAATGCGTCATTCGGCGATTTCGTTGTGTTTCATTTGTGTTACCTAATGTAGCTGGCATAGTGGTCACACTTTTTATATACAGCTGCTCAATTCACTAGAAGAATTCAAGGTATTAGGAAAGAAATTGAATTAAAATTCAAAGAGGTCTGACCAACAAAATTTCCTCCTATCAAAGGTCCAAACCTCATGTTTGTGCTACGATTTAGATCCCTATATATGTAGTCACTGAATGTCTATAAAAAAAAGCGCTGCGTGAATATTATCAGTCATTCTTATTCATTTATCCAGCCACAAGGGGGTGCACAAACTAGTGCATTCTGTGCCGGTCCCAAGCCCGGACAAATGGTGAGGGTTGCGTCAGGAAGGGCATCCGGCGTAAAAATTTGCCAAACCAAATATTCGGACAATCCGCTGTGGCGACCCCTAACGGGAGCAGCTGAAAGTTGCCATTCTCATTCATTTATCAGAAATGCGTCATGGTCCAGACAGTGCGGAGCACAGTCCTCCATTTAGTGATGCCTGCTGTAGGGTATTGGTTATGTACCACCAGCAACCACGTGGCAGACTGGGAGATCCAGATCCAGCATCGAGAGAGAGAGTATCATAAAATAATAGAAGGATAAAACTTTATTGATCTCTAGGGAAATCCTTGTGGCAACGGCATGCCCAGTGCAACTACACGGGTCCAACGAAATAATGGCCATTTTCAAGATTTACATTTTTAATCTCTCTCTTTTTTTCAAAAATACACAGTGAAAACTAAAGGAAAATAAACAACACAAACGTTTAAGCATGCGTATCTCAAAAGGCATAGCAAACATTACACTCAATATAAAAAATAAAGAGAATTACTGCGTGAGCCTCTTGGACCCCATGCGGAATGAGGCACTTTTGGAGTCGTATCGCCTTCCTCTGCATCAAAGTCAGTTCCAACCCGCAATGCCGCAGTCACGCTCTTAACTGAATCCTGGTCATGTGACCCATTGTATTTCGCATAAACGAAAAATGACGCAAATCAAACAATATTTTTTTATAGCTGTATGAACTCAAACGAACATAAATTTTGACAAAAAAAATATATAATATAAACATTTTAATGAAACCTGTCTCTGGGAAAGTTACACTCAGTACAGGACAAGAGGTACAGGGAAAAAAAGTCGGGAAATTTGATGTGGAAATCAGATGCCTAGGGGATCGGTTATAAAGTCTGATAACTATTGTGTCGCATATCTTTTGCCTTGGAAAAATTCAAAATTCAAAGTACGGTTTCCATTGAATGTGCATCTCTATCGCACCATCGTAAAGTCGAAAAATCATAATTCGACCGACCGTCATAAGGATCATCTGTAATCCGGAAATCAAAACTTTAATTTTCTTGTGCGGTCTTCTTTTGTCTCGTATTTTTCAAAAGATGCCTAACCCACTCCCCAAATTTACCAATATTTACAGTATAAGTCATAAAGGTTTGAAACCATTACCACATTATGAGTAAAATGTTATAATAGTTGTAATATTTTATTGTTCAGATCATTCTTTAGATTCATTAGATCATTCAAACAGAGTGGCTGAGGTTTACCAAAATGTTTGTTATGTACGGTACATAACAGAACCTGTTGTCTTCAGTGTTCAAGCTGTCTTCCAGTTTCTTCACCATGGTTTTTATTTGACGCGTGTTAGTCTCAACATTCTCAATGAGGTCTTGCCAATCTTTCATGAAAGGGCCCAGCCGAGGACAAATATTGTACACCTGACAACGGACACAGCAAATTCTACTCAGCTCATTTCTCAAGCTTTTACTGAGCACCAGCCAATGTACACAGCTAAATTATTTGATGCCAAATTGTTGTTTCATTCATTCATTGTCAAAAACCATGAGGCACGGAATAAAAAGTATGGTATTACCCTGGTTTGGGAACCAGTCCACCATAGAGAAATTGTGTACACAGCACAATTTAGAGTCACCATTTCCCCACTTATCAAAAAATACTAGGAAAAACAATGCTTATGCATTATATTTCAGAAAGATGGTGCTATGTATCGACACAGGAAAATGTATAATTAACTTAGCATCCAAGCATAAAAATGTGACTTCTGTAAAGTTGGTAACTGTTTAACCTCTCATTTTGCTGAATGTGGGGGGGGGGGGGGGGTGAAATGCAAAAAAGCTATATTTATCGGGATATTGAGTAACAGCTATCAACTGACTCAACACATATTGAGTGAGAACTGCTCCTGTTTGCACAATTTTGAAGAAAAAAATGAAAAATTACCCATAGAAAAATAACTCAGGCTTGGGGTTCTGATGACCCTGTGAAGGTGATACGACACAGCCTTTAACGCTGGGCAGCAACAGAAGATAAGCACCTAGGACGGGCAAGCAGAAGATCTTAGCCAAACGGCTGAGAAGCTACAGAAAGATGAAAGAGCTGCTTTTTCAGGGTCCACTCTTATACCAGTTATTGACCCCAGGCTCTCTGATCGCACACCGAAACCACCCGAACCGCGACAACAGAACACAGCGTTCAAGCTAAGGCGGGACACCTAACTGTACACGTGCAATACCAACACGTAACACTAGGGGGCGCAGTCCCAACCATCTCAACAGGGTCAGACACTACAATATTCCCGCCCACGACACCACCGCGCCTTTTTATCTTGTGTTCTAGTAGTCCGTTCTGGCTTCGTCTCTTTTGTCTGTTAATGCCAGGGGATTAAGAAACTCTTTAAAGCAGTTTTTTTATTTCTAAAAAAATGTAATACAATTTTTTTCCCAAGAGACACATTCTGCAACCTACGATTTTGCTTTTTGGAAATCACAATAGGGGACTGACATATGTTTTTGGCTCACGGAAATGAAAGAGCAGCTGGTGTCGCTGTTTTGCAAAACAATTTTATGGACTCGGTTCTAAACTCATACTGTGACCCTCTAGGACATTTTATTATTTTGATCCTTTATCTCAGTCTGGTTTCGGCTATTATAATTAATGTTTATTGATATAATGACTTACATGATAACTCTTGTTGGAAGGAAACATTCTGTATTGGCTGGAAAGATTCCCTGATGCCATCTTAATTTCAGAGGGAGACTTGAATGTTGTATTTGATGCTTCTATAGATAGAATTCAAATATTAAAGATTTTGTCGAAAGATTGGGTGTTTCTCACATGAAGAGAAAAAAAATCCATTCATAAGAGCTTACACATGCAGCAGTAAAGACCTCTTAAGAAAGTCCTGCATAGACTATTGGCTTGTATCCAGAAGTATTGATCATTGCCAGATTTCTGGTGATCTAAATCCTACACCATTAAATCTACTCAGATCCCAAAGGCTATACATTGGAAATTAAACAATTCCTTAATCTCTTTTGCCAGTGTTAAGATCCACATTATGGCTCTTATTAAACTACATTGGGTTAGAGCTCGTGTTCAGGGTTCCTTTTGTGTTCAGTGGGAGCTTTTGAAATATGGCAAAATACATGAGAAAATTTGGTAGCAGTCTGGCCAAACACAGAAGGTTTGAAGAAGAGGAAGTTATAACAAATACATCCTCTGTGTCCAGCAAAGCATATGATTCACTAGCTGCAGAAGAATTACCTAAGCTGTCAGAAGCACAAGTGAAATTGGATGAGGTTTATAAATGGAAAGCTGAGAATGCATTTACAAGATCTAGGTGGAAGTGGATGGAGGAAGATGAGCAGAATTCTTATTTTGGCTTGTGGCAGGAATCTAACAGAGGATAAAGTCATTTTTTTCTATGAGGAACATGAAAATATATCTCCTGGAAGTGATGGCATCACTGCATATTTTTATAAAGCCAAAGAATTGACCTTTTTGTTGCTTAGTATGTTCAATGAAAGTATACATGCTGAATCTCTTCCTCCCACTTTAACCCAAGATTTAATTACCCTTATCCCAAAGCCTAATTTGAATTTGATTTCTTTACTTAACCAATTATAAAATATTAGCATTAATGTTTGCAAAAGCTAGAAGCTAGAAAGGTGCTTGGTGTGGCATCGGGACAGAGGAAGGAGGACAAGGAAACCTGGTGGTGGAATGAAGAAGTACAGGAGAATATACAGAGGAAGAGGCTGGCGAAGAAGAAGTGGGATAGACAGAGAGATGAAGAATGTAGACAGGAGTACAAGGAGATGAGGCGTAGGGTGAAGAGAGAGGTGGCGAAGGCTAAAGAGAAGGCTTATGGTGAATTGTATGAGAGGTTGGACACTAAGGAGGGAGAAAAGAACCTGTACCGATTAGCTAGGCAGAGGGACCGAGCTGGGAAAGATGTGCAGCAGGTTAGGGTGATAAAGGATAGCAATGGAAATGTAATCACAAGCGAGGAGAGTGTGTTGAGCAGATGGAAAGAGTACTTTGAGGGGTTGATGAATGAAGAGAACGAGAGAGAGAGAAGAGATGATGTAGGGACTACGAATAGGGGAGTGCAATGGATTAGCAAGGAGGAAGTTAGGACAGCTATGAAGAGGATGAAGAATGGAAAGGCTGTTGGCCCAGATGACATACCTGTGGAAGCATGGAAGTGTTTAGGAGAGATGGCAGTGGAGTTTTTAACCAGATTGTTTAATGGAATCTTGGAAAGTGAGACGATGCCTGAGGAGTGGAGAAGAAGTGTACTGGTACCTATTTTTAAGAATAAAGGTGATGTGCAGAGCTGTAGTAACTACAGAGGGATAAAACTGATCAGCCATAGCATGAAGTTATGGGAAAGAGTAGTGGAAGCTAGGTTAAGAAGGGAGGTGACAATTAGTGAGCAGCAGTATGGCTTCATGCCGAGAAGGAGTACTACAGATGCGATGTTTGCTCTGAGGGTGTTGATGGAGAAGTACCGAGAAGGTAAGAAGGAGTTGCATTGTGTCTTCGTGGACTTAGAGAAAGCATGTGACAGGGTACCTAGAGAGGAGCTGTGGTATTGTATGAGGAAGTCGGGGGTGCCAGAGAAGTATGTAAGAGTGGTACAGGATATGTACAAGGACAGTATGACAGTGGTGAGGTCTGCAGTAGGAGTGACGGATGCTTTCAGGGTGGGGGTAGGATTACATCAAGGATCAGCTTTGAGTCCTTTCTTGTTTGCAATGGTAATGGACAGGTTGACAGATGAGATCAGACAGGAGTCACTGTGGACTATGATGTTTGCAGATGACATTGTGATCTGTAGTGAGAGTAGGGAGCAGGTTGAAGAGACCCTGGAGAGGTGGCAATATGCTCTAGAGAGAAGAGGAATGAAGGTCAGTAGGACTAAGACAGAATACATGTGCATAAATGAGAGGGAGGACAGAGGAATGGTGAGGATGCAGGGAATAGAGTTGGCGAAGGTGGGGGAATTTAAATACTTAGGATCAACAGTCCAGAGTAATGGGGAGTGTGGAAGAGAGGTGAAGAAGAGAGTGCAGGCAGGGTGGAGTGGGTGGAGAAGAGTGTCAGGAGTGATCTGCGACAGAAGGGTACCAGCAAGAGTGAAAGGGAAGGTCTACAAGACGGTGGTGAGACCAGCTATGCTTTATGGGTTAGAGACGGTGGCACTGAGCAAAAGACAGGAGGCAGAGCTGGAAGTAGCAGAGTTAAAGATGTTAAGGTTTGCATTGGGTGTGACGAGGATGGACAGGATTAGAAATGAGTATATTAGAGGGTCAGCAAAGGTTGGACGGTTTGGAGACAAAGTCAGAGAGGCGAGATTGCGTTGGTTTGGACATGTGCAGAGGAGAGATCCTGGATATATCGGGAGAAGGATGCTAGGGATGGAGCTGCCAGGCAAGAGGAAGAGAGGAAGGCCTAAGAGGAGATTTATGGATGTGGTGAAGGAGGACATGCAGGTGGTGGGGGTGACGGAGAGAGATGCAGAGGACAGGAGGAAGTGGAAGCTTTTGATCCGCTGTGGCGACCCCTAACGGGAGCGGCCGAAAGAAGAAGAAGTAGAGCATTAATGTTTGCAAAACATTTAAAAGGGATTATGGACTCAATTATTGATGAGACAATCTGGTTTTCTTCACAAAAGGCACACTGCTAATAATATAGAGCTAGTTTTAGGTTTGAGATTATTCATATCTTGTAAATGAAGACAGCTTTACCCTCCGATTTTTACAAAGCTCTTGATTCTGTTGAACGTGAGTTTTTCTGTTCCTTATCTAAATTTGGTTTTGGAGTTTTCTGTAGTACAGTTAAAACTTTGTAAAAATGGGAGCTCCATTAAATTGAAATCTGGGACATGCCCTCATTGTGAGCTATCTTGAGGAATCTGACAGGGCTGTCCTATTTCCCCCTACTTGTCTTTACTTTCTGCTCAGGTGCTTACATGTTCTCTTGTGGAGTCTGGGTTGAGAAATATTTCCACTCCTGACAGAGATTCTCATTAATCAACTGACTTATCAGGCAGAGTTAATGACAGGAAGGAGATTTATCACAGGGACATCCAATTCATGGGGGCAAAAAAAGATCAAGAGGAACAGGACCCAAAAACCAGAGACACAGACAGCAAACAATCCAAAACACTGGGCAAAAACAGGTTAAGAGGAACAGGCTCAAATAACCAGAGAAGCAATCAGCAAACAATTCCATTCAGTAGGCAACAGCAGGTCAGGGGAAAACAAAATCAAAACCAGTGAAACAAATGGAGACCACCATCACAAAACCGGTATGAGAAAGCATAGTCACAATCTGACAGGGAACTGGTGCAAACACAGAATTTAAGTACCTAAAACAATAAACAAGACAGGCGGGCCACTGGAGGAACACAGGAGGTAATGATGAGGGTAATAATGGAGGACATAATGGTGGTGGTGAGGGAGGAGGGGTAAGGACCACACAGGAGTAAACAGAAGCAGATGGCCTTGCCGTACCTAGAATGGCCAACAGGACCCCAGCCAAAAGTCCTAGCTCAGGCCAGAGTCCTGACATGGCTGATGATACTAAGTTAAAGTAAACCTCAGATATCAATTCTCATTGATTTCATTAGGAAATTCTATACACCATCAGGACATTTTTTTAAATATAAATAAATGTGAGCTCTTTCCCATTAAGCAATCTGATGAGACATCAATCTGTAATATTCCTGTGAAAACTCAAGTCACTTATTTGGGTATTGTGATAAAAAGAGATTATTGAAAGATGTAGCCTAAACTTTAAACCCATGATTGCTAAAACACAAAAAAATTAATCTTTGGCTCCTTAGAGATTTGTATTTAAAAGGTAGGACTCTAATAGCTAAAGTTGAAGGTTTATCTAGATTAACATATGCATCACTCTCTATGTTGGCTCTTTCATTTCTAAGTCAATACATCAAATTCTTTTCAGATTTCTGTGGAAAAATAATGTACACTACATTAAAGACTCTGTAATTATGAATCCTGTTGATTGTGTTTCCTGGACTTTACATTTATAAATTATATGTTTAAGATTAATTAGATCAAATAGTTTCTCTCCAACCCAGAGTCTATATCAGGGGTGTCAAACTCATTTTGGTTCAGGGGCCACATACAGCCCAGTTAGATGTTAAGCGGGCCGGAGTAGTACAATCACAACATAATTACCAATAAATAATAATAAATCCATGTTTTTTCGCTTTGTTTTCATGCAAAAAAGTACATTAGAAAATCTTCATATTTAATCAAATATCCTTTTACAAAACATAAACACATCAAAATATATAACAACCTCAGATTTTTAAGACAATTGTTTGCACAAATACAAACAAAACTTTAAATCAAAGACATTTTGGCTAATGAGGGTGTCAAGGTGAGTATAAAATAAGGTTGCCACACCATATCTAGCAGAAGGGGCATTGCTACCATCTGCTGTTCAGACTGGGTGGCAGAGTTGCCGCTTCTTTTACTCTAATTAAAACGGAACACCCCTCCCCTTTGACTAACACCCTTACAGACGATTTAGGAATTGGATTTTATTACAAATTTCGAGTTCGTGTTTTTAATAATTTTTTTACCTTTAAAATTCATCAAGTGGGCCGGATTGAACCCACTAGCGGGCCGTACGTTTGACACCCCTGGTCTATATGGAACTTTATTCCAAATTATATATTCTCTAAACTTGGTGGTTTACTGTTTCTTTTACTGTGAAATTATAACATTAATAAGTTACCTTACAAACTTGCAAATTTTCACAAACAAACAAATTGCGCTTCTTGCTTGGTCCCTCATTTTGTAAAATGCTTGCACAATAATGCCGTGTCAGTAGGTGGAGCTGAAACACTAGGTTAAACACCAAAGAAGAACATTATGAGCACGCACGATGAAGCTGATGCGAATGTAATGTACGCGGAAACTGGTGAAACACAAAGCAAAGACAGACTCATTTATCTGGACTGATGATGAGGTGGAGTTGCTGCTAAATGTTACCCCTCAATGTAAACTTAGCAAGAGTCAGGAGAACATAGACTGGGAGTCCTGCCAAAACAAGTATTTGGACATTTTGACGGTGTTTCAAGACCAGTATCCTTCAGACTAAACGCAAACACAAACACCCATACTCCTACTCCCACCTGGCAAAATACATAAACCACCAAACACATGCTGGTCATGTTTCCTAGACACAAGCTCTGTTACAAGATGACAATGACTTTTGAGTTAAGTTCTGTAACTACACAGGGTGGAAGTGTGTAGTGTTGCACATTAGTTAATTGACATGTACTGCTGTATTGTTTTAAAAATGTTGGAAGTGCCCTCACAGAATATTCTATGAGCCAATAAAAGGCTTACAATGTTGTTACATAAACATTGTTGCACTTATACTGTTAAAATGTTATATGCAAGACAGATTGGATGTACTGTATATGTATTGCACTTTATTGTAAACTATTGCAGTTGCTTATTGCACCAAATTTTGTTCATCCAATGACACATGCTTTGGATAGTTCAATATTACAACTGTATAACATTTGTAACATAAACTGACTATATAACAACTATCTGTACATTCATCATGTGATGACAACATAGGTATGTTCTTCACACAATTTTGATAAAAGTAAATTAGCTTTAGCAAAAAAAATGTTTATGTATGCATAAGTAACAAGAAAACAGATTTTTTTTAAAGTATGTTACAAATAGTGACCCTATATTAGGTAACATTTAATGGTCAAGGAATTTTGTAACCACTCTTCTGACACACTGTCCTTCCACCTCATGACAGTCTGTTTGCAAATTGTTATTCTGCGTGGGGGGCTGGTTTTCCTGATCAAACTGCATGGCCGACAACACTTTGCTCTCATCAACTGTTTCTTTACTGGCCTCGCAATAGTTATGAAGGACAAAACACGCATAAATGACAAAAGGGAGGTCACTTAGATTTATGTCCATCGGCCTTTTTAGTGCTCTAAACCTCGCCTTCAATCTCCCAAAGGCACGTTCAATAACCATTCGGGCTCGACACAGACACCGGTCAAAATGCTGCTCTTGAACATTACAGTCACCCTTTGCATACTCCTTCATGAGGAAAGGCAATAAGGGATATGCTGGGTCCCCAAGTAGAAAAATTGGAATAGCCTCTTCGTCTTCTACAATTTGCTTTTTCAAGGCAGGGATGTCTCCATTCTTGAACTGCATGTTTAACTTGGAATTTGCAAACATTCGCGCATCATCGACACTTCCTGGCCATTTGATCACAACGTCCATGAATCTGTACTTATAGTCACAGGTGGCTTGGACATTTAGGGAATACTTTCCCTTTCTGTCGATGTAATCCATGGGGCTAGTAGGTGGCGGTTTTATCTCTACATGAGTCCCATCTATTGCTCCCAAGCATTGTGGCATTCCATGTGCCTGGTAAAACCCTGCGACTAGTTCTTCTGCCTGGGGTTCGGTGTAGGGTAGCTTGATGTACTGAGGGCCTAGGTGTACTGTGATCGCTTTACAGACTTGCCTGACTATTTTCGAAACACTCTGTCGCGACAGTCCGAAGGCGTTAGCCGTCTTGCGCATTCTTCCGTCGTCGCTTAGGTAGTACAGCGTACACGCCACCTTTTTGAAAACATCAACTGGAGATCTCATAACCGTCGATTCACCTTCGATGTAAGGACGAAGAAGTTCACTCAGAGATAAAAGCGATGCTCTGGACATGCGAAAATGTTCCTTCCATTGCTCATCGATAACAATGCCGCTCTCGAAACTGTCCCACCATCTACTGGTTCGGCCAGGCCTGATCCAAAAGCGTCGCTTTCGAAGCGCTTTCCCTGGACGGTGAGGTGACATGAGTAATGGCTGGATTATATTCATACGCCTCTGCACGGCGACACTATGGTAAAGTAAAGTAAGGTTTGCCTGTAAACATGAAAGTAACGCCAATACTACCGACCACACATGATAAAACATGTAGTCCGCCATCGCTTTCGTTTACAGGGTCGGGAGCATGCGCAGTGTACACACAAAACAACGCCTCGCGAGAGGTGACGCAATGACGTCATAGTTGCTTAAAATCTCCGCTTCACCTGTCCACAAGACTAACCGGTGTTTTGAAAAACCTCCACATTGGAATGCGATTTCAGTAGCCTAAAACGCTGTTTTCGTGTGGACGAGAGGTTAAAACGTAGAAAAAAAGCTGTGCTTTCAATAATATCTGCATCCGTGCGGACTAAGCCTAATATGATTGACAGCACAGACACGTATGGGGGACAAACGCGTGCGAGGGCGGAGACAGTTACACAGACAAAGGCTGAGAGGTCAAAGGTTTCGGCGCTGGTTTGAAATGTGAAAGTGAGAATATAATGAATTTATTTCTCTACATTTTACCCAAGTTTGCAGAAATGGTGAAGAGTTCCCTCAGAGTGTTCTGTGCGGGGAAGTTCTCAGTAGTGAAAGCCTCAAATTTAACAAACAAAAATAATTTTTTTTGAACAAAACACTCATGGTGTGAACACAAACCCAGGGAATTGTTGAGGTACAGGGCAGAAAGGTTGAAGAAATGGTCTTTGGGCAGCTGAAGAACGAGTGGCCTGAGGCAGTTGATCCGTTTCTAAGGCATTTGCAGTAGAAGCTGACGGTGGCAACTTGATCCTACCAGTTTGTAAGTGGAGGCTTCAAAATCGGCAGTAATTTTTACCTTTGCTTCTCAGCCTTTTGGCTAAGATCAAAGTGTAGAACCTTTACTTGATCTCAGACAGGTTTTTTCCTTTTATTGTTTTGCATTTGGCTCATGACTCTATTCCCTGTCTTGAATTATAATTATTGTTTTATTAACAATACGTTTGCTTTTCACTTTTATGTTTTACTAATGTTCATTTGAGAATTATGTTTGAACAAAAAGTTTACTACTTTTTCACTATACGGCCACTGTTATTTGTTTTTCTATAGCTTCAATTATAACTGATATAATTTATAGTCTAACTTGGATAAATGTCGCCTATGAACCTTCAGTCAGCTGTGAGGACCAAAATTATTTATTTTGTAATACAACTTTTCTTATAAAATGCAATGGTTCATCCTTGGAAGGTTAAAATCAATATGGGATAAATTCATCTTCTTAAAATTTAAAGGTTTAACTGTGGACCAACTTAACTTAGGTCTGGCTGACAACGCAGAGATTGTGTTCAGGGGGTTGAGGGTAAACCTAACAACAGGAGTGAGGTCCAGCTCAGATTCAGGTCTGTTTTTTATGAATTATAATGTGCTTTATTGACACATTAATAGAAAAGAAGCTGGGTTAACAAGTAGCTTTCAGCTGGGTAATATATGACATTATTTCTGTACCTTATCCTTCCATTGTCGGATGAGGAAGGAGTCCACAAAACACCTGCTGTCTTCAGTGATCAAGCTGTCTTCAAGTTTCTTCACCATGGTTTTTATTTGACACGTGTTAGTCTCAACATTCTCAATGAGGTCTTGCCAATCTTTCATGAAAGGGCCCAGCCGAGGACAAATATTGTACACCTGACAACGGACACAGCAAATTCTACTCAGCTCATTTCTCAAGCTTTTACTGAGCACCAGCCAATGTACACAGCTAAATTATTTGATGCCAAATTGTTGTTTCATTCATTCATTGTCAAAAACCATGAGGCACGGAATAAAAAGTATGGTATTATCCTGGTTTGGGAACCAGTCCACCATAGAGAAATTGTGTACACAGCACAATTTAGAGTCACCATTTCCCCACTTATCAAAAAATACTAGAAAAAAACAATACTTATGCATTATGTTTCAGAAAGATGGTGCTATGTATCGACACAGGAAAACGTATAATTAACTTTTAAACTTTCTAATCCTTACCATACAAGCATAAAAATTTGACTTTTTTAAAGATGGTAACCAGTTAACCAATCATTTTGCTGTACTGGTGAGCTGAGAAAATGGATCAGCTGTTCAAGCCATCTTGGTTATGTTATCTATTTTCAGTATCTTTATGGCTTTGAAAATTGAAGAAATTATAATTGCAATGTGAACAGCAGTACTCTGGGGGGTCAATAATATACTGCTCACATTTTTCTCACTTTGAAACCAGTCTTCAAAGTTCACAGCAAAGGATTCCAGAACCTTGTGAAAGTCAAAGATGAATATAAAATATTTCTGAGTCTCTGTTATTATTAGCAATATTCTCACCTTTATGCTTCAGAAACTCCTCTGTCACATAGTGGATCTCCTCAATGATTTTCTCCTCGATTATTCGCTTGCCCATTCCAAAGTCACGCAGGTTGGTCTGAGCAAATTTCCTCATCTCTTTCCAAGTGTCTCCATTAGCAAATATGATACCTGCAGATGATAATAAAGATGTATCTCAATGTGTGATTGAAGTCTGGCACCCATATGCCTTCGTTTTTATACATCCTGACCGGAAAAACATCACCGTAATTCCATGACCGCTCCAGACATGAAAGTTAAAGTATCTCAGAAAAGCTGTTAGTCAAAAAAGTTGGTGTGTGTTATTTAATCTGTGTTGTTAGAAACAGACTGAGGAAACGTTTGTCATACCATGACGATTGCCCATCTTGTAAAAGGTAGGATTTATGTCTCTGTCTCCAAACTCTTCAGCATTATTAATCAGGGCCTCTTTCATGGTCTTGAACCCTGCCAGAACCACCATTTTCTTGGGACCAAAGTGAAATGTGAACACTGACCCATACTTTTTGACCAGCTGGAGAAACAGATATTGTGGCAAAGAAGTCATTCACTTTATATTATTATATTGCAGCAAAGCTATTGTATTACAGTAATAACTGTGACATCAGCCAGAAAACAAGTCAGATGTCAGCTCTGTGAAAGAACTTGACTGCAGATTTAAACTTTCTGTACAATTAACCTAACAACTGATTTTCTGAGGACAGAAGCGTGGATGTTCACCAAACTCTAACCTGGCAGCTTAATTCAGTTACACACCATATGCTGCATTCTAGATGTGCATGCATAGCTTCAAAATTGTCAAGAGAAAGGTTGAGCATCATGGACAGAATTTTATGTTATTCACACAATCTCACCTCACAAAGGCTGATGTGGGATTGCTTGTGGTCCAGCTGTAGCAGATTTCCAAGGAGTGGCAAAGGTTTGGGTCCTGGGGGCTGGTTCCCCTGCTCGCTGGGAATGAAGAAAAAGTAAGAGGACCCTAAGCACAAGTAAAAAACTCAGTAGCGTGATGCTACCAGCAGCCTGGAAAAGTCCTTCTACCAGAGACATGGTTTTCACTGAAAAGCAGCCTTCACAATCAGCAGTCTTTTACTGGGAAAGAAAACCCCGCCTTTTTGGGGTCAGATTCTGCCCAGATTGCAGCTTTCTTGTCTCTTCCATAATAGCAATTTCATGAAGGTCATGATGACAGTGACACTTAAAAGGTTCACTGAGATATGACTGCTCCTGTTGTACCATTTTGCACACAACTGGCAGAACGTACTCTGGCAGCTGCATGTGTGTGCAAGGGTCACGCTGAAATTCCCTAAATTACGGCTCAAACCGAGTCCAAACTTTATCACTTCTTTGCAAAACTTCCCATTCTGTGATTTTGGGATTTTGAAAACTGATGTGATGATCAAAACATACTTCCAGTGTTATATTTTGCCTATTTGTAAACCTTTTAATACACCGCATTTAGTTTTGTTTTTCTTCACATGCAAGTGCTGAGATGTACTCTAAAAAATGTGTGGTGCTGTAGACATTTTATGTCAATCTGGGTCTCGTGAGGCAGCAGCTGAACAACTGTGCTGTCCACATTTATGATTTTACTTCACATATAATTTCCTACCTTGCCCTCTTGTTCCTGGATGAGGAATGAGTCCACAAAGCACCCACTGTCCTCAGTATTTAGAGTACCAGGAAGTGTCCTTGCCAGTTCTTTCATTTGCCCTTGGTGCTCGGAATTATGTTTTGTCAGAAGCCTCCATTCCTTTTGCCATTTACCTTTCCAAGGGGAACTACTGTATAGCTGCCAACAGGCTTAGGGTCCACAACAAGTTTCTAGCTTGTTCACTTTTTCATTTTTGCTTGTATGTCCCTGCTGCACCTGGGTATCCACCACCTGTGTTATTATTATTTATTACATTTGTGTTTGTCAATAACTGTCATTTGGGAGGGGCAGAGGACAGGTAAAGATCTTACGGGATATCTACTTGCACACGAAGGTTTGCTTTTGATTGGCTATGCACACAAGATAACAAGTGAGTACTATGTATTTTGGTTAGTCGGTGCATTTGTAGAAACCAAAGGTCTTTTGTTTTCTTTTTGGTTTATATTTTATTGGAATTAAATTTCACTATATTCCTTTGAATTGTTTTGCTTTGACCTGCTCTTTCTTTTCCCTGTATCTTTGTGTATATTTGTAAAATTTGTCTATATTTCACCATAACACATTCACTTGTATGTAATAAACCTTTTACACCAAATCTTCTGTTTTTCATGTCTAGTTCAACCCTTCACAAACAATAATAAAAGTAAATAAAATGTATTTTGTAATAGATTATGCATGACATGTTTTAAACAAAACCTTTTCTCATTTTCTTTACCTTAAAGAGACCAGCAAAGACTATCTTTAGAAGGTCCAAGTCCATCTAAGGTTACAGGTTTCTGAGAAGCAGCGAAGATCTGGGTCCAGAGGGCTCCTTCTCCTTATGGTTGAAGAGAAGGTAGAGGACCCCAGACAACAGTGAGGAACCCAACAACATGATGCTGCCAGGAACCTGGGAAACTTCTTCCGCAAGGAAACAGTTCAATAGTTAAATGCAATGTTCAGAAGGACTTTCTTAGCTATTAGAGTTCGAGGAGACTCAGCTTACAACATTTGGAGGCCAGTTTCTTGTACAAAGAAGTGAAAGAAAACCATTTATATAGCTGAGGGAGGGTTCAGATTAAGAGGTACAACACCATGTTACCAAGTTCTGCATAGTCAGCTTTTAGGTGATGGGCAAAGAAATACAAAACTACAGATCTTTAGTGAGTATTTTTGAATAAACTACCTGTTCTTTAAGGAAGAAATGTAGATGATGTAGGACTTCTGTACTTACCAAGATGCAGAGAAACATGACACTCTCGCTTTTTTAGTTGATATTCAGTATAGTACAGTGCATCATTATACATTCTGGTGCCGTTCATCTAATTTAGTAACTGCCAGTAATGTTAAGAATTTTGATCAACTTAAAAATGTTAAAAACAGTCATATATAAAATAAAGTTTGGTGAAATCCCACAGTTAATAACAAATATGCTACTGAAGACTTAAATATAATTTAATTCATATATACGTAGTCTTTCATAAGACAGTTTATGTTTGTCAGATAAATATTTCCTGCACACTGCAATGACCTCCTTCTTTCAGCTTTTTAATCAGAAGTTCCTTAACAACTAGACCACCTGCCTGGTCAGGTCTGAAAGCAAGAGATCAGCATTTTTCTCTCATTGATCAAGTTTTGCTGAAAAGTTAAGAAATAAAACAATTACTACATAAGATGTGTGCAGTATTATAGCAATTTTCATAATTCTGCAGCAAATACTTTAGTTTTAAGTATATTACAGTTTTTATATGGGACACAAGGAAATAAATTTGGGTATGAAAACACAAATTCAGTCCACTTCTATTTGCACAAAGCAGATTTAATTTAAAAAATAATAGCAATACATACATTGTAGACAATGTTAAATTTCGTAGAATGTTAGATTAGAATATTCCCTTTTGAATATATTTGCATTTGTTCATCATCACTACCGTAGATTCCAATGATATTTGTCTGTAAAAACAAAGACACCTAAAATGATAAATGTGACAGCACCACAACTGCTAAGCCCTGTGAGGTTCCAAGCTAACTGAACTCCTTACAGTTGACCTCTTCTTTCAGGTCCCAAAACACAATTTTGGACTCCTTTGGCCTGACTGATGTCCACACGGTCAGCCGTCAAAGAGCAAATTGTCCCTCACTGTGTGACCTGGAAGTGACACTTTGGTCATTTGTGAATACATTCAGCTGTTCCCCAAATACGGGACAAAAGCGTGTAGGTCTTCCTGTAGTACCAGGTCCACATTTGGTAGTGTTTAAAAGCAAAAAGGACCACCATTCGCTCACTATCTGTCCAATTATCTTAAGATTCAGTCAAGGAGGGTATCGTGCTGCTGTTAAGGCATTGCAATATGTTCAGCAACACATTAAAAACATCTTTAGTGTCAAAACCATTCCAAATGCAGTGGAACAGGGTGACTGGACACACTTGGCTTGGAAGAGCCAAGAGAAGTTAAGAAACAGACCTAAAAAGCTGGAAAAAATTGGAACAACGCACTCAACAAATGCTACAAAGCAATATTTAACAGAATACTGAGTAACAGCTTCATCTGTTGTGGATGGGTTGTTCCAGAAGGATGTTTTCCAAATATCCTGATAAGCCCCAAAATTGATCCAACACATTTGGACTGGCTCAGAACATTCAATGAATGACCAACGGTTTAAACTGTGTGCCCTGTAAGTGCGATACTGAGCAAGAACTGCTCCTGTTTCCATGTGGAGCTGTGCCAGTGTCAAAACAGAAAATGTTGTGTAGAGAGAACATCAGTTGGTCAGTTAGTTCATGGAGGAAAAAAATCACTTTCAAGTCTGTCAGTATGACTTGGTAATGCCGTGCTGAGCTTGGAAGTAAATTGATCAAACGGGACGGCGTACTGTATTTAAAAAAAAAAAAAAAAAAAAAAAAAACAATAGCAGCAAGATGGAGAGGAAGCGCATTAAAAGATATCTGATCATGGATAATTCCTCCCCTGAAACATAACATCCATCATGCAGTTGCCAGATGATTTCTGGTTGAATATACATAGTGTTAGCCTAAACCACTTGGGACTACCAGCAGTAAAAGTGGTCCACTGTATCTGGTGAACTCCACAGCAATGACAGTACAAGTAAACACAGAAGCAAAGACCAGGGTTCAAAAGAATCCATTTTCACATCTCACAGAATTTCGGATTTAAAAAAAAAAAATTAAAAAAAAATTTAAATATTACTCATAGATAAAAGAACTCCTCAATGTTTTACTGACAGATGTTCTTACGAGCCACAGGTTAGGCCATCACAGCGTACTGGTTCCAGTGATAGTAACATCCAGAAGAATGAAAGCCGTGCAGATTTCTGCCCTATTCACACCCACCGCCGTGTCTGTACTTTGGATGGCGAATTCCATGTGAGGGCAATGAAAATCCCACTGAACAACGCAATTCATTGTGTCATCGGTTTACTAGAGTCTTAACTAGGGGGACTTGTGCAACAGTCACCAGGTAGTTTATAAAGTCATTTTATCTTCCCCATGTCACACTCTCAAAGACAGCCATGCTCTTTAAATTTTACATTTTTCACCACCTACTGCTTTAATTGTGACAATAAGGAGATAAGGCCCATCTTAAGTCATTACAAAATGCCTAAAAACTGGCCTTTTTACACTAGTATTATAGCAATAAGGACATGCTAAACAATTACATATAAATTTGTGCATGCATGCAGTTTTAATCTTTCTTCTGTCCATTCTATAGAATAAGCTGTTAATAGGGAAAAGCTACAATTACTGATGGGTATATTTACAGAAATTATTTACAATCTTTAAAAATAAGGTTAAATAAAATCTGGGCAGGCATTTACCCTTGGTTACTGAGTAAAACATTCCCTGATCTATTGTTGAAATGGTATAAGGCTACAGATGCACTTGTTTTGCATTAATTTACTTTGTGTGATGTGAATTTTATGGAAATGTTATGGTCACTGGAAGACTGGACTGTGCACATCTCTTCACTGTTAAGACTGCAGTAATTAGTTGGCAAACAATTATTAAAAGAACATAGAGGCATATAAACAGTTGCCCTGTTCAAGACTTATTCTCACACACACACACACACACACACACACACACACACACACACACACACACACACACACACACGAGCATTCAGTGTTATTACATACAACAGTAAGAGGCCATTAAACTCAAAGATGGAATGACTGACCCATGGAACAGATGAATGGTGCAGAGACAGAGACCTCTGAGCCCTGCCCACCTCTCCTTGGTCTTCAAGCCCCCACACTTTCAAAAAACATACACATATATTAGAAAAATACCCCAGGAACCACCTGTTGTCTGTGATGCCTCAATTCTAATGGTTGCCACCACAATGAAGCTGGCTGCACAGCGTGGGATCGGCCCCCTGGTCCCGAGTGACACATCAGTCAAGGCCAGTGTGTTTGTATGATTAGGTATATGTGCATGTGTGTGTGAACATATATGTGATGTGTGCAGGGTATGAGTTTCTATGTGCATGTGTTTGTGTCTGCATCCTTAAAAGTGTCTGTGCACGTGTGTATATGCATCTGGGAGTATGCAGAGGCACGCATGTCAGCCAGCATGTGTAAGTGTGCACAACTGTACACAGACCCCTGGAGAAAGCCATACTAGCTGCCTAGCGTGCTGCAAAGAAGGGGGGGTTTCACACTTGCGCAGCCTTTGTTCGAGAAGAATTTGGAAGGCAGCCTACTTTCGACAACCCTCAGCACAGTGTTGGAATTGGGCAAAACTCAGGAACACTTGCTCCAGGGAGATCTGGCTCACACAGTAATCTTCCACCCTGTATTTCTCCTTGGCAGCTTCCAGGGTCCCAAACACCTTAAGAGTGATGAAGGAGAGGGCAGGAGTTGTGAGCACAACATTAACGTTCATCCACCCATTTTCAACAGCCTCTTTTCTAATTTAGGTTTACGGTGGTCTAGAGCCTTTCCTTGAAGCACACAGTCTGAGACAGAGTACACCTTGGAAGAGATGCTAGTACATCACAGACACAAACTTATTTAATATTACACACATTAAGGGTAGTCTAGAGTCACCAAGTGAAATGAAACACACATTTTTGGAGTGCTGGAGAAAAAGCAAAATATTTGCAGAAAAACCACACAAACATCTACGCAGATGATCTCGACTCAAGTCCACATCCACCCCACAGCCCAGGAGCTGTGTTGTACCGGCACTACATGCTGAGACTCACAGACACATCAAAAGCCCACTACAAGTAACAGGCGTGAAAAATCTGGACAGTGATGACCCGTCAAAGTGGAGGATGTTTGACATTCAGATGTTTTCATCTAAAAGGAACCTGCTTAGAAAGAAATTAAGGAAGCAAAACAGTTACCTGTGCCCATGTGAGTGTCTTGTCAGTCAGGTGGTAGTGCACCATGCCCTGGTGCTCATCTTTCAGCATACTTCCTGCAAACAGGGTAGCTCATGTTCAGGCCAAGAGGCAAACTACTGCAACATGTATACTGCGTCCATGTCCATTCTCAGTGTTCTTCTTTGGACTTGAAATCCTTAATCATCCATTCTTCACTTTTTCAGGTTTCATTTTTTCAATGTGTGAATTAAATTTAGCAAATAATACAGAAAAAATACAATTCATATGCATTTTTTTCAGTTTCTAGAATTCTTGCAGACTATGGTAGTCTATTTCTGTACATCATGTCTGTCTCAACTTGGAAAGCCCAGCTGGTTTCATAGGCAAAAATCATAGTTCTGTCCATTAAAGAAAGCCACACACCCTACTTACCTGGAAAGGTGCTCTCGATGAAGTCTTTGAAGAGCTGTAGGTCAGCCTCGTGGACTTCCTGGCGGACCTTGGCCAGCAGGGTGTAGCCACTGCCAAACTTGCTCTTCAGGTGCTGTGGGCTGCCCAAGCATTTGAACTGGCCATTGACCATCACAGCCAGTCGGGTACACAGGGCCTCACACTCTTCCATGCTGCAGGGTGGCCACAATTGTCACACTCAGGGGTGGAGCACTTGCAGGCCAAGCAGGGACATCTGTGCCTCTCTCCAAGATACTGAGTAAACGTGCTTTAATCACATGCACACTTGAAATGTTCCCATGAAAATTTTCTCCACTGTTATGTCAGTCTTTGATAGAATCTCTTGTGTACAGCAGGCAGGTTTGTTAAACAATATGCTAAGGCTGTGATCATGAGGCTATAAGTAAGTAAGCTTTTACAGATTAACCAACCAACATCACCAACCTGTGTGAGGTGATGATGATGGCTTTGCCCAGCTCCCTGGTTCTGCTCACTGCATCCCACAGCAGCCGACGAGCAACTGGGTCCATGCCTGTGGACGGCTCATCCAGGAAGATGACGGGTGGCCCACCAATCAGGGCCATGCCTGCACTCAGCTTTCTTTTGTTGCCCCCACTGGACAAAATGGGTTCAAGGTCAAATATTGCATTATAAATATAACATATTTGTGACACATATACAAATGGCACACAGAAAAAGCTTTCTACAAAGGAGGATAAATAATGTTATTAAGTGGTTGACTAAATACAGTTTGATGATCTGGGAAAAGGGTTTGACAATTGGTCACAATATCAAATGCACAAACCAAATGCACAAACCATGCATTTCAAGGCATGAACCTTCAAGTCAAGAAGACAAATTAAACTTGGCCATCACTGATTTTTGCACAACCTCATCACAGGCTGAGCTGAGTACAGCAGCAGTAACTTTCAGTGCTTAAAGCTACTGCACACTGTTGTGTGACAACCAACTGCTACCCTGTCTCACTCTCGTACCTGTAGCCACGCACCAGTCGGTCAGCATGTGGCTCTAGCAAAAGGCAGCGTAGCACATTCTCCACACATGCAGCCACGTAGCGCTCTGGGATGCCCCGCAACCGAGCATACATGCTGAGTGTCTCCCTGCCGGTCATGTGGTCCAACAATGCATCAAACTGTGGGCAATAGCCAATCCGTTGCTGAACCTAAGTCAGAGGCACAAAGATTAGGTTATGTAGCATGAATTAGTGTTAAAATTGCCATTTTAACTCACAAGTGCGTACCTTTTACATAAGAGTAAAAAACACCTTATAAAAAACTCTAAGTACCAGGAAACTCTGGGACACAAGTAAAGGAATGAGTCCTTTGATTTGGTGTACATACAGAACAGTAGCAACTTAAATGATATCGTATGTTAAATTTTTACAGTTCAGAAATGGTAAACAGTGAATACATTTTTTAGCTCATTATACCTTCTTAATATCCCTAAGAATGCTGTAACCATCAATGTAGGCATCCCCAGAGGTCACGGTTTCGTCCCCCGTCAGCATTTTGAAGGTGGTGGTCTTCCCAGCGCCATTGAAGCCCAGAAGCCCAAAACACTCCCCTTTGCCCACAGCCAAGGATAGCCTATCCACTGCAAGCAATGACACCCCGCTGCTGTACACCTGTAGGAAAACATAATGCAGTGCCTTCACAGTCATACCTTCAAAACCCATAGATAGGACCACTTTAGTCCCCAGTACGGTCAAGCAATTTCATTTTCATTAACCTCTCTCGGTCAGAGCCTTGGCAGTTCAAAGCCTATGGCAAATTACTGGGCACTAGGCCATTAAGGGTACAGCCTCAATGAAACGCCTGTCCATCGCAGGACAGCCACACACCCTCACACCCACTCGCACAGGCACATATTATAGGTGGTTTTCAGTGACCAATTAATAATAATGGTGAACTCATGAAAGCCACTATTAGCCAGTGCAAGAAAACCCTGCAAATCCTCAGATGCTTGATTAAACCTAATTTTGACATAAACTGACTAAAGTGTGTGTTTAATAATGGCATATTTGATTAGGCTTACTTTATTGTTAGGATTTAGCCCCAAACCTATGCAGAAATACGTTACTGTACATGGTTATATGTGCCCTCTAATAGTCATGTAGCCACAGGTAACTTTATCTGTACAATCTCACAGGTCTTCAAATCCTCGGCGGTGTGCCACACCTTGCTGAGTTCCTGCAGGATAAGGGGACTTCCCACCATGGATTCCACAGCTGGCTGGCACTCCAACACCCGCTTCCGTTCTTCAGCTACATCTCGGTCTTCTGGCTGGAGCACTCCCTCCACAACTTGTGGCATCTGGCCCACAGACACAAACACACAAAAGGTCATGCATCCCTTGAGTACCATTGAAATAACAGGAATCAGTAACCATAACATTTATTCTATTAGTTGCCCACTGATGTAGCATGCAATAAAGACCAATGCTGGCTATCCAAAGAGAAGACAATATGTACTATACACTACAAAGAAGATGGTACCAGCATTACCAGTTAAGTCAGCATGCAGTTTCTGGCAATATCACTCAAAACAACAATTCAGACTCATGTTCTTCAGCAAAACAAACAGTCTACTGATCTTGCAGTGAATTAAGAACATTTAACATATAAAGTTGTAAGAAAATCTCATTGTGGCTCCTCCATTAGCCAAACGAGTGAGACAGCAATGTTCTATGGCCTAATAGCTCTTCTTTACCTTCCTACGTCTCCTGCAAGATGTCCCGAGGAGGTGCCAGAGGATTCGGACACACTGCAGCTCAATGATAAAGAGCAGTGCGATGAACACCACGCCTTGCACAGACATGGCCACCAGAAAGCGGCCAATGCCTGGCTCAGACATGGAGAAGTAGTTCTCCTGGTAGGTGAGGTCTGAGGAGATCAGTGAAAGTCACACTTAGATTCACACTGGTCTTTGAATAAATGAAATGAGATTTAAATAATCAATTCCGGTAAATTTTAAGAAGACTGAACTGGAGTGGGAAACACACAGCTACATATAAGAATTAAGGTGAAGTTTCATCCCATCACCCCCATCACAAATGCTTAACTTACTGTACAGACTGCAGAAGGAGTGGGCAATAGGACTCGAAGTGCAGAAGGTGATCAGTTCATAATTCTGGTAGAACTGGCTGAAAGACATTCCTAAACAGTAGTTTGGAAATATCAAGAAGACTTTGTCCAGGGTGTGAGAAAGATGCTCTAGCTGTAGCTCTGGATGATGCAAATGCAAGAGAACAAAACAAGTTAAACTTTTTGTTTAAACATTTATGCATAAGAAAACATGTTCAACGATCAAATGACTTGCCATCATATATGACTGCACTCTTGAACCCTTCTCCACAGAAACATCACACTTCTCATAACAGTGAGCATCAAAGAAAATTCTGTCCCAAAAGCCCTGTTCCTATCCTTACCAGGGATGGTCATGATGGTGACAGCGAGGAAGGTGGCTGTGCCAGTAACGACATTGAAGACGGTGAGGCGTGTATAAGCAGCAGCAGCGGTGGAGAACAGAAAGCTCAGTAGATACATGAGGGGTACAACAGCCCAGCCATAGAGGAGCAACAGCAGCAGCACATCTACCAAGTGGTTGTCCTGCGTGAAGGCATGCACACCAAATGCCCGGAACACCACCTAAAAGTGGGGTGGCCAAGAACAGGTCAGATATTTATTTTTCACTGCATGATCTTTATAGAAAAGTTAATGTCAAATTACTGAAAAAAGTGAATATAAAAACACTGCGATAAAATGAGAGGAAAAGGGAAATTCCACAAGATAACTCTTAGATATTAAGTTGAAATTAGTACTGCATGCATGTCTTTGTAAAAATGGTTTCATTTGTCATGCTGGAACTGAAGTTACTAGCCTTAAAATCTATGTTTTTAAAATAACAATCCAAATACATCTATGAATATCTTGAAAGCTAATATGGTTCTCCATGCAGAGAGCTGGCAGGACAAGCATGGTAAATGAATGCAATGCCAATCAACGGTTATAGAGGGCACTACTGACCAGCATGAGCACACAGGGGAGTAGAAAGTTGATCAGGTCCCAGAGGAGCGCAGAGAACCAAAAGTTGAACAGGTAGACACCGCTGACCTGCTGGACATGTTTGGACTTTATGGAACGCTCAGTGACCAGGAGAAGCGCGAAGGTGCTAGACAGGGAAGCCATGCCATACATGAGGTTTATGGCAATGGCAAAGCCTGTCTGACCCCTAAACAGAACAAATGGAGCAAACAGAAAAAAACAGTTCACTTCCTGTACCAGGGGGTCTGAACCCATCACATGTAGACCATGCACTAAACTATCCAGTTCATAGTGAGGTATGAGTTGGGAAAATCTAGCTGAAAACCTCATCCCACATGCAGCTCTCCCTTCACACAGACCACATCATGTGATCAGGCTCAAAGACTTTTTTTCTAGTTTGTTCAGTTAGAGCTCCTTCAGCTTATGAAGGGAGCAGCAAAAATGAGCAATAACGTGCCAAGGCAAATGAACAATGGCTGTAGGTCCTGTACTGAGGTGTGTGTCTGAGACCCATACTCTGTGAGCTGGCTCTGTGCAGTCTCTGAGATGTTTCGAGGCATGGGGTGGTTGACTGTGTTGATGGAGGCATTGGGGCCTGCCAGCAGCCGATAGAGGGCACTATCCAGCAGCATAAGGGCTGTTGCAGGCGTATGGTAGCCCTGGTTGTTGAAGAAAGCTGTGGCTTCAGCAAAGAGCGGTGAGCCGCCCTGGATGGAGGCACCCACAACGCAGTGTTCGTTGAAAGCACCGCCTTCCTCCTCAGATACCCGAAGGACATAATCAGGAAGGTCTGGAACAATGAGAAGCCCGCCAGACCATTTTACCCACAATTACACAGACACTAAAAACACACGCACCAACAAAAATGCCAGGACTTTTAAAAAGCAGAGACATTATACATCATGTGATAAAATGGAACATTCACCAACAAATTGTATAACATCAGTGGTGATAAGACAGTCAGTCACAGGTCAAACTGAAGATTCACTAGAAATAAAAACACTAATTGATGTGATTTTCAAGCTGCCTGACAAATAGAACATAGATAACATGTATTCTGCTAGTAACCAAACTTTGTCCAGTAATTACGAGTGAATATGCATCCTTCCATGTAGTCCGTGTTCAACCACTTTAGTAAAGAGATGAAAAGTAATTATTTTGGTATTGTGTTTAAATATAATAATAAACTGTAGAAATAAGCACAACCATTGCAAAATAAATTAAAAAATGTAAATATTTGTGACACACTGGTACAAAGCCACACCATGGCCACCTCCTGGATTATTTCCTGGAGATGCAACCACAATATTTACCGGACTGACAGATAACGGTAGACACAGAGCCAAATATTTTTGGTAAGGCATGCAGTTTTTCTCAAAGAAGTTTATTTTAATGAAAAAGTACTTATGAGTCTGGTCAACACTAGTGAATATGGGTCAAAATTAGTACAGTAAAATGTGTGCCATTTATGACCATGTATGGCCTGAACTGGGCAATGGCTATGTGCTGCGTGGCAGTCAGATAGCAACTCATATATATTTTAATTTACACTGTCTTACACTAAGGACAGTTTAGTCATGACCAGCATGAATGTGATGGAACCCAAAGCACCTGAAACCTGAAAAATATCTAACACTGTACACAGACACAAGTACGGTTTCAACCCACTGAACCACCAGTATCCATCCCTTCATCATATGCATTCCTCTTACAACTTACCTGTGATGTTCTCAGGCCTGGCATCCTGCTCAAGGAGTTGTGCAGCATATGTTGCAGCAATTCTTGCCGCCAGAGGACCTGCCCTGGTTTCCAGGGCAACAGGGACAGTGGTTGGGCCATAGCGGCTCAGTGTGAGGTCCAACTGGGGTGAGTCTTTCTGGCTGGGAAATGTGCGGGCCACCACCAGAGCCAGCGCAGTGAAGACCAATGGCACTAGAAACTGTGCCACCATCACCTTCCAGTTCCGCCAGCTGTATAGTGCCCTCTTCAAGAACATTGCATAGAACTGCTGCAAATGGAGCCAGAGCTGCCAGGAGAGTCAGAGATAGGGTTTTTTTTTTTTTTTAAAAAAACAGAAACTTGGTGAAAATCTAATTCAGCTTTCTTAGTGCTAAGAGCAGTCATCATGTGTTAATGGTTAAACCCATTTAAATTTTTTACGTTTTAATTTTCCTTAAGTTTTTTTTGGATCTGTACTTCACCCATCCATTTATCCATTTTCAGTCACTTATCTGGATGAAGAGAGTGGTAACAACAGGCCAAGCACAGTAGATCACTCTTCCCTTTCTAGGGCAAAAGCCCTTTCTATGCAAAGTCAGGCAAGAGATTAATAAACTCTTCAGCATCTCCTGGGTCTACCTCAGGCTCTCCCACCAGTGAGTTGCACCAGAATACCCCCAAGGTAAGTGCCCAAGAGACATCCTAAGTAGATACCTAAACCACCTTGATTGGTTCTTCTCAGCTTGAAAAAACTGCAGCTCTACTCCAAGGGCACTTCAAACTGATTGCCAACTTCTCACCCTATGTTCTAGAGCGTGACCTCACTACTCAGTTGAGAAACCACATTTCCTCTGATTGTAGCTAAGATCCTGTTCTTTTGATCAAAGCGCATGACCATAGGTGAGAATAGCGATGCAGAATAAATGGTCAACTCCAAGCTTTGCCTTTCATTTTACCAACACAGCCCAGAACAGTTTTCATAATAAAGCAAACACACCATTGATCAATCTCATAAACCTCTCATCCCTCAATCATCAAAACACCTTCACAGGACTCATACTTGAATTTATGCTGAAAATGCAAACATAGCTCTTACTCCACCAAATAGGTAAATATGGCCAGGCACCCGACACTTCCACAGCACTTTTCCCAAAACACCCTTGAGCACATGACTGAAGACCTTCTTGAGGTTCATGACCAGAATGGAATCTGCATTGTTCCTTCTGAATCTGAGGACTGTCAGTCAGCACCATCAGCAGCACCCTTGCACAGACTTTCACAGGATGGCTAAGGTATGTGACCCCAAGTCAGAACACATCCTCTTGTCCTCATTTTTGTAGACAGAGACCATGACTTCCATCTGCCAGACAGGTACTGTCAAAGCTTTCCATACAATACAGGAGAGGTCTGTTAATCAAGACCAGTAAATATTTCATCACTCATCTCAGCACCTCAGAAACCTTAGCCAGAGAGATGCACCCTAACCCTCAAGAATTTTCTGGCACCCTTTCCACTTCCCTTCAATATCCCGAGCTGAGGTCAGCAGAAACAAAGCTTTGCTGAGAACAGACTCAGTACATGACATTCCATGTCACAGGATCTGCCCTCTACAGCGTTATCTAAGGGATCAGCTTTTCCAAGCCTGGCAACTTTGCTTTTGTGCTTTAGATTTACTAGTGAAGGTCATCTGTACAGCACGTAGTTTTGTTTTTAAGAAGGTACCATACGAAAATAATCTTCAGATCGACTGCATTGGAGAAACTTACAAAAGCACGGGGATGAGGAACAGGTTTTATATGTGTAACTCACCCCTGTGTTCAACTTGATATTGGAACAGTCCTCTGAAACTAGTGTTCCACTGTCAGTGAAGTCCGTCGCATCTGTCATGCCACTGATGCTGCTGGCATCATCCATAGTCCAGTCATTTGACCGGCGCTCGTGTTGGTACTGCAGAGCAGGCAGCTGGATGGCCTGAATGTCCAGACTCGAGTCTACCAGCTTCCCTACCCTGCATGCACAAATCCAAAAACAAAAATATAAACACATATGGCCAAAGACATGCACACACAAAGTTTCAAGGTGATTCCAGCAGACCGAATAAACAAAATTGGAAGGCTGCCTGAAATGCTGGGAGTTAGCCTGGATTCTGCTGAGGAAGAACTCAAGATGAGTGCTGTATGTGTGCTTACCCAACTATACATCTATCCCTCCAAAGTCACCGAATGAGACACTACATTTCACTTGTTCCCTTAAATTAGTCACACCACTCCTTGGTTTAAATTTCAGCAAAGCGCTGTGTTGTCACTGAAGAGATCAGTTTTAAAGCACAGTCAAAAAGACAAAAGAAAGAACTAAAATCGCCAAAGTATCACAATTACCAGTTGTATAATTCACAGCACTAAATGACTCCTTCTCTTACTACTCCTACTTGAGTTTAAAAAAGAACACAAAGAGGCGCTTGGTGTATAAAACAAAAACATTCACCTTTCCTTATAAATACCATGATGGGGGAGGACTGTTGTTTTTATGGTAATGGTACACCACCAAGGGAGAAAGGGGGATATTTTTGTTTGAAGATGCAACTGATGGCCCTCCTGATTCTCTTACACCGTTCCATTAAAGCAGAAGAACCCAACAGCCCACCTGTGTGGGTTTAGATCTAAAAGAGAATGTATTCATTTCACCACAGCCATATACCTGAGGAAGACTTCCTCCATGGTGGTCACCGAGGCCCCATAGCTGGCAATCCCCAGCTCCTCCCGGTTCATCTCCAGCTCCGCAAACAGCAGCTCAAACCTGTGAGTACAACTGCGTAAGTCACAGGGCTGCTCCTACACAGACCGCGACAGTGAATGATGGAAGCAGAAAGAACATCCCCACATGCACCATGACACCATAGTTAGTATCTGCTATTCAGTGATTCAGAAATTTCATTATACTTTTCCAAAATGGTTCGTGATATTCAAAAACAAAATCTGTCATAGTGCTCTGTGTTAGATGTTATTTCTATTTTGACCATCAAGTCACCATGTGCATATCATGAGACAAAGCCTACCAAGCAGTCATTTGCAGAGCTCTCGGTCAAATGTTGACAACATATGCAGCAGTAGATATTAAATGATTTTGTAATTTTATGTATTGTCCTACATACATTGAGTAAATTGCACCACCCTTAAAAGCTAGAGCACTCAGATATGGGGGCAGAATGCTATGAGTCTTACCGGCTTGTACTCTCCTTGGGTAGGATGTAGGAGAGCTCTGCTCCTGCACTGCTCTCCAGTGTGGCGTTGGGCACATACATGTGGACCAGTCGTGTAATCTCCGACACGTTGCACAGCTCACCTTTCACAATCACCATGTGGTAGCCAGCACCTGAACCATGGGACAGAGCAGGACAGAAATCAAAAACATCAGAGAACAGGACCATTAATCATAATTAGTCATATAATACTTTTTGTGAGTCCTTAAACTAAGTAACTCAGTACTAGTGCTAGACTAAAGCCTAGGTCAGTACAATAGGAGTCAAAAATTTGAGTGCAACCAAGCAAACTGGACAAAGGGATCAACTGGATAAAAGCATTAAACCAAAGCAACCAACAAGTCCCCTACATTTCTAAGAATTGGTCTGAGAAGACACGTTGGTGATGTTCTGATCAAACCAAATGTCTTGTGGGGAAAAAAATTAAAAATGTCCAGCAAGTGTAGTGAAGCTTTCATTAGTACTGCATAATTATCCTATGGTAACTTCACAAATTCCCCCAATGATATGGCTGTGTCTTCAAAGACCCTCTCACCATATTTGTTCTTGAGAAACAGTGAAGATCCACAGCACTGCAGCTCTCCACTGGCCATGATAGCAATGCGATCACCAAGCAGGTCAGCCTCATCCATGAAGTGTGTTGTCAGCAAGATTGTGCGGCCAAACTTCTGGCTCTGCAACAGGTCCCAGGTTGCCCGGCGAGCTGAGGGATCCATGCCTGATGTGGGCTCATCCAACATCACCACCTACAGTCGATATGTGAGACGGGCTGTTACTGGCAGCATAGCCATTCCAATCTGAAATGGTCCCCAGTATAAAACACCCAATGTTCAAATAAGCGGTGATGACCCTTAGGGAACCCAGCCGTTGTCATTAACCACTTCATCCTGGTCAGGGTTGTGGCAGTCTGGAGCCTTTCTCCAAATCATTAGGTACTAAGCTATGAAACAACCCCTGGATGGGACACTAGACCATCACAGGTTGGCTCCACACATGCAGTCACACATACATTCACACACTATAGGCAATGCAAAATGATCAGTGAACTTAAAACATATGTTTTTGGACTGGGAGAAAACAAGAGTGCCTGGAGGAAAACCCCACAAACACAGCATTTACATGCAAACTCCACACAGACTGGGCAGAATTCAAACCTACAGCCTAAAAAACCCAGGCACTGTCAGATGGCAGCACTGCTGACTGAGCTAGTGTGTCACCCTTTAGAGAATATCACACTATAAAGTAAACATTGGTAAGTTCATAAAAATGTCCCATTAAAAAAAAAAATAACAGAAAACATAATAACCTAGGTAGCCTACAAGGGACTGATAAACAGAAGCCACCCTGCTAAACACCATTTATACTAGTAAAATGGCAGTTGACCTTGGAATCTCCAATGAGGGCAATGCCAATAGAGAGCTTTCGCTTCATCCCTCCAGAGAGCGTCTTGGAGCGGGCATTTCGCTTGTCCTCCAGATTCAGGATGCGGATAGTCCGATCCACCTCTTCTCCAATTTTCGCACGGGGATAGCCCTTTAGCTGTGGTTCAGAACAAGAAATGGAAAAAGATGAAAAGACAGCAGAATGGAATTCCTCTATTAAATAAAGGTATGTAGGTGCACTGGACCAGGTTTTGGCAGTGTTCAGGTTTAAAGACATGTAGGTATGGAAGTGCTCAGGTCTGTATGTGTCAAGGGCAGGGGTAAAAGCATATAGGTATGCAGATGCACATGTGGAGATGTAGGCAGCTACCTGGGCATAAAAGGTCAGATGTTCCTCCACAGTCAGGTTGTCAAAGAGCACATCATGCTGTGGACACAGACCCAGGCTACGACGGACCAACGCCATGTCCTGGCAAATGTCATATCCATTGATATAGGCACAGCCACTGGTAGGGGGAAACAGGCCTAAAGGGAGAACACAGAAAAACAGAAGCTGAAACAACACAATTTAAGCCTACTTTGAGATCTGCTTTGGGTAACTAGTTTTGGATAAACAAAATTAGACTTTATAAGAAGCTGGAGGACATGTGCTTATGTGTGCCTACAGTATGTCCAGTTAATTTTGCCAAAGACAACTGTCCGCTTTTAAGTATTTATTTTTGGTTGTGTGTGCATCCCTGTCATTCTCTCACCAGTCAACATGGACAAAGTGGTGGTTTTGCCAGCTCCATTGTGTCCCAGCAGCACGGTTATTTGGCCTTCAAACATGTTCATGTTCAAGTCTCGCACTGCCTCCCGAGTCTTGCTGCCCACTTTGAACACCTGGTACAACAGGAGTCCAAAAGTTAATATAAGGACATTACTTTTATCCACTCCTTAGCTTACAGAAAAATTTTGATGACAAAAATGCTTCACTCCTACCTTACAAAGGTGCTTGATTTTGACCCCCGGTACCAGTCCTGCTGGCTCTTCCTCAATGAACTCCCCCTTCGTTGCTTTCTCTGCATTTTCTTCTTCTTTCTCCTTTACCTGGGCCATGCGGGGACTACCACACCAATAGGAAGGCTGAGGAAGAAGAAATGATCATCTGTTATAAATACTGCTATGCAGTGCTAAGCCACAAATCTTTTCAGAGATACCATGATGCTGCTGTGTCATTAAATAAGTTTAGTGCAAAATAAGAAGACATAATATGGGTTTTGCTGCAGGATGTTTCATTGAAGGTTAACTAAGGATCATTATCTGAAAGAAACAATCGCTGTAAAAGAATGAATTGGGACATTACAAAACAATAACTACTTCCCTGCTGCTAAATGTGGAGCCAGCTGTGGCTCAGATCTCTACTTGTAAAATGACTTCCTACAAGATGTCTGATGTGATGCAACACTCAAATCGGGCCAGCAAAGGGAGAAAGTCAACCCTGATGCATGGTAGAAATTTCTGTGATCACTGTCACCCTGTTGTACAAGTTGGAAGTTGTTTTGGTTTTTTTGATCAGTTGCCAGCTGGCTTACTTATGTACTGTGTGCAAACTGATATCTGTCTCATTTTTCTCCTATCACTTCTGTATCACTTGAGTCAAATTATTCAGAGCTCTGTCTCCCTCTGTTGAGAAGAACACTTTACGGAAATAAACTGAACCGACACTGCAATAAACGCTTGTAACTAAGGAGGGCAACTCAACAAGATCAAAAAAGAGCATTTGAACATGCTGCACAAACACTGGAAAGAAACAAGTACACATCAGACATCAGAGTGTAAAAAGAGCCCCAAGATGAGAGCTTTCGGTTAAACTGATTCAGAAGGAGAAGAAAGCAAAACAAGGAACTGGGTGGGGAAATAGTGTTTTCCTCAGAACAGGGCGTAAATAGTGTGTTAAAAAACATGCAAGATGTGCTGGAGATGCAGGTAGAGCAGATGTCCAGGAAAAACCGAAAAGCAGACCAAAACAGTACAGTAGATAAACTGTGCTGTCAAATAACAGAAAATCAAAAAAAAAAAAAATTCATTTAGAGCCACTACTTTTACTCACTTTTATCCACTGTTTTACATGAATTAAAAAAAAAACAAATAAACAATAATTCTATTACATAGCTTTCTTATATCCAAAGTGTTGCATCTGGAAATGGAGTGACAACATGTGACGTAGTGTTAAATAGAAGTCACGCAAGCCAGTGTAGTGTGACGTACAATGGCATTGTTTTCTTACGCTTTTACCTAAAAGAAAAAAAAAACACTGAATTCTATCTAATCTTTTTTTACATACAATGAACTTATACTGGAAATGAAGTGACAATATGTGATGTGTAATTAAACAGAGGTCAGGCAGGCCAGCAAAGGGTGTGACGTCCAACAGCATTGTTCTCATCTGCTGAAAGCCTGTTGGGATTTTATTACTTCTACATCCACCTCTTCCGCATCCCCCCAGCACTCAACCCAAGTGTTCCTGCTGTGTGCCTCCCTTTCTCCAAACACTCCAGACAGGTCCGGGATGAGGAGTCCAGCACGTACTTCCTATCAGCAGACTGATCCCACAAAGATAAGCCTTTTTATTGGACCGATGGAAGTTTCCTTCCTTTCAACCCCTCACGTAAGCCAGAACCCACTTTGCAGGACTGGCTGAACTCCCTACAGCCAGGATTTCACTTTTGTCTTCTTTCCACCTTGATTTGTCAATGTGTCACTTTGGATATCATTTTTTCTTTCCCTTGAGCTCTGTAGTGGGAAAGCCAGTGGCTTTCCGGAAGGTCAGCTTCACTCATCACATCCTCCCCCTGACAATCACAACATGCCCTCCCTTCACTGCTTGTGACAGAAGTTCAGGGTCACAAGTCACCATTCCAGAAGCGTAGTCACCATACTTTCTCACGGACTTCTAAAAGGAGCAGAAATCCGAAACCAGAAATCCACATACAGCTACAACTACAATTAGGTATCTTGCACACAATAACAAAAGCAATAGTCATACCAGAAATGCAGCTAGTAACTAAGAAAGAAAAAAAGACCTTTACTCTTAAACACAGAAGAGGTTATGATTTTCTTTTATGTTAAATGTAAGAGGGCCAAAAAGGGCAAAAGCGTTGTTGTGGGTGGAGGACGTACCAGCAAGAAGAAGTACCAAGGTAGCGGGACACCATACTCCCCAGGGAAGACAGCCTCCACATACCAGGCCACCAGGCCATACAGCAGAGAGTCCACCAGAAGCAGCCCCAGCACCTGTGCTAGGGAGAAATCGTCATCTAATGTCACCGAGTCAAAGAGGCTGCTCCACTGGATCCCAGTACCTATGTGCCAGAGAGAGACAGAGAGATCAGGGATCAGAGGGAGCGCTGGATCTTTGCTATTAAAATGATTCAAGTTTATAAAAAGGAATCAATTGAACATAAAATTAATTTCTGCAGCATATTATAAAAATAACCTGTAACATTTGATGGAATCAGTACAAGGTTACAAATCATCACTATAACATTAGAAGTGATGTTGGATTATTTAAAAAAAAAAAAAAACCATAAGCAAGCAGGCCTTAACCTTTTCCCTCGAACATGCCCACCAACTGGGCACCCATGGCCATGCCCACATTGGAGATGAGGCAGGCGGAGGTTTTCTGCACTTGGGTTAGCAGGTCATAACGTGGTGATAGGAACACATAAGGGATGTAGCTCAGGAAGTAGATGAAGCCGCCTGCAGCTGCCGCAACATTAGCTGGGTGGGAAAAGGGGCACACAGAGGGACAATGAGAAGGGTGAGGTCCCACCGTAGGGCAACTTAATCTTCTCCTTGTTCCACCCTCCGTCAACACACAGTCTGTTTTTCAGTTTTATGAATATTTATTAAAATATTTTTTTAAAAAGCACACTTATGGTTGGTTCTAAGTATACTTATTATTGCTACTTATTTTATTGATTTGCTTTGAACTTTGAAACAGAAACAAGCCCAAAAACATTAAGGCAAAAAAAAACTTGGCTGTACAGTTCACACACCCACACACAGACACAAAAACCATGAAATGTAGCGATTGGTTTTAAGTCTTGGAATTGCATTTGTAAGTTGAGACATAAGTATGTAACCTATCAGTAAACAGGCTCTGAACCCTCTCAGATGAAACCAGGCTACAGATATCAAGTATAGTAGCCATTTTAACACTGGGAGCAGGAATCTCCTTCAAGTCTGCTGTGATCTTTGGCCAACACGTTTTATACAAACACAAATCAGTTGTATAACAGGCACATCTAAATATTTTATAAGGCAACTGCCTGTAAACTGCAACTAAATACTCTGAATTTGTGTCATGTTGCCTGTGTGCAGTTTTTGTATTCTGCACGTTGTATCTGTTTAGCACATTTAGTAAATTCCTTTCAATCCATGATGCTGTTTCCAGGTTATAATTACTATACCAGTATTATTCCAAATTTTTTGAGGCCAAAGTTACTGGGTAAAAGAAGCGATGACAGTGACAGTATACCCTCTAAGAGGTTGCTGGGTGCCTAGGTAACCAGGTCTTTGCCACCTGTGAGCAGGCCATCCATTATTCATCCCTGTACAGACAGTCTACAAACAATCCCCGCTTACATGTTGTTGCCAAATGTTATTATGCCAGCATTAATTATGTATTTTAGTCTTCCTGCAGGGAAAAATAAATGATATTCACATTTTAATGGAATTGTTTTAGACGTGTTAAACAACACAGCCATTTTTCCTTTTATGACCTGATGTTGGGATGTGGGTGGTGCAGCCATGGTATGGGTCGGGGTTGAACTTGTAAGGCAGACTCACTCTGCCCACCCCTGCAATGCCAGAGTAATAACAACAAGCTGCTTACACCTGAGAGCCAACCAACAGAAACATCTGAGTAGCTCATCAAGATTAAGGAAAGGGTTAGCTGAAAACTGTTGGCCAGGATTTTACTTTCTGATGTCCACTTGGTGGTCATCATTTCCCTAATAAAAGTCTTTTTTTTTTTCTTTTTTTTTTTTTACAAAACTTGCAGTCCTGAGTTTTTATTTCTGCCCATGCTGCCACCTCCTCCCCCGAATCGGATACAGTGTAAATATGGAAGCACTGCTGTTTAGGACTGGCGGTGAAGGAGACATGTCTTTCATTTCCATGTTTGTCTAGGCATGCACTCTCTGATGGAAACAGGAGATCTGGGGTTGCATAGTGATGGCAGTTGGACTGAGGTGATGTTTTGTGCTACCCAACCACAACAAAGCAGAATATCATCAGATCTTTCTGACCAAAAAAAAACATTTAATTACATTTTTAGAAGACAGGTCTGAGGTCAGCCTTGGTCTAAACACTGAGACCTGGTCTGATTCCAGGCTATGCCTCTGTGTCCCCCTTACTCTGACTCATACACTAACCTCTGTCAAACTGGATGTTTCTGCTGACAGAAAAGAAAACACCCATTCCTCTCAATTTCATAGCTTCATTTCTTACAATAAGCAGTGCTATGCTGCCATTTGTTCTGGAAAATGATTAAAAACACGCCTATTAAAGCTTACATTGATATCCTGTCCCTGTGCATATGTCCAAGGAACTGTGAAAACAGTCCATACCGGTACAAAGCAACTGTAAAAAACTGGCCTACATCTGACATATCACAGAGCGTTTATGAGTCATACAGTGGCAGACGAACACAGAACAGCACCCAAAAATGGAGAACAGTTTTATACAAGTGTTAAACGGAAAGAGCTGTGCAATGTCCACACATGCATTGAGCTGATGGCATCCACACCATATCTGCCTACCTCGAGAGAAGAAAACACTGATCATGAAGCTAAAGTTGATGGTGGAAATGGCAAAGACCATCAGGAAGACAAAGACCAGCGTCGGGTCACTGTAGGTCAACACTGCTCCATTGGGGCTGACCTGTGAGGAGGAATGGAGGCAGAATGAGAAGTCCCCCAGGACAGCTTGTTTGCTAGGAACACAGACACATCCATAATGCAGGAAATAACACAGACAGGTGCAGATAAACAAAGTGAGATTTAACCCCAGGTGTCATACCTTTGTCCTCATCATGAACCAGGTCAGTACAATAAGTCAGTGAAAGGTTAAACAAACAAGAAGTTTAAAAAAGCATATTCAAAGGTTGCAACCCTAACCTTGATGCAGAGGAGGACGGTGACAAAGAAGATGGAAACAGAGAGGAAGAGGAAAAACATGAGGAACCAGGCACTCCAGTGTAAGCCGTTGCTCAATCCCATCATCCTCATGTACTCCTGAAAATCACAAACATATACGAATGTTAAAATCAAGTTGCAATATGGTTTATTACTGCATTTCTTTACCCAAACCAACAATCATCAAAAACACTATACTACATGATATTTACTTAGTTGCAGTGGCAGTTTCCCTCCATACATGAAAACCAACAGCCTTCCTCTAAAACATTCTGTTGCTGAAAGCATAAATAAACAGCAGTGACCGCTATACAAAAAGGTTTGCTTAATGTATGGGTCAATTATTATGAAATCCTTTGCTGTTTATGTATTCGTAAATCATGGATTTGTGAATTTGCCCAATTGTGCAGCTGGAACGTGGGCATGCACATAGGTTGGCAATAATGGACAAACACTCACCTTAAGCTTCCTCTCCTTCTCCTGTACCACAGCACGGACGATGTTTAGGGAGGTGTACGTGAAGCTGAGTACCAATAGTAGGGGCAACTGATTCTGGATGGCCAGGATGAAGACGTCGTAGATGAAGGGCGGATAAGGGAAGCGGGACATCACCACATGTGTCTGGGCCAACAGGACTGCCGCCGCTGTGCTATTGTAGGCTCGCATGATGGCCCGGTCCACGGCATACTGGACTGAAAGGAACCCCTCCCGGTAGTACCCTGACCGCAAGGGGGAGACAGAGGCCCTTACCACAACACAGTAGCTTAAAAGCTTTACAAGCTTTGTAAGCTTAGCTCACAAAATCAAACTACACATAAAACACACCCAACTCCTTTTCAGAAAAAAGCTTTTTATAAAACACAAAAAATGCTAAGGTTGTGTAACCCTTTTCTGAATATGTACACTGCCATTCTGAGCTTTAACTTTTTATTCCTCCTCATAACTATTTAAGTCTCAATTTTGATTAAAAGATTGTTTTTTGCATGCAAAAATAAAAATATTAACACGCTCCTGATTGAGAGATATTACATTCATACATTAACAGTCATTACTTTATATTTTTCTGTAATGTATTTAGCAGTTGCTTACATTTACTTTAATACTGATAAAAATGACAAGTAAAATTAAAATTTGTAATATTTGTAATATTTTGCTGGGCATAATAGGCTATACTTTCCTTTACAGGTCTATAAGTACATCAGGTCCCCCATTGCTGGTACATTAGCAGGTCCATCACTGTGGAATCTCTTAAGAAAATGCAGTTTTTGAGGGCACAGTAGAGGCTTTAGTTACTTCTGAGTACTGAGAAGTTTGTTGCCACTAATTGCAGTCTTCCTGTTCTACAGATTCAAAAGGAGCTCCAGTGCAGTCCTCCTAGAGCTAAGCTGGCCAGTCTTAAGAGCCTTTCTCTGAAATGTATTGACAAAGTTTCCACAGAAAAGCCTTCAAATTGAAGATGAAAGAACATCCCATTTTACATGATGATGGCAATGTATGTTATTTTTCACACTATACAATAACCTGCACTTCCCTCTTTTGCTGGTATAAACTTATATTTCCAGTCAAAATGTCTATATTTTGTATAATTTACTAACAGTTATCAGTAATTCATTACATCTGTATGCCATGTTTAGGCTTAGGCTTTAGGCATATAGATACTTCTGACTAATGCCATTTTCTGCCATTAGATGATGTGTATATTCAATAAAAGAATCATTTTCCCTTGAGAGAAAGGCTGTGTTCCACTTGATGATATTAGTTTTAGGAGAAGTGAGTGTTTTTCCCTGAATCATCCTGATGATTTGTGAAACCATGTCAGAATGGGGAAATGACCGGCAACACAGTACCCACAGACTTCAGCAAAGCTAGTGTGCCGGGACTCACCTGGTGTTCCTCCCCTAGGGTCGTGCTGTTCACGGGGGCCTGGCAGCTGGAATAGGGGGAACAAGATGAGCGTGTGCCAGTCCAGGTCATTATTGGGATTCAGTTCCACCTTCTCTTTTGCTGGGGCATTGCGAGGACTGTACTTGAAGCGCAGATGATAATCCACCTGTGGGATGGATGCCAGGACACGAGGACAAATTAAACAAGGATATGGACGCAGATGATGACCAGAAGTAGAAGTAACAAGTTATGGAAAGCTTTGACATCCAGCAACCCTTCAGAAAAGGCCAGTTCTCATGAGGTTGCTTCCACCTATGACACATAACATGATCGGGATACATTTTGTTGTTCCTTTGTCTTTTACTGCACCTTGGTCAGTTGCTTTCTGAAGCCCAACAAGAAAGGAAATAACCAAGAAGAACAAATGAAAATCTGCTTCATACGTTCTTGCCAGCTTAACCATTTACTGTAAATGCCTCTCCACTGCATCCAGTTTTCCCGCTAATGCCAAAGATTCATTCTCACAACATGCTGTTCCAAAGAAAAAACAGCTAATTATAAACTACATCTTTTCTTGCTGGTATGAATTTAGCAGCAGGGTTCTCCTTAAAGGGTATTTGTTTTGTACGTTTTTCACCGGAAACATTTTGGCTTCCAGTAGAATTAGTAGAACACAGGTTAGAAAATACAGTCTTGCCAAAAATAGAATATTAAGGGGAAGCTGTATGAACTGCACAAACAGTACATTCTGTCAAGAGATTTCTTTTTTTAACCTTTTACTGAGGTTCCTTTCAACATTTGCAGCATTCTAGCCATTCAATAGCACACAAAATTTTTTAATCAACAAAAACAATAGTCAAAGCCAGTTTTCAGCTAAACAGAATTGCTTTTAATAATTAAAGCAAACCTCAACAGGTGTTGTGAAACATGTAGAATGAATGCAAATAACCTAAACAACAAATTAAAAATCGTCCCCCACCATATATGTATTTTTTTAAATTCTATCCCTTATTTTCTAGTTGAATTCCCAACCAATGGCCCAGTTGTTATGTCTCCTGCTTGAAGCAGGACACCCATGACAAGCTGAGAAGGGTGAAAACACCCAAAAAATCTCTTCTAAAATCGTTTCTGGGAGCAACCTTTGCTTCTTTAAACTTCATAAGATCCAGCTTTTCTCTGACAACACAATACGCAGGGAAGAGCTCAGTTTGCTCGATTCAACCACCAGAGCAACATGAATACATTGATGTTAGAGTCTCATCATCTTACAGGAACAGCGTGGCATGGGAGTGACTTGTCCCAAGGTACCTGTATTGGGCTCATGGGTACAAGCTGGTACACTTCCTCATATTAACAATGAACATCTTTTCATCAGGCTCTGCGTATCACTTACCTTCAGGGGCAGAGGCTCATCGTTGTGTGAAAAAGTGTGCTTAAACACGACCGCAGCCAGCACCTTCCCAGACTCTGGGTCAGTCTTCACAAACTCCTCAAACTGCTCCTCCGTCTCAAAGCCACGTACTGCCAAAACACACAAACAGTCAACACATCACAGGCATTTTCACTTCTGGCTCTATTTAAATGCATTTTCTGTTTGCTTTGGAAGCAATTTTTAATAATGACTTTTTACGAAATGAGTTCAACAACCTGATACACAAGCAAACTGACCATCATGTATTTATTTATCATTTATTCAGCTAAAGTAGAGCTAATTCAAGCCTACCAGAGAAGTCTCTTTCATTTCTTAAGAATCAACCTTTTTTTCTCCTGATACTGTCAAGCACAAGCTATTCCCTTCAATCCTATGCATCTAGTGTGAGGAGCTGAGAAAAAAACAAATTTAGAAGGTGAATTTCTTCAGAAACCACAGACATTTTCTCTGGGACAATTTCCCAGGTAACCCCAGAGTAAATCAGGCCTATTGATTCCAACACCGTAACATGACAGATAAGCACAACAGGGCAACTTTTCTGGCAGACCACGGTCCATGTGGTTGGTCATTTTCCGACATACATTTAGCCAGGACTGTTTGTGCACCTAGACACGTACAGCCAAAGTGTCTTTTGAACCACAGCACTACTAGGCAGTGGTATGCAAACTCGAGCGACAAGGTTCTTCCCACACAGCACATAAACAGAAAACCAAAGGAATGACACTGACAAGACAGACCAGTCAGCCATTTGCTTTCCAACCAAGGCTGTGGCCAGGGTGCATGCCTGTGTGTATCTGCTGTGTACGCACAGACATGTGACGGTGTATCAGCGTATTGACTGCAGCACTCGCAGCTGTTGTGTGGCTGGTCAATAAAGAGCCTCCACCACTGGAGGTGTCAGCATAAATAAACCTTTGGGGGTACTACCACATCAGAACCCCATACATACCAGACCAAGAGAAACATGAACTCCTATGATCAGCCAAGTTTAGCTATAAAAGTTTACAGATTACATTCAGCACAAGGTGCAGATCAGAATATCCCCAGCAAGATAATACACTCTTCAAACAGGACCAAACCCGTTATTTAAAGGAACAGAGGAAAATATGAATAAAGTAAATGTTAGCAGACATAAAGAGTGCCGTTAGGTCCTTTGTTACATGCACGTCTTAGGAGAACATGGCACAGTAAACTAAAACAAGTCTGACCAATGGCAAAGTGGACTTCCACTGATAAAAGTAGGTGGCTACAGGGAGCAGATACTTACAGTCAGACCTGATAACAACAAAAGTCAACAGAGCACAGACCTGAGCAATACAATCACCACGGTTAATACATAACAACACATGGACACACATTCTCTTTAGAACCCCACTTGCAGTAGAGGTGTTCTGGCTTTGATGAAGCTGCTAAAGAAACTGTTACAAATAGCTATATATTCTTTCCTATAAGACTCAGTAGTCAATGTAGTAAAATGAACAGGTATGTTCTTTATCTACAAATATAAAGCCCTGGATGGTTGCTCTCCATGACTCACCAGTCAATTCCTCGATCTAAGCACAAAGAGCTCAAACTCCACTTCATGCATGACAAAACATATGATGCCTTCCATTTCTGTAATGTCTCATTCCTTCCAAATCAATAACACCAGCAGCATAAACTCTTAAGTGAGTTTTAACATCCTGATTCTACCAACAGATGTATAGAAAGAAAATTCAGGCTATGCTAACACATAGAAAGAAAACCCAAACCCAACCCAAACACACACCACCATGCTAAAGAGACCTTATTTCATGGCAAGTGAACAGCATTTAAGAAGCACTGTTAACTAGGTAGACTTGTAGAAAAACAACTAATCCATTCTTCTCATGTTCTCCTCTTTTTATTTTTTAAACAAACACACCAACCCAAACATATATGACCTAAATGCTTAATAATAAAAAATAGATACTTCCCAAAAGCAACATGCAGCCTCCTTTGAAATGTCTCTCTGGAGGAGCCTTTGATAGTACTACAGCATGCCGTAAAACAAACTGCTAGATTTTGAATGAAATCGGGAAAGAATTTGCTAATTAAAAGCACAAAAGAGAGGACTGAGATTAGTGTTCTTTGGAGCTAACATACAACGATCAGATTGTATTGAAAAGACGTTTGCTTGGAAAAAAATGATGGAAAAAGAAGTTGATGACTAGCAACCAGAGGGACGGATCCAACCACAACAATGAACGCATCCCTTTCAAACGTAAGAGCATAAGTAGAGGACAGAACATTCTGGAGACCTCGTATACGGTTCCCAAGAGTCGACGCTGACTTGACGCCCCTTAAAAATAACAACAGACAGTCTCAATGACGCAACCGCATAGCAAATTGACCAATGCTTTGGCTCATTACAGCAGGAAAGTATCACCTCGCATCACCCTGGAAAATTGTCTTATGGAATCATAACTGTGAACATCACAGGTTGTTTTCAATTAGCTGGGGATTTTACAAGAAGCATCTGTGGAGCGTTACAGCCCTGCATTATACCAGACACTCTGAAATCATCTTTCCTATCAAAACTTCCATTTCAGAATTTCCATGTTGAGGACATTGCATCTGGAGTATTCAGGTTTCCTGTTGGGGGTCTGTAGTCATGGAAACAGCACTGGGCCCAAGCGAAGCAAAATGATGATAATCCGCTCTGAGAGGCAGAGCATCCTGTTCTCACTCTCCTCCCTCACTCCCCTCCTTCCTCTTTTCCCATGGACCCACCCGAACTGATGGCCATCATGCCCAAGCTCTGCTGCACGTCCTCAGCCACCTGGCGGACCACGCTAGCATTCCCGGGCACATACGCCAGCTGAAAGCCCCCAATGTAGAGTGGGAAGGGAAGGTGCTCCAAGGTGAATTTCTCGTAGTGAGTGGCATTTGGGTAGCTGGTGGAAGACACCTTCTGGCGTAACACAATGAGGAGAGCCGAGAAGAGCAATGGCAGGGCCACTTCCACCAGTGTCACTAGGATCTGTCGCTTCTGTGAGGCAGAGAAATGGAAAGTTGGGGTTGCAGGAGGAGATGATTAGACATGAATTTGCATTGAGGACACACACTAAAAGTTTATAGCTCACCACTGCACTAGCAAAAATAGAAACAAATAAGTCTTCCTAACTGAGAGTACAAAAGTCTATTAATTTAGATATGTATTGTGAAATCTCCCTTGGATGAGTCCAAAATAAATACTGTGAACATTATATTCTGAAATCTTACAGGTGGTTGAAGGTTCTGGGAGGTTTATCATATGTTACAACATGTTAGCTGGAAAAGCAGACAATGCCTTGTATGATGTCATGGCCGATATCAGAAAAGCAGCAGTGTGTTAGCCAACACTTGACAAACAGACATTACTGTACATATTTACATAGTTGTGTATTTCATTCAGAGTAACTGTAAAGAGAGAGAAATGTCTCACTAAAAGATATAAGTATAAAGATGCCCAGTGTCTGCATGATCAATCAATATTTGCAAGGGAAAGTCAAGTGACCAACTATTATCATTTATGATCTGTATGATTTTTTTTTTCTCCACAATGTCCTGTGAAGCTCTAGAAGAATGTTTATGTAGCTGTAAAATTAAAAGGATTCCACCACTGTTTGGTTTCCACATTCATTAAATTAACTGAATTGCAAAATAATTATAGTCATATATTGGATTCTGACCGGAAAGTACATCACAGGCAAATTCTCTCCTCCACTACACCACAATCCTCTGCTTTGCTGTTATTAAAGACTGCTTATATAATGTTTCTGTTCAAAGGCAACCTAGAGAATATCTCAGCACGCTATTCCTCAGATCATCAGCACTTTCCACCATCTAACACGCCACTGCAATGGTGAAGAACAACAGGACAGTGGTGCCAAACTAAAGTAGAAAGTAAATTAAATGATTGGATAAGTTTCTCAAGCTTAAGCTGTTGGTACAGCTGCTGGTCTTCTCAAGGCTCAAGCATCTGCTGGTGTACCCCCACAAATACTTTACAACTGACCACATGTTGAGTGTTTTGCTTAAAGCAAAAAATAAGTTCATGCTTTATTTTGACAACAAATAACTACCTTTTTTTCTCTGATGAGTTGACAGTTGTAGGTAATTTAAATCATGCATCTCATTTAGCTGAATAGCAAACTACAGAGAAACAGAGACTGAATCATTTGAGCTGTTCCACAGAGCCTAATAATAAAATTGACTCATTATTCAGTTTCTTGAGCAAGGAATAATTTAAAAATTACTTAAAAGTATGTTTTGTCTTCAGTATAGGCAGTAAAGCACCTTTTCACCATGCAAAAAGTACATTTCAGCTAAAGATCATATTAAATGCTAGTGTGACAAAAAAATAAAGCTTTTTCATTTACCATAATATTTTTCCAAGAAATAAGAGGTTGCCAACTTTACTAAAGCGTCACAGATTTATGGGGAGAGCAGACGGTAACTTGCCTGAATTTGGACACATAAGCACAAGTCAGATTCCAAAAGTGCAAATGATACTTCTTTCCTCCATTTTCACTTAGTGTTGATAAATAACCTGATCCGAGACTTACTGAATGGGCATTTTCTCTGTTTGGATTATTTTATTAAAACAATCTTACAAAAAAAACAAAACAAAAGGTACGTCTCCACATGTGTTCACAAGATGCAAGACACCCCTGAAAATTCTTTATACAGGAATACATTTCATGAAATGCTCCAGTTTAAATTAAAAACTGAAAATGCTTAGTTGTATCAGAATTTTGCAAAATGGTAAAAACAATTACTAAAATGAATTTTTATACTGCTGTCTCTGTGGCATAAGTGATGCATCAACAATGTTATTTAAGTTAGGTAAAGTACATGCCATTTAACCACGTGCCCACCTGTTGCATGTAGTTCTTCCATAGGAGAAGGGCAAACTGTCGCCACACAGCCATCTTGAGGAGTGAAGCGGTGGAGGAGAAAGGGGAGAAACAGAAAGAGACAGATAAGGAGAGGCAGAGAGGGAGAGAGAGACAAGAATGGATTGGTTAAATTTATAACCTCAAGGTTAAACACCCAGGAGACACCCTCCTGTGGTAACCCTGAGCAAATGATTTAACCTTAACCTCTACTAGAAAAGTCATAAATGCTCAATTTTACAAATGGTCTGGAAAAGCCATCAATTAAGTAAAGCAATAATAATAATCATTATAATTAATGTATCAATTAATATTAACAACATTTTTATAACACAGAAGTGATAGAGGAAGATTAAAAAGATAACCTTTGACTAAAGTACTTATAACCTAAAAAAGTTCACCAATATAGAAGAAGAGAAAAAGAGGAATAGAAAACGGTTAGCAGTCTTCTGTTCCTAACATACCGTAACACTCAGCTGGTTCAACAGAACAGAAAGTAAAGGGGTGGCAGGACAAGCGTTATGTCAACTACGTGGACTCCAGAATGTCTCAGCACCATTCAGTGATGGCAGTAGCCCTGTGGGAAGTCATCACAGGAGAAAATGACCTGCAGACTGGGAACAACACCACTAAATTCAAACACAAAAACACAAGAACATATTCAGTCAAACTGGTTTGACAAGATGGCACAACTGATTCATATCAACTTAACATACAAGACACTCAAGCTGCTTGGTTATTAATATCCACAGACAACATTCAATCATAACCTTTTAATTGTTATAATCCAATACATTTTCTAGCAAATTACATCCTCAACTTTACACTTTTATAACATGCACTGAGGCACACGTGCAGCCAAACTTTGTTGCTTTAGCGTTCACGGAACAAAAACATCATTGTGAAATTTCCTGTACATTCTGTTTCACAACTGATTCCCAAATGCTAATGCCGATTTGTAAAACAGGTGCCCATTTTCAAAAGTACCCAATTTCAGCCGTTTCACTTCTTTCAAGAACATGAGAATTAACCTATATTTTAAGTAACAAGGAAAACTGAAAGTTGCATAGTTTCTGAGAATAAAATAAATTGGTTAAAATAACAGTTCAGTACCCCCCTCAAATGTGTGTGTCATCAGAACAGACACCTCCTAAATAAATCGATTTAAACCACGGTATTCCGCATTGTTAAGTATTTATAACTTAGAATGCACTCCTGCGTGAATGTATTTTATATTATCTTATAATGACGTGATTAATATTATGTACAAGAGTGAAAGTGCACTGCGCATGCGTACACGGCGAGGCCACCTCGTTTCGAGGCCTTACAAATGTTAGCACTGAATGTAGAAGAGCGGCTCCGAATTCCATAATAATTTTAAAAGAAATTTTAATTCAGATGTCATTCAAAGTCCGTTCCTTCAAATTTACGTTTCCAACCACCGACTGTCATAATTGTTAATAGCTGAGCTAATTCTAGGAAAAAATATCTTTCGGAAGTATTCACAATTTATGCTTTTCTTTGTTTAACGTTAAGTTAAATTCGACACTAACAATGATATACAAGGGACGCTGGTGTCATTCAGTTTAAAACACAGTATTTCTTGTAACCTCCTACCAGCCAAATTTGCCTACCTGTACTACACCTATGATAATGAATATAGTAATAACACTAATAAATAAAACTGAAGAATAACAACGATCAAATGAATGATATTCGTGTTTTTATCGCGTTAAGCATCCATTTACAGCGCAGTAACATGTACTGGTCACTACTGAAAAATGGTGAACACCCACCAAAATATTTTCTAAACAAAGGAATGGCATTCAGATATAATATATACTTTATTAGTTGCTATTAACAACAGGTCTGAGCACAAAATAAAGGCTCATGATACAAGAAAATTAAGAACGCGTTCGCCTTTTGTTTGGACATCGGTGTGCAAACACAGACGTTTCCTGACGCGTATTCAGTCCAGTAGGCGGGCCTTCTCAAACAGTCGTCGTTAATTGGATGGCACGGTCGTCAATCAACTTGTGATCCTCCAGGGTAATGTGCATATCTTTTTAGCATCTCTATTCTAATTTCACAGAGACGAAGAGAGCACATATAGATTAAAAAAAACTTAGACCTACCTTACATTTGTGTCTTTCCGTCTCGATAACCGAGCTTCATGAGATGTCTTTTCCAGTCAACTTGGAGAATACCTTTCTTTACTGCACATTTACCGGACAACATCCGGGTAAACGTTTGCTAAAGCATTGAAACGAAGGTTCCGGTGTCATGCAGCGATACGGGTTCGGTATGCGGCTCAGCTGTGTTCACTGGAGTTCATCAAAAAGGATGACATTGCAGCAGAGCGCGGCCGAAGCCAGCGTTCATTGTGCGAACGGCACGAGCGTCAACACAACAGGGTCACGTGACCGCGCTGCCGTTGTCACGTGACAAGGATGTAACCCACGCGTAATAGGCAGAATCGGAAATTCTAATATTTTTATGTATGTTTGACTTCATATATATGTACGTACATATACACACCAATTCACGACACACAATCAGCAAATCTATGTCATTTAAATTGTAAAAAGGCAGGTTGTTATCTCTGATTTTATTGGGGGTGGGCAGCCAGTGGCCTTGGAGTCCCATGGCTGTTTCTCCTCCCGAACCTTGCAGATTTGTGGTTTTTTCTCTTCTGTTTCCCTCACCAACTTGTTTCAGGTTCATCCGTGCTGTTATCGCTCACACACTGCGTTCTTCATTAAATGCTCAGAGGCAAAAGTTGAATACTTCAGCCACAGCATGACGTTATGGGAAAGAGTAGCGGAAGCTAGGTTAAGAAGGGAAGTGACGAAGAGTGAGCAATAGTATGGCTTCATGCCGGGAAGGAGTACTACAGATGCGATGTTTGCTCTGAGGGTGTCGATGGAGAAGTACCGAGAAGGTAAGAAGGTGGAAACAATCGATCCGCTGTGGCAACCCCTAACGGGAGCAGCCGAAAGAAGGCAAAAGTTGAATACTACATGCCTGAGTACTAACTGTACATTAAACAGGTTTGTTGATAACTATTATAATACATATTTATCTTTTTCTGTAGGACAAAATGAGATTTTCATTTTAGAATGACCCTTGAACCTTCCATGCTTCTGGGTAAGATTATAATCAATTCAAAACTAAGAAATCAATGGGGGGGGGGGGTGCTACAAACATACAGACTGAGCCATGTAAGAAAGATGACAGGATGTCATTGTCACATCCTCAGGTAGTGGCAGTGTTTATTCCATTTAGATTTCTACAATACATGAGGATTCAAGTAAAGGTGGCTTGTCACAGTTTCATACAATTAAATATTTACACACAATACTTTGTTAGGGAAGGGCAGAATTACTCCATTTGTGACAGAAAGCCTGTTCCATGTTGCAGTTTTTACAGTACTTGTAAAACCATAAGCAGATCCAATGCCTTCAGTGTTTTCCCCAGTATTCCAGCAGTTTCAGAAGACTATCACCCTCACAATTTTTTTTTTTAAATCCGTTTGAATATCGCGATTGCCACCCACCTTACCACAGGAAGGCAGGAATCCCAAGTTCCAATACTGCCAGTGGTTCCAAAGCAAACCTAATGCAACCTAAAAGTGCAGGTAGAGCTTGCCAATGTATGCTCTTGTGGAACAGCCCCTGCCTTTTATTCACAGCACCTGACAGATTGAGTAAACATTTTTATGAAAACATAGTGTATGTATTCCATACATAACTGCAGTCCTCCTTTCCTCTAGGTTGAATGAGGCAGTAAAGCACCCAGTTTCACAAAACACTAAAGCTCAGCTCACGGTACCTTCAAAGTTTGAAAAATCATGTCACAAAGACCAGATGAATGTAAATCACTGCCCAAGACATGTAACTGTACAACAAAAGCAAGGAATGACAAGTTCTTTGATGTATTATTTCAAGTGAATCCAGAAACCTGATCTGTAAACGGAACCAGTCCGTAACCACAAACACAGTAGTGTGTTTACAAGCTCCTGCTCAGTGTACCATCCTGTCTGGCCTCCCCCCCCTCCCACCTTTGACAACAAAGTTTGCTTTTTACACACAATTTGTTTTTTAAAAAAAAAAAAAATAATAAAAAAAAAAAAACCTTAAAAACCCTATAGACCATCTTTGGTCTAAAATGCCCTCAAAACACCCCAGCTGGACAATTGTAAATGTTTCAGGTCGTTTGTACTGAGGCAATTTTTGAACTCCACTTTAATGCAGATTGTCTAAAATGCTTAAAGTTGTTTCTGTGATCAAGATAGCATTAAAGTAACATATAAAAGCATTTTCAGCAAAAGTCCACCAAAACCATCTTCCAGTAGTATCTGTGCTTACCCCAAAGAAACAACTTTTTAAAAAAGGCAACTGAAAGGAATATAAAAACAGCTTTTCTTGACCTGAAAAGTCCAGAGAAACCCTGATGTGTTTAATTTTTGCTCCTTATAGATAGTCAAAATGCACCAGTATGAACATCCTTTGTTTTTGTCCCACACTGGGTGGGATTTTCTTGGCAGACCACAAGTAAAGAGGGTGATAGTCTGTGCTTCACAAGCTGAGGAAACCCACACTGTTTGCTCCATCCTCCCCACTGTGTGCTGCCGCATTCTTCCTTTTCACCTGCCTTCGGCCACAAGACTTGGCTCGGTGTGCTGCCACTAAGGCACTGGAACTGGGAGAAACCACGACAGAGGATACTGTCAAGGTAGAGAGGGTACAGGAAATAAAGGAAGATGAGGAGGTAGTTGATAAAGAATAGGGAGGGCTGGTGCTCTGCACAGAAGAATAGCCAGAGCTGTGGGGGTCTGCACTGGTCTGCAGAGAGAAAGGCCGAGCCCATGAAACAGAATCTCTCTCAGTCCTGAGGCTGCCATGTCTTTCATGCAATCCTTCGCAGATGCTGTCCTCATCACTAGAGAGAGCACGGCAGTGCTGTTCCAAGTTCCCGGATGTTTCTTCGAGCTCCAGTTGGAACCCAGGGGTCAGTGCTGTTGGAGGCAAGGAGTGATGATTCAGCAGTTGCATAAGAAAAGCCTTCCCCAATTCATCCAAACCATATTTGTGCCAGTTTCTTAATTTCCTCAAAGATCTAAATGCAGATGATCTATGACTACCACAAGGCAAATGGTACCCCACCATATTTCTGCCACTAATACTCACTTTCTCCATCCTTTTCTCCCTCACTTTCCTGATCTCCTTCATATCCAGAGCAGGATGTGTCCAGGCTCCAATCCAGGATGTCATCTACCAAGGTCTCTTCCTGCGTAGACAGCTCAGCTATGGGGGTGGCTGCCAAGTTGCCACGGTGGTCCTGCTCACTGTCCTCTCGCCTCCTAAGGAAGACAGTTTGAACTGATCACCATCTTTTATGAAAAAGTAACTACAGCATTGATAGTAGCAAACAAGTATGGTAGAAAATGGTCAACATCTGTGTATATATGCACAAGCACACAATCACACACCTTTTGTTGTTGCTGGATGGTGAAGACAGAAAGGCATATGCATCCCCTGTCTGACCTGTGGGGCCAAGTATCTCCATGTCTGGCATCATGACATCGAGCACCTTGCACAGTTCCTTCATGTTCATCACCTGAATTACAGAGCATAGGTCATGACAGTTTGATAACACCTAAAATAATGCATGAAAAGTACCTCTAGATATAATTAAATATAGACTAAACACAAGAGCACCATAGGATTCAGATGCAAACATGGAATCGCATAAACAGCACAACTTTCCCCTTAACCACAAGCTGACTTTTTTTTTTTTTTTTTTTTTTAAATAAACTGTTCAACCTCATGTTAACTTAAGACTCAGAAGGAAATGTGCAGTAAGTTCCTCTGTGCAAAGATGAAACACACCTCATCTTTACTGATCCGCTGGTAGGCCTCATCTTCAAACCTCTGCTTTACGCCTGTCAGGGATACGTGTCTGTAGTCCTTGGGCACATCAACCCTGAAACTGCACCCAGAAAAAGGAACCGTGACTTATTCATGTTACTGTAAGAGCATGATATCCATGTAAAAACAAAACAAACAAAACTGCTAGTATATTCTCAGCAAAACCAAAATATTTTCCCTTTTAGAAACAAAGATAGAATGGGGAAACAAGGAAACATGACAGACAGAACCAAATTCCCAAGCTTTGAAAAGTGAAGCAGAATAATGTTAATTAACATTTCCATTTCTACCAGCTAGAGAAAAAGCCACTTTTGTGAGGAAGTGCTCCATTTTCATATGATTCAACTCTAGTGCATGGAGTGTGACTCAGCTGGGTGGAGTTTAGTCACATTTGCACAGCTTTATATCTATTGCATCACAGCAATACACATGACATATTGATAAATGATAGAACACATGTTTATAATTTCCATATCCAAATTATCCTGCCATAAATAATCCTGAGTATAAGCTGTTTAAATCTACCTTCCATATATAGTGTCCATATTTTTTCATAATTAATCATCTTCCCATTAATTTTTAAGATTGTCAGAAACTTAATTGGTGTTACACCAGATCACAATGAGTCAAACCTGTTCACTCATGACATGTGCAAAACACACCGTTTGCCTGGAAAAGTGCACTTGGGGGTGAGTGGGTAGCTGCAAATACCATGAGGTATGCAGAAGGTGAGCACCTTATGTTAGCAAGCTGCTGGGGTGCAAGCAACTTTGGAGGGGGGTGGAGGGGTGATATAGAACCAAGGAGAAACTTACTACAACTCTAGAGCAGATTTACCACCTGCCCTCCTGCTTAAACCCAACCTGACCCTTTTGAACAGAAATGAAAACTGATAGCAACCTACTAGTTTTTTTTTTTTTTTTTTTTTTTTTTAAATCTGATTAACCTTAAATAAATAAATAAATAAATAAATAAATAAATAAATAAATAAAAAAGCAGGGGGGTGTCAACACCCATTACATCAACAGACCAAACTGCTCTCCACTGACATCAGCTGCATTTCAATGGAAAGAGAAAAACAAGTAAAACAAATGGGGGGAATCTGAGAGGAATAAATTGGTCCATGATGAGCACCAGGGCCCAGAACCAGACAGATCACCCACAACATCAGCTTCAGACATCACTGATACAATCATAAAAACCCATGTACTAGAGGCTAAGAGTTGCAGCTAAAGAGTATTCACAGCATATCCCTGAAGGTCACCCTGGTCTCTAAAATAGCCTCTAGTGTTTGCCTGTGTCACAACCGAGAAATGGATTGGCATCTTGTCAAGGGTGTAGTCTCCTAGCCTTATGCCCTGTAACTCCAGGCCAAAGGTTAAAGGATGGATGGATATTTGGATTTAAAAAAAAAATTTTTTTTTAAAAAAACCCAAACCATTTTGTACGAAAATTAAAGCAATTCTAACAAACACTGGATTCAGCCTTTCATAAGCAAGATTGTGTGTCCCAGTGTATCAGAGTGTCTACGTACAACTCACCACTCTCTGTAGAGCAGAAGGGTGCAGGGGATAAGATCCTGTTCTGAGAAGCCAGTGTACTCTGCTAGCTGGCTTGGCCAGATAGGTGCTATGCAGAGGAAAAAAAAGCAGAGAGAAGCATGACATCATGGGGGTGCCTTCAAAACTTATCACATCCAAACAGTAGAATCAGAACTAAAAACAGTTCCACATACTCCATAAGCCAATTCAAAATACACACCCTAATAAATGATAAACAATCTTTCCTTCTGCCTTAAAACAGCTGCTATCATTTCATCAGTGATATTTCATCCTTTCTAGCAAGATATTTAACTCAAGCAATACGTGACAAGGATCTTTTTCAATTGCAAAATCATATGAGTCTTCTCACAATCTAGATATCAGGTCCCAGGATACAAGTGCCCTGACACAACAAGCCTCCTGTGGCTAAGCTGACTGTAACTGCAGTATGTCATGTCCAGCTGAATCAGCCTCCTATACTACTGATCGCTGCTTTTGCATAAGCTACTTCATCTATACTTTCCATATAGTGCTAAAGAGCAGTGACAAGCAAATGCAAAGGACCCTTCAGTACATGATGTTACTGTAAGGAGGATACTTACTGCAATGGCGCATGGCACGTGTGAGCAGCAGGGAGGCGCAAGCGAGGCAGGAAGGTGGCAGCACATTCAGTGTTGTGTAGAGCAGTGACAGCTCACAGATGTAGCTGAACAGGTGGGCACTGCGGCCATCAAGGGGCATGAGGGCTAGTAGCACCTCGCCATAGTCCAGCATGGTGGGCGTCTGGTTAAATAAAACCATCACGAATAAATATCACCTGATACAATTTCAGTGCATATAATAGTATAGGATTTCAATACAGGTACATACCCGCATCTTGCCCTCCAAAGCAGAAATGACTTCTCCCATCATCCTAACCAGGTCTTCATACTTGTAGGTATTGTCCGTGAGCCACACAGCTTCTCGGATCGTCAGGATTTCCTTGCTTATATACCTATGACACATGGAGAACCACAGGTGTATCTTTAGGAAAGAAAGCAAGATATCAGCAAGGAGGAAAAACAGGGAAACTGTGCTGTAGGCATGATGATTTAGGTGGAGTAGGCTGATGGTAGCGGTAACCTCAACTCACCTGGTGCAGATGACCATGCAGGCAATACCAAGGAGCTGCAGCCGGGCCTTGGGCACAGAATGTATCATCAGGTAGCGGTCCACACAGTGCACAGTGACATGCAGCACTAGGCTAGAGAAGCCCTTCATTGTTGTCACTTCCACTAGCCAGTCCACCAGGATGTATCTGCAGGAAAGGGCAAGACATCCTGCTCAGCTTCATTAACTCAGCTACCTTCATAGTAGAAGAGTTCCAAAGGAGAGCTTCCAGGTGTTAAAATTATCTAAATGCTCAGAGTAGAAGTTTGTTTAAAATCTTATTTTTTTTTATTTATTATTTTTTTTTTTAGGAAGCAGGGTAATCCTATAAAGTGTGAAGATGTGCATTTGCGCAGAACTAAAAACTAGCCCTGTGTCATTTACAAAAAAAAAAAAAAAAACCCTGACCTGGAATATTGCTCCCCAAGTTTACACATTGTTACCCTAGAATTAGGCTCACTGACAGCAAACCCCAATCGCTAAGATGCACAAGTCCAGTGGCAAAGGAGTAGCTGAGCCTGGAATATCACGTGCTCACACCTCATAGTGTCATTTATCTCGTTCCGTAAAAGGTCCCCGGTACACCGGCGCTTATGGGGGTAGGACTGGAAGAGCTGGGCTACAAGGTCAATGCAGGCCTGTGGCTCCAAGCCTAGGGGGTTCCCACTGCTACACACTTTGGCCAGGGACAACTGAGGAACACAGAAGGAATAACCTTTAGGAGAACTGGATAAGAACAGTCAACTTTCACAGCACCCTAAAATTGTACATACAAAGGCTTGTTAATGGAAGATACATCTATATTACATCATATCTAAATGACACACAACAACTAAAGAATATTACTAAGCTTACCTGAGCTTCCCAGCATCCCTTGATTGCATAGTCCCTTAATGTACGCAGGCACTGCAGGTACCTTCCAGGATCTGCCATCTGATGAGGAGCAGGAGAGACATGTTATAAAATATCTCTTATACATACACACACACAGGACATCTTCCTTGTGGTCTGGAATGAAATAGTTCCTACCGCTGCTTTACGCTGATGCTCCCATAGAAGATAAGAGCTTTGCAGGCATCCGTGATGGGAGGATTCCTCCAGCATGGACATTGCCTCCTCACGCTTCTCCTCCTCCTATAAGACAGGTGCAGGGGCTTTTAGCCAAGAACACAAAAGAGAGAGAGAGAGAGAGAGAGAGAGAGAGAACTCTCACTCACTCACTTCCCAGTACCATAACACTCATAAGATCTGTACATGCAATTTTAAGATATCTCACACACACACACACACACACACACACACACACAGCTGCAAAACCATAAGAATCACATGCATTAATTTTTTCTGTTTACATGCGCACAAACTTACATCAAAGAGCTGGAGGACCCTAGCCAAACAATGCAGCAAAGATCCCCTCTTCTCCTATACAGAAATAAACACAATGAAAGCCATTAGGACACACAAGAGAAACACCTGAACAGTTATAGAATATATTAATAGACTAACAGTATTGTATAAAACAAATGTATTCCTCAAAGTTTTGAGGGATACTGTGGCTGGAATATTAGCTACTGTATTGTCTACTAAACTGACAGCTACTATAATGATCCCATTTATCAAACTCTGGTCTGTTTAAACCTTCAGTTTTACTAGAGGACTGGAAAAAAAAATATATATATATATAAATCAATGCTATCTCATAAGGCAATACACAGAGACATCTCAAATAATATCAGGCCGAGCTTCCATTGTGCAACACTAAAAAAAATTAAATGATGGGGAAACCTGAAAAGATCATTTACATTATAATATGGGTCACTAGAACAGACTGGAAAACTCAGTGAACACATATAATGGGTATGTGTTAAATAAAAAAAATAACTTTTTAAAAAGCAGAATAAAAATCCACCAGACAGTTTAATGGCGCAAAGTGCATGTATTTAGATAAAGGGAGGGTTGCAGTAACGGGCATTTTCCGAGAGCAGCAACTCACTTGCTGGGCTTCACACTCTGCCCTCAGACGCTCAAACACAACAGCCTTGCAGCAGCTCCCAGAAGGCGACCAGGGTGGCCTGATGAAAACCCAGACAAAGGGGTCTGCTGTTGCAGGTCGGAGACTCTCTGCTAGGCTGAAGAACCGGGAGGCCTTTTCACCGCAGATTTCTGCCCGTCCTTCATCCGATAGGGATGCTGAAATCAACAAGACAAAGGAGAATATGTGATGAAGAACAGGAAGTCTTACACAACTGAAGCACTCAGCTGGAATCATTATTGATGTTCAAAAACATGCAAGAGCTCCCATGAAGAACTTACGCCCTTCGTTGTACAGGTACGCTATCCCCAATTTCACCGCAGCCTCAAAATTCCCTTTATCAGCCGCTCTGAAAGAAATAAAAACAGAACGTGCTCAAACAAAAGCAGACACAAGACTTGGTAGATCCTGAAGACCAAATGAACCTCAAAGGTACATGAAGACAGACCACCTCTCAAAGAGCCAGATTGTGTCAGGGGCAGGCCAGATGTCAACAAAGCTGAGGTGGGCCCACACACTTGAATGGCTATCAACAACATCGCGCAGCCGGGAGTGTACCTGCAAGCACAGCATTGGTGAGAAGAGGGAAGCGTTTATATTTGGTGATCCAGTTATGCAGTGCCGGTCTTAGCAACTCCTAGTGAATGCCTGTTTTAGTTTTAACAGAGCTTAGAATTACTCGCCTTTCACTGACCAATTCATAGAATGAATGGCCTCAATGGAATAATTAACAACCAAGTAATCACTTTAAAAAAATCATACCTTTAGAGGTGATAATACTTTACATTGCATTGCTTGCCTTTTAAAGTCAGTCATTTTTAACCAATCATTGATTAAAGTCAATACTGAAGTGTTCTTCAGTTTTGATCAAGAGGTACATTTATTCCTTTTCGGTTTAATAATAGCTAAATTAATTTTATTAGCAAAATTACATTTTACAGTTTAATCAAGTTCAGAAGGCACAGGATAACTCCAGGACTGGAAAAAAAGATCTCATTCACTTATTGTTACATTTGTCCTAAGTTCTTCCTTCCATAGGCCTATGAACCAAAAGCTACCCAGGCATTTGGTTGAGGGGCATGTATTTCAGCACATTAAATAGACTTTAGATTGAGTGTTAATCAGAGGTAAACCAATAGTAGAAATGCAGAAGTACCGTGTGTGTGTGTGTGTGTGTGTTCTGGTACTCACAGCTCTGACATTCAGCAAATCCTGGGCAGACAGACATTGGAGGACACACAGCAGAACCTCATCTGGCAGGGACAGCAGAGTGAGCGATGACACACGCTTCCTCACCCTCTTCTTTGCTGGTACCGAGAAGCATTTTGAACAACGGCAGTGCAACACTAGACAGGAAACAAAACCACCATTATTACCATCACCAGCACATTCATCACTGATAAATTCAGTTCTAGACTGTACATATAAATGCTAAAGCCACAAAAACACCCAAAATATATGTTTAACACTTCTAAAACAGCATCTATCCTGAACAGTTCTCAGGACAGGAATCACACTGCACCATAACATTTTATTACCACCAATTTAATAAAAGTATGAAAATATGATCGCATGCATTTTTATTTGTGAAAGAGTATTTAGGGAACATTCAGTTTTTCAGCTAAAACGCCAAGTATTGGAAGGGGTGGAACAACTCAAAAGCCTGCTTCTTCCTCTACCCAACTAAAATTGTCAAAAACCCAACTTGTGTTGGAATGAGGACATTTATAATGAAAGTCTCGAAAAAAATAATCTTATCATAATAGCTGCAGATAAGATGGCGTTTATATGCCAGGAGCGATGTGCTGCTCGGACTGAGCGCCCAAATTTCCCTCCTTGGGGACGGATTCGAGTATCCATCCGTTAAAGAGGAGCCACACTAACCCTCTTCCTCAGTCACCGGGTTTGATCCTCACATCTCAGACATCGCTTAAAACAGCAATTATTGACTTTCATGAAAATTGTGGATGAACAAATTCGCCAGCAACCCACAAGAAACCCACCACGTCAAGTCGACACCAAGAAAAATCCTAAATGTAGCTAACAAGCAGGCACACAAATGTGATCGAACACCATCTCCCGTACACACAGCCTTTTTACATTTTTCGCACTCGCTGCGCTTTAATAGATCAGAAAAGCAACGCACAAAATACACATAAAATCTCCTTACCACCAGCTTTCATTGCAGGAGTTCTCGAACAACGCAGCTCAGTAGGCAACTAAAACAGTGGGTGTAAAACTAAAGAAAATAGGTTTACAGGTGAGAAGTCAACCCAAGGTATTTTTGAGGTGCGCACCTTAAGTTTAAATATTTAAAAAGAATAAATTAGACGTGGGAAGCTAACCAGTTAATACTGTAAAGACAGGTCAGCACACTTGCTGCCTCTTACGAACTTCGGGCAAAAGTTTTTCAAATCGCTTCATGTCGGCACGTTTTTAGGCCCCGCCCCTTGATTGATTAGTCACCGCCTGCGCGCACAGTTTAAACATCAACTTCAAGAATTCATTGGTCAATGACGGTATACGCCCACTGGGCTTAGAAGGCTATTTCGATTCGTTATAAAAAATCATGTCAGCTTTCAATTGGGTGTTCTCCGCCGCGGTGGCATATAAGCGTGCTGATTGGGCGAAGTAATGCGATTTCGAATTACGCGCTTTCAAGTCTTCGCATGGTATTGGACAAGAAAAAGGAAACTGTGATAACTTTCGCATCCAAACGCGGAATTATGGAACATGTAGTCGAGCCCACCGTGTGGGGCTTTTAAATGCGTCTTCTAAAGTAGAAAAAAAATCAGTGAAACTTCCAGTGCTGTAACTGGGGTACTTGATGCTGATAGTATTATAAAGCTCTGACGATATCACTATTCTGTTAGTTACATGACTGAAAATTGTGTACAGTAATGGATTTAGATAAACATGCATTAAAACCAACTATTTTTCACATATATGAAACATTAACTTCAACCATGATCATTAACCACTATGCTTCGAAACTACACCCTGGATTGGGACAAATGTCCATCAAAGAATGTTCACACACACACACACACACACACACACTCTGGGCAATTTAGTGTTTACTAAATAAAGACGTGTCAGTGAGAGGAAACCAAAGCACTGGCATAAAACCTATGCAGACATGGGGGATAACATGCAAACTGTGCACATTTCAAACCCACAGCTGAACAGCCAGCTCTACTTGCTGAGCTACTGTGTTACCCTTAATATAAACTTCACTGAACATAATAAAACATTTTGGTTTGGACATCAATACAATTTTGTAACGATAAGTTCATATTGGATCACAGCTGGATCTGAGATGGTGGGGGTTCATAATGTCCAGAATTTACTCTCCCTCATTATGATAATAATAAATGAAAACCAAGTATGAAACTGTTGAATCTCAAAGGGGGAAAATGGAATCCCTTTGGAATTGTATCATGAATGAATTTATAAAAGCGTGTCAATCTAAGAACCACAAGGTGACAGTTTTCACTGAAGGAAGCCGACAGACGTTCTGCCCGCACTATTTCTCATAACAGCTTAAGCTGCAGAGAGGAGGAGGCAATGATGCTTCAAGCCTAATCAGCTCTGAATCATCCTTCCAAAGTCACTTTCCAAACCTTCCTTTCAGCTCAGCCAAAAGTACTAAACAGCTGACACAGAAGACATTAACAATGGTTTTTGGAAACAACGTACATTTCGCTAGTATTTAAAAGTATACTTTAGAAATAGATGTTTGTATTATGAGGCTGTAAAACATATTACAAGATTCTGATATTAAATGAAGCAGTTTAAATATTACATTGTTGTAACACAAAGAACATTAGATTTTCTAAAAATGTGGCTGCAGTCAAATCTCAGAAGCAAATAAACACCGAAAGTCATAAAAGCCTCATTTTCTGTAGGTATGGATGTACAGTACTTAAATCATCATTTCTGCTACCACATCATTAGCGAGACACAGAATGTATACACGTGGAAAACAGATGCCGATGTCCAGCGCTATCCAAGGAGATGATAAACTTGCATCCTTTCTAAGGTCACCACTCCACTGCAGCCATGGTCAGCCAGATGGCTAGAGAGAAATTAAGTGTTTCGTTTTGTTGTTCTCCAAGAAGGCCTTTTCTGACGTAGGATGCATGCACCGAGTGAAACGCTTACACAAAAATCCATTTGATCCGTTTCATTCGTATGTATTGAATTCTTAGTGTATTCTAGTGTGCACAAAGTTAGAATTTACCCATGTTTTGGATTACTGAGCTGTGATAGCACAAAATTTTGTTGACGGCTGCAGGTTTCTGTAGGCTCAAAAGCTAATATCAAGCTAAACACAAACAATATTAACACAAGCTAACATCAGCATGCTATTTTTACAACTGTTGCTGTTTTGGGGTGAGTCATATAACATAAATACAATGGACTGATCTGATGTGATCCGAAAGGGTTCTATATGAGCGGGGACTATTCAGAAACAAATGATTGCCTGGTGGCTTCTGCCAGAGAAGTAAGAGATTTTTCTGCAATAAATATGTTAGATTATTGTTGTTGAGTAACTAAACAAAAAGATGCGGTAAGGAATTTTTAGAAAGGGGATCATATAAATGGCGAGTCAGAGTAACTGGAAACTGTGAACCTATAGCCTGAGAATCATCCAGGTCAATAGCAACCAGGTGCTCCTGCGTGCCAGCAAGCTGCAGGATGATCTAACCATCTCATCGTTTTTCAGAAGTGCACATCAAGTAAATTCATCTGATAAATGATTCTGTAATGACCGGGTCTTGCACAATAGAAGCGATGCCCTCATTTGAAAAACCTCCCGCACTGTTATCGGAAAGGGTAAGACCGGGCAAATATTCACCCGTATGAGCGGCACTGTAATTGCCTTGCAGGAACCATGACCCCCATCTCTGATGGTGGTGCAGACGGTGTCGCTTCCAGAACTCCTTACAAATCCAATAAGGGGCTGGGTTGTCCTACGCTGTTAGTCATTCTCATTCACAAATGTAAACCTGTTACAGCTGTTCTGTCTTCACAAGATCAAAGGAAGGAAGCAATAATGGTCACTTTTTAAAAGCCACGCAGAGTCTTGCTAGCGTAGGATCAAAGGCTGGTCACCTAAATAGTGTGGTGTGTTTATCTTAATGGGTACTGGCCGTAAGTATGAAAAATGCAGGCAACGGTCTTGGTTCGATGCCAAAATGAGACACGATTACAGGGACCGGAGTGCACACACGTCAGAGCCATTGAGAGGGGCGAGTAAGAGTTTGCTTGTTGTGAAATACCAAAATTAACCTCAACTCAGAAGCGCTGTAATTCATGATAAACGATTTTGTTTATGTTTGTTTTACACGGCTGTGCTATTATTACGTACAGTAAAACGCATTTGGCGCCAGTTCAAGCTTCCGAGGGACAGATGCTGCAAGAAACACGTCTAGCTTTCCTTTACTAACTTTTCCCAATTATGGGATTGTAGAGGAGCCAAGTCACTTTTCCAGAAAGCCTCGCAGTTTAAGTACCACAAAGGGCTTCCAAGCGCTTCTGGATTTTTAATTGCTTTATGTGGTCAATTACTTTGGAAATTCAGTGGGCCATTATGTGCTATAGGAGTTGTGTTCCATTTTTGCTGTCATTTTCTGGTTGAGTTACTCTCGGGAACCCAAGTTTTCCACGTAAGCCGATACGATAAAGTCTCAGAATGGAGTATTTTATTTCCGGACAAAATGAGACAGAAATGCATGTGGTGTTGAAATTATGGGGTAGTTTTTCTGTCCGATTGCAGCAGCTGCGTGAACCTCAGGGGCAGGTAAAATTAAGCAGTGCAGCCGCTCCAAAAGGTCTAAAAATGCACACTTGAAAATGATGTCTAGGGAAAGCTGTCCAATGCTAAAAGAGTTTAGAACGAGTCCTCTGTCATGACAATTTCTTACACTGACATTCGATTGTTTGGAGAGCACAAGAATATTGCTGGAACAGAATGAGAATTGCTGCTTGTGACAAAAACAGGTCTGCAAGGCATTCAAGGAAATGACACCACATTACCTGATCTGGCAGTGCAATTCATCCAGACTGCTGTACTCCTCTTTTTCGGGCTGCTTTTGTCCTGGACACAGCGCTCCTCTCTCCTTCAAAACCACATAATCTCTGACATTATCGAAGAAGCATGGCAAAACAGCCATTTCAAACACACTTCACCCTGAGGTTGGATTTGATCTTATCCAATCAGTTTGAAGTTATTTGCAGTTTAGGTGGTGAGCCACAATAAAGTTTAAAGATGGTCTGTTAGTGTTTCACCAGGTGTTACCCATCCACCCATATGCACACAAGGACGTTCTCCAGCACCGATGTTCACGTCCCCGTGTGTCGTGCGTGCAAGCTTCTGTTCCATCTTTTAGCACAGCATGAAACTCATTTTTCAGTGTTGTTAAAACAAAACCTAGTCAAAGCCTTTTACCAGCTGACAGTTCTGTGCCTGAATTTGAAGCTCTTTGTTATTCAATATACTTGCGTCCATTGTGCCTTCTGAATTTTAAGTTGCTTTGGTAGAAAGCATTTAGATACATGCACATCTCAGTGAAGAAGTCTAGAAATGCAACAAAAAATCACAACTGTTATAAAATCATCCATCATCCATTTTTATAACCAGTCATCCTGGTCAGAGTTGCAACGGTCCAGAGCCGATTACAAAATCTGTTACGAAACAGCGAATTTCTGTAATTTTTGCTGTTGTTGGCACATGTTTGTCACTGTGATTTTGGCTCTGTTTTGCATTGTTGGTTTTCTATAAACTGTGTCTCTGTGCAAACATTCTTGGCTCACAGCTGTAAATATTTACAGCCATCATGCTTTTATCACCCAAAGATCATTTATTAAAATCAGAGTACAATGGGGACTGTTCTCCATGATGCCATTTGCTAAGATGACAACTGTAACACGAGACTGCGAACTGAGCCCTTGTGTAGACTCACTAAACCTTCTTGAGGTTTGTTGTCGGGGGGGGGGGGGGGGTGCAGTGTTAAACCAAAGGTACAAAGTGATGTGCCTTTTAGCAACATGTTTGTGTCGGAGGCATTTCGGGAGGCAATGTGGACAAGAGTTTGGTTGAATCCAAGGGATAATCCCACATTCTTAATGACAAAAGTTTAATTTTCAACCCCCCCACCATATGATGTCAGCAGTCCTCGGCGTTACCCATAAACATGCATTTTGTCCTAGAGATGTTGAATGAAGTATGTAATGAAACAGTTTAATCCGGAACAGACATATCAGAGCTCCCAGCGGGTGAAGCAGCTCTCACTCCCTGCTGTGGCCCATATGCCCATAACATCTGTTTTGAGTAAAGAAAGGAAACCGCTCGGTGTCATATCAGAAATATAGGTTCTGAAGTTTGAATCGCTCACCAAACACTCCACAAAAAAGGATTAAACTGGGTGTTGAGTCTAAGTCTCTGGGTGGAGGTACCAGATGAGGTGCGTCTGGCTAATCTGCTCTGACCCCTGCACCGCCCGGCCTCCTCTGTTCCATCGAGCCCCTGACACCAGACACTAAATCAGTTACAGACCGCTATGTTTTCATGCTCTCTGTAGCCCTAGACTGCCTGTGCACTAATAATGTAACAGAAATGTATTAAAGAAATATGAATTGGAAAGCAGGAAATCAAACACAGAAACAATAAAATCACTTAGCTCAGATACCAGCAAGCATTTTTATAAGTAATCCTAACATTGTAAGATATTTCAGACAAAAGCCTCAGCTGATAATAATAATAATAATAAGAAGAAGAAGAACTTAAGTGCTTTCCAGCACACAGTAACAAATGCTGCTGTATAAATTGTGAAGTTATAGCAATAAGGTTATAATATAAAGAGGTATAGAAACAAATAATATTGCATGCGTGGCCAATTTTGAGTCTGTTTGCAAACGTTTTCTTTCTCAACCACTGCTGAAAAGTGGAAAAAAGAAAAGAAGTGATGAGACCGATACGTGGTCGCCTGGAGGTCGGTCGGTCAGCCAGGCACGATCACCGAAAAGTGCTTTATTATGAGGCGGAGGACGGCGACACCGCAGCTGGATCCTCCAAGTGAATCGGGACCGCTGTTTCTGGAAGCGGAACCAAATCCAAGCGTGTTTATGTGCACTGATCTCTCTCTTTCACACACACACCCTGAGGAGACGACTGCGGCGACTTTGGCTGCTCTTGTGCTCCGCGGTTATGGACGCACAGCTGGGCTGTCGAAACCTCACAAACTCGCATGAGAAGGACCAAAAAGTCGCTCGTTCACAGCGCGGTGCTTTTGTTCCTTCCCTCCGTTTGGTTTGTTTCCCCGCACAAACCTTTACGAGCGCGGACACTGGCGAGTTAAAACGCCGGCGCTTCAGCTGTGAATGCTAACATTTTGAAGGGTTATTTTGACATTTTCCCCACAAGCTTGTCGGATTTTTAGCACAAAACGGACCAACGCACGTGTAGAAGTACCAATATTTTCTTTATTACATTCGTAATTTTAATTTAATGCACTTTCTAACGAGTGTATAAATAGGTGACTACAGGCTATTATGAGAAGATAAATTACAAACGAACAGGTAAACGTCCGCCAGCCCGTCCGTCACGCAGTCCAAGACGGCTGTCTGTCGGGTGGAAACCTTGTACATGAGAAGAAGATTTAAACAAAAAGAAACAAACAAAAAAACATCAGTCGTGATATCTGCCAGTGCTTTTATTCTCCACTCGCTCGGCACTTAAATGAAAGGGTGGTGTGAAGCCTGCAAGTGATGCTGCGACGTGGCTCCTCAGCGCTGCGAGAGGCGCAGCGGCCATGTTGGCGTTTTCGCTCGTCGGCCGCGGGGGTTCCTCGCTGCCTTGTTCCTCCTCAAGGCACCAAGGACGGGGCTCCACTTTCCCTCTTCGTAAGGCTTTTACCGGCCTTTGCAGCCATCAAGTAAACAGCACACACGTCTACAAACAGTTGTTTTCGTCCTGGAAGTGTGCGTTTCCTCTCCCTCGCAGGCCTTCTCGGACATTTCTTGAGTTTCTGCGGTGGCACCAAAACAGCTCAAGTGCGGGAAGGCAAGGTTTGTTTCGCAACAGAAAGGCAAATCGCTGCTATTTTCTCCTGCGTCGGACGTGTTCGGAAGGAGCAAACCTGTTCAACTTTACACAACGAAGCGATCCTTCATCGCTACATTTGTTAGCACTTTGCGTTTGTTGCGAATTTTATTCAAACTCTTTCGGTTGCCTTCTTGGTGCGGCTCAATAGCTTGCATATTTCGATATGTTCCCCCTCCCTTGTGATCGAGTTGGGCGGCTTAGTCACAACAGTTAAATTTATACGCACGTACGCCAAAAATGAGCATTTACAGCTGGGTCAGAAACTTCTGCAAACCAAGGAAAAGAGAGCTGAGTCAGAGTTGCAGATCTAAACAGCAGAGCACAACTGCACATCTACTGTATGTTAAATATTACGCAACCGCTCTGAAGACAAGAAGTCCTTCACCAGGGCTTTTGAAGTAGCTGTTAAAATACCACTCTTTAAATTTTAGTTTAAAAAACTGGTATAATACAATGACCAACATTACAGCCACGACACATTTTTCACGCGGGCCTACCTGCTATTGGCTTAGTGCTGTAAACAAACTGCCGTGCAGAGGAAGTAAGAAGAGTTGCGGAGGAATGCCGACGGTAGGATAACTGATAAGAAACACCTGGGCAAAATGGAAACGGGTGCTTTCAGACGCCGAGACGAAGTTTGTGGTAAAATATTATGGGTTTTGTATGTAACATAAACACACAGAGACAAAGGTGTGAGAAAAGCGACGCAGTGACAATCCTGACTGTCACAGGTGTGAGGGGAAGGGTTTTATCGAGGAGTGTTGGCGTCTTTAGCCGCCACAGCACGTTTGGCGCGACCGAATCGCAAAGATCAACACCGCTTTTGCAGAAAGGTACATTAATCCATGTTCGCCAGAGTCCGCAAAAGAAAACAGGAGCATCCAGCAAGCACAGGGGAGGATCTCAAGTATGTGTGCCTGGCAGAGGTGAGTGGAGACTTTTTATTTCCTCTAAAAATCCTTCTGGAATGAAAGCTCATCTCAGATTCCAGACAACAATTTGGTGGGTCGATTCCCTAGTTTTGCGCGAGAGATTTGGAGAAAGAAGCTTGATGATGGGGGGGGGGGCGCGGGGGGGGGAATGTGATCGTCCGGGCGAGGTGTCATCCAAAGCCCCCAGCCTTTGCTCAAGATTTTCCCATTTTGTGCTCAAAGCCCAAAGCAGAAGCACACTTCTGTCACTGGCACCCTCGCTCCCACGATCTACGCTCACCTCTGTGTGTATCGGGAATGTGAGCCAACCCGGAGACACACACACCCGGGTCTTCCTTCCTGGCACACCCGCCATGACAATGACAGAGCACATCTTGGGTTCCAGCTGAAGCACCAGGTCCAACCCCAAACCTGCCAGTTCAAACACTTAGTCCTGCTCCCAGGCTAAATATGGACCTTGCCAGCCTCATATTTCCTGGTTCTCTTATGTAAAACAAACAGTTGTAGAGTTTTGTTGGATGGCCTCATTTATGCCGACACCAGAGGAAGCCCCTAATAGACATCAGCTTCTTCTTCATCCAGGTATTGGGTTGCACAAGCTGGCCCACATTGCCCTGTCCAGTTTAAAGTGGGGCTTCTGGAATGCGGAGGCTGACATCCACATTTTAGATTACAGATTCAAGGCACGTAGTGGGCTAATGTGCGTACATGCATCAGTGGTACACGCAAGTTACACCAGAAGTTGTTTAGATATCTGATGCCAGTGGGAAGGTTGAAGACTGTACCTCAACCCGGTGGAACCTCCCAGTTGTTAAATGCTGTGGTCCCCTGTCCAACTGACCTTGCTTTCTTCTGGAGTACTCCTGCCTTGGTGAGGAGCCAGCCAGGACTCCTCTAGGCCTGTTTCTCTGCCAAGTTCATGCTCTCTCTATTCCAGCGCTGGTCACAACACACACTGCTCAGGACCCAGGGAGCCCCTGTCCTTTTCTGTTCGGCATTTCCTCCTGTGAAGCACCCAACACAGGGTGGCCATCAACATCAGGCCCAGTCCTAAGCCAAGCAGCGTCACTGATAACACCCGCATCTCCAGCATTGCATGATGGGTGAAGGCAACACCCGTGACAGCTGTGCCAATCACCAGTGAGATGAGACCGAAAGGGAAGATGCAGCGGTACCAGGACTTCTCCATGCCTCCAGTGGCCTGCGATAACCGATCCAGTGAGGATGGGACCTCAGCGATCTTGGGCGTACAGTCCTGCCCTCCGTCCTGGCTAGGGGGTGCTGGAATTGGCGGAGGCTGGCAAGACACAGGGCTGGCAGCACAGCCCATCTTGATGTCTCTTAAGGTGCCGGAGTGATCGGGCACGGCCAAGTAACTGAGCTGCTGATAGTGTTTCTGCACCGGTTGTTTTGGTTCAAAGTCAGCTTTGGCCTGGAAATTAAGAAAAAGCAGAAGAGAGAGATGGAAATCGACATCAGCACAGCAAGATGGAGCAGCAGAAGGGACAGGCGCCGGGTTTTCGCGGAGGATCCAGGCACTCACATTCTCTCTTTGCAGCACAGCACAGCATCTCCTTCTACCTCCAGCAGCACGTTGTGTGTGGAGCTGCCAGCCCTGTGCGAGGAGATTTAAAGAGCCATGGACAGGGGCGGAGTCAAGAGGGCAGGGTAGGCGGATCGAAGCCTGTTATTGGCTGCTGTGGTGGGTGATGTCAGACCGGGGAGGGTGAGAACTGGGGGAGGGCTAGAAGAAGGGAGGGTTGAGGTAAGTGTTCCACCACCATGGTCTTCCACTCCTTTCTCTGTCTTTTCCTCTTGTTTTTCTTTATCCATCGTTATCCATTCTTATCCTCCTTTCCCTAAGACAATAATATGCTGAGATCCAATATAAAAGTACTGATTTCTTTTTCCCCAAAAATGATGAAAATTATCACCAATAATTTTAAAAAGCAGTGAAACCATTTTGAAGGCACTTATCACAACTCGGTTTTTCACTAGCAAAAGCAAGACCCTTCTAGCCAAGATGAGTTACACGTGTTCTTTTATCTTTGCTCTTGGTACTGAACGAGTAAAGGACGCAATGATGGCGTCCCCTTCACTGGTTCTGGCACCCAGCAGCGCCATGCACATGCAGCATCACCCACTCACACCCACGGGCGCCTGCCAAATGCAACCAGTCAGCGTGAGGTTTGGATGACAGTAAGAATGTCACAGTCACTAGTATCTTCATTTGCCACGTCTAGTTCTGTTTCCTTTGTCTGCCGCCTGACTAGGAAAGCCGTTTAAAAATGATGGAAAATACAGAAACAGCATAGGTGTGATGAGGGATAGAGGAGGACGTTCAAATAAGCCCAATTCTCTCATTAAATATTTGTAGATAACACCAGTCGGTACCATTGCTCGGCAACCATTATCAATCCAACAAGTGAGCACCTGTGGTGGGAAATTTGCACACCTGTGATGTTCAGAACATTTTGTAAAGGCAGGTTTGCAGTGTCTACAAAACAGGTAAACACCAGCCTGACATGGTCACCAAGCTCATTGGTCTCCAACATTATCTGTAGAGATCACAGGTAACTTGGTAGAGTAACAATTTTTCATACAATTTTTTAAAATAATATTGATAAAAGCCCCCCACGCACCAAAGGATGGATAAGAGCCCAACTGATGTGTTCAGAAGGTTTGTAGGAAATAGCACAGTGATTACTGATGTAAGCAAAGAGTTGCCAATTCAAATTCGTCTCCCACCACTGCAACCGGGCCTTCGAGAAACAAACTTATGCTGAATTTTTCCAATAACTACATACAGCTGTGAAAAAATGTAAAGCCAACTCTCACTACTGCAGGGGTTCCTTTGAGAAAGGTATTTCTGCTGAAATGGTCAAATAAGAATACCCAGCTGTACAAAAAAAAATGTTGCTTTGGTTAAAGGCATCGGCTGTTGAGGAAATTAATAATTAATCGTGTAAAGGTGTGACTGGAAGAACAAGCATGGTTCTTGGGCAAAAGGGGGGATTATTTCCATCCTTCAGTTTCAGAAAGCCCAGGAGAATAAGCAGAGATCAGAGGCTTCAGCAAGTGAAGGAGCACAGGATGAAATCTGAACATGGTGTTGGAGAAGAGATTAATCACAGCAATGGTGACACAGTTTGCACGGAGGTGTAACAGGTATAAGAGGTAATGTCCATTTGAGGGGTTGAAAGTCAAACATGAAAATACAAGCAGTCGAATGACAGTAAATTGATAGCCTTTCATATACACTGCCCGGCCAAAAAAAAGTCACCACTTGGATTACGCATGCCTCACATTACACCAGCTGTCAAGATTCATGTTTAGATCTCACCCTGCAGGAGAGGAACCAGGTCCACCACAGCCTGGCCCAGAACACTGGTTTTCTCCTCCTTTTGCTTCTTCTCCTTTGGAAGGATCTCAACCACAGTCACTAAAGGATAAAGAGTTTCAGTGCTTTGCACATACTCTGAAAGAATATCTCTGATGACTGTCAACACTGAATCATACATTTCACCTTCTGTTTATAATGCAATTCTTAATACACTGCCTGGCCAAAAAAAAGTCAGCACCTGGATTTAACTTAGTGTTATGATGTGGGTTTGCTTCAGCAACGTTATGTGCCCAAAAACTGAGCTCAGCTGACTACCTGAATATACTGAATGAACAGGTTTTTCCATCAATGGAGTTTTTTCTTCATACTCCTAGATGACAATGCCAGGATTCATCAGGGTGGCTCATGTTGTGAAAGAGTGGTTCAGGGAGCATGAGAGAGACATCATTCCCACACATGGATTGGCCACCACACCTTAACCCCATTGAGAAAGAATCTTTGGGATGTGTTGGAGAAGACTTTACGCAACAGTCCCACTCTCCCATCATTAATACAAGATCTTGGCAAAAAAATGAATGCAACTCTGAACGGAAATAAATGTGACATTGCATGAGCTTATTGAAATGACGCCACAGCGAATGCGTGCCATAACCAAAGCTAAAGGTAGTCCAACGAAATATTAGCGTGTGTGACTTTTTTTTTTTTGGCCGGGCAGTGTAGTTTGACACACACAGCACTCCATCCTGCCCTGAGTTTGACATTTGATTTGCACCGGAGTGTCACACTTCCTATCAGCAATGAATAAGGTCACCAAAATGTAATTTCTGCAGAACTGATCTGGATGTGTCATCATGCTGAGGGAAGCAAACAGTTTACAACTAGATGGGGAGCAGCTGATGTAAAGGACAAAATTCTAACGAAGTTCAAGGAGTAATAAATTACTCGAGACATAATCTCTCTCTCCTGACTGTGTTGACCAAATTGTACAGCAGTAGGAGGATGGTCAATTGCCCAAAGGGCTGTACTTGCACTGGACCTGTCATGCTGGCATCTAGCCTAGAGGTTTCCTGTGAACTCAAGTTTTCCTCTTTATTTCCTACTGGAAATTTGACATTCACCAAGAACAACAATGTTAATGTCAATGTTAGCAAAGAAACTGAAATGTCACTTTTCTGATGAAAGTGTTGGAGAACATCTGGACCTGGAGAAACCATAGTGCATCATCAGTGTAGGTTATGTGACGCAAAGACAACAGACATGGGTGGTTAATGGTTCTCCCCAGAGAAGGCTGGATGTGCTGAAACCACTGAATTATTTGAAAATTATGCAGTATCAGCAGAACAAAGACATGGGGACACAAAGACTGCATGCACTGTGCACACAATATAATATTTATGTGTAGTCGCTTAGAAGAAGTTTTTCACAAATGCAGTATAAAATGAATATTGTGTAGAATTTTGCTGACACCGTTATCTGAGGTCACTTAAAAATGAGTATGATTAAGCGGGCAGCAGGTGCAGAGGGCAGCAGAAGCTCATGCCAGCTGGAAAATAATAGGCTTTGTTCATTTTACTCACTTAACCTTCTATACACACACATACATGCACAGTAGGGGTAATTCAGAGTCATCAGTTCACCTGAAACACTCGCCTTTGGACTGTGGGTGAAATCCCACATGAACACGAGGAGAACATGCAAAATCCACACAGACCGAGCAGGCGTCAAACCAACATCTACTTGCATTATCCTGAGCGTGCGAGGCGGCGGCGGTGTTATCCTGGTACCATGGTGCTGCAAAGCAAAACACAAGGTGACATCGCCACCGAGCTGCTGGTGAAGAACCTGGCTGTAAAACATAATTGAATAATAGCGCTAGTTGCCCCAAAGTGATGCAGTCATAAGCGATAGGGTCCTGTTGTTTAGCCAGCTCCTCCCTACTTGTCTGCTGGGAATTCATCTCCAGGGCCCCATTCTTCTGAAATCCTGTTTCTGGATCATGGACCCCTATGACTCAGCTGAGATTGTGTGTGGGGGGGGGGTGTCAGCGGGTGTGCCCACCCACAACCCTCTGTGTGAACCTAACGCCACCTGTTGCCTCTGTTGGAGCAGCTTGCAATATGCAATACCCCCCCCCCCACACACACACACGCATAAACGCAGCCTGGCATTAACCTTGAAATGCGGTAAGCACCGTAAAACTGCGTCATATGCATGGTCCTTTATTAAACAGATTAGATGGTCAGTCACACAGAAAAGAACTCTTCAAAGAGTCAGAAGTAACAGAAACATCAGTCCATCCATGCTTATTAACTTTTTCCTGGCTATGAAACAACCCCTTAGATGCGGTGCCAGTCCATCACGGGGTGATTGCACACACTACAGGCAACTTGGTAACAAATTAACCTGAAACATATATCTTTGGACTGTGGGAGGAAACCCATAGAGACGTGCAAAGGCAGACTGAGCTAGAGTCGAACCCATGCCCAAACAGCTCAGGTGCTGCGAGGGAACAGCACCACCTGCACCACCATGCCGCCCGCAATAGAAAACAGATTTTTCAAACGCATGAACACAATTTTCTAGGTGTCTACAGCATTTGTTCAACAGCTTCTGTGCTACCCAAAGATGTATCTCTGCGGACCATTTAGGCCATTCCAGATTAGTCAGTCTGACAATTGTTTTCTACCAAATCAGTACTTTTATGAAATGTGACAACTGTTTTGCCCCATCGTGTGACACGTGCTGTGGTATCAGGCTGCCTGACACAACCGTGCACTTCTCTGTGCAGCAGAAGTCCAGCTTGTTTGGAATAATCCTCGCAACCAAGAGCAATGCAAGCAGAGCAAGCAAAAGAGCGCAGAGCCGACACCTGGAATAAGAGTATCCAGGCCGATAGAAGCACATCTTAGCCCAGCAGGAGGAGTTGTGTGGAAAGTTAATGAATTTGATCAAACTGGCAATGGGTGCAGGGGCCAGCAGACGCTTGTGTCGGCTGTAAAGAGGTTTTATACGCTTTGTAAGCAGAAGTCTCTTAGCCTCAGAAGGAGATAACACCTCATGGTTGTTCATCAGTCATTCGTAAACACATGATCAGCACGGTGTTCTCAGTCATTCCTGAAATAATCTTGGGCTGCCAAGTCCACCTTATAACACTTTATAGTTAATAATAACTCGTAAGAAGATGGATGAGGACATACCCTTTAAACACCAGGAATTTGTTTAAAAATTAACACTTTCAATATTTACCCTGAATTTTCAGTATTTAAGAATCAAAGCAAATCATGAGTTATGATGGATTTTAACCACCATCTGAAGCTAGAATTTGTTAGATGCTGAAGAGGAACTGTATGGAGGCAACAATGTACATAGAAATAAATGCATGCGATACCTGCTAATGACACAGAATAAACAACACCGTTTCATTTGAACGTTTACAAAGTACAATGACGGATGATCAAGATGTTTTTATTATATAAATAAACTCGGGTTTCGGAGACGTGAAGAGCTCGTCAGTTTTCTTCCCCTTCAAAGTACTGCTGAGGAGCACGCCCCCTGCTGGCAGCAGAAATGTCACAGCGGTACAAAGAAATAATCCAATTATTTTTGGTTAAAAACAATTTTCATTAAAAAACGTGGCGTGAAAGTAGCCATTTTGACACCTGAAAGTATAGTTATATAATTCTGACATAGCAACATGAAAAAAGAAGAAAAATGGTGATGCTGATAAAGCAGTTAGAAAATCTAACAAAACAAACAGCAGCTGGTGCGCTTACATCATCTGGCAAATTACACAGGAAATAAACAAATAAATAAAAACAAGAGGCATTCAAACTGAAACTCAGCAGAAAACCACGCTACAGTGTAAAATTCATACTGAAAGTTTATTTGACCCACGCAGAGTCAATTTTTTGCTGAGGAGCAGCAACTTGCTAGACTTATTCACCAACCAAAAAAAGGGACAGAGGAATGGTCTTTTCTTTTTTCCTCTTCACTAAGCTTCCATGGAAGACATAAAAATGATCCTGTCAAGCTTTCAGTCATTTCCTTCTCCTGGATATTCCTCATTTTGTCAGTGCTACCTGGCCTAGTCAGGCTCTGTGTCCAGAACCAGGGTAGGGAACTGCTGTCCTCCCTCCCCCAGCAGTGAATACAGGCTTCGGAGCACGGTGGGGCTTGGGCAGTCCTTTGAGGACAACATGGAGGTGAGGTAGGGGCGGAGGGCTTCGTTGAGGGCCTGCTGGGGCAAACAGTTGCATTACAACGCATTGTTTTCTGAAGTGCATAGAGAAGAAGCTGTTGAGATGGTTTCCATTTTGGCAAGAGAACAAGGAGAGCCTTCTGAAAAGGGTTTCGATAAATGACTCATGGAAAATGTTGGTAAGACAGGTAAGTCAAACAAGATCAAGACAACAGGCTTTTTGATTTTGTGCCAGTCATTACGACTATGGCCACGTGAAGGCCACCTGTGAGTCCAACAGCGTAAACAAGTGACATTTGGAATGTGGCTCTGACAAGGTGCAGGTGCAAGAGCGTAAACCACGATGCAAACCTGATGCAGCTGGATCTCCTGTTCCAGCAGTGCTGCTCTGAGCCTCAGTGCTTCCAACACCTTCAGCTCTGCCTCGCTCGTGTATGTGAGGGTAGGACACAGGGGCACACGCGATGGGTCTCCCCACGGCCACAACCTTCTAACGTGGCAACTGGCTAGGGGCCACAGACGATTCCAGGAAGCTAATTCTGAGGAAAATAAAGCATGCTTTTAGACCAGGAAATAAAACAAGGATTTATTTAACAACAAACACCCTAACAATGGGAATCTTTTCACAGTACTGCCTTTTAGAAGTGGTTTTATATTTCCATTTCTCTGCATTGTGTAAAGTGTAAAAATGTAAGATGAGGGGGGAAAAAAAACATCCTGGTTAGAAAATGTGAGATACAACAACATGGGTCAAAAAATTTCCCAAAATACATGTGACCTGCAGTATATAAAGTCACAAAAATGACTTGGTCCTTGAAAAGCTCTACAATTGAAAACAGCCTGAGAAAAATACTGTTTTGGTCATTTAATTTTTCCAATTTATATTTTCTGTCCACATACCCACACATATTTCCATTGGCACATCGTCCATGCTGTGAATGGAAACTTGCACTGGCTGGCCTCACACTTAGGCCAGAAATATTCACCAGAGTAATTAAGCACATGCCATGACTCGAAACATCACAGAACCACAATGTACTGCAACACTGGACTTCACCTGTGCATTCCGTCTACACTGAAATTCTTTTGGGCCCAGATTTATAAAGGTTTTATATTAGGAAAAAATTAACATTTAAACTGTGTTGCATTTGTTTGTGTTTACTTGTTGTGACCTTTCATAATTATATCTCCATTGGGATCATTTATTCAACAGAGACTGGCCTACGTCAGGTTGACTGGCCATAGCCGTACCCAGCAGGTTCTCAACATCTTCAGACAGCAGCAAGCTATTAGCCTGTGGCAGTTTGGGTCATATCGGTCCTGCAGCCGGCACTCAAACTTATTCGCAGCATGAAAAACAAGCAGTGTAGATGTGAACTGAAGGGACACATATCACGTAGCCATCAGATTTCTGGTGGAGGGAGGTCAGAATGGAGGGCCGAATCAGAAAGCAGAGGAGCCCTTACGTTTCTTAAGCTGCTCCACTTGCAGCAGGAGGTCTGCCACCAGCTTCTCCAGGCCTTCCAGCATCAGTGTGGACTCGCACGTCTTCTTCCAGCAGGCATCTACAGGTACATAATTGTGTGTCACATGCCAGTATCACATGAATTATCATTGCAGTCAAATCATTGTTAAAAATGGAGGACTCTAAATTAAGCAAGTACGTATATTTACACACAGTAGCAAGAACACACACTTTTTAAAAGTGGAATTGAAGAGATTAAAAGAAATCACAAGAAAAAACAAATTATCACTGATTTATATTTTGAAATGCCATTAGATGGGAACACTCTTAAAAATGAAGAATATCACAATAAAAACATATAGCAACATAAAGTTTAATTAGCTTTGCAGAAGTTATGATTTTCATTTTTTTTCCTCAGATACAAGCTTCTCAGATGTAATTATTCTTTATTATTGTTTTGTTTCACCAGTTGTTTTGTGCCCCTCTGCTCTCACCATCTTTCTGGAATGAGGTAGCTTTAACCTTTAAACCACTCTCTTGAGCCCTTGCGTGTACCTGGCAGCTGGCCGATCCTGGCACCTTGCAATTCATTCCTGTAGCAGTGAGTCAGAGCCCTGCAGAACCTAGCAAGCTGGTCCACCTTAGTCCTGGTGTCCATGGGACTGCCACCCGGCCAGATAACATGGAACTAACACAGAGCAGGGAGTCACTCAGGGGAATGAACGGCATGACAGCGTATTGTACAGGTCTGAAAGCTGTAGGATGAAGTCGTGAAAGGTGGAACCCAGGGTAAAATGTCTCTTAATGTTCAAATGAAAATGATTTGTACTTGACTGCATCATAGGAAATCTACCATCGTACTCTTAAGAAAGATACTTAACCCAAACTGATCAGATAAAACTAACTGAAGCGAATTGAGATAAAACCAATCACAAGCAGCAAAACTGTAGTAATTATGCCCCAAAACAAAATGTTTCTACATGCGAGTATTCCTTTAATAGTAGAAACCCTAGCTTTACTGCTAATTTACAGTGACGGAGAAATATACCATGCTTTGTAGCCTTTCTGTAAAGAGACTTCTCTCAGGAACTGCCTCAGAGAGTTTCGGCAGAACTTTGTCCCACAGTCTGTGAACGCAGAGGTGGTTGAAACACGTGTTTCACAAAATAAGCCTTGCAACATGAAGATTCTACGAATGAGAAACACGCAGCATAATTTCTTCTATTTATAAAGAAAAATAGCAACTTTTACACTTTTTTTTGTAAAGAAGGCCACTCACAAAAGACTGACCTGTTCCGTTTGGTGCTCTCGGCGCACCAGGCAGTCAAAAACCAGGATGGACCCCTAAAAAATAAAGCATCCTTAAATTCAACACGTCATAAGAAATTTAACTGCACACGCTTGAATCATTATCATTATACAGTTATAGCCTGAATTATTTTGATGGTCTCCAAAGCAACTTAAATGTTAATTTAATAAGCTACTTATAATTTTTGACCCATTTACAGTGGTGTCATTTTTGTTGGAGTAACTGCGGGTAAATACCATGAATTCACACCAAGGTACTTCATTTGCGGTGCGGTAGCTTTAACCATTAGACTATCTACTCAATATTTTGGTTCAAGTCCCAGGAGGGTTGTAGGAACGTTTGCTTTGTAACTTCTGCAGCCATATGAACAGATTAAAATGGAAGACACTTTGCATAAAACAGCAAGCTAAGCAACGCATTAAAAGGAGGCTTCAGGCACATTTACACAGGTGCACGTTATCGTCAGCAGAAGTTAAGGATATAGATAACTAAAAATAACAAACAAAACTGTTTATACCCATCCTCTTTTGGAGAGGGAAGCCCATTGCCTCCTGTCACAGTCCCTTTGCTGTGGGCCACTGGGATGGGGTCCTTTGTAAGAGCTTGACTTATCGTGCTTGAATTTTTGGCCAGTAGAGTTTTCTGCAAGTCCAGCTGCTTGTGGCACTGGTTTCCAAGAGCAGGTGCTGACATGGGGCGCTTATCATTTCCTGAGCTACAAAGCTGTGTTGTTCTCCTCTGCAGGGTCACTTTGGGTTGGGCAGCAGCACTGGATCGGACGGCCCTGCCTCTGCCAGCGACCACGTGGCGATGTGCTGCTCCCTTACCATCCCCAGCTGCGACAGACTCGGCATTCCTTCGAGATCGCCCATTCCAGTCCTTCTGAGACATGGAGGTAGGTTTAGAGGCCAACTGGCGAGTCAGGTGGCTCTTATGCGTTGCTTGATTTCTCCGTTTTTGATCCCTGCAATCCGGCCCCACACGAGCGGGACCCTTACTGATCCCTGTCGTGGTCCGGATAAGCAGCGCCCTCTCCAGTGCTCGCTGCAGTAGCTCCCCTTCCTCCTCCTCCACATCCTCCTCAGTAAGCATGGCTGCACCTGCATACAACCAGCATGACCAAGTGACATGTGCTCAATTGTTTTATTGTCCCAACACACTGAAAACGGAGGTCTTCTAACAAAGATACACAAATGATTGTTCCATAAAGCTTCTGTACACCATTAGTGTCATTTGTTATTTTTGCTGACAAAATGTAAATCTAGACCAAGGAAACTGTACACAGCCAACCCAACTCAGAATGTGAAATTTGGTTCAAAGACCACCAAATGACACAAAAAAGATGACAGCGCGAATTACATGGCGTGAATGGACAACATACCCTCGGTGACTGACACATCTTCTTTGGGAGCATCCTTCTGTGGGCTTCTCCTACAAAGTTGCACATGGTTTGTGTGTATGAAATATGGATCCTGTTTCATGACTATGGGCTTTCCCAAATGACAACACTCAGACAATGAGAAAAGGATAACAAAGGGGTAACAAGGCAAAGGCTGGTGCATGATAAAAGCCAGCTATTGCTATAGCATGGGCATGTGTCCTCAAAATGCAACATAACTCACATGAATCGCAGCATTTCTCTCCATCTTTGTATGTTCTCGTTGATCCTGAGCTCTTCCTGGCGACAGAGTGCGATGGCCTCGTTCACCGCCCTGAACAGCAGCGACACACAGTAACACAGCCCACCATGTTGGTTATACTCATGACAGCGTTTTAGCAAAGACAAAAACCGCATAAGCTTTTTCCAGTAGAAGTTATTATGCGTAAATGTGTCTCACTTCTTTGACTGCAACATGTTGAAGCCGAGGAAACTCGTCGCCCGGCGGCCACTTTCCAAAGACCCGCTTCAAGTTCCGGAGTTCGGGTCTTAAAAGTGAAGCCATCTAAGTAATCCCAAAATCGCGATGTCACCACTAACAGCAGCACCAACGTATTAAAATATTTTTCAGAGACATATTATCAACATAAAAACTTAACTACGCGGAAATTGGCCGGACTGACGTGTTTACGCTTTACTCGTTTTATGTGCCTAACAGGACCTGTCGTTGCCAACCTACCCGACGTTTTATACGTTCCTGTTTATATAATAGTATTCCGTCTTTGAAACATTTCAACTTCTTTTGCGGGAACTGCTGAATGAATATTATACTTTCAAAATGCTACACCGTTTAAAATCCAACCGTGTACTCTACTGTGCTAAAGCCATTTCATAGAAATACAGGAACCCTGTTACCTTAGAAACGGAGGAACGCGTCAAGTTCTGCCTTAGATATCAGGTCATTCCGCGCTGCATTCCGCATTCAGCACTTTTTAAGTTCTTTTAAAAAGTTAAAGTACATCAAAATTTAGAATAAAAGTATACTAATCTATTGTGTCACTACCATGGAGCCGCTTCAAGCAACGAGAGACAAGTCGGTGCCCATAAAAATAACTGTGCTTTGTGGCAAAAATATGGTGAGCAATTTATATTAATGCTTAAGAAGCTGGTATATATTTGTATGGTACTTATTTATTTTTCCAGATTTTGTGTTGGGCTCAGTAAACTACCTGGGCCCCATTTATTGTACTTTCAGTGTGAGATATTGAGCTTTTAAATCCTATTCACACTGGACAGGGCCTAATATTTTGTGATCAGTCTGGAACTTCACACAAATTTAGCTGAGATGAACGAACGTTGCTGTGATGAACTGCTCTTCCATTCAGTGTGTCCATCCTGTCTCACATTCTGTTGCCTGTATAGCCTCTTGACCACTATGCCCCTGCATTGGATAAGCAGTTATAAATGAATGAATGAATGAATGAATGAACGATCTTTGTATTGCAGAAATTTAATAAGGGCGAGTCACTGCTCAGTTTTGTGAGGGCCGAGTTCAATGACACGGTGCTGGGTGAGTCCCAAAGACTAGACAGTGCTACGGAGCTGCTTGTGGAATACAATTTCACCTGCAGCTTTGACTGCTTTGATGGAACCATTACCCTGGATGACATAGCACAAAAACCTGTCATTTGTGAGTACCCTATCATAATTTCCATAACAGATTCATGGATTATGATGGGAAATTAAAGTGTATATACACTGCCCGGCCAAAATAAGTCACACACGCTAATATTTTGTTGGACCGCTTTTAGCTGGACTCTGTGGTGGCCAATCCATGTGTGAAAATGATGTCTCTCTCATGGTCCCTGAAGCACTCTTTTACAATTTGAGCCCCGTGAATCCTGGCATTGTCATCTTAGAAGAGAAAATCCATTGATGGAAAAACCTGCTCATTCAGTATATTCAGGTAGTCAGCTGAGCTCATTTTTTGGGCATATAACATTGTTGAACCTTGACCTGACCAACTGAAGCAAACCCACATCATAACACTAAGTTAAATCCAGGTGCTGACTTTTTTTTGGCCAGGCAGTGTATTAAGAATTGCATTATAAACAGAAGGTGAAATGTATGATTCAGTGTTGACAGTCATCAGAGATATTCTTTCAGAGTATGTGCAAAGCACTGAAACTCTTTATCCTTTAGTGACTGTGGTTGAGATCCTTCCAAAGGAGAAGAAGCAAAAGGAGGAGAAAACCAGTGTTCTGGGCCAGGCTGTGGTGGACCTGGTTCCTCTCCTGCAGGGTGAGATCTAAACACATGAATCTTGACAGCTAATGTAATGTGAGGCATGCAAAGTGGGTGTTCATTGTCACTGATGTTTACTCCCCTTTAACTCTGGTTGTGGTCCAGGTCACAGGTCATTTACCATCACAGTTGTCCTACACCCAACCCCTGGTGCACCTGGTGACACAGCCCAAGACAGCAGCTGCAAGGTGGTACTGAGAGATAAACAGATCATTGGGGGCAGTTTTAATGCCATAAACAAATAATCTTTATACAAGGCCTAATCTAGTGTGCATGTTACTGTATATTTTCATGTAATTATTTATGCAAGTTTTAAGAAGAACTTTTTCTGAACTCCCCACTTTTGTTCTTGCCATTGTTTTTCATATTGCTATGAATCATATGTACTTCCTGTGTGCGTGTATGTGTGTGCAGAAGAGACACAAAGAGGGAGATTAAATATGATAGCATGTGGCTGTGTGGAGTTTTATTTCCATGAAAAAGGCTCTTGCTTTTGCCAGTACAGGGATGTTGTATATTTGTATACATATATGTGTGAATAATAATGAGTTGGAGTGACAGTGACAGAGCTACTTTTTTGTGTGTTTGTTTTTTTGATATCAAGAAAGATCCAGGTTGCCGATGACAAAGCCATGCTATGAGTGTTTGTGGCTGTGTTGCAGAGAAAAAAAACAAGTTGATGATGTCAAAACCAGGCATTTTTTGTGACATTTCTGTCCCTTGTCACCTCGCCTCCAGCCAACCTTGGATGTAACCATCTGTGCTCCTCAGCCACTGCTCTCAGATGTCCAGCTCTCTAGCTCCAATCTGTTCAAGGTGGTGATGGAGACGGCCTACTCTGTCCCTGAGGTTTGGAGCAATGACATTGGGCTTCCCTTTAGTTATGTTGCTGCCCTACAGGTGCCCCTATCTGCAGAGGTGAGGCTTTAAAAAATGCCATCTGTTTCTTAGTCTACAGCTTTACCTTTGGAAGTGGATTAATATATCCAGCCTGAAAATTTATTCCACTTTTGTCATAATATTTTTGTTAATTTGTGGCAGCTATATGCTTCAATTTATTACAGAGATTTATTTAATTAATTTTGGTATTATGTATGAAGCACTGACTGAGGTATGTTTAGGAGATTTCCATTGTTTTAAGAGATGGTGCAGTGATCACCGATCGCCTGACTGCTAATGACAAAATGAAATGTGCTATTCAATGACATTCCATCCTTTCTGTTACAGAAGGAACAAGTGCTGTTGTTTTCCAATGGCATTCTCAAAATGGGTGGAGAGCGGGAGACTGTGCCTAGGCCTAAAAAGTGGCCGCTGGGTCCCATGCTGGCCCCCGGAGCACAGTTCATTGCAGGGGGGATAATTGGGGAGCCTACGGAGATGGAAGTTGGGGACCTGACATCCTTGGAGGTACATGAACTAGTGCACAAGAGCTACTATTTTCAGACCTGTTTCATAATAGCATCTTTAATGGTTTATCGTTTCATTTAATAATTTTAAACAGGGATAAAGGAGCCAATAGGAATTATCCTTGACATTTTCAGATATTTTTGTTAAAATATCGTGAATTTGAAGAGAACCACTTGCACTCTCTTTAAGAAATGTTTTTTCTTTTTCTTGTGAAAATACTCATACGTAAGGATATTAAAAACTTGCAGACTGAATTTGCTAGCTCAAAGTAGTTGGTTGAATTAAAAACAAACACTAAATTTTCCAAAACATTTGTGAACCCCTCTTCAGTCACCTGGATTCCTGCATGAATGGCTTTTAAAATGTTAAAGTTCAAAGGCTGTAAATTTTGTGAACCTTGGAAACATTTGATACGCCAAATATTTAAAAGAACTGAAACAATTTGAATAAACCAAAACTCCTCTTACATGCTCCTGTTACATATGTAGGTCTGATCAGCAGGAACAGCAAGTGTTTGATTAAGGTCACAACTTCTAAAGGAGGTTTCACCTGTTCCTAAATTTAATATGGTGCATACTTTTCCCACCCTTGACCTTGAATGTTTTAACAATATAGTTAATGTGAATATAAGAATGTACAATCTTTTGTACTCTTTCATTAGTGTGTCTTTACCTATTATTTTGCACTGAATGAAGATCAGTTTACATTTCATAACCAAGTCGGTTCCTCTAGTTGCAAATATGCCTTTCCACCACAAGTTTGCTATATATTTTATATCACAACAGGATATTTTTTTCACTGTGACAAAACAAAAGTAGTGTATTCTTTAAAGGAGGGGTTGATAAAATGATGAGTTGCAGTAAGTTACCCTTGAGACATAGTCACCCTCCTCTCACCCCTTCAGCCAGGGCGTATAGACAGAACGCAAGGGTGAGAGGAAGATCAGTCCCCCCCCCAAGGAACTATAGTCTCAATGGGTCTGCTTTGCTGCCATCTAGCCTGGAGCTCTGGTTTTCCTGTCTAATCCCTACTAGGAATCAGACATTGGTGTCAGTAGAGATTCTGAAATGTCAAATATCTTAGAAAAGCACTGGAAAACACCTGGCATGATGTGGAGGACAGTCATGCATCATCAGTCTATGCAATAGACCCACAGCCCTTTGTGTGAACCCAGTGCCACTCCCTCCCCAAATACATTGTATAGGCATCAAAATCCAACGCTTACCATGAGCAAAAAACAGATTGCATTTTCAAAGTCATTTTAGTAGGAATTCAGATAATATCAAACTAACATTATCTCCTAACTACAGGCATGCTCCTCCAGGAAAAGTTGGGTATCCTCCTAGTGTGTAGTTTATTTTGTACTATGGCCGGAGATTTACTACGGTGACAAAACTAAAGTAAATATTGAACAAAAAATCTACTTGCACTGTAAAATAATAGTGTTTATTTGACTGGAAGGTAACATAATGAATTTTTTCTTAAAAATCTTATTTTCTGCGTATTCAAAAAAATCGAAATACAGACCAGGTACTGTATGTGCGTTCCAGGACACAGAGTTCCGTGTGGAGGTGGAGACCAACAGGAAGCGTGTGAGCTGGGACACTGAGAGACGATGTTTCATGGATGCAGGAGCAGTTGGTTGGTGAGGCACAAAACCTTGTCGACATCCCATCCTCCTTCCACATGTAAACCATCAAAAATGTTGGAAAACCCTTTCCTTTATTTAACAACCACTGTATGTACTTAATACTGTTCTATACTAATGGCAGTTGTGATGAGGTGGAGACAATTCCCACAACATCAAGTTCTAGAGAAGAATATTAGGGTCACGATGGCCTGTGGTGCCATTGCACCAATAAATTGTCTTGTTTCTGAACCTTTGCAACGTTTAGGTCGAACATAACCTTCACTATCTTTGACTTCCTCCTTTCTTTGCAGTCTGATCCGACGAATAGTGGACTGCAGGTTATGGCCAGTAGAGATTATGAGATCGCCTGATCCTGGGGTCTCTAAGGGTGGGAAGCAAGGCAAGGACAAACCGGTGAGAGGCTCTGTTTCTCACTGCTCCTCATTACCAAAGACAGTCTTCTTACATGTGGTGCTACTTGTTGGAGGAAGAGAATTGTTCACTCATGCAATTTTGTTGCCCTTATTTCCTGCCATAATGGTGGGAATAGTTGGAACAAGAGAGTATTCTTGTGAAACATCAACAAGCTTGAGTTTTTTGAGTGTCAGTGTTTTACTTCTCTGAGCTGTATGTGTGGTTGTGCATGCACATCAGGCAGAAGATGAGATCCAAATCCCCTTTCATGGGGTGGCCTATGTGGATATGGTGCCCCTACTTTACCCAGGCGTGAAACGCATCCGGGGGGCCTATCTTCTTTACCCGTTCTATGAGACCGACTTGCAGGCCAAGGTGAGTGGCTAAGTCTCTAGAGTCTAGAGTGCAGCTGTGTGCTCTGCCTCTATTGTGTCCCCCCCCCTTAATTTATGATTTGAAATAGATCTGTTTTGCAGCAGGTCAGTTAGAAGTTACATATCAGTCAGAAAGAAGAACAATGCATGTTGCCTGGATCCAGGTAGTGAAATATGTGAAAATAATATTAAAGGAAACTGTGGCCTGCATTAAGCCATGAGAGCAGGTGCAGTCATATAGATTTGATGGCGAATCTGGCAGGGCTTGTAGTAAATACTGTTCATTTTTTATTTTTTATTTAGTTATGCCTTTTCATGAGTTCAGTCGTGGTGTCCAGCTTTTGTCACAGAACAATGCTAGCACAAGCAGTTGGTTTCTTTTGATGATTTTCTCAATGTTTTTTTAGCAGAGATGCTAAGTCATAAACATGCTATAGAAACACAGGGAGGGCATGGAAGTGGAGGAACCTAGAACTGAAGCAGTATCTATATTTGCACAAACAATTAAGCATAAAGTTACACATCTCCACATCTGTAAAGCTCAGTCTGTCTGTTTATTCTTTATGCACAGCCTAAAATTTTATGCATTGGTACTTCTCATCCTAAGTCAGGTTTTTTGAATAATAAAGTTCATTATACCCCAAGAAGGCCACATAGTGGAAATTTCTTCTTTAGTCTTTGAATTACAGATAGGAAATTAGCAGCAGTAGTCTCACACGCAGGGTATAATTATATCACACACAGATTGTATGTCATACTGACCGACTGGCCCAAGCTGGCCGTTTCAAAATAGCAAGTAGCCTGTTTGCAGTTTAATGAACTTGACTTGGGGTGAGAAGTACTTGTGTGCCAAACGTCAAGTCTGTGGGCTGAAAAACAAAGCTGTCCATGGATAAATGTTAAACAGACAAACAAATAAACAGACTGAGCTTTTTAGATACATAGATATTGAGCTGTGTGAGAAAAGGACCTGTACCAATTGGCTAGGCAGAGGGACCAAGCTGGGAAAGATGTGCAGCAGGTTAGGGTGATAAAGGATAGCGATGGAAACGTACTCACAAGCGAGGAAAGTGTGTTGAGCAGATGGAAAGAATACTTGGGAGGGGCTGATGATGAAGAGAATGAGCGAGAGAGAAGGTTGGATGATGTAGGGATTATGAATAAGGGAGGGCAATGGATTAGCAAGGAGGAAGTTAGGACAGCTATGAAGAGGATGAAGAATGGAAAGGCTGTTGGCCCAGATAACATACCTGTGGAAGCATGGAAGTGTTTAGGAGAGATGGCAGTGGAGTTTTTAACCAGATTGTTTAATGTACTTAGAAAGTGAGACGATGCCTGAGGAGTGGAGAAGAAGTGTACTGGTACCAATTTTTAAGAATAAGGGTGACGTACAGAGCTGTAGTAACTACAGAGGGATAAAACTGATCAGCCATAGCATGAAGTTATGGGAAAGAGTAGTGGAAGCTAGGTTAAGAAGGGAGGTGACGATTAGTGAGCAGCAGTATGGCTTCATGCCGAGAAGGAGTACTACAGATGCGTTGTTTGCTCTGAGGGTGTTGATGGAGAAGTACCGAGAAGGTAAGAAGGAGCTGCATTGTGTCTTCGTGGACTTAGAGAAAACATATGACAGGGTACCTAGAGAGGAGCTGTGGTATTGTATGAGGAAGTCAGGTGTACCAGAGAAGTATGTAAGAGTGGTACAGGATATGTACAAAGACAGTGTGACAGTGGTGAGGTCTATGGTAGGAGTGACGGATGCTTTCAAGGTGGGGGTAAGATTACATCAAGGATCAGCTTTGAGTCCTTTCTTGTTTGCAATGGTAATGGACAGGTTGACAGATGCGATCAGACAGGAGTCGCTGTGGACTATGATGTTTGCAGATGACATTGTGATCTGTAGTGAGAGTAGGGAGCAGGTTGAAGAGACCCTGGAGAGGTGGCAATATGCTCTAGAGAGAAGAGGAATGAAGGTCAGTAGGACTAAGACAGAATACATGTGCATAAATGAGAGGGAGGACAGAGGAATGGTGAGGATGCAGGGAATAGAGTTGGCGAAGGTGGGGGAATTTAAATACTTGGGATCAACACTCCAGAGTAACGGGGAGTGTGGAAGAGAGGTGAAGAAGAGAGTGCAGGCAGGATGAAGTGGGTGGAGAAGAGTGTCAGGAGTGATCTGTGACAGAAGGGTCCCTGCAAGAGTGAAAGGGAAGGTCTACAAGATGGTAGTGAGACCAGCTATGCTATATGGGTTGGAAACGGTGACACTGACCAAAAGACAAGAGGCAGAGCTAGAGGTGGCAGGGTTAAAGATATTAAGATTTACACTGGGTGTGACGAGGATGGACAGGATTAGGAATGAGTATATTAGAGGGTCAGCACAGGTTAGATGGTTTGGAGACAAAGTCAGAGAGGCGAGATTGCGTTGGTTTGGACATGTGCAGAGGAGAGATGCTGGATATATCGGGAGAAGGATGCTAGGGATGGAGCTGCCGGGCAAGAGGAAGAGAGGAAGGCCTAAGAGGAGATTTATGGATGTGGTGAAGGAGGACATGCAGGTAGTGGGTGTGACAGAGAAAGATGCAGAGGGCAGGAAGACATGGAAACAGTTGATCCGCTGTGGTGACCCCTAACGGGAGCAGCCGATATTGAGCTGTGTGAAAAGATACACTACATATTGCTCTTTATATACTGCAGATCAATAATCCAGTGTGAAGATGTGAAAGTCTGTGATGATGAGAACTGTTCCAGTGCTATTGATGCTGGACCTCACATTTCAGACGAAGCAGAACACCAGCGCCCTGCGAGAGACAATGAGGATGCCAGTGCTGCAGGGCAGAGTGCCAGCCCCCTCCAGCAGGGCATTTGACACACCGAAGGCACCCAAGGAAACCAAAGAAGCACCTAAAAAGGTGAGGGTGTAAGCCTCAAAACTGCTCCATACAAATGCAGCGGGGAAAATTTCATTTTGCAAATTACATGTCAACTGATAAAATTAGCATTACACACAAGTGCTCCAATTTCATCACAGCATTGTTCCATTTCATTAAAGTAAAATTATGCACTGGATTTTTTTTTTTTTTTTTTTTGCTTTTTTTGGTATACTGCTTTGATAACATACTCAGATGCAGCTGGTGGTGAGCTGTACTGAATTTCCAAAGCTCCTATGCTTTCACCAAGGGGCTTTAATTTGAATGTAATTCCCCCGCCCCAGTGAGTTGCATCCGGGGGGGAAGTGGGCTTTTCCTAGTAAAGCAATTACTTTTAATTTAGGCAGATTAGCTGCTTCATTACCAGTAGTGAAACATCCCTCTAACACGATGGGGCATGTTGCTTCCCCAGCTTCTGGCAGCCAGATCCTTACTCATTTGTCCAAACACAGCTCAGTGCTGCAAGGATCTTCCTTCAGCTGCACATCTGGTGCTCAGAGAACATTAGTGGTTCAAATAGGTCAGAAAAACCAAAGTGTAGAATAGAAATAAAACTTAATTGTTAATTTTAGGTTCAACAGAAGCTGACAGCAGCAGAGAGTTTGACAGAGGTAGACATTCTAGGGAACCCCGAGGGACAGGTGAGATTTCTGCACCTCTTTCTATTAAACCTGTGTCTATTCCTCCATAAATAAGGGTCTCGGGGGAGAACCTTGGTTGGGAAGGCAAAGTGTGCTGTTCAACAGATCTGATAACTCTCCTCCTCTTGTCTTAGATGTACATTGATTCCAGAACTTACATTGTCATTGAAATTTCTCTGGAAAAGCCCCTTGTGCCAAAGAGACCTCCAGAGGAACTGGCAAAAAGGTGATGTTCAGATGTTCATGTAGACTAATGAACAAGGATCCAAATAATGTGGAAACATGACTGTTTAAGACCTACATTCATGGTCTTTGCTTAATGGCAACACATGGAAATGGATATGGGTGATGGTAGAGTTTTGCATCTGTGATCCTAAGGTGTTACTCATCTCTGTGCACCTACAGAGTGATGGAGCTGATTCCTCCCAGGCCCCCTCTGCCACGAAGACCAGCTGGAGCTGAGCGAGTAATGTATTCATAGTATTTACAGTCACACACGCTCATGCTGTCACAATTACACACACTTTTTCATATTCTCTTGCTGCATTTGTCATAGGCAGCTCTCTGTCACCATGGTAGTTTGTCACTCACAGCAGGGCTATTTCTAGTGGGGTGAATGGCAGTGCCCGATTCTAGGAGGCCACAAAAAATCCAAATTATTTTATTTTCAAGGGGTTCCCAGAACAGAATTCTGTCAGTGGGTTCAGAATTCATAGTTATGCCCCTGCCTCAAAACTTTGCTGTTGTGGACTTGAACATTGGTTTGAAACCAGCTTGGTCTGTATGGTGTATGCATGTTATATGCCCTTTTGTTTAGGTTCCCACTAGGTGCTCTGGTTTCCTTCCCTTGCAAAGACGCTGCCTCAGGCTTTTTGAAATCATGACTGGATCTTGCTTACCACTCCACAAGCTGTTATTATTGATTATAAATGAATTTGTCACTACCAGTATCCCCAAGTAGTCAGTAACATAACCCAGTTGCCTAGCAATTTTAAGTTTGTACCATTCTGCTGTCTGTATATGTGTATGTATGTGTGTGTGTCAGGCAGTGCAGGAATACCAGGGCCAGATTAACAGTGTAGCAAGGCAGATCCTGGAGCAGTACCAGCAGTTGTTTGGAGCTGCACTTGTGTCAGGCTCACAGCCTCAAGACCTGGTGACCCAGGAGCAGCGGAAGACACAGCTCATTGGAGAGCTGAACTATTCTGGGAAGTACTTTGCCTTCAAGGAGCAGATAAAGGTGAGCTGGCAGGATGGTGCATACCAACACTGTGAGTGGTCATCCGGGGTTGAAATATTGACCTTTTTCTGTAAAGAAGTTTGACTTTGGAAAGTTATAAAGGATCCCAGTACAATTTTTTTTTTACCATTTGTGGTGTTTACTTGTGTTTCGCTCTTTGTACACACTGTGTGTATGTATTTATACAGAGTTTGATATTGCCCCTCTCATGTGTCTGGTATGTATGCATGAACATATACATGTGTCTGTGAATGTTTGTGTGGGCTTGCTGTGTGTATTGCAAAGCACTCGGTGGTGCGGATTGCAAGAGAGAAGATGCTGAAGACAGAGGCCTTCACTGATCAGGAGCAGCTACAAGGATTTCTAAGCCAACTCTATGTGTTCTTGGTGGACGAGATGCATGTCACCCTCAATAAGGTCAGTACAGAACTGCCAATGTTCTCTGCCACTCTGTGTCCTATGGACTTGAGATAGTGGGAAGTTTTCGATTCAGTAATCTCTACATCTCCAGTGGGTTGGCCCATCAACAGCCCAGAATGTAAAGGTTTTTAGCTTTTCCATTCTTTTTGTCTCTTTACTTTTATTATCAGCCTCCCACATTCCTACATATTGGACCCATGAAATGTACATCCTGTACGTTACTCTGTTGCTTAATTCATAATTGTGCACAAAGTTATGGATACTTTAACCCATTTATTCTGATAAAGCAATTCAGAATGATGAATATGTTCTGCAATGTAACCTTAAGGTCCTTATGATACCCACTAAGCAATTTTTCACCTTTTGTGCAAGCTACATCTAACTTCTTCTGTTTTCCGACACTTCCCAAAAAGATTCTATCTGTAGATGCCCCAGAGGACCAACTGGGATCCCTGCTTGACTGTGCCCAGCTCAGGCACTTTGCCCGAGAAGCCCAGCTGAACCAGGACTACCAACTGGCTGCCACCTACTATCAGGAGGTACTCCATATGGTCTGCTGGCCGAGTAGCTTTGGGTTCTAAACAGAGCAGATTCTTTATTAAAATACTGACACTAAATGGGATCTGAATTATTTGAAGAACGGCACTATGTGACATGACAGCACACATACAATGGCAGTGTCATATTAAACCTGTCCCAGTGAGTGTGATTGAGGTTAAGTTTTTGCATCCTGTCCCTGACTCCACAGCGGATTGCTCGGGACAGCAGGAACCCAGGTCATTGGTTTGACTATGGAGCTTTCCACATGCTGACCAAAGACTATCTGAAGGCAGAAGAGTGCTTTCGACAGGCTGTGTCTGTCAACCAGGCACATGTGCCAAGGTGGGAAGACAAGCGAAAAGCAGGGTGAAGCCAGACACCAGTACCAGTGATCAACGTAAAGAATGATCAACGTAAAGAATGAAAGGACAATACAAATACTTCTAACACTTTTGCTTTATCTGCAGTCTCCTGATGTGTGGAATCTTGGCAGAGATGGCAGGACGCTTTGATGAAGCAGAGACTTTCATTGAAGGGGCAACCCGCATAGCTCCTTCCAGTGTGGCAGCCTGGACACTGTTTGGTGACTGGATGTTTCATATTTATAAAATAATCATTACTCAAATTATTTTTGGAAGAATTGCTATTGACCTTTGTTCCTTGAATGCTTTGTTATAACTTTTGACATTTGTCTCTGGCCAGGACTGTTTTATGAGGGTCAGGAAAATGCCATCCAGGCAGAAATGGCCTTTCTGGAAGCCAACAAGCAGCTGAAGGCAACTACAGTCAACACCCTGTCACTCAACAGTGAGACCAGATCAGAAGCACAAGGGGAGGGGTCACAACAGGACCTGGGCATGGGATCCAGTGAGTCCCCCATCAATAATACAAGAAACACTGAATAGAGCAACTTTCTGGTGTACCACATTGTCCTTACGCTGTTGATGTCACGTCCTGTTTTGGCAAGATGCAGATGCAGAGGCTGATGCAGGGCAAGGGGCTGCTGCTTTCTATAACAACCAGGGCATCAAAGAGTTGGGGGTCACTCCTACTGCCCCTGACACTAGACCATTGACCCCTCAATGTCTCAGCTCATCTGTGAAACTGATCACCTCGATCTTCATGGAGACAGTGAAGTTCCTGCTAGATAGCAATGCACTTCAGGTCAGGAAGGGGCTCGGTCAAATACGTACAATAAACACGAGGACTCTTTTGGACCTGCTGTTTCACACATCTTGTCATGTTGCTGTATCTGAAAGGGTTGCTGAACTTGTTTTGTGCTCCTGACCCTGGTGTTCCTCAGATGGCCCAAAGAGCACTGGCCCAGGAGCTTCTGTGTCCAGAGGGGGGGCCTAGTAGTTCCTACCACCTGGCTTTGGCCAGATTGGAGCTGCTGAGTGGTAACTTTGGTGGTGCTGAGGTCAGTTTGAAGAAGGCACTGAAGGATAGTTTTGCGGTAAGTAGATTGGAAATATTACTTGGTTGCAAAATTGTAGTAAAAAAACAAATAATATATATTTTCTACAACAGGGCATGTTTAGTTTTATTTTCTTTGCTAAAAAATCAAATAAAGCAATTGTCTGTGTTTTAAACAGAACCCTGATGTGTGGGCATACTCTGGTCACCTGCACTATATGAAGGGAAGCTATACTGAGGCCCAAAAGTGTTATGAGAGGACCCTGGACTTTGTGACAGATCCTGCAGACACACACACTGTGTACCTGCGTTTAGCAGAAATCTACCTGCAGCAAGGGGAGGTGAGATGGTTAGCACTGATGCATCCCTGTTGATGGTCCATTGCAAAACTGAGCCAATTGAAGCTGTACAGATGAATTACAGGGATTAAAAAGAGGGATATTTAAAAAAGAAACTTCCTGTATTATCTTTGGCATTTACACATCCTGTTCATTTTTAACATGACAATGGTACTTGCTTATCTTTACATAGAAAGGGAAAGTTCCAAAGATTATCTGAAAAGTCTGTATCAGTATGCAGGAAATGCAGGATAAAAACTGTTGAATGTTTTGATTCTTATTCACGAAATTAAGCAGATCTGACTAATCAATTATTTATTTGAATTTATGTAGAAAAGGCACAAAGTAAGCAAGTTATGTTTCTTTTATAACTCAAATATTCTTCCCTAGTTTGAGAGAGCCAAAGCCACATACATGCGTGTCTGTAAAAGCTCCCCCTCCTGCCTCACCTGGATGGGCCTTGGCATTGCCTGCTACCGGGTATCTATCTGACTTTCCCAATTTTTTAATTATTATTATTATTATTATTATTATTATTATTATTTATTATTATTACTACTACTACTACTACTTCTACTACTACTACAGAGTCAAGCTACTTACAATGGGCTTACATTTTACAGCTAGATAGTTTTTTACTGGAGCACTACCATGTATGTACCCTGCTCAAGAGTAAAGTAACAGGAAATAAGATCAGAACCCAAATCCTTGCAAGGCACAACTTTACATGATGCCCCTTGCTGCAACTTTGGATAAAACTGACCTGCAGTTTCACTGGTTTTTTTATAGGAATGCTAAGTTTCAGCATACAATTCAGCCTACCAGCTTTGTATTAAAAAAAGTTAAATTGCATGTGGACTTAATCTATAAACATATGATGTTTGTATCTTCCCACAGTTATAGCAGTTTGGCAGGATTTGATGTTTCTACATCATCTCCAATTGGTAATTCATGTATCAAAGCAGTGTTAGTCAGCATTAGAAATATTACACACACAGATGTCAGTACTGAGACATTGCAGACCATAAGTGACCAGACATGACTCCTTGGAACATACACTTACAAACTTATTCACTAACTTTTTGCCCATATGGTCTTTTTGAGAAATATCACCTGATGATCTCCAAATCCAAAATTGTAAAATGTTCAACGCAGTTCAAATGGTTTAGGCTGCAGGACTGTTCCCTTAATCAGCATGCTTCCTACTGCCCTTGTGATAGGAGTTCACGTGGCATAAGTATATATTTGCTTGTCTATGTATGACCAGCTTGGTGTGCTGACTGAGGCTGAAGATGCCCTGACTGAGGCCAATGTTCTAAACAACACCAATGCAGAAGTGTGGGGGTATCTGTCCTTGGTGTGCCTCCAGGTAAGTTTCTGACAGATGTCAAAATTTCAGTAGCATGACCTGATGAACACAGAAGCATATGAGCCATGTTATAGCTTGTTCTGGCATGTGTTTGAGACGGACCTGCAACGCCAATTTGCTAGGTTCACCCGAAGGTCACGGTGATCAATATATTGCAAAGTTATAGTGCTCAAGTTGCCGGATAACAGAACCCTGTAGCTGTTTAATAACCGTTCACCATCTTCAAGTTACTGAAGCTAAATGTTTTATCTTCTAATTGCACTGCTGGCCTTCTACATTAACAACACAGCGTGCAAGCAAATTACTCTAGTTGGTTCTGAAAATGTTCTGGTTCTCTTGTTTCCCTTTCAGGCAGGAAAACGACTGGAAGCAGAGCAATCGTATAAATATGCCATAAAGGTTCGATCCTCAGCTGGAATTTATGTACTTTTTAACTGATTTTGCTAAACATAAAATCACAATTGTTTAATCACGATAAATTTTTTTTTGTCTTTGCTCTATAGCTGAATCTACAAAAAGAAAAGCTTCTTCAGGAGATTAAAGAGCTGCAGGCTCAGGTTCGCTTTGGGAACCCCTGGTTTTAAGTAATGAGGACTGTGACAGCCAGAAAAGGAGAATTGCGATGACCCTGTAATGCTATAAGGGTGTACAGAAGGATTTTGTATATATCTATATGAAGCCCAGTCTGTTTGTCTTCTACGTACTTATGTACTAAATACAACCACTTTAGTGGTAAAATACACTGCCTGGCCAAAAAAGAAGTCACACGCACTAATATTTTGTTGGACCACCTTTAGCTTTGACTACGGCACACATTCGCCGTGACATTGTTTCGATAAGCTTATGCAATGTCACAACATTTATTTCCATCCAGAGTTGCATTCATTTTTCGCCAAGATCTTATACTGATGGGAAAGTCGACTTCTCCAGCACATCCCAAAGATTCTCAATGGGGTTAAGGTCTGAACTCTGTGGTGGCCAATCCATGTGTGAAAATGATGTCTCTCTCATGCTCCCTGAAGCACTTTTTCACTGTTTGAGCCCGATGAATCCTGGCATTGTCATCTTGGAATATGCCCATGCCATCAGGAAAGAAAAAAATCCATTGATGGAAAAACCTGCTCATTCAGTATATTCAGGTAGTTAGGTGACCTCATTTTTTGGGCACATAACATTGCTGAACCTATACCTGACCAACTGAAGCAACCTCACATCATAACACTAAGTTAAATCCAGATAGTGACTTTTTTATTTTGGCCGGGCACCGCAGTTTGTGCTGATATGTTATTATTTTTTACCATTCCACCATTATACCTTTTTGACTCGGGGTGACTCAGCTAGCTTACATTGTTTTGAATTCTTGATGTGAAAGAATTATGGATGTGTTCAGGTCAAGTGCTGGCATTAAATTTTTCTTACATTACCTATATTTACTGCTTGGTCTCTTGGTTTTCGACTGCAACTCTGCAAATAGGCAAGTAAAAAATTAAGATTTTCAAACTACAAATATGAACATACACATTTATTACTTAGCAGACAACTGAAAGTAAAGAAAATGCCTTTCCCAATATGAATAGCTTTAGATGCAGAGACCTGATTGTTGTAGCACAGTCACTTTTTCCGGTACAACCGTTTTTTTGGCCACATTCATATGTAGCTGCCTACAGAACTGAGTCAGGCAGGAAATAGGTGATACAGTCATAGATCTGTCAGAAAAGGGGAGAGAAATGGGGTCTGAAACAGACCTGGTTCACCTTCCTCAATGCTGGCTGAATACAGAAAGATGCACCAATTCCTGTAAAGTTTAAAGTTAACGGTGAAAGTTAATTTGCAAATATAATTTATTGAGAAAAACAAGTTTATGTATTTATACTACAGTAGCACTACATTACTAGATTGTTAAGAAATGCAAATGATCACACTTTTCTATTCAAGTCAGACTTACCTCCTTGCTGTACTCTTGGCCATGTTGTTCACCCTGAACTGTTGTCATAAAAATACCCGTCTGTTAACAACAATGACACAGGGACGCACTAGCAACTTACAGAGAAGGTTAATACAAGGTCCTTGGTGTATAAACGGTTAAATTATTCTTTGTGGCTTAACGTGCAAAACGAACCGTCAAAGTCACTCCAGCCCAAGGTGACAGCTAAATAAAAGATTTTAAGAACAATTGATGCAAAAGCGGCCCTGCCAACCTATCATAGTGCGCTGTTTCGATCACGTGGCCTCCATGCCACTCAGGAGCGGTCACGTGGCGTCGCCCTGCACTTCCTGTTTGCTTTCCGAGAGCGGCTGGTAAGGAGCGCTGCGGCAGGACGGCATCTCAATCCCAAGGTTATCGGAGCGACGACTTCTCCGTGACTGTTACGCAGCCATGAAGTTAGTACGGCTTCCTAGTATTCAGTTGTTTAATTTTCTAATAGTTCCTTCGGAGTTACTGACGAGATATGGGGACGGAGATGTGCATTCTGTGTTGACGTTGCTGCGTTCTGGAGACCTCCCGTTTAACGAGTAGAGACCATTATTTTAGTTATCTTTTCTCAAAACCGTTTACTCTTTCTCTCCGTTTCTTTACCATACTTATGTTTTACTGTGATCCTTTCAACCAGTGTTCTCTCCAAATGTCTTCCGTTAAAAATGAGATGAACGAGAAAGATATTTAATTGAGCGGATTTGTGTCATGGAGATGTTCGTCTTATTCGTGTTGTTGTGGAACTCGAGCCGGAACACAGTTTAGAGGAGCCAGGAGCTCCTGTCTGTCTGTCTGTCTGTCTGTGTGTGTGTGTGTGTGTGTGTGTGTGTGTGTGTGTGTGTGTGTGTGTGTGTATGAGAGAGAGAGAAAAAGAGAGATTTTTTACAGTTCACACTGTGGTCCGTTAGAACTGGAACCCTTCGTGCTGAAACATTCACAGAGAAACTGAACACAGACGAGCTGGATGAGTTGTTTGTTCCACCATGATGTGGAGGAACAATGTCCGAGTAAAAACTAGAAGGACTGTTTGTGGGCATTTCCTTTGTGGTTTTGCAGCTTTGTGTGTGTGTTGTCTATTGTGTAGCCCACAGGCCCTCGCTACTCTCCACACAGTGGTTTATGTCAGTCGCAGGAACAGTCTTGCACTGTCCTCTTCTTTCTCACAGTTCAGGAGACTGACGGGACAGAGGAAACGGACCACGGCCGATCCCAAAATACATCTACATCATTCACTTTAAAGGTAGGTGTTGTTCGGTCGCACTGTTTACCTTGCAGTGTGAAGTTAATTGTTTCAAGTCTCCCTGCTGCTACTGTCCCCCTACTCAACCTGGATGGATACAGTAAGAATACCCTGCTCTATATGTGGGTAAATCATTGTAAAAGTGATAATGTCACACTCTAAGTTAACTTGGACAGAGGAGTCATCTAAATGAAAGTTAACAGTACCAAACCAGGGGCTGTCATTTTTCCCCAAATCACAGGTGCATAATTCTCCAATTGGAGAAAAGAAATAAGACTGATTTATTTTTAATACAGTGCAGAATGTCATATTTTGGCCAAGATTGAGTAGAACAAACAATGGAATTGTTTAGTTCTTGGTTTGTTCCTTGATTAGTTGCAATTCAATATTCAGTCATGCTCCTGTTGCTGCACAACGGAAAGATTTAATCTAAGTACTCTGTCTATGTCCTGTATCCCTGGCTACATGCACCCTGCTTATGTAGGTAAGCTGAGACATTGCCTCCCTTGCTTTTTTTTTTTTTAACAGGGGGGTCTAGTGCATCTGTTCAGGATTGCTCACATCAATGTGGATAGGGGTCTTAAAAGCAGGACTAGCAAGGAATAGTTAATGAAAGAGGAGCTATTGCAAAGTTTGTATTTTCTGATGAAATGATGTAGACATCTTGTCGTTTCCTTTCAGTGTACTATGGGTTTGCGGACCGAAAAGCATAATATTCTCCCTGGGTGTAAAGAACAGTGTTCCGGTCAAATGCCACTCAATCTCAAACACTGGACAGAGATTTAGATACAGCTTTGTGTCTTACTGATTGTTCTCTCTGTTTCTCCAGGATCTGCTGCAAAGTAACAAACACACAGCTGTAGTGATGTCTGTTGAAAAAATGGAGGGTCCTGGGAAGGAACAGGGTGTGTCCAATGGGGCGGTGTATGAGGAAGTGGAGGTGCACGATAAATTGAGGTACTGAAATTTTTGGCTAAAAAAACAGGCGTTATTGGAATTTAAGAGTTTTGTCATGATGAGAGTGTAAATGAGATGGCACTGGTGAGATGGGTGTGTGCATGTGGATACTGTGTTAATCATTTTTAAGAAAGCAGTTTCTTTTTTTATCAAAGACCTGAGGACCTGTCAGAGATGCTTGCTGCAGGAACCAAGGAGTCTCACGAAAAGGCAGAGAACACACAGTTTGTTAAAGACTTTCTCAGGGGCCGCATCCCTAGGGAGCTCTTTAAGGTCAGTCCACCATTCTTGACTTGGCCTAATTCTTAAAGTCTCAAGGTGTGACGGGTCATAATGACTTTATTCCTTGGGAAGGCATGTTGTATGCTGGAACGGAGACATGAATTCCAGATGGGTCTTGTGTGTGTCTGTCTGTGGACTTCCAGTTAGGTGCAGTGGCACTGTACTTTACCTACACAGCCATGGAGGAAGAGATTGAGCGGAACCGGGATCACCCTCAGTTTGCACCATTGTACTTCCCTGCTGAGCTGCACCGGCATGAAGCGCTGGCTCGTGATCTTGAGTACTTCTACGGAGAGGATTGGGAGAGCCAGATAAGCTGCTCCCCAGTCACACAGCGCTACGTGGAGCGCATCCATGAGGTTGGCCAAAGTGACCCAGTGTTGCTGGTGGCACATGCCTACACGCGCTATATGGGGGACCTGTCCGGTGGTCAGGTGCTGAAGAAAGTGGCCCAGCGGGCACTGAAGCTGCCACCCACAGGGGAGGGTCTCAACTTCTATGAGTTTGAAGGCATCCACAATGCCAAGGCCTTTAAGCAGCTGTACCGCAGCCGTATGAATGAACTGGGTCTGGATGGGCCAACCAAGGAGAGGGTTGTGGCTGAGGCCAACCGGGCCTTTCAGTTCAACATGGAGGTGAGAAGCAGCAGAGGAGATTTTAGAACTGTTATCAGCTTCTCCGATGCATAATATTGTATTTAGTTTAGTTTTTTTTTTTTTTTTTTGTTTTGCTGGAAATGCTTTTCAATATTTTATTCCTTTATAATATAATGCTTTTCATGTGTAGAAAATATGTCTGTCGGTCTCAGAAAGGACTGTATTTATACATTATAGCATTCCGCATTTATTTTTGTTAAGGCCTGTAACAACATAGTAATCCTAGCATGGGTATTACAATGTTTTAATGTCTTACTTTGATCTCAGTCTCAGAGCTCCAACTTGTGTAGTAGCGTCACTCGAGACTCAGGAAGAATTAAGCTCCTTGGCGACAGCTGCTTGTGGCTGCAGATCTTATCTCTTATTCCATGCAAAAGTGTAAAGTAGAATTCGATTAGTGTTTTAAGCATTTTGAAATTTAACTCCAAAATTGATATTGTGGATATTACCAATTTATAGGGGACACCTCCAGGGGAATTATGTGCCCACAAGGAGAGTAATTTTGTCTTCTTACCAATAATATGATGGTTAAAGTAAGTAATCTTAGCCTTACACTGCAGCAGATGGCACCTTAGATGTAATTATTCTTTTGTGGTTCTGTTTCCTTTATGTTGCTGTCAGGTCTTTAATGAGCTAGAGGAGATTGGAAAGACACTTCCAGAAGATTTTGTGGATGGCAAAGTTCCTGCCCATGGAGACATGCAAGGAGACATCAGTAAATGCCCTTATTATGCAGCTAAAATGGGTAAGAATCCAATTCTGGAACCCAGCGACAACTGTTTGGGAAGCGGTAGTGTTTTTGGACACAGGTGTATGACCTGAAGGTTGCCTATTCAAGTTGCAGGAGGGGGCGTCATACAACTAATCTCAGAAAAGCTCTTAATCTGCACCGTTCCAGTAAAATAACCACCTGTGAAACTGGGAAAGTTACATAAAGCACTCTGGACAGAAGTTCTGGCTAAGTAAATTAACTATTGTACAGCATTAGTGCTAGTAATTACCATACTAAGTTGTTAAAGCATTACTTGGTACAGAATGTAGTGTAGTGGTTACAATTGGTGTTTTGCACTGGAGGACCTAAGTCTGAGTCCCACTTCCTGCCGTAGCTGTCACGAACAAGGTACTTTCCCTAAACTGATGCGGTAAAAACCAGCTGATAAATAATTTTAAGAAGGTTTATGTACAAACATAACATTGAAAATTTTCTTGGTGGGGAAAAAAATGAATAAATGATACACGGAATTGCCAGGTTATTAGGTGTATCCCCACATTCACATAAATTGTACATTCCAACCAGTTATATGTCACGTGCTGATTCTAGCATCTCACAAGCAGCTGTTATCCTGTTTCACATACAGCTATTTCAAAGGGAATGGTGTGAAAAGCAAAAAAGTACCAATAAATGGCAATACTGTGGATGAAAACAGCATGTGGAAAAGAGGAGGATAGTAAGAATCTTGCAGCAAAAGACAGGCCATAACCAAGTGAATTGTATTTCAGTTCATCATTGGTGTGCAGAATATCAAAGATCAATAAGCTAAAAACATCCAGCAATCATGTCGGGTGCTGATGTCACAAAAGAACAAGAAAGTGTATCTCCAATGGGCACAGGAGCTTCAAAGCTGGACCACTACAGAGTGAAAAAAGTTGGCAAGGCTGTTGAGTCCATCATCATGCTGATTGAAGAATCTGAATCTGGCTTCAGGCGACCAATGTATCCATTAAGCCATTCTGTTTGGTGTCAGCAGTACATGCCGGTGGTGGCAGTGTGATGGGGTGGAGAATGTACACTCACATTAGACCCACTGATACCCACTGAGGAACATCTGAATGGCACAGTGCACTGAACATTGTTACTGGCCAAGTTTATCTACACTTAAATGGATACTTCCAGCAGGTCACCTAATGGTTCTAGAAACATGGCAGCAAGATTTCATTGCTTCAGGGGCCTACATAGTCACAACATCTCAACCCTATTGAGCATGACATCTTTAGTATGACATGGAAAGGGATGTTTGTAACAAGCAACTATGCAATGCAATTGTTTAGCAACTATGCAATGCAATTGTTTCCATGATACAACATTTCTGTACAACGCATTCACTGTCTTGTAAAATCCATGTCCAGACAAATTTCTGCTGTTCTGAAACCCAAAGGAGATGCAACACACTAGTAGATAGGTGTACCTAATGAAGTGGCCACTCAGTTTGGACAACAGTCATAATTCATGTTCTCTCTTTTCCTGAACAGCGGCTTCTGGAGGAGCTGGTTACGCGTATCAGATGGCCATGACCCTGCTCAGGCACCCCACTGGGCAAGTCCTACTGGCCGCCTGGGTGGCTGCAATCGCTGGATTGGCTGCTTGGTACCTAATGTGATTTAACCCAGGCAGCCACAGCCCTGCTAGGATAGAAGACTGTTAAGAAGAGCGAAGGAGAAGAAGAGGCAGGGTTTCAAGATTTCTAAGTCTCTTTGACCACTTGGATGTGAACCCACCACTAATGGACCTCAGTATTCCCTTTCTCACCCCCTTTGTCTCCCTCTGTCTACTAGGCCCTTAGCATTGCTGCATGCAAATTTTTTTTTTTTTTTTTTTACTTAAATCTCCCACGTTCCAACTCTTCTTCCTCTGTATAGAAAGAAACGGTTATTTTGTGATGTTCATATGGTTCAATTTAGAACATTTATATAGCAATGAATCCATAGTTGGTTTTGAGATTTTTCTTTATAGAATCTGGGTTTCAGATGCCCAGAATGAAGGATTTCTAATCTGAGGAATTCTTGCTGTCAGTGTTGAAGCCTAGATTTTTTTAATTTGCACATGTTTGATGAGACTGCTTTTATGGTAAAAGGTGAGCAAGAAATTTCTCGGTAACCCAATGAACAGTCTTGGATTTCTTGTTTGGGTCTTTTTAGCCTCCATTTTTAAATCAGTTTTCATGTATTGGTAACTTTAGAATCACTTTCATATTTTGAGCAGAAATGTGTTTAACAGATGCTGCACTAAGATGACATAGACTCCTGTTTACTGGATAATAGTGAGATAATGGTGTGAGAACTGTTGTTGTAAAACTGTGCATAGAGCCCAAGGTTTGATCATCTCAATTGGATACAACAAGGTATGAAATTCTTTAGAGTAAAATGCACCCTTAAATCCTGATTGTTATAGCTATTATTGATCACTAAAGTAGTGAAGTATCTACATGGAAGGTGCTTTCAGCTATAACAGAATTCCTGCCAACATTACCAAACCCTGCTTAGAAACTTGAGCAGCTATCATTGTGCTTGTCTTCAGGACTGATACTTATGTCCATGCCTCCTGAATCAGGTTTTTTCTTCATTAGTTTTATGCATTGATAGCAGCTAATGGGCCTGAATTATGACAGATTATGCTTAATTTAAATATTTCTCAAGATGCAACAAATATTTTGAATAGTGAGAAAAGGAGTGTTTGCATAGGATTATTTTTTTTTATGGTGTACTTATTTAGCACTTGTCATGCTTTTCTTAGTGTAGGTATCTTAGATAAATTTAAACAGGAGCGTTACGCTCTGTCATTTTTCTCTACTAGTGTCCACTGTTCAAAAATGTGCAGGACAGACTGGACTTGGGAGCTAAGGAAGTCTAGCACTCCTACTCCATCATAAACTGAAAGACTGCTCTGGAATACTTTCGTGAGAAAGTGCCATCAGACTAAGTATTTATTTTCAAGCTGTTTGTATCGAACCATTTCTTTCATATAAAAAGAAATTGACAGTATTTCTGCTTCTTAGTGCACCTTGTTTTCCCGTGACTACAGTATGGGTGGTCAGTGTGGGGTTCCACATGAGGCACAGGGCATATCCATTGCAATGCTAAGGGGGAGTTGTTTTCTGAAGGGCTGCAACATTTTGCTTTCTTACCTTTTGGTCCTGACACCAGTGGAGAGTGGTCCAAATAAACTGGACTGGCAACAGTTCATGTAGGAAAGAGGTCCCTACACTGCAAGAGCAGGCTGGTATTAAGGTCTCTAAAACACGTGACAGTTGATACCAAAGGACACTTGAGTAACTTGAATCAACAAATATAACATTTATGCGAAGCTTCTGTCATTTATATGCATGCTTTTCACACAGAAGGTAATATTTCATCAAAACATCTTAAGACAAAGGAAACTCTTCAGGTTGGCTTGGATTTCATGCTTTGTTGGATGTAAATGGCCGTGACTAAATTGGGAGAAAATGGTTTAAAAAAAAAAAAAAAAAAAGTGCAAAGTACATGGAGTGCTTGAGTAACAAGAAAGTGCATCCTGGAGGTAGCTGTTTTGTATGGGGTCTTCAGCGGTTTCCTTGTATGTCAGTAAGAGCAATAACAGAATGTGTAGAAATATACAAAAAATTAATGTTTTGAACCTTTTCTTTTAACCTAATGTAATATTACTACATCTACGTTCAACTGAGGATATTAAATGGTGTAGTGTTTTCACTTGTAAACTACAGATGAGGAAATAGATTTAAAATAAAAGCACAGTTCGTACTGAAGTCACTCATCTGTCTTGTAAAGTCCAACGTCACTTCTGTGGAAGCCTAAAAAGAACATGAAGCACCTTGTTCCTGTATGTTTGCTGCCATCCGTGTCAATAAAGCAGGAATCGTCATAACTTTCTCATCTTGTTTCTTTTGAATTTCTTTTGTGGGGTTTAACGGTTAAGAGCACAAAGTTTGCACTGAAAACTGATTTGTACATCACTGAAGTCTCTCTAGTCTTCAGCTTTTATTTATGCAGACTTTTTATTCATAGTACAATTTTAGTTACAATTTGTATTTACAAAACTAACATGTAATTATATATTTTTTTTCAAGACAGAACCCACAGATTCAGTTCAGGATTTCCGAAAATACTTTAATTGAAGCTATGGTAGCCGATCCTATAGCTCTTGTAGCTGCAGCTTGATATCCCACCCCCCAACTACAATTCACGAATTGTGACCATCTCTTTAAAATGTGACATGTCAAATGCTTCACAATCGTCACCTACAAATTCTGTAGCACAGTGACATAGAAACAAAATTTCACAGTAACTGATTCTATTACTCAGCCCAGACATTTTAAGCCATTTTCTATTTGAAAATCTTATCTCAATTCTCAGGTAACCAGTGTTGTTCTTCATGCTTTATCCATTCTGGAAGTGGTGCACTCTTTCGCCTGCATCACAACATAAGCAAGAGATGTACACCAGCTAACAAAACCAAAACTGACTCATTTCAAACTTTTTTGTAAAGGGCTGAAACAAGTTACTGGCAAATTACCAATTTCTCTGGCACTAACCCCAATGGTAGATGGTGGACTCTGATCACTACAGCTGTTTGCTAGTGTAGCATTGTTACATGGAACTGACATGACTACACTGATCTTGAAGGATGAGGGGAGATGTGGACAGACGTGTGAAGGTCAACCAGATGAGCTCACAACTTTCTAATGTGATTGGAACACATTCATGTAGAGGGAGGACAAACCAGTCCAGCTGTATGGTAGATTCTCTCAGCAGTCTTTAATCTGGGGGCAGTGCTGCACAGCCACCCCCACCCCAAGGGGGCTACTGGTTTCTTCCAGTCACCGTCATCTTATCTTAGTTTCCAGTGGACCTTTTACCTGGACAGACAATTCACAGTTGATATTTAATCAGTGTTCTAAATACTCCTGTCCATGTTCAGGTGCACTGTGGCGGACCACTGCACAACATCAATGTCTCAAGATCTCAGTTTGCCCAGAAACTAAGCTGCTTCTGTATCACACAGGCCCACACTGAACCTGGTTAAGGCATCGTGGTAGCCGATCAGATTTCCCCACTCTGCCAAATTGTTTCTGAGAAACTATGTGAGAAGACATTAGGCCCAAAACTTCCAGACAGCCACAAGCCAGGGAGTGGACCAGAACATGGCATGGGAGCAAGCAGGTAATTAAAGCAAACTTATCTTCCTGTCAGTCACAATAATGAAATGGTTAGCTGCTGAAGGCCATCAAAAGGCCCTACCTGGTTTGTGGCTGTCAGGAACTAAACATTTTCTTTAGTTTGGAGAAGAAGCCCTCTTCCTGCTTGTCCTGCACTGTCTCAGAGCGCTGAGAACTGATGCCCCCACCTGGACACAAAGGTGTATTGTGTCAGCCTGAGCTCGGTGCAGTGCAGTGAACAGAGAAGTGCAACAGGCTCTCCATTCCATTTGGAGCACTTTGGCCTCAATTTTAATTTATTCTGCTTTGTTTGGCCAAATTAAAACATGAAACTTGGCAGCTTTATGTCAAACTACTGAAGTAGCCTTGATGACATGGTACATTGTCAGCAACAGTTACATGCTCCCCAACAATGGCCAACACCATCAACAGACACAAGAACATAAGAACCCTCTTTTTTGAGGCTGAACAGAGATGGATACTGCAGGTGTAACTGGCAAAGGTAAAAGAAGGTAAGCACGCAGACCCGAGCACCTCACCTGTGTTTTGGGTGGTGACACCATTGACTGTCCCCTCCACATCGGTCTCATCCTCAGCAAAGCTCATGAGCAGAGCCCTCTGTCGGTCTGTTAGTGTCCTGTACAGGAGAGACATTAGAACATTAGAAACATCTTACATAATGTACGAATAAAACAGTGCTAGGTGTCTCATATTAAAAAATACTGAATAGAATGTTGGGAAATTCCAAATGCTTTGGACAAGAAATAAAAACACACCGCTAATACTTATTAACTATCATAGAGTGAGACTGTCTGTGCGAGCGATACTCCTCATGGCCCTACTTTGGGATACGAATTTTGATGTGAACATAGTGGTCCCCGTAGCCATAGCTGTTGATGCGCGGGATGCCCTTTCCTGCGAGCCGGATATGCTGCTCTGCCTGGATTCCTGCTGGGATCTGCAAGGGATCCATGTGTTTAGCTCTTTGCGCTTAAAAACCCTCCTGTTCAACAATCCTGCAAGTCAATCGGGGGTTCAATTTCTCTTACTGCGATGTTGATGCTCTCATATAGCCCCTGCACCCTTGCTGTGCCCCCGAGGATGGCCTGTGCTACAGAGATGAAGACATCCGAGTGAATTTCTGCGCCATCCCGCCTGAACACCGGGCTCTTTTGGACCTTCAGGGGACCAGTTGAGAGGTGTTAGTGAAAGACAATATATAAGTCAGAGTTTAAAAAAAAGTGCATTTTGCAATAGACAAAAAGCTTTAGATAGACGTACAATTGCTTAAATTGTTTGTCCAATACTGCTGATTTTTGCCTGAACAACAGCTTAATATAGAAATTAGGCAGAGTGCAAAGATGATGGTCAAAAATGGTGTGATATAAATTTATGGAGCTGTTAGGGCTATACCATGAGAGAAATTGTTCTAAAACATTTTCTGTGAAAACCTTCTTGAATGCAATTCATCTGAGCAGTCCTGAAAAAGGGAACCCATGTTTATAGGTAGGCTTTGTAACAAAGCACAGATACAGGTATTCCTGGTGCTAAGATTGAAGCTTGATAATCCTGGTAAGTTAGAGTGACCTACCATCACAGAGCTCATAGTCAAGACTTCATTCAACTAATCCAGATGCATTTGGCTCCTCAGGCCATAAATAAATGAGTGGTCTGAGTGATGTCCACCCACCCTTTGCATGACAGTACCCTTAGCTTTTCCCAGCTGTCTATATTAAATGTACAATAGCAACAACATAATGATGGGGGTATTATTCTTCCACAATCCTTCTGAAGACACACTGCATCTGACAGTGATGACAGGACCAATTATCTGATTTATGCAAGTGGTTACTGAGAAGCCAGCAAGAGAGAGGGTGTGGAAATCCAAGTGGTTTATTGTTTTTAATGAAGGGTAGATGATGAATTGGAGAGGTTGGCTCTAGTGCCACTCTCAACGTAAGGCAAATGTATCCTGAAACTTCTTTCTATACTTACCCGGAACGTGATGAAGATCTCCTTCTTCCCAACTGGCATGCGAACAGTTTGCCCGTCCTCCACCCCTGTAACAACAAAACAGTCACATTACTGTGCAAGTCATTGTTCAGTCACAAGATTAAAACATCTTGTGAACATAGATGGAAGGCTATGAGAAAGAAACCCACTATTGCATTGGTTTCCTATTAACTTTGGTTACATTTAATTTCTTTTTAAATGTAAAAGAGCAAAAAATCCCATATCCACATTGCAACCTCAAATGTAAATATGTATATTACAACAACACTTGACAGCACCATCCAAAATGTTTGTTTTTCCAAAAACACAATGATGATTCAGACTCACCAGCAGGTACTGGCACCATGACCGTGCGCCTCTGCTTTGTCTGTCCTGTCCCACGGCATGCAACACAGGGGGATGTAATCATAGACCCCCGCCCACCACATCGGCGGCATGTAGACCGCATCACAAAGGGGCCTGTGTTTACTGTTTCCTGTCAATATATGGGTGACAAGGGCACAGCTTCACTGACTAAAGACACTACTGTCTGTTCAAAATGGCATGAAGATGAAGGAGAGGGTCAAGTCAGGCCTATGCTCACCATGCCTGTCCCGTTGCAGTAGTGGCAGTGCTGGGCCTTAGTGCCCGGCTCCATGCCCCTTCCATCACAGCGCTGGCACGTGTCCTCCATGTTGATGGTGATCTCCTTGTTAACACCCTTGGCTGCCTGTGTGAATGTCAGCTCCATAACGTACTGAGGGAAAATAATGCAACAGATTAACATTCCGCATTATCCAAATTAATTTTTGAAGCGTATAAAATGCTATTTAAAAGGTCAAAGATAAAACCGATGTAAATGGAGAAAATTGCAAAGGCTAACATTTTAAAATCTAGTGGTATGTTGTCAAGTCATTTTAGCAAACGCAATTCACCTGTATGTTTCAGTAATCCTTTCCTCACAAAGCCAACTATTTAAAGAGAAACATTGCAGATTGCTGACCTCCTGAGCCCGATCAAAGATGGAGTTGAAGTCTGCAAAGCCCTGAGTTCCAGAGAACTCCCCAAAGATCTTGCGGAACAGTTCCTCCGGATCCAGGCTGGCCCCACCCCTCCAGTACTGCTGTTGTCCGGTGCCAGCCTGATGAGCATCAAACCTGGCCGAACCATACGTATCATACTGCTTCCTCTTCACCTCATCGCTCAGAACCTGGACAGCACCAAGGTACCATCAGTGACATCTATTTCCCTATGATCCCTCCTCACGGGCCAGTAACATTGAACCACACCGTCATACCAAATTATTTTCCCTCACAAAGTGCATCATGTTCCATCTACAGTTCTACAGTAAAGCATATCACAGGATAAGAAAACATATCCTCTATCACAGCAGTCTCTTTACCTCATAGGCTTCTGCTAGCTGTGCAAACTTCTCCTTAGCCTGAGGATCATCTTTGTTTGTGTCAGGGTGGTACTTTTTGGCCATCTGCAAAAGAAACAGTCTATTATGAAAATGCACAGTTATTAAATAACCTGTTTTTACATTTCACATACAGAGCATCTGACCAGATTACCACGAAACACAAAGTAATATTGTAGATTCATCTATAACTAGGATGCAGGGGCTCCCAGTACATCCCCACTGTTGTGACCACCCTCCCTAACCTGGTAATAGGCTTTCTTGATCTCTTTCTGTGTAGCAGTCCGTGGTACTCCCAGCACCTGGTAGTAGTCCTGCTTGTTGTCCCTTGAGGTACTGGTGTGGAAGTATAGTGTGCAGATGACATTGGGGGTCTTCTTACCTGTGACCAAACACACAGCAACAAAGTATGGGTAGATGCAAAGGAGAACAGGTGGACAAAAACACGGGCGCTTTGATTTTAAGTGGAGCGTTAAAATTTTCTAGACAACAGGAAAGCACTGATCCAAGATTATGCAAATGTACACTTCAGACAAAAACAACATCAACACAACAGTGTCTGTGTTTCCCCAAAACATTTACGCATACTGAAAGATTTGCTGAAGTTACACCCATCAGTAACTGCATATTAAATGAGCAACTGCATTTCTCTGGTTTACTCTGTGGTCAAAGGGATCAATGCAAAGGAGTCTGCAGCGCAGAGATTAGTTATCGCCTTGCAACCTCAAGGACTTTTGTTGCAATCCCTGTTCCTGCTGTAGTCGCCTTGATAAAGACAGATACCCAGATTTGATATATCCTGTACAAATGGGTAAACTACTGTACATCACTGTGTGCATGTAATGCCAACCCTGTAAAACCTCTTGAAGAAAGAAATCAGCAGACTGAATGATCTCCTGACATGATCCAACGGTAAAATAATGGAAAATTACTGGCCTCTTTGCATTTTGAAAAATCCTTATTTTACAGAGATGTTCAATTTTATGCTGAAATGATGAATGCATCACTAATAAGAGTTTTAGTAGGAAGCCAGCATATAGGCAGCACAGCGCAGATCAGAGGAGTCAATGGGGAGGAGATGAAGACGCGCTGAGGAGGTGAATCAACTGCCATCAGATCCTCGCAAGCTCAAGGTCAGATGTCCATCGGTCGTGCAAGTTGATCAGAATCCCTCAGCTGTCTGCATTTACACGTGGTTTTATAAAGTGCCTAAACAGTCGAGGGTTTCATTTCGGAGTATTGATGACCAGGGAATGAAATGAAGAACAGTCTGGAATTTTCTGGTTAGGTAACTGCAGGCTGCCTCATGATGTCCTTAACACAACGACAAGTTATGACAAGACGTGAACTTCATATATGTTTCATCATTGAGATCACACTCATGATCGTATTTGGAAATAACAGGGAGACTTACTAATTAATCGAAGATATAACTAACTTTAGTTGCCACAGAAAGAAGGCCATATTACCTGACAGCCCCGTCAACGTGAAGAAAACGCCACATCCACGGCATGTCGCACTCTTGCGGTACAGCTGTTGCCTTAAGGCTGACTGAGCAGAACCGCCGAGCGCACTACTGTAGGTGGACGCAAGCCTGGAGCCGACCAAGCGATGTCCATGGGACACGACCACGGAGACCCAACGTGAGGTACAGAGAGCCGCACAGGTCGCCATCTTCCCCGTCCCACAGTTGCGCGATTGTGTCTACACCCCACGTGAGCCATCTTTCAAACTGCGCATGCGTGTTACCAATCTCAGTTTGTCCCCCTTAAAGCAACGGGTTCTAATGTCTGTGCGCGACAAATAACACAAAAATCGGTCTTAGTCAGATGCTTAAACAGTCTTCATAATCAATACACCATAGTGTACAGTGAAAATGCATCCTTCCAAACGTAAACAACACGTGTGAAGTATTTTTCATTCATTAACCGGCATGTTGTTGCAGCTGGGAGACAGCGTCTACATGCATGGAAATAGATGAAAGCATTTTCATGGCAATGAAAATTGTAACCCACTAACATGAACAGGAGTAAAACGTCAAATTTATCGCGCAGCTGTGTAATAATGTTTACAGACTACAATCTCAGTTAGAGACGTTTGCCGAAGCAGGCGCAGCTAGTAGCACACCGAGCGTGTTTGTCGATTGTCGATAGAGTCGCTCAATAGGACGAACCACTGTACTGACAGGGCTGTCAGCTGTGTGTCTCCGTTCAATTGCAATCGTATTACCACAAACCCATCCGGAAGGCACAAGAACTCACGCCGTGAAAACAAATCAGAAACAAAGGATGAATCGTTTCAAGACGTCTAAATACAAAAACAGCACACCGAAGATCCCCAAAAAAGACGTGAGTGAACGATAGTCGGCGGAGCGCGCAGACAGCCCGGCGTCCGTACGGTTGTGGCTCGAGACCAACTTCCTGAACGCGCAAAAAGCGGAGCGGCGGCCACTGTGCTCAGTCTCTACATATAGAAACGTTTAAAAAGAAATGCTATTTCTGTGTGGTTTTAACTTAGTCTGCCTGTTTCGGTTGAGCTTTCATAGCCAGCGTTGCATCGTCATTTAAGGCAGCAGTTTGGCTGTGGGAGCACTAGGAGGATGTTGCGAATGTAAACGTTTGCAGAAGTGATATCCTTCTTTGCCTCACGGTTTAAAACGTATATAACTTTTTTGGCGGATGCCGAGCCCATAAAGACCAGCGTGGTGTAATTCCGTGTATTTATGGCGCTGCGATGGGGCGCTGGGATTCGCGCCCCGGGGCTGCGCGGGAGTGTCTTGCATTCCTCTCAGTCCGGAGCTGCAGGTACAGCGCGCTGTCGGTTTTACAAAAATACCAAATGCTAAGATGTGGGTAAAAACTGTTTTTTTTCCCTCTCCCATTCTGAACGCAGAACTCGCCAACCGAGTCACTGCTGGTCCTACATGGAAGTCTCCAGTGAGACAGCGCTCGGTATCCTCTCCCCCACTTCAGCCCACTGCCGTCACTTACAACTTATTTTTAATTTAGTAAATGCAAGCTATTTTCACAAATATGTGTACTAATACACTATAATTTGACAGTTTTTTTTTTATATATGAAAACGTTGTCAAAATGCGGTTATCAACGATTGCACCTGCTTCATCCTACTCGTAAACACCTGAGTTTTCAGACACAAAAATGGCGATCCACTTTTGCAGTAACGTGTAGTGTCTGATGTGCTGGGTACTAGGAAGGTCGTAGTTATTATGGTAGCTGTGAGCTGTTTACTGTTTTGGCCCTTTTGTGTTGCAGTGGTGCACATGCTCAGGTTTGTGGTGTCATGGGACAGGCTGCCCTGCTGTTAAACATTGATGGACCCAGAGGAGGGAGGAGAGAAGGCCACCAAGCTAAGGGATCCATGTCCAGATATCCAAGAATCGGGACGCTGAAGGAAGCAGCGGAGCCAGAGCTCCTAGGGCAATTCCTAGGGGCTGTTTAAAGTCTGGGCTGCCTTTAGCATTGTTGGCTTTCCTCTGCTGAAATCAACAGATGCCTTCAGGCGATGGGGTTGAACTGGGATTGGGCTGTTGGGTCAGACTGAGGATTCATGAGTTGTTTACCCTTTGTATTCATCAACCTCAGTCCTCCACCGGTGTGCGTTGCTCAGCCACTGGGTACCTAGTTCTATATGTGTCACAGCGTGTGCAACACCCCCCTCCCGCTGGCCTATTTGTACAGAACTGCCTGGCTGAAACTGGGCTGCGCTCTTCTCAGTTTTTTTCTTCCACTCATTTTAGATGGCTTTTCTATCTTGTTTTCTTGGTGTTGAGCTCAAAAGTGTGGAGGCGTCGGTAGTGCCGTGCATCTGCGAACAGCACCCTGCAGATTTATAATCCTTTTAGCTGACTGGTGCTTCAAAGGAACTGTGCCAGGGAGAGCAGACGCACACACTTTTCACTGGCTGGAATTGAGAGGAGCCACACACCGTTCTCTGTTGGCTCTGCAGGATCACACACTACAGGATGCCGTGTGTTTGTGGCCTGTACTCCTGTTGTCCTTCCTCTCTTGCTGGTGTTGTCAAAGGGTGTGTGATGTAGCAAGCACTTCCCGCTTCCTCAAATTTCTGCTGATTTGAAATAACAATTTTGGACTACATTTTAGAATGTATGTCTGCGTGCAAGAGATATCTCTTTCCGGCTTTCATCCTGTTTGCGCCACTGTTCAAACTTCTCACCTCTTCAGCAGCCTGTATTCGTGTCTTTTCAAGTCAGAATGTGTAGAGGGAGAGACCGTGTGTGTATCCATGTGCATGTGCATGGGTGCATGCATGCATGCATATGTGGTTCTGTATTTGCATGTTTTGTTGAGTGCCAGAATGTTTTCATGCTAAATTTTCATGTTTTTGCTGTATTGGTGTAGGATTAATGTGTATGTATCAAATGAAAGTGGCCTTCTGCAATGTGTCTGTGTGTGGCTGCCTAGCTTCCTGTTCTAACTGCTGCTTCAAACGCTTCAGTCCCCCACCCTCCTCTCCGCAGTCTTAGATGAATTTTCAATGAGTAATTTTATCCTAGTTTAACAATAATTTTACATTGCTGGAAGCAAAGAAGTGGAGGAACAGAGTATATAAGGACTTTAAAGTATAATGGTATTACTAATCACTGTCCATTTTAAACAAAGGTGCATTTAGATGTCATAGGCCTGTGTGTGTGTGTGTTTTGGCACAGGAGTGTGAGCATGTGTATTAGTTTGTCCATCTCTTGTGTGGATATGTCAGGGGAACCCTGCGGATTCCAGCCCTCACAACTACCTGTTTAAAGCTAAAGGCTTATACAACCTCAGTGCTGCACTGGTACCATTTCACAGCAGCCTGAGTGTTGTCAGTTAGCATCAGCAAAAAATAGGGTACACACTGTGGGGCATAAGGAGGCAAAGTTGGCAATAATGAGACAGAAACAGTTATTGGATAAAACCTTTTACTCTGGATTGTCATACTCTGTTCTTTTTTCTTCCTCTTTCATGAATCAGGGCTGGATTGGCAACATCCGAGCTGCTTCCATCAACTCTCTTGGGAACCAAATCAAGTCCAGTTGCAGGCTTCTGGCCTTCAGCACCGAGCAGGCTGGTAAAGCAAACACTATTTTTCTCTAGCATTTGTCAGGACTTGCTGCATCATAGTTGGGATTTCAGCAACACCATTGTTTAGGATCACTGCTTTTTGTGGAAACATGTTGAGTTTAGTCTGCCTGAAATGTGCTGTTCATTGTTATATTGCATTAAAAGTTAAAAGTTTGAGCATATTTGTTGGAAATTACCTTGTTTCACTTGACATTTGATAAACACATTAGAGCAGGAAACAAGTTTTCATCTCTTCTCAGTTGTTCTGGAAGAGTTCCCAGAGACATAGGATGCTTATAGATTGCTTTCCTTTCATTCTCATACTGTAATTTCATCCTGTAGAAGTATTGCCCAGGTTCCTTAGGTGTACTTGGACTTCAGAGAGAGAATGATATTAGCTAGTACAAAAGTATATGCACTAAGAATTGAAGTTGCCAATAAATGCACTTCCATTTTTTTTTTCAAAATGTGTTGTTTGGTTTTTAATGGAATATGTCTATTTATTTATTTTTTTTTAGCAGTTTTAAAAACAATAAGTAATATTTTAGGATTTTTAATCAGTGAATTAAGTAGTAAACATATAGATGGAGATAGTGGAATGTTGTGAGTCATAAAAATGACTTTCTGTTGATAACAACCTACCATTGTCCAATCTGAGCATGTATCTGAATTTACCAAGCCCATTTTATGTTTTTATATGTGTTTGGGTGCTTTCAGGTGGTGGACTCCTGGGCTTGTCCTCTCTGGAGGCTGGAGATGATGGCAAGTGGACAGTGACCCAGGTCCCATGTCATGCTGGTATGAGCCTTCAACTAGCACTCCATCCCCTGGTCAGACATTTCCTTGTCTTGTTCTCTCTCAACTATCTGTTCCTCTTCAGTGACCTGGGATCAGTGTAACATTGCATTTTTACCCCACATTTACCTTACTCTAGTTTTTTTCCCTATTTCTCACTTACTTTCCAGTGTTACACTTGATTCCATTGAAAATAATGTTTATTTAGATCTCCTTCAGTTATAATTATTTTTTGTGGCTCAATTGCTTGTGTAAAAGAAAGAAGCATGTCATTACTGAAGTCAAATGGTTTTTACCATCCATTCTTTATTTTTTTTTTCTCTTTTTTATTCTCTTTTCTCCTGTCTTCCAGACCTGGTGACTGATTTTGACTTTTGTCCATTTGATGACAGCGTCCTGGCAACGTGTTCAGCTGATGAGACAGTGAGTTATTTTGATGTCTCAGAAATCACTTTTTTACCATGCTTTTGCTTTGACAAACCAGTTTGACCCTCAGTGTGCATCTTTCCAATTTCCACAGTTGTCCACATTGTAAGAACTGGTTTGCTCCTTTTTTGGTATCTATTGGATGATGTTGGCAGTCATCTCCAGGCCTGTAGATGGTTGTCTTGAGCTACTGTGTTCACTGTCAATGCAGTGTGATCTTTAGCTTCATTCAAAGAAGGCCCATATTTTGGGCTGGCATTTTTTCCAACATATGCATTGCAGGATCATGAGAACTAGTGCTGCAAGAATTGTTTATTCTGAGAGTTTTCTGTTTGCAATGGAGATTCACTTCCTAAGTCTGTGTAAACAATAGAATTGAACAATGTGTACTGTATATATTGAAGGTGAAGTAAACCTTGAGCTGAGTTATACGTTTATCTTATGCATCCTCAGCTAAAACATTATTTCAATGGTGACAATGTGCTTAGTTAGTGCAGGTAATCAACATACATTTTAAACAGCAGGACTGTAATTTCGTTGCAAATGTAGGTTTTTGTTTGAAACTCAAAAGAAACCTGACACATTATGTAGCGCTGTGTCAGTAATTGTAACTCTTATAATTCCCAGAAATAGCTAATTTTTAAAGGAACAGAATTAATAGATATGTTCTATACCTACAAATGGCAGGTGCAGAGCACTGTGAACTGTAACTATGTTTTAAAATTGTATGTTACTCTGAAGAAAAGTGGTATCTAAGTAAATAAATGTAAGGGACTATTGCAACACTGGATAAGGCATGCATTCTCTGTGTAGGTGAAGGTGTGGCGTCTGTGTGAGTCAGAACAAGGGCAGAATGCAACTGGGACAGCGAGTGAGACTCTGTCCCCAGGGGAAGGCCGCTTGGAGATTGTACTCTTTCACCCCACATCTTCTGGCCTGATAGCTGTGGGCTCTGCCCACACAGCACAGGTGTGGGACACAGGCCGTGATGTGGCCCTTACAGGTACCACCTGCTCAGACACACACACACACACACACACACACACACACACACACACACACAGTCAAGTTGTGACACTCCCTAGAGTGTTGAGATCAGTTTGAAGCATAACAAGGTATAGCAGCTGTTAAAATCATAAGCTGTAACAGTTTATATGCATGAGGTAACAAAACTACATTTTTTAATTCTTTTGGATATACTTTTGCATTGTTGTGTGTGGTTCTGTATAAAGTAACCTTTGACCTCTAAGGTGAATGGTTTTGACCTTCGATTATAACACGTGTTTCACCTTTGTGCTGCATAATATTCACCTGTTTGGGATATAACTGCATTTCACTTCTAGTGTGTGTATGTGTGTGTGTCCTCACGTGTAGGTGTTTACTGGCATTTTTTATCTATGTAGCAGATGCCTTTTCCAGGCCTGTCTCACCCACTTATGTTCTCCATGGCTCCTTATTGGGCCACTTTGAGGTAACTGACCCTGAGGTAACTGACCCTGTTCAGCAGTAGTGGGTCACCGTGGGATTGTGCCTCTAGCTGCTGACTGCTGAAACTCTGCTTCCTCCTGGAGGCCATAGACATTTGTGACTCCCTTCCTCGTGTTTTACCCCCTGTGTTGGTCTCTCATCTACTGTGCTCTGTTGCTGTGTGGAGTCTGTTGTTATGCATTGTTCTCTGGTGAGTCTGTTGTGCTCCTCATCTGTTTCATATATAACGGTTATATCGAACACCTGTCCTATTTGTACCTGTACCATTCGTTTCCGCTGTATCTTGCTTGTAGTCTGTAGTACCAGTGATTTCATAGTCTGTGTTCCCTTTTGTTGTTCTTTGTGTTATTGTCTTGTACTAAGGACTATGTTTGATCTCCATGTTTTGTGCTCTGTTACGAAGTTCACATCTTTGATCTATGGTTTTTATTCATCCATTGTTGAAGCCATCTGTACTGTACTATTTTCAGAACTCTTTTCTGTTTATTCTGCCCTGGGCTGACTGTGTAAGCATCTGTGTTCATCTGCATTCTATTAATCCCTGACATGGTTGTATTCCTTGTGCTGCACTATGTTGCGATTCTGTGCCTTGCTGTGGTGCACCTCTGTGATCACCACTGGTCTGTTATCTGCTCTCTCTGCAGCTCTGGAGCAGCACCCAGATCAGCTGTACAGTTTCACCTGGAAGCAAGACGGTTCCCTGCTGGCCACCTCCTGCAAGGTTAGCACAGTATTGGTTGTAGCTGTCTGGAGCTTTCCAGGGTGTCTTTATGACCAGTTGGTATAATAGATGGCAACTCTTCACTAACACTGAACCACCACTAGATGCCACCAAAATTGTGCTGCAGACATTTTTAATGACGAGCAGTAGCAGAGGCACACAAACTTAACGATAACACAAACTTTTAACTTTGAGTCACAATCAACACCACATAGTTCAGAAAATGTTTTAAAAATTGCATGTTTTTTTTGCATTTTTTTTTTTTAGTCACTTGGTTTTCCTCAATTGCAGAGTGAAGTAATGCGTGTGATGATGGTTGCAGCATTCTCATGTGTTTTCCGAGCCTTTTCATGTACTACATCATCTGATTTTTGCTGCTTATCAGGGTTATGAGGCAGATATGTGACACCCTCTTGAGGGAAGACATAGATGCAGGTGATGGAGTGGGCGAGATAGGTTCTTGGGGCTTTCCTGCTGTTATCCAGAGGAAATGAACAGCGATACATAAGGAAGCAATATCTGGAGGGGTTTTCCATTTGGCTGTTAATAACCACAGGGGGTAGAATTGTTCTATGAATTGTTTATTGGTAAACCACACAAGTGAGTTTTCTCAGAATACCTTTTTTTTTTTTTTTTTTTTTTTTTTAATTAATTTTTTTTTTTAATGACATCTTTTCTCCTGAGGCTATTGTGCATGTTGTTAAATGTTATATTAATCTTAAGTGTTTTTTTTTTTTCCACTGTGGTTCAGTTGAGTTCATTTTGATACCAATTTAGGCTTTTTTATTTCCAGTCAAGGTTGAATTTAGTTTATTCACACTTTGGGCAGAAGAAAAGACATTAAGATTTTTAGAACCTGAAATTTCAGAAAGTTTTCTGCCATGCAGCTTGAGTATGGATGCTTTAGCCACCCAAAACTATTTTTGTGTAGTCACAAATATCATCTGATTTCCTTGTCTCTATTTATATTGTTGCTATTATTATGTTGCCTATTTAATTCTTTTATCCAATCAGACATACAGTTTTACAGTAGACGGACATTTTATAGCTAAGTTTAAATCTCTTGTCAAAGTTACAGTTGCAGGCTGCGTTCTGGGACTTTAATCAATCTTCAGGTTATCACTCTATCTCTTTAACTACAACACAGCTTTAGAAAAGTAAAAGGAGTCTTACTGTTGTGTAAAAAACATGGTGGTACTAGACAGCTGCTTGTTTAAAAGTATAATTGATTATATAATGCAATTATAATCCGATAACGGCAGCCTTGGCCACATTTGCACTTGCACCGACATTTACTCGTGGTGCCACAGCCCACAATGCCTTAGCAAAGAGCCCTTTATACCTCTTGTGGTGCAGTCTCTGCTCATTCTGTATTGCTCTTATCATTCTTGCTCTGGATTCCTCTCGGTACAGTCAGCCCACTTCTGCCCCGTTCTGCTTCACTTTTGACCACCGACTGTCTTTGCTGTATGACTGGGGCCACACTGCTCTTATTTTAGTCTCTGTGGGTTGCGTTCCGTGCTGAGGACCATGCCCAGCAGCAGCAACAGCTCAAGTGCCCACACCCGCTTTGACTGGACCAAAGCCCAGGTAACTGTGGCCGCACTCCACCACCTCGTTTGTCCAGGGCTGTTGGCTGAGGTCACAAGATTGAGCAAGGGAAGTTTTATAAGCCAATGGCTTTCTTCTGTATTACAGTTTATGTGTGTTTTGTTTGTGCGTGTGTGTCTACACACTTTTTCTCCCTTGTGAGGGAAAGCAGCAGTAACCATGAAGAGGCAAAGCAGGATACGGCAAAAGTCCTGTATAGGAGGGGGGATGTGTTGAACAGCAAAAGCCTAGAAACATGACACCGGGCAGTGATTGACCTACAGGGGCTCTACGCTCGTGAGTTTTTCTGTAATTGAATCTAATAGCCTTCAGTCTTCTAAATCCACCCTATTAAAGCAAAAAGGCAATGCCAACATGTGTGTTCAATTTGGGTCATTTTCACATTCTCCAGATAGGTAGAATAAAAGACTGGCAAGGTGTGGGCCTTCAGGGTTGCACAGCGATTTTGACAGGCTTCATTTGGGGGTAGACAATGTCCAGAAATACCCCCCATTTCAAAATGGATACTCAGAAGTACAGATCCAAAAAGACAGGAAAGCTGAGACTTGGGGAATTTGAGGTTGAAGGTTTGATTAGAATTTAAATATATGGATAAGTTCACAGAAATAGTTGCCAACAATTATAGAAACTCATTTGACTCCCCCCCGTTCATTACAAAGTAATGCGTTTTTGATACAAACTAGGGTTTTTGAAAGTTTTGAAAAAATCACAATCCATAGTTAAAACAATTAGTTTTTTTTAAAAATTTAAAATCTCACCATCTTGTAGAATGGACAGCCGATAGTTTTGCCTGGTTAGCAGGTGTTGCCAGGGGTGACTGGGAAAAGGAAGCTGGCAGCATGGGGTCTTTAATTAAAAAGGAAGGAGTGCAACCATGGAGCGCTCCCCAGTGCAAGGTACTGTACAAAGCCTGTCTGAGGCCAGCATGAAGGACCTGCACCCTGCCTGCCTGAGAAAGTTGCAGAATGGATGACCTTTTCATTGGAGAACCAAGGCTCATTAAAAAGAGTCTGAAAATGAGACATTTTTCCAAATGTTGGGATTGAACATCTGCTGATCCTGCTTAGTTCATCCATGTTTGCCAGAGTGTGTGTCTCACTATGTGTGTATCTGTGATTTCTGCTGTGATTGGGATTAATGCATGTCTGTTGTTTTTGTGTCTGTCTTTTTGGGAGTGTTTCTGTTAAATCGTGTCTACAAAAGGCTGTGCGCACCTCTATATAAATCTGACTGTATGTGAGAGTCTCCTTTGTTTGTGTGTGGCCCTATATGGTGTTAAACCTTTGTTGTAGCATACGGCTCACAGGTCAGAGGGGTCAGAAGTGTGGTCCTGTTGGAAAGGTGTCCCTGGAGTTTGGTCTGGCCTCACAGGCATGTTTCCCTTCTGTGCATCTGGTTCATTCATGCTTTTGTATATTTGTGTAGACTCCTTTGGGGATTGGACTCACCAGAAATGTACCAGTGTGTGACTGTTTCCTCCGAACTTGTGACTGGTTCCTCTGAGGCGAGACACATGGCAGTTCATAGACAAGGGCCAGTCCCTTGAGACGTGTGGAGCATGTGGTGGGTTTGGCCCAATTTTGAACTCATTTTGAAGAAGCCCAAACCAGTGGCATCCTCACCGGTCCTCCAACAAGAAAGTGTCAGTCATAAATTTAAGGGTTGCTGAAGCACGCAGAAGCCACTATCAAAGGCCTCTGACCTGATTTAAAAAAAAAATGAAGACTGAAATGTGAGCAGAATCACTACCACTTAAAAAAAGCAGCTTTGTTTTAGTGCTTCACTTTGACTATAAAGGACACATTTTGGCACCTCCTTTGACAGTGTGTCTGTGATTGTGTGACTGGGAGCGATGTGGCCTTATTCCCCAATACCACATCTATGTGGCGACAGGACAGAGTAGTGCTGATCACAGCTTGTTTTCATTAGCTTCCATTTCCGTCCAATCAGTTTGTATCCCTCTTCTGATTGGCTCTCCTGATTGCTGCCACATGCCGGGGTGTAGGGGTTTGGGGGGGGGGGGGGGTTGCTGGACCTTGATGCAGAGAAAATTATTTATTTTAAAAGAAAACTTGTTATTCTATAAGTTTTTACGCGTGGCTCCTATGAGTGTCCGTAATGTATGGGAATCTATGTTTGTAGCAATCTCAGTCAGTGTCATTTTAATGTGTCATGCAGCCAGTATGTTTGTGGTTATGGCAAATTCAGGTTTTGTGGTAACGGTGCATTTTCTGTGATATTTTCTATGCGGAAAAGAGGACAAGGTTGAGTGCCACTTTGCTTTCCATGACCATTTGGAGTTTAAAAAAAAAAAAACAAATAAACTTGAACTGTATGTGAAGGTTTCAAAACGAGAGCAGGAAAAGTGTGGGATTTGGATTGAGCCATAATGTCAAAATACGTAATTGCAGTGTTTATAAAAGGCTCATGGGTCTGGGGTACTGGAGGTAAACATAATGAGCAGTGGTGGATCCACAGACGTGCCAAAGGTTTGGATGATGGGAAGAATGAAAGTCTCTCTCTCTCTGTCTCTCGCGCACACACACACACCTCACATAGAGGGCTCTTTTAGCTGAATGCACTAAATTGTTATGAGGTCTGCCGTCTTGCGCCACCCAACCAGAGTCGGGGGAATTGATTTTCCGAGGTTCATAGGAAACACTCGGGCCCTCATGCTAATCACAGTTCAGACTCTCATAGTCACACTTTTTTTTTTTTTTTTTTTAAAAGTCATAGAGTTGGGGGGGGAATCAACACAAGCTCAAACAAAGGAACCTCTGTTTCATGGAATGTTTTGTAAGTGGTGATAAGCTGGTTGTTGATTAAAGCTCTTTTGGTGTGGATTTTAGTCAAACCCAAACCATACAGCATGGACTTCAGATTTACTACATTTTGGCTTTGGTAGATAAAGTTGAGCATTTCTGGGTGACCTGGTAGTGCACAGTTGTTCATGTGCATATTTCATGAGCTAATCGTCCACAGATGTACTCCGGTTTTGGCCTTACTCTTGCCTTTCACATCCAGCTCTGAACTTTGACCTGTTTATTTATTGTGTTATTTATATTTTAGGATTTAAAACTTTGAAAACTGCCTTAAATTGTGCGGTATTTTATCTGACAGAAATATTTGTTTCTGTATATTCTGTACATTTATGACATGGATTATATCTATATTTTCCATACTCGGAGCTCTGTGATTTGCATGAAGGATGTGTCCTACATAACCTGGCACCAGTAGTATGCATAACACTTTAAGAACAATTGGCTTAGTACAAACATGGCAAATAAAAGCTGTACATTATTTATGCAGATGGAAGGAAGGAAATTAAGGATAAGAAATAAAAATAAGAACAAGTAATTTTTGCCTGGTAGCCTCTTAATATGCTCTTGTCATTTTTTTTGGCTCTCAGGACAAGAAGCTGCGTGTCTTTGACCCCCGTGCCCAGCTGAGTCCTGTCCAGGTAAGTCATCTTTGCTCTGTCCAAACCCAGATCACAGTAGCCACACTGATACTGGCTTTCATCACAACCTGAACATATCCAGCAGCAACTTAAAGAGAGGGAAAGCAGCACTGGCTGAGTTAATCCATTAATTTAATGTCTAAAGGTGAAGGAGCCCTTAGTGTGACCCCAGAGTGTGAGTACATAACCGTGCTCGACGCGGTTCATCGGACAGACTGATGGGAGCCGAGGGGTTTGACCGCAGAGGGATGGAAATGCTGTGTGCACTGACGCTATCCATCAGGGTCTGTCAGGAAGAGGGGAAAGGGGGTGTGAGCTTAGAGAAAGAGTCTACACACTATATGGAAAGGGGTGAAAAGGTGGCTACATAGAGCAAGAGGGGAAGAAAGAGGCAGAGCTCAGCTCACCTTTTTTCCCCAGAGATCCTCCATACTGTCATTGTCTCTATTCTCTCTGACGGGGCGAAAAGAAGTATCTTGAAAACTGAACTGACACAAACTTGAAGTGTGGGTGACTGTTGGTGCAAGAATGCATAGCCTAAGAGAGGGGTTTTAAGCCTTCTTCTGTCCTTCATCCTGTTGCCTTCTGAGCAGCTGTCCTTCATCCTGTTACCTTCTGAGTCCCCAGCTTTTCCATCACCTATTTTAAACTGTGGCCTTCCCATGTGCCTGATCCCAAGACTAAAGTTTAAGTACAACACTGCTGTTCCTAGCAGCCACACCTGTGTTTCCATCTTTGTCTACCTTTTTTGCCTCGCCTGCTGCTGCAAATGATGCAGGGGGAAGTGGTACAGGTACTCCAGACCTTGACCCCCATGGCGAGCAGTGCCAGTTGAGGCAGCCACTCACAGATCCCTCCATCTCAGGCAGTGGATGCAGTAATTTAGACAAGGAAAACTGAATGTGCTCGTTCCTTCTAACATATGTTATCATTTTCAACAGCTGACGTCATTGAACTCCGTGACAGTTTTATGAGCTTGGCTTCTTTTTCTGCCTTTTCTGCAATAATGCATAAATCCAGATATAAACAGTGAAGGTAGTAACAGATTAAATATGTGTAGCTGTTGTGTCACCATAGTAATTCACCTATAGTTTTCTGCTATCTGAATGCACTGCTTTTGACATTTGTGCGACATCTAGGGTTACACAAGTCAGTGAGGACGACATCTGTGTAAAGACAGGTTTATGTACATGAAGAAAGAATAATGCACAGTTAGATGAGAGGTATGACAACAAGTTGTTTCATTACTCACCAGTTTTTTTTTTTTTTTTAAACTATAGAGCTTTGGCAGATATGGAATACATCTGGGAATTTTCCTTGTGCAAGCATTCATTTTGCCCATAAGCAATTTGTGCTTTTTAATATTGTCAGCAGAACCAAGGTCCGGCAGAACCGCTAATGAGCAAGGTTTTATTTTAGAATGCATGACAAAATGATCTGAGGAAGTAAGATCAAGCAAAAGAGAGCTGGGCTGAAATTCAGTTAGGTTAGTAATAGCCCCCTGTAATGCTTTTAGCTGCTCATATTAGATTATTTTTGATGTAATCCATGGGAGTGTGTGGTGACATGTGCCAGAGAACAGCCAATTGAGCGCTGGGTTAAGATGCACCAGCAAGCTGGAGTACAGATCTTGGTGGTTAATTTGACAGCAGCTCAGTGCTCTGGAAGAAGTTCCACACTGTCTTCTTTGGATATCTAGCTGTCATTTTCTTTGGAAAGAAGTGTATGCTTTCATTTAAAATAATGTGCTCCATGCCAGGGAAGAAAATAAGTTTTTGACTTTGCACTTTATTTACTTTTATTGTCAAATGATGGGGTGTTTTGTGATCAGAAAACTCATGTGAGTGCTTGAGGGACTGCTACATCTCATTCAGTAGCTGTAGTTTAGAGGATACTCATTTGACTTTAATAGGAAAGTGTTTTTTTGTCTCAGGTTTTTTTCCCATGATACAGCTCTGTAGCTCAAATGTGCTGACATTCTTTGACAACCCATACAGTCGAAATTACTGGAAAAATTGCACATTATACCCACTTTTTGTCTTAAATGTTTTAAAGTCATTCTGAATGCTCTTCACTATATGGAACCAGATTTCAGCTTTGTAAATAAAAACGTGATGTTTTAAAAAAAAAAAAATAAATTTACATTTTAGAAAACTACCGTAATGGAAAAACCCTATGCTCATGTGTGCATTTGAACATGTGCTGTTCGGGAAAAGAACGGAGTGATTTAATGGAATTTCTTAAATTAGCAATTGTCATATACAATTGGTTATTTTGTTAAATAAACATCGGCCACACTGTGCTTCTCTTGAATTTAGTATGAAGGGTTTATATGGATGCCAGGTATTACCTTGCAAAAGCTTGCTAGACTCTTTTATTTTGTAATTTTGCACCTTAGCTCATTCTTATGTCCCAAAAAGCTCTAAAGTAAATTCTACCGGAGCAATGCACCTTAATTATTCCTCTCAAGCATGCATCAGTAGGACCCCACAAATCCTACATGTGGATGCATAATTTCAGATGATGTTCAGCATAAAAATCAACAAAAATTCATTCCTAGTCTCTTTACCTTTTGTTCTCTAAGGTGGGTTTTCCCCTCCGTAATCACCCTCCCTTACCTTCTTCCACCAGGTATGTTCACCAGGTCTGGACTCGCAGTTTCCAGTTGGGTTTTTAAAAAAAAAAAAAAAAATTTAAGCTGTGATGATTACTTCAGCAGGGGAAGGGGTCTAATGGTGGTGTGTGTGTGCGTATGGGTTTCAGCATATGCGCGTGTGTATGTGTTTTAAATTACAGAGTTGAAAATACTCCTCATAGTTTTGGGCTGGTGCTGGCAGGAGAGACGGAGAAATGTGGTCTCCAACAGGAAAGGGAATATTTTCTGAAACCAGGGCCCAGATTTCTCAATTTCTCCTTTGCTTTCAATCTGCTGCTTTTTGTGAAACAGGAGAGGCTTTGGACTAGAGCTGGGGAGAGAGGGCAAAATGGAATTAAAAACACACTGAACCATTGCTCAAGGCTGCATACCTCTCACTCTAGTTCCACCTGGCAATACAACTTCTTCTTTTACCTGATAGTACACTGTAGGGCCTTTGCAGCCTTAAACGTGATGACAGTCTGCAATACAGAGAGATTAAATACCTAGATTGAATTAAATGGAATTTATTGGGTACGGGAGCACAGTTGCTGGTCAAAGTAAAATTATACAAAGTTATTAGATTGATGCATCAATGTTGGTCAAATTAAATTCAGTGAAATGAAACAAAGAATGGTGAAGTGTGCCAGTTCAGTTTAACAGAACCTAGTTGGGTAGATTTGGGGGTTTAATCTGATGACACACCGTTAGCGTACAGTGTCACTGTCCATTTGCGTGTTAAAATGATGACATGATTGAGGTTAAGACATTGTACAAAAACTGGCCATTTGCCTTTCAGCTTGTCAGTTGTTTCACCTGTGCCCATCATGGTTTTAAGGTTTTGTAAAATTGTCATGCTGCCTTCCATCTCATATGGAGAGATGTTTCCATGTGTCCACATCTGTACATTTTCACAAATACGCACAAACTCGCACACAGAAAAGTGTATGTCTGCCCAGACGACCGAATGGCTCTCGTGTTGTTTCTGTAGGAGCGGCTCCAGCAGCTCTCCTTACAGCATGCTGCTCCAGCTCTCTTAATGGCACACAATAACAACACGCCCACCGGCCTGCGGGAGCGGCAGAGGGAGAAAGCGGCCATGCAGCCCGCCAGCTGGATGCCATTCCACTTGCCGAGCAAACGTTTTTGCAGCTCTCAGCATTTCTGAGTTCTTGGAGTGTAGATTTCAGGGTCTTGTGGAGGTCACTTGTGGGATGAGCAGAGATGAGGTTGTGTAGCACTTCGGGAAGGCCTTCAGTTCAGAAAAGAGAGTGCCTTTAAAGCCCAGAACAGGTGGATGCACTCAAGTAATGTTTAATTTCTTTAGCTTTATGCAAAACTTTTCTGCTCTTTGAGCAAAATATAGTAACTAGAAGGGTTTTGATGTTCTTTTAGGACAATAAGTATTTTGAGTTAGAGAATATCTAACACTAGCAAAATGAATAACAAACATGAACACTGGAAACAAATGGAAAAAGGCAATAAAAAATGTAACTCGCTGCCAAGCCAGCTCTTACGTGAATCTGAGCTGTAGCATTTTTAACAAGAAACCCGGGAGTGAGCTTTGCTTTTTAAGAGTAATTTGTATACCGCCAATTAAGCTTTTGCCTGGACTGGTGCCACCAACTCTCCTCCATCTGGGAGATATAGAAGGTTTTACTGTGACTATGGCAACCATCTGCCATGCGTTCTAGTGTGAAGACTACCAGTCCTCGTATGAAGTATGTATAGAGAAGTGTGCCCCCTTAACAAACTGAAACACCCCATGCATTTGTTATCTCACCTGAACATCAGCTTCTTTGCGGCAGCTTTTGGTCTCAGCTTATTTATGTAGCTTTAGATTGTACTGTTACATCAGATAACACTGACCGGAGTCAGTAAACCAATAATGTGTATGTTGAGGCAGATACGTAAAATGGTTCAAATGTTTGTTTGCCTCATAGTCATTTCGAGGGCTGCGATTAGGTACTGAGAGCAGAATTCTATGTTTGTTGGAGTAATGTGTTGTAAGGAGTTCTTCTCAGTAGTCCACATATTTTAAAAATGTGATTAAGAGTCCAACAACAAACAGAAGGCCTGAAGTCGACACCAAGAATTGATGTTTGAAATCCCACTGACTAACAGTAGGACTTGTGTAGCCCAAGGAAAACATTGCCCTGCTTGGTGGACTTTTAAGAATGTTATTTCTTATGATTTTAGTGTAGCTATGTTTTTATGGTGTTCTGTTAACTTTTCTTGTTTTTATATGCCTTAAGTTAAACATGATTACGAGCTAAAGGGAATACCATACGACCTTTATCATAAACATGACCTTCAGACATTTATGTGCATTTGAGCAAAAGTCTTGATATTAAAAGGCTGTAAATGACATAAGAGAAACCAGCAGTCATTTAAACCAGCAAAGCAACCTGATAGAGAATGACATTCCCAGACCACCTTAGGCTTGTGGTGACCCCCCCCCCCACAAAGCAAATAGCCCATTTATGGCCTCTTTTTGAACTTGCAGTTGAGTAAAGTTTCTTGTGTGAGGAAAGGAAAGATACTTTCAAATATATTTTTGTCTTTCATGCAATTTTGAAATGTTTGGAAGCATTCCACTCTGTATGTTGAAAAGGACACCTGTATCCACACCCCTCTGCCCATTCTTTACCTCACAACTTTGCTAATGTGACCCAGATGGCTGCACCTCATCATCTTAGTGCCCACTCTGTCCAAAGTTCCCCGAAGAAAAGATCTCTCTGTTATTGCCCCACTCCCCCATACAGGGGTTTAAATCTTCAACAGGTCTGTCAGAGGTAACTCTTATTTTGTTGGATTTGACCTGCATTCCATCCTCCCTGGATTTTAATGTTCTTCCACCATTCAGTTTCAATAAGTTTTTTTTTTTTTTTTTTTTTTTTTTTTTTTTGTCTGAGCACAGAACATTCTTTCTTTTCTCTGGAATACACAAGTGCTGACCAGAGAGGAAAATAACCTGCAAAATGAAGATATTTGAGGAAAAAGGGCTGTATTAATAGATATGTGTTTCCCTAAGGTTCCAGAACAAACATGTTCCTCCATTTACCTTCTGCTCTGTCATCTCCTCTCAATGCCATATAGACAAGCTTCATTAAGTTTTGTGTCCCAAATGTCAGGCCAGGTTCAGAGCAGAGGAAGACAGTGTGTCCCCCATGCAGGACTTTGAAGGAGCAAAATTCCCCCATCTGTGCTAATGTAGACTTTCAGATGGGCCTCTTTAAGGAGAGCTGCAGCGAGCTTGAGCAACCTTTCTGTAGCTACTCTGCATCTCTCTGTGTTGGGAGGACATAGAGGAGCTGATGTGACCAAAACTTGTAACTGTGGAGTGAACTGGAATGTGGCTCAAGAATTGAGGAGCTGATCAGGGTGTGGTCAAAGGGTGTTTGGGTGAACATGGGGCTTAGAATTTCTGAGAAACCTCAGGGTGTATGTCTGTCTGAAAATGGTCCCATACACGTGTGTGTTATTTAGGAGTAACAGGCTCATTAGCTCAACACTCACCTACAGACCTTTTATTAGCAGCTACTTAAGTGTGCAAACACATGTGTGAGACACCTGGAATGATAATGGTGCTTAGGTGGGGAAAGCATATAATGTAGCTCTGAGCAGTTGGCCAATAGTGCAGTCATTCAGCATGTTGTTCATTTGTGCCCCCTCAAGCCTGAGAGTAAGATGGATTATGAAAAGTACTGGAGAACTGTAGTGTATAATGAAGCAGGCTAGTGCTGACAGTGCTTTAGATGAGAGTTTTCTTCATGATTTTTTTTTCCTTCTTTTTGGGAGTATTAAAATAAACCACTTCTGCCAGGGGGGACATGAAAACAGAAATGAGCACTGTTTGGAGCTTTGTCACCATGATGTAGAGCAAAGCGAGTCTTCTACATTAAACCTTGCTCAGTTAGTTCTTAACCATAGCGTCATTGCGAACATCCTCTTTACTGGTTATAGCTGGTCAATTCAAATCCCCTATGTAAGCATCAGAATTATTTTCTTAACAGTCTTAATCTTCTCTTTTATCCCTGAAGTTGTGATCTGATTGCCAGTAGAAATGACAAGCGAAGCAGGTAACCGTTGAGACTCATAGTAACTTGAATGGCTAGCAAACATTCGGAAACACATTAGGTGTGTGTCTGTCATGCAGTGGAGGCAGGCCTTTGGGAATAGAAAATTGTACATGCTTAGGGTACAACTAACCTCTGGCTATAGGGTAAGCCTTCTATTCCTTATGCTGGTTGCCCACAGATGCTTTTTTAGATTAAATGGTTATGCGATCATGTGGTCCTGTTAACATCTGCTGGTGTAATAATAACAGCCCTGGGAGGTCAACCTGCGCAATGCTGGTTGTTCTTCCCCAGTCGAATCCAATAAACCACACTGTGGCATGTAGCCCCACAGCGCCCCATTCCTTTATAATCGCTCCATTTCCACAGTTCCGTCCGCAAACCCGGTAGCCGCATGTGTGGACTCAGATCTCCTTCAGCATAATCATTACAGCATCATTATTTGTGCTTTTTTTTTTTTTTTAATTTTTTTTTTTTTTTAACAGCACGGTGCCATTATATGGGTAATGTTACCCTGTGGATGTCTGAACACCGCTCACCACACATACTGTGGTCAGCATTCAGGGCACCCAGGCCTGTCCACAAAATAATATGGGAACATTTTAGTCGAAAAAATGCTTTTGTCATATATGTATATTTATAGTAAATGTAGGGTTTGTGAAAGGAGATTTTGAAAAGGCAGTAGCCATTTACCAAATGATGGGCACCGAGCTGGACTGAGGCCTGCTTATCTTCCTGAACACAGAAGGGCACAGATCAGCCCATGTTGAGGACTTAGTTGCTTGAAAGTTTCTCATAGTCTGTCACAATGCCTCAGATGCTGTAGTGGCTGTGTAGATTAAAGCCATTTAATATAATGACACAATGTCACAGTGCTGCTGCTGTTTTAATGTGGTCATCTGAATAGGTTTTTTAAAACTCTCAGAATTTTCTGTGTATTAAGTGGTTTGCAATTGCAAATATTCATTTGTATAACAGCAGTACTCTTTTTAAGGTGCATGTGTATGTGCACTCGACTAAACTATCCAGGTTTTAGCACTCACCCCTTATGGCCAACGCTGTTTTAAAGATGTAGCCCTTTCCCTGCAATTATCTGGGAATTATAGTAAATTGTAAATGACGTAAGTCATTACGATGCTCTGACAGGGTGGGGTGTGCTGTTATCCATCTCCATGTTGCTCTTCATATATACAAGCATTAGTGGAACTCATCAGTGGAGTTTTGTACTGCTGCATCTCTGTCTCTTCCTTCCATTATAATATACCTGTTTTTAGCAGTCATTTCATATTATGGTTATGGTTTCAAGGGCTTAAATATTATGATTGTATTTACAAGGAATATAATGTTGCATCAAAGTATTTAAATCAGTACAATGTTCAAAAATCAATCCAGACTGGAAGTGGTAAAATGCAATCTGTATCACAGGAAAACAGCATTTAATTTTTTATAAGCAGCACTGTCATTTTAGGGTTATTCATTCACAGAATACTTTATTATTTACATTTCCGATCCCCTCACATCACGAATAGCACTACTTACTATGCATGCTCCCCTTTCTTGCATGGCATGCATTCATGGGGGAAAAAATAAAATGGCAGCAGAATCATGTGAACTCCACAGTCACAGGCACTAAATGAAGTTTAACCCACACTCAGATATTGGAGGTAAGTTAAAAATTTGGATCCAAATCAGCTGGTAAGCTGCCAAAATATTTATATGATGCAAAATGTCAGGTTGATACTAACAAACAATTCTATTTTGCATTAGACAATTTGGGTGTATCTGTGAGGTATGTGTGAACAGCCCTCAGCCATCTTGAATGTGGCCATCATGAATTCAGCTCAGTAACTCCAAATGAAAAGGAGATCATGTGATCACTGTAATATGTTACAAAACTTGTGAAGGCCATTTCTTGATATCTTTATTCTTGATGAAGCTTGACATGTTACGGATGCTTTAAGTGGGCTGGTTTAACAACATTGTTTTTGACATTTACAGGGATGAGTGATAACTGCATGCTGGTGAACCAGGTTGCCGGAAAATTGTAGCAAATTGGATTTCAGGGAAGAGAAAGCAAAATAGAAAAGCACATACTGTATAAAAGTCATGTGACTTTGCTGTTAAATGCACAGGCAATACGGCAAACCTAATAATACCATTGAAAAGAAGACATGCCATTGGTATTGTTACAGAAACCAAAAGTATAGCTAAATCAACACCATCTGCGACTGATTTCTTCTGTCAAAAATTGAGCAATAATTCCAAAAGTGGCTTCAGTGTAACATCTACTATTGCATATTCCATTTGCAAAGATGACTGCGTAATTGAAAATTAAGGCTTTTGTAAGTTACTGCATACATTAGATCTACCATCCATACATTATTTTAGTGAAAAATGCATGTATGATTTGTATGATTTGCGATAACAGCACTCAGTTGAACATCTTGTGTAGCAGAAGAATATCGGTAACCAGTCACTCTATTGCCTCAAACTAGAATATGAAGAGTTGTGTTCTTCATGCTCACATTCTTAATAAAGCCTACAGTGGCAAAAAACATTGGGACTGTTATCACAGAAACATGCATCAAGGGTGATACAACAAAAAAACCCAGCACTGGTAACAGACAATGCTAGCAATATGACTGAAGCTTGTTAAACCCATCTCCAGTGTTCTTGGTTGACAAGTGGTAATCATGTCGATTTACTTGCTTATTTTTTTGGATAGTTATGTTGTGCAGAGGGGGTGTAAAAACCACTGATGTTTATATGATTTTTTTAAAATCCAAATTGAAAAATGTGATTTTATAATGTTAGGCATATATTAATGTACTGAACATCACAGAAATGCAGTAATAAAATTGCTTTTACCATTTTTGAAAGTGGAATTTAATGGAAGAAAAAATAAAATTGCACTCAACCTTATTTTAGTTTCTGTGTCTGAGACATGATAGTGTATGGTGATAAGACAGTATGATGTTCCTTGAATCACATATTGATTATTGTATCAAATTATATCAGTACAGATTTTGTAATATTATCTAAGACTTTGCTGTATGTGCTTGTGGTTAGGCTTTTTTAATAGTTAAGAATAATTGGAAATTGGCAGAGTAGCCTAACATAGTACTCAAATAAGTATACTGTTACTTAGTTTAGTAAAATTAAATGTACTCAAACATACTTTTTGTCAAGTAAATATATCATCTATAAAAACTACATAAGTATCAAGTTTTTTTTTTGTTGTTAAAATGAGGCTTCTTGGTGTTCTAAAGCAGTAGCAGGATTAGCAGTTTCAGTATATAATGGGGGAAAGTGTCTACATCTTTTAAAAAAATTAATTACAAAGAACTCATTCAATTTATTAGTGAAGAGTTAGCAGGATAAGAGCAAAAATGATTGAAAAGTGTGTTTTAGAGTCATTGTGGAGTTAGACAGCAGTATACCCTTCATTTTTGAAGACCCAGACTTAATCAGACTGCTGGTTCCAATGTGACTTAAGGAGGAAAAGAAGAGAAAATAAACTTCCTTGCTTTAATATAAAACTTGCAAAATGTGTTCACAATATTCAGAAGTTTATCATTCAACACTAAGTTATAATGGCGGAGATGATAAATTTTTGCATACTAATTCTGTTATCATGCGGAGAATGTCTCGCAGCGCTTCCCTGGGCCCAGTCCTTTTTAAGTAAAGGGAAACGGATAATGGATCAAAGTTAGATGAAGTTAACCTTAAAAGAATATATTTTTTAATCTGGGCACTGCATTTGCTGACCATCACACTCTGTCATTTTTCATATTAAGTTAATGAGCACTAATTAAGAAATATTTCCTAACTTTAAGTTTTACACTTTTTTCAGACATTTAACTTTCCATTGACATTAATAATATAAAAAAACATTTCAACTAAGACTCCTGTAAATTCTACAACTGTCATACCTAATTTGCCCTTCAACTAGAGGGCCTGTTTTCCCCTCTGCAGTCTCACTATTTATGCACGTCGAGCAACTGTTGTTCGCTCACCACCCTGCTCAGTCACCCTGGTCTTCTGACTTGGGAAGAGAAGCCATTTAGTTTGGTGGCAAAATAATTACAGGCTGCCTTCCCAGTTTAATGTTTTATTTGACTTCACATTGAAATTATGCTGATGTTCAGGCTTTGACACAAAGTGCAGCGCTGCACAGCTGCTTCTCCACTTGCAGTTCAGCTGGAGCAAATGACACAAAGTATCTGCAGTGGCCAGAATTGCTAAAACCTTCTCCTGTGCCAGTGTCCCAGTGTCACTGTCTTTTTGTACATCAATCTTACAATTACATGCACATCCTTTAATTTCAGCTTGGATAGAACATTTCTGCAGTTCTTAAGCAGCAGTCCAGAATAAGTGAAGGCTAAATAAAACTATTGAAGTTCTTTTCTTTCTTTGACTTGGGCTGATTGGTAGGAAACTTTACAACCTGTGTTTGTCAGAACTGCCAGTACTTTTTACACCCAGGTGATTTCCTCAGCAAGTCCTGCATCCTGTGTCAGGTTGCGTTCCCTCTGTGGAGCACCTAATAAGGACCTCGCACAGGGCCAATGCCGCAGGCTTCTTTTGTGCTTTTTGGCAGGCGCTTGACTGTCATGAGGCTGGTGGCCCCGAAAGCACTCCACTGAGATGCAATGGCCTTGAAAGAATGGCACCTGAAAGGAGCATAACGCATATTTACAGCCAGGTGTGTTTCTGTGTGTATGTTAACATGTAGAGGGGCAAACCTGCTCCTTCAAGAGGGCTTGGACAGGTTATTTCCGAAACCGCTGTCTCAGCTTCATGAAAAATCACGAGGCTCCTGCCTCTCAGAGGTGCTGGAGAAGTCAGATGGTGGTTGAATAATATTTCCCACTGGTATTGGTTATCTTCTGAGAGGAAAGAGGAAACATAAACAAAACAACATAAACAGCAACTAAGAAAATCCCCACATCGCTATTTCTTACTTGCAGAACTTTTAAAGTCCGTAGAAAAATAATCGAGCTGACTGTGTTGCCAGTGTTCTGTCAGCAAGCAGATGGTTTGTATATATAAAATCCTTAATGAGCAATGGGAAGAATGGGAAAGAAAGTGGATTGGGAGAGGGCTTCTCTGCCAGCCCCTGAAAGCCAACACCGGTGAGAAAGCGCTGGCTGAAGGGCTGCAAGCAGCAGGGTCAGCGTCACCATCTACGCAAGCTGCATCTCCCCTTATATATTTTTAGCATCTCCGGATGGGGCTGCCCTGTCAGGGCAAAGGCCTGAACCCCCACCACCACGTACGCCTCACGTCTGCTGTACTTCTATTTTGATGGGAGCTGAAAGAAAAGGTGCACCAGACAGCGTACCTGTTGTTTGAGGTGGAACTCTTTTAAAATGCCCATATCCTCTTTTTATTTTTCTTACGACCCCACCACCCCTTTTACTGGTCACTGATGAGGCAAACCTGACCACCCCACATGCCTGATCACGTCTTGTGATAATGGTGTCTCTGTGGCACGTGGCTTTGGGGTGATCCACCTTTGGAAAGGCCTGACCAAAGACGAGTTTCCCAGACAGCCAGTCACAGGCAGGGGAATATAGCAGCACATGACAAAGTAGAACACAGGGTATCTATTTAGAAAGGGGTTGAAAGCAAGCCACAGGAACTGTAGGGATACGAGTGTGTGTGTGTGCATCCGCACATGTGTAAATTAAGCTAGCTGGGATGTCACCTTTATTTAGGCTTCAGGTCTCCAAATCAAAGTTTAAGCATCACATCCGAACATATATTTAAACTCTGAGATAACCTGTTGCTCCCTTCTCAGGAAATTTCTTTAAAGTCACCCACTGTTTTCTGCAATCTTTGGCTTTTCTGATGCCTTATAGGCACAGTTTTGTTCTATGTTTTATTCTGTCATGATAGGTAAAGAAGTGTGCGTTCTACTTTTCTGGGGGTCTAAGGCTGGGCTAGCACTGTAATGCTGATTAAGTATAAACAGTGTGTCAGAATTTGTGAACCAGTTGCATGAAAAACTTTTTGAGTGACATTCAGTGTATGTTTTCTGCTCTTTTGTTAAGACAGCAAGAAGCCTGTGGTTCTAACTGATTGTGAATGTCAAGTGTTGTGGTGTTTGTCTATTAATATCCACTCACTGGACGGGGGAACAGTCTATTGGGAAGGTGGAGGAGCCACCTAATGATTCATACAAGGTGGTGGATGGGCAAGCAAAGCACAATCCTGTCCTTCTCTTCCTCTTTGGCCCCATACCCCTACCCAGCTCTTTTGTGTTTCTGCTTTCCCTCTTGTCTATGTTGTCAGCTTTTTCCCAGGAACATCGTGGGAAGATTCCCAGAGAAAAAAGAAAACATCTCTGGATAACCAATTTATGCTTGATGCTATATTTATCACAGAGTTACGTGAAGGGGGGGCTGCGTCTCCCCTTCCTCATCAAGGTCTTGGGTCCACATTGCTGTTCTTCTGTTTCACATCACTGGGCCTTTGGTAGTCCTTTTACATACCCACTCAGGACCTAATGCATCGTAAACAAATGGCTTGAGTGTAGACCTCTGCCGCCACTTCACCCAGAGGCTGTGGGGTCTGCCCTTTGGACCTTGGGTGAACTCTGCATATAGCGCATGTAGACATGGAGATCATGCACATCAATTTTTTTGTATTGGCTCAGCACTTCGTGAGCAGAGCCAGGCGCTGAAAGCTGTCATCGCCATCATTTCTCTATGGTATAGTTCTTAAATTCATTCTCATGATTTGTATTATTATCATTCATTCATTTAGCTGATGTTTTTCTGTCAAGTTTCTTGCAGTGATATGTCAATTTATACATTTGAACAATTAAGAGTGAGTATTTAGATCAGGGGTGCTACAGCAGGATTGTAGACTCTAACTCGGGTGAAATCAGAGTTTTTCAACCCAAAGGCGACAGCTATAACCACATTGCTGCTGCTTTCCCTCCTTCACAGTTCACCTTTGCATGCTTAAGTGCATATATGCCAGAATGGTTAAAGTTCATTTTAACTGATTTTGCATTTATAAATGCAATTGGAGTAAATACAGTGGTAGAGGTGGACCATTTTGACATCAGTATTATTTACATAAAGATGCCTTTACTCAAGATGACAACTATTTTAGTCATTTTACACATTCTCGATTTCTGAATTTAACTGGACTGAGCAAAGAACAAGTAGAGGTCTCTCTTGTTAACCACTTTGTCTCGTGCTGCATCCATGAATTCAAAAGTCCCAAATGAAAAGTTGCAAGTTTGTGTTAGAATCAATTCATAGGCCACTTGTTTGATTTTGGTCTGTGATACCTTTGGCATTTGCAGGGCAAATATAATAGGGGGAAACGAAAGCAGGTTTTCTAAATTGAGAATCAATTTTTAGGCTCATTACCATGAGTGCAGCTCAGGGTGAGGACAGGTCAGTGGCCACACCGTGCACTTGAAGTTGATGCTGACTAATATGCTCGTGTGTGCTTGTGGGTTTAAAAAAAAAATCTCTATTTTATGCCGGTCTTTTCTTTCCAGCTGTAAGAGGAGATTTGAGTGGGAGAACCAGAGGGAGGTGCGATGTACATGCTTGTGGGAGCAAGAAGAGGCCGAGGGCTAGAAGATGTTTCCAATTATTGGTGAAAATGCCGTAGCTGGCAGAAGAGGAAATGAGGAAATAAAACGGCTGGATTGCTTTAAGTTCCCCCCCTTCCCGTCATTTTTTCCTCCTACTGTCTCTCTTATTCTGTTTCCCTCATCAGTGGTCTTTCTGGCTTCCATCACAGGAGAAAGAATGAGTAACCAGAAGGGATATGGGGGAGCAAAGTTGGGGTTCCATCTTTCTATGTCCCCTCCATCCTCCTGGCAAACAAAAAGGGATGTGTGACAGACAACAAATGGCAAGAGGAACTTTTGAAGACAGGAAGACACCCCTTGTGAACTCTGATAATACACACCTGATGCCTTTCCTACTTCAGCCTGTTTCAGTTCTAGACGCGTGAGTGGGAGGATGACAGACGCGAGGGCTGTGTTTTTATTAGGAGCGCACGCTCCTGAAAGCCAGGAATCTGGCAAGAGCTTATTGCTGCTTTCTGGGACGTCAGCCCTCCTTTCTCTCCCTGCTTCTACTATCCTCACCCATTTGCCCCTCACAATGGGTGCTTCTGTGTTTTTTTTTAATCAGGGAGGAAGTTCTTGCTTTTTAATATTTGTTTACCATATATCCTCTCCTGATGACACTTCTGATAAAGAGTTCTGTTGAGTTTTTCGTAATACCTTCATAAGCTGTGTACAAACATTCCTAAATGCTCATGTCAGCACTGCAGTGCTGTCACAGTACACACTGTATGCTTGCTACAGTGGAGCTATGTAGCCAACTTGTTGAACAATTCATCACCTTGACCTTTACGTATATGTGCTTTTCATGCTTCAGAGTCCCCGTCTCTGCTCTCCTTCTCATTCCCTCCAGAATAAATTTTGACAGCTTCAGGCAAAATTTGCTTTGTGTGCTTGTGGTTTGCATGGTCTAGTCTGATGGAAAAGATCTTGCGGTACACAGGTGGACATTGAGGGGCACTGTGTGTGCATGTACAGATTTGGAAGAGGGTAGAGGGGCCTTATGTGTGGGCTGTATTCTTACTCTCCCTCCTGCTGTTTATCCAGCTTTGTCCTCTTAAAGGATTTCCGTCACACACCCTTGTAGATTGCTCAGTCAGCATTGTATGAGATGGCTGTGCTTCTGTCCAGCTTTTACTGTGTATGTGTGGGTGGGGGGGGGGGCGGGCAGCCGGCTGATGTGTGTCTGTTTGTCTGTGGGGGGTCTTGTGTCATGTCCAACCACAGCTGTGGAGCACTTCTCATGTGTTGCCGGTGACCAGTGACAACACCCATATCACATCTGCAACGCACGGGTGCTGCTGCGTTTGTGAGCCGACGTGACTCCGGCACGCGCAGATCACATGCCCCACATTGCAGCCTCTCGCTGTGGCCGTAAGGCCTGACTTTCACTGTCTGCTCCATTTATCTTGGACTCCATTCAGGACAAAGGTTAAAGCTCTGTTTTGTTTTTTGCTTGAACACCACACCAGTGCTGGGCCAGTCTGGGATTAGCATAGTTAGCTGGGCCTCTGGGAAATGATGAAAAACACCTTCCCTCATTGCATTTTGTCATTTGGATGAACTACACACCCTAACCAAGCACGCTTTCCCCATATGCTAGTGGGTGTACTTCCATTTTTCCCCACTCTAGAAGAGTGGAACCACAACCCTGAATTGGACCAGAGGTAATAGATAACAAATGGATAAAAGAAGGGAACATATATGGTGTTGAAGTTCAGCACATGGTACCGTTTATTTGGACTCTGTCTTCTTACTTTTCTTGCCACAGGGTATACATTCCTATAAGCATGGATAAATCTAATGTCACTAAACAAATAACACCCATGTACTTAAAAGAGTTTGGTCCTTGATTCCAGCTTTACTTCAAGTTTATATTACCTTTGAATAAAGTTGTGTTTTTATATGTACATAGCTTGGCATGGGTATGTTTTTGTTCATTAAGAAAGGGGCAGATTTGTATTTTTGTGAACTAACAGAAACTTCAGTAGTGCAATCCTTTATAAAACTTTTAAATATCAATAGGAAAAATAAATGTATATTTATGCTTACCCTCTGTGCTCTCTGCCCAGCTCCCTTTGTGTTGTAACCACTACAACAGTCTCTGGGGAATAATACATCTGTGTGGATGGAAGTAGGGATTTTGATTAGACTTTGATATGGTCCACATGTCCACCCAAGGAGGGGGAGCCTCTTTAAGGAGAGTTTTATGCCAGGCTTTCACTCCTGTGCCTGTGATATGTTTGTTCAATATCATATTTGAAATTAAACTGCTTAGGGACTTGTGCAGAGAAGTGAGGCTGTTGGTTTGTTCCTCTTTTCTTCGTGCTCCATCGAGTACCACAGAGTTTCTGCTGTTTAGCTCAGCCATCCCTATGAGTTGTGTACCAGCTGCCAGAGTGAGGGCTGATGATGCCTGCAGGAATTTGCTATGGCTAAATTGTACCAGCTACCTCCTGACTCTGTCATGCAATGGGTGTGCAGTCTATAACCCTTCTATCAGGCAGGAGTGCTGTCTTTCTCACTCAGTCAGATGGTAAATTCCCAATTCAGTGCTGATACTGCTGGATTTATCTCATAACCTGACAAACAGCTCCATCACCTATTGAAATACATCATGACCCAACCAGAGATGTCGATACACAAAGCAAGTGTACATTTGTGCAAAGGTTATGCAAGCTCAGTCATCTTTCATCTACTAATTGTTGACTGCTTTTCAGCCTGCCCTCGGGTCACTTCTGTTGTAACAATGATGTTCGCTCAGTCTTTTAACACCTCCAACTCTAGCATGACTCAATTTTTCAGTAACTGCCTAGAAGTCCACCTAACCTACCCTTCTTGTAGATTTAATGGGCCACTCAATTATGATGTAGCTTTCATAATATGTCCAGCAACCCCACCTGTTAATGTTTTTATACTGCACCAATGTTGCTAGGTTAAGAGTACTGGTGTCCTGTTTTTTTTTTTTTTTTTACTGCTATGTGTCTCCTTCCTCACTTGATCAAATTGCAGTCCAGCAAGTGTTTCGTTACATTTGTTGTTGCCTTATGTTATACAAAAATTTCAATAGATGTCAATAGTAACTTACCGATTTCACTTTTTTTGTTCTTACTCAGAACGCAGCAAGCTTTCAGACCAACAAAGAATCACGCATACTTTGGGTGAAGGACTCTGACCACATCCTGACCACTGGCTTCAATCAGGTATAAAGGATCCAGACAGTTCTCCTTGCTACGTGAAATGTGCTTTTGTTAATATGAAAACTCTTTGGTAGAGGAGGGAGGGAAAGTCACAGAGATGCCCCTAGGTTTTCCCCAAAAATGTTTTTGTTTCTGGTGCAGGGAGAGAATGGAATGTTTTGTGAAATGTGTATTTTGTGCTAAATTAAATTGTATTTAAAAAAAAAAAAAAAAGAATTAAATTTCAGTTCAGTTTAATTAAATTGAAAGTTAAGGAAGCCCTGTGTTTCCAGGCTAAACACTGGACCACTATAACACTGCTGCAGAATATATATTTATTGATACTGAGTGAATGAGTAGCTAAGTGGATGGGTGCATTGAATTGAACTGGGCTAGACCAAACTGCTCTTAGGAATCTATTGGCCTAATGTGTAGTTCAAGTCTGATAGACCACCAGACTATAAAGCACTTGTCAGCTGCAAGCCCCGTGTGTGATTTTCCAAATATACTTTGACATATTGCTTGTTGACAAGTTAAATAATTTTATTTCTACTGGAGATCCTCTTTTACTATTCAGACTCAAAGCTACCTTTGAAGCTATAGTATGTTTGGTGGGAGGTAATAATTGGAGTAACTACAGTGGCTCAAATTTGTGTACTTCCTTGGATTGTGTGTTTGAGCACCTGAAATATTATGTTTCTGTGTGATTGTGATGATGATGTCACTATCCCCTCCCTCAGGTGCGAGAGAGGGAAGTTCGGCTATGGGACAGCAGGAAGCTGGGATCTTCTTTGGGCTCTGTATCACTGGGTACCTCCAGTGGGTGAGTGTATTAGACAACACGGGTGGACCCCAATACAAATAACAGAGCAGATCCATCTGTGCCTTTTAAGGCCTGATGGAGGCTCCACGTGTTTCTTGAATTTCCTAAGGGCACAACACACTGTTCATTTCTTTTTTGCTCGCAGTACAGCACTGTACTGACCTTTAGACATCAAATAATGGAAGCTCCTCTCAAATCTGTTTGCAAAGGCACATTGTTGTATAAACTAACATTGAGGGCCAGCCAAGGAGATCTTTCAGAAGCTTGTATCACTGCAATATACTGTGACTGTACACAGGGATTTGGACTGCATCAGTGTTTCCAGTCATAAGGCACCAGGGATAGAGAATAAGTAGTAGCTTGCAGGAATGCTGTGGTACTGCCACGCCAACAAAGTAGTGCTTCTGGTCTACACGAAGGGAAGCATTTGCAGTTCCTGACTGGGTCGAATCTAGGGTGGCCCAGTGGACGAAAGACAGACTCCAGAGTAACAGTTCTTAGGGTTGCCCCCTTAACTGCCATTGTGCTAACAGAGGGAAGCATTCAGAGGTGAATGCCACCAACTGGAATGTTCCTCTGCGGGAATGTTTATTTGTGTGAGACTTTTTTTTTCACATTTGCATGGCCGGACCTTAAATTACTTCCTCCCTCTAGCCTGTTTTATGAGATTCCCTAATCAGATTGAAACGTCCATTCATGGCTTTACAACCCCCGTCCTCCACTACTCAGTCTTCCAAAGGCACAAATTTTGAGTCATAAATATATTATTGCACATACAAGTCTGTGAGGTATTTATGAATTGAAGAATCTGCACAAAACATCTTTGAAGCCTATTCAGAAAAATGGGGGTCCATCCTCCTCCGCATGACATGTAGCCAGCTGCGGGCGGTGCTCATGTTAATGGCTAATATATTTTTAGTGAATGACCCTTTGTGCATTCAGCAAAGAGATGCTCACTCCATCCAGGAATTACCATGAGTGGTTATACAGACACCGGGTTGTATTTTTTACGCTGCAGCATCAGGTGGAGGAATGTTAAAAGTTTGTATGTTTGCTATTTGCTAGGGAATGTTTGTAAAAGAGAATGAGGGTGTTAGTGGGGAATCTGCCAATGCAGCATAGAACATCTTCAAAGCTTGCCTCTTCTAACTTCTGACGGGCTATTTGAGATTCCTTGACACCATTGCCTGTGGTATGCAGACCCCTTCCATTGACATCGTTTCCCCGTGAGAGCAAACAACACAAAGTGAGCCTCTGCTGTTATGTGCACCTTCTCTGCTGGAGACAAACTTTGACTATAGATAAAGGTTGACTTTGAAAAGAGCTGTGTTTGCCTTCCAAATATTGATCCATTCTACTCATACACAATACTGGAGTGGTGGGTGGGGCATGGGGGGGTGTTTAAAGTCTCAGAACTTGTTCCTCTGCAGGTTTTTGACTCTATATTTTCAGTCTGCTGCATCGTTGCTATTCTGAGTCAGTTGTGTCTGCTGCAAGTTCCCAGTGTTACATGCAATGTCCCTGTTGTAGACAAAGAAACATGTTAAGTATTTGTTTTTTCTTAAGATTGGGTGTTTTAAGATTCACACTTCAAGGTGTGACAATCTGGCAACAAAAACAGAGAAGTGTTAAAAGACCAGGAAAATGTGCCAACCCCCCCCCCTCCCCCCAACACTCTGGACACTGTCCTGGCACACCACAGTTCCGTGTTACTGCTGTGGTTTTTGCCGAGAGCTCTGTTCTCACTCCTCAGTCCCTGCATTAGCCATCATCCAAATTAAATTGCAGGCAGGAATCAATTCAGGAACAAAAATGTAATCACCACTTCCTCATTTGAAAAAAAAACATTTAAAAAAAATTACATCTGCAAGGCTACATCTTTTTTATAAGTAATTAATACATAAACAGTGACATCACCTAATATATATAGGACTATGTGTAGTGGTTATGATTTATTTAGCCTAATTTATTCATAAACACTGACATCACCTAAATATACCCACAGAGTTTCATTTTCAGACTTAAATTGTCCTACTTGTTTAATTTTTTCATTTCACAAAGATGATTTCATGCCTAGGTTCAGTGTATTGAATACACAGATGCACAGTTGTTGCCTAAGCATTTGTGTGCAATTTATTGCATATTTTTTGATAAGCTTTTGCACAACACAGTAGTTTGTTACAAATTCAAGTGAAGATTGATGTTCTGGTGAAGGTGGATGATAGACTGTTTCTAGGAACAGGGACTGTTGAGGCAGGGTGACAGGGGGATATCCGTGTTTGTTTTAGCACACCCCTGTACTACAAAGGTACGATAAGTATACACAGATTTGTTTAATGTTTAGGTAAAATCTGTATGACAAAGTGAAGCACCAGCTCAGAAAACATTCATTTTCCACATTGCATCACAGCAGTGCAGTTTTTTTTCATTCTTTGCCACCCTCCATTATCCCCAATGTGTCAAATGCATTGTGCACACCACAAGAGCTCACCTTCTGAAGGAAAAGGGTATGACACAAAAAGAGAGAAGTTTGTTTTTCCTTTCAGAACCTCGATTAGCAGAGGGCAGCCATTATGCCTCCTTTTCCCATTTAAAAGCAGATTTTTATCACAGCTGGAACCTTCACTTAGTTCTACTTCTTTTCTTCTTCCTCTTCTTCTCCCTCTTCTTCCCATACTATAAACATGATTATAATGAATTTAATGGGCAATTTTGGCCGGGTTGCAATCAGTGAACTTTACAATTTGGTTCAATTGCAACCAGCTTTCCAAGTAAACAGTGCCGTGTCAGAGCAGTTGCACTGGCTGGTGTTATTTCCTGTTGGGTACTGCACTGAGGTCTTCCTGTGCAGTCTTTCAGGAACATGACCCTTCTATCTCCCTTGGGGGCACTGAAAAAGAGGGGGAGGGATGGCTGGCTGAGCATCATCTACAACTTGAGAGGTAGTTTGGGTGAGTAATTGGACATGCTGCACATGCATTCAATTTTGGCTCTTTTTGTTATTTTTCGAGAGTTTGGAAGGTAAAGAATTTGTGATTGTTAAACTTGGAAGAAGCATGCTGCAAAAGCAACATTAATCAGAGAGCAGCTTCAAATAGACACCGTGCCCCATCATGGTATGTGTGAGGATATGACACAGAAATGTAGAGCAACATAGGAGATGCTCTGTACAGATATATTATTAAAACTTTTAAGACAAATGGATATTTAGTACATAGGATGACCACATTGTGAACTCATCAGCTACTATTTTTCACCTTGCCCTATAACTATTTGCAGTTACTGAACCAGTGACCAACACTTTCTAAACTGAGATTTTACAATGCAGACTAATTTTGCAGGACTGCTGAGCTGGGAGTGAACAAACCTGTTTATCTATCTCAAGCAAAAAGAAATGTACAGATTAGCCACCTTGCTGCTAGATCAGATGCAGCTATGGAAGCAAAATTCGATATCTGCTGGGATTTGTATGTGTATGTGTGCTGTGGGCTCTTTGTTGGGTAATCACAACATGGATTGTATATGCTGCTCTTGCTCACTTGGTGTGCATGTGTGGGGACAGTCTGGTGAACACTGTGTAGTTTAATCATGCAGCTGTATAGGGGTTTATGCTTCTGGTGTGTTCTGTTTTTCTTTTTTTGTCCTTTCAAGGGTCGAGAGGATTGGACCTAAACCCATCCGGTGTAATTGATCTAAACCACTTTAATCAGAGGGGATTGAGGAAGTCTTTTTCTAATAAACGTGGCCCCTGTTTGGGAGCTCTTCTAGTCCTCTTCTCCCTTTGAATGGAATCAAAGACAGTTGCAGCTAAGTGGCAGATGTTCTTGTTACCAGGACAGAAAAAAGCACTATAGAGGTTGTGTTAATACTTGACGTGTTTTAGAGCCACACAAGTTCCATTATTATTTTTGCACAATCAGCTAGTTTCTGCAAGTTGTCTTTCATACAGGAGATCACTGCGTCTAACCACACTGGGCAAGAGATATGCAGTTATGCAAAAAAAAATCATACTCTGGGTTAAACATAAAAATCCCAGGTGCTGAAATAGAGTCTCCTCTGTTAGCCAAAGAACTCACACCAGGTTGGCTGAGGGTGCAACAGTGGAAATGTGTTGGGCTTGGTTTACACTTCCATGAGTAGCGGCCTGGCACTTGTTCTGCCCTGACTAAAGATTTACGAGGCTGCAGTGGAAAATCTTGTATCAACCCATTCTTTGACCATGCAGCAAACCATGAAGCCCAATGCCTAATATCTTCTAGAAGTAGACTAAGAACAAATTAAACTAAGAAAATTTCTTCTCCCTAGCACAGGCAGCTGCTCTCACCTGACTGTCCCAGTTTATCTCACTAGCAAAGCCTCTACGATGCCGTTAGGTGGCTTTCAGAGACAACTGACTAAGCCTTTTCACCACCTGATAAACGAAAAAAACTAGAAATGTCGGACCGCTGCCTGGAAATAGTGACTTTAGCTCTCTTGAGGTTTTTGATTTCATCCTGCAGGTATTTGCTCAGCATCTGCAAAAGAGAGTTGAAGTCACCACAGATGAATAGGAAAACTGCTTGCGCCTTCCTTTTCAGGCATTTCTATGTTTTTGATTAGGATTCTTGGAGCCTGGTCAACAATAATTATTTTTGAAATATTGCCCTAATATGACGATGACAATGTGTTGAGAGGGCCCAGCATTGGATCGCTGCCTTGCCATTGTGTAGCTTACTTTCCAGAAGATGTCAGAATGCTTTACACTGAGAGTTTAAGTCATCTCAATACACATCAGCCTCTCGTGCACTTCAACCACCGCTGTCTGCCGATGCAAACTTTTAGTTCAGGATGGTCCGAGGTTGCTTTTCCTGCTTAGTGTCAGTTTCCTCTTCGTCACTTTGTCACTGGGAATGTTGTCATTATTCAAAAATTTCAATAGCATTAATTGTTGTTTGCAAGTGTGTGCATGTTTGTGTGGATGTTTTTACAAGTTCAACCTGCCACTTTGATGAGAAAGTAGATTGTGTCAGAAGTTTTTTGGCAAAAGAAGCTGTTTTTGTACCCTCATATCCATATAAAACTTGTGCACTCCAGAAATGGACACAAGTGCCCCTGGCTGAAACTGGAGCTTATTCATATAATTGTTTTTTTATGTAATCATGACTTCAAAGGTCCAAGAAATACGGAGATGGGGCAACTTCTACCTCTATGTATGTTGCAGGTTGTAGAGTTGGGTCTTGGGAGAAGATCACCTTTTGTGCTTTTCACCATGGTTTTAAACTTGGATTAATGTGTGAGGCAGATCGTTTCTAAGCTGTGTACACAGACACTCTCACCTGAGGCCAAGAAGGCAAAATAAGTGGGTGCTGAAGCCAAGGAGCAACTTGTTTTTTTTTTTTTTTTTTTGCTGAAAATTCAAACAGAGACAGGTGTGTGAGGAGGGACTGTAGATTTTGAGCCAGCTGGGAGCCCGTGCCTTGTAGAAGTCGGCTTTGTACCAAGACATCCTCTGTCCAAGTGGCAGCTCTTAATGCTTTTTAAATTTATTGGCTGCCAGATCCTCCTGCAGTGCTTATTTTTCCTCTGTCTACTGTTCCAAAAATCTCCTAATTTCTGTATTCTTTCTTTATTGCCATATGTCACAAGGCTTAAGTCATGACTGTATCATGGTTAATTTGGGGGCTTTTTTTTATTTGATTGATTTCCAAATCAGCATAAAACTTTATTAAATATATTTGTTTAGCTGAATGGTTTTTCACTGCCGTGTTACTGTTAGAAATGAAAACAAGTACCAGTTCTGTGTCTGTGTTTGAATGCACTTGGCACTTGTACATATGTGGCCCACCTGCTGTATTTTTGGTTTGCTGACAGAGACGGTGTCATTGTTGCAGTTGTTTCACCTCTGTATTCCCTGTAAGACTGGCAGCAAGAAGCTGCAGGTGCACGGACTAAGACACATTAACTGTGGGGGTTGTCAAAGTCTGGCTTCAGTGGGGCACGGGCCAGTGGGGTGAAGTGGACACTGTACTGGGATGGAATAAAGAATAATGGCAGATAAAAATTAAAGCCACTCATCTGTCTGATCACCAAGGAAACATCATGGCAACAGAGCAGTTCTACACCTGCTACTTCTACTTTTAGAGCAGCCAAGGCAAGGACCCACACAATGAGGGAGGCTTAAACAAGGTTAAAAACTTCATCAGAACTTAACTGAAGGAGATTATGGGGGAAGTTTTTCGATTGTTGAAGCAGACAAGGTGGAGACCTTTGGAAGGAGAATAATGGGCTTCATTCGCCCTGACAGGAAAAATAGTGTTTGCCCTCCCTGTACTTGAAATGAGCATGAAGGGTCCTTCATGGATCTGTGCTGCTTCACAAAGACAAGACTTTTCAGTTAATTATTTTGTCTTCTTTCTTGGTTGGTGGTGTTGAGGGTTTTATCAATTAAAATTTACTGTAAAAGTAAGATAATTTGGGGGTTTTTTTGTTTTGTTTTTTTTTTTTGTTGTTGCCAAGACACATTACTTTCTTGCCAGTGAGAAGCAAGTTAATATTTAACCCCCTGCAAAAAAATTTAAATCTTCTTCATCTTTCGGTTGCTCCCGTTAGGGGTTGCCACAGCAGATCAACTGTTTCCATTTCTTCCTGTCCTCTGCATCTTTCTCTGTCACACCCACCACCTGCATGTCCTCTTTCACCACATCCATAAATCTCCTCTTAGGCCTTCCTCTTTTCCTCTTGCCTGGCAACTCCATCCTTAGCATCCTTCTCCCAATATATCCAGCATCTCTCCTCTGCACATGTCCAAACCTGCAAAAAAATTGAAATAAAGTTGGTAAAATGTTATTTTCACTCAGTTGACCCTTACATCCGCCACCCCTGACATCGCAGTGAATGTGCATGACAGGTGTATGACAAGTGCAACCTGCTCTTCCCCTCCCCACACACAAAGATGCCCCTCTTAGGTAGGAGGAGTGTGGGGCCTCTCTCACCTGGCCAGAAGGGGTGCATTCCTGCAGACCAGCCAAACACGTCCCTGGGACAGGCAAGTTTCAACTGGTGCGTGTCATTTCTGCTCTCCCAAAGAACAGTTCCCTAAACAGAATATATCATTTTGAATGAACTGGGGAGTGGAATAGCTTTCAACAACAGCTACATCAAATTATTCTACTTTGCTCTTTGTGCTTGGCAGCCACTTCTGTACAAGATGACTGACATTTTGACATGTTTAAGCAACTGGCTTCTTTACTGTTTAGATCAAGTGCTCAAGGGTGCAACAGTCATTGTTTGTTGTGAACCTACATCTTTTTGGGCAAGAGTCCAGTTCCTGAACTAGTACAACAAACTGATCTGCCTTTTTTACATTTGTGTTTACATTATGACATCTGCGTGTTTGTGCGTGGTCCAACTGCGTGTGCTCAAAGTATTAATAAGTAAACACCTACAGGGTCTTCATGCATTCCTGATTTCTCCACTACACATCTTAGCATCATTACATTTTTTTTTTGTCATTCGGATATGTCTTCCTCATATAAACAGCACTGTCCCTGCCAAAATCCCAAAACAGCAAATTATTTCCTGTTTTCTCTGCTGCTGTCCGGCTGAACTCAGGGCACGTCTGTTTCTTTAGTGCAGCTCAGATTTCTATCATATTTCTGTTTTGAATTTCCAACTTAAGTTCTCCTTGAGATTGTCTGAGCTCAGTATGTTGATGGTAGGGGGAGTGATTCCATTCTTATCTTCCAGCATTAATTATTTATTATGCTACCCTTTTACTGCCTATCACACCTATAGAACACGCTGGTGTTTCCCCAGGTTTTATAGCAGCCTTTTTTCCTTCTAATCCTCTATTCCTGCTTAGATTCCACCAACGCACACAAAAAAGGATACAAAGGCACACATGCAAACACAATTACATTTTTAGTTCCTTGTATGGGGAACCTTCTTTTTTTACTTTTATCCTAATTTCGTAAGTCCTCCTCACCCCTTTCCTTAATGAACGCTTGCCAACAGCAGAGCTTTGATTTATACGTGTGTGTGCGCGCGTAAGTATAGTGCAATAGTTCACAGGTGTAGAACTACAGCTCCTGGTCACCTGGACAGGGTGCAGAATTTAACCTGAGCATACCACAAAGTCTTGGGGTAGGATGATTATACTTTTCACTGGGTGGTGACTGTTTTACTTAGAGGAGCAGTAGGAAACCCTCCCCCAAACAGGTGGTCCAGAAGTCACATCCACCCTTGGGTCTAAGGGTTTTCTTTCATTCTTGTAATGGGTGGTTGCACCTTCTGCTGAAACAACATCTTTCAGAAATTGAGTCCCTGCGGTGACCATGCTGGCATTTCTGGAAGTGGGACTTTTCCATTGATACCAAACTCATTGCCCTGTTCCACCTTTCTGTCTTGCTGACGGTTGTTTTTTCTAACCATACCCCCCCACCGCACCCCTGAATCCACTGCACAGGGCGCCAGAAAAATGTCCCACACTGGAGCCAAGCTAACACGCAACCACAAAGAAAAAGCCTAGCTTTTTAAACCAAATTAGTCCCTTGAATAGCACATGCACAGCAGTATTGAAAACCATACATTTAAAACCACCTTTTGGAAAAAGCCCTAAATAAATAGATATGTATGGGAGCTTGAGGAGATGGAGGAAAGCAAAGATTTGAAGTTTGTGCCTAATGGTGTGCTCCTGGTCATTGTTGGGTTTTTGAAAAGGTCTTTTAAGGTTACAGGGTAGCAGAATGGAGTGGTGCTTGAGCCACACCATGTCCATCTCCTTCGTCCCTTGCCAACATTTTTTCCACCCTTTCTGCTTTAGCAGTGTGGCATAATTGAGTCATGCTGTCAATGTATAGAAGTATATAGAAGCCTATGTGGTTTCTGAAAGCAATGTGAGGAATGTGGGAAATTAGAGAAAAAGGGAGAGATAGTTACAGTACAGGAGAAAATGACATGTATATCTGTGGGGCTTATAGAGGAAATGGAAGGGAAGAGGAGGTAGTTAGCTGAAAAAATTAGGAGAAATGGACCATGTATGGGAACTGTAGTGATCCAAAGCTCTTAGTACAGCAAGATTGGTCTGTGCTTTCCACTGGAACCAGGTCCTTGCTACAGATGCTTGTGTGTAAACATGCCCTGCAAAAGAGGAAGACATACCACCCTCTGGGACCTTCACCCACAGTTCACAGTAAAGTGTTCAGACCACTGGTTACTGGTTTGCCACCTCTTTTGTGTTGCAGTCCTACTGCCATGCCTATTTACTGGTATATTGTGTCTGCAGCAGTTCTGGGCTTCTTGATCCCCTAATTACCCCATCTGTTTGTGGTTAATACTGTACCTCTTGGCTCTCATAATTTGTCAGGAGGGGTTTGTCTTCATATAGGTGAATTGTTTCATTTCCGCCAGGAGGCATGGTTGCATATAGTAAAGGGCAAATGCATTTTAAATTAAATAAATAAATGTATTCTCAGAAAAGTATCCATCGGTAGAAATTGGGAAAAATTATAAAGGATGAGGCTGTGTTAGTAGATCTGTCTGAAAGTATCTGCTAAGCTCCTATATTCATAGCTTCTTCAATAATCACAGATTATTGATGTATTAAGGAGATGAAATTAGATATAGCAGACATTCTGTTTGGGGTGTTATACAAATGAAAATGAAAATGATCACTATTTGATTTATTATTTATATTTAATAAATTGTTGTCTTAAGTTGGGTTTATTCTTAATGCATTTGCAAACCCAGTGCCAAGTTTCAGCATATTTTTTCTTTTTCTCTTTCACTTTTTGCCATCTCTTGTCATCACTTGTAAACCTGTTTTTAACTGGCTTGGCTACAGCTCATAAAGATGATTATTTGTTTCCTGAGCAGCCATTCAATAGCTCAACTGGATGTTCTTAGGGGAGGTCTTTCTGGGTTTCCAGATCCTGTCCTTTGCCAGGCAGGAGGAGGATGGAGGGTAAACATAATGAAACAGCCAGACCCCATTATTGAGATTTGTGGATCCCTCCTGTTGAAGAGGACATGGGGAAATAAAAGGGTGTTTGTTGCTAGAGGCCACCACCCCTGTTGCTGCAGGGGTGAGAGGTCAAAGCTAAAGATGAGGGGTCAAAGGTACCTCAGCCTGTGGCACTAGGATGTTTAAAATAGACATTACACTGCAGGCTTAGCGATGTGATTGTGAGGATGGAGTCGAGGCTGGAGTGGGGGCAGGGGTAAACTTGGACAGGACAAAAGTCACCCTTTCAGCAGGGTGAGTGCCATGTTTGCAGCTTGTTTCAGACCTTCACGCTACATTGAGGCCCTCAGGCTGTCTTTATCAACATCACCCAGCCTCACAAGATTGCAACTTTGCTGCTACTTGTTCACTTGCCTGGAGTGCTTGACCCCTTGCCTCTGTTTTCTGTAGGGCCACCTGAGGGGAGACCCTGTAGATTGGTTCTACAGTGGTCCTTGGCAAAACTTATTATGATTATACTACACAACACCAGAGTCTCACACTTGTGACTCATTAACCCAATGCTACTTTCCCTACTAAACTTGTAGCTGAGTCCACAGTGTATGTGTGCTGACTTCTTGGCATTTAGCTTTACCAAGAAAAATCTAGTGCACAGCAATACCATCTAAGATTGAAAGTGTGCTTTTATGGCAGTATCCAGCTGTTAATGAAGGTAGCTGCCATGGTGTTTTGTCCACCTCTTACTGACTTAACTGAGGATAAGCCTCTAGTCCTTGGCTGAGTCCTGTTTGTCCTGCTAACTACAGAGCTCCAGTCCCTCTTCTTTTTAGAAACTTCTAACTTGGAAAAGACCTCCAGATAGTCTGCTTCTCGAACACCTGCATCTTTAGGTCACCTCTTCTTTAGTTAAATCTCTTTACTGGCTCGCAAACTTCCACTTGAGTTGCTTCAGTCATGTAGCCATTGAAAATTGCAGGCTTTTAGATTTGAGTTTCTCACACTGCTTTTACCAGCTTCTTTACTGATTTGCCACGTACAAGAGGTAGTCGTGACATCTATTGCTGATTTTTGTCGGTCTGATGATATCCCCTTAAAATATTTGTAGGCTGCAGTTCCATAGCAGTTCACAAAGTACTGTGAGTGAAGAGTGGAAGAAAGAGTGAGCACTTTGACTTTTGCTTCTGCATTTTGTATATCTGTATGTGAGAAGTTTTTCAGGTATATTTATATTTCAGCTATATTTAATGCTGCAGTTAGTATTTCATTTTCCCCTGCATTCCTTTATATGTGTGTGCAGTGATCTGCAAAATCAACAGAACAGTAACTGTCCCAGCATTTGTAAACATTTTCAATTTGTTTTATGGAATGTACAAATGCTCGGAGCAGTGTGATGAAAATGGAAATGGAGTTGTAAATCTCTGTCCTGAGCCTGCCTTGTTCTTGGACCCTCAGAACTGCGGTGTTGTAATCGGTCTGAGTGCTGTCAAGTCACCATACGAGCCTTCCAACCTCTCAGCTGTACCCTGCTCCACATCCCTCTACGCTGCCTCTGTGCACGACCTCACAGTGAGTGGCTATGAAGTGCAGTTCATCCAGGGGTGTCTACTTTAAACTGGTTATGATGGAGCCCTCAGATGTTCTGTTTTTCTCTTATTATTATTTTGAGAAAGTTAGTTGATCCTTTTCATGGGCTACAAATGAGTCATTTGTTATGTTTCTGACCTCATGTGGTAAGAATTAGCAGATTCCGGTCTGGAAATTAGTAGGAAATTAGCGATGCAGGTTGAGTCACAGCACAGATTAATGAGCCACTGGATGTCCTTTCTTTACTCTGTCCAGATGCAAAAGGCAGAGAGCTGAGATGACAGCACTGTAGTACGTGACCTGCTTTTTTTATTAAAAAAATTCCACTATCGAGAAGAATATACAAAATGTACATTTTTCAGGCTTCACACATACTTTTATATTTTGGCCTATTTAAATTGTTTGATTTTTGAGATTCATCTTTTATTTTGTGTATTGCTGTACAGCTGTACACCCAATTTTGTTGTCTCAGGCTACACTGAGGTGTCTTGCTGTCTGGAAAACTGTTATTCCAAGCACGGAGCATTCTTGATGAATCAGGGTGCTGCCAGCTTTCTTTACACACTCCAAACCACCTGACGACAAACAGCTGAACCGATTCTGGTTGGTTGTGGGAAAAAGTCTCAGACTGTGAGCCTGCTGCTTTTGTGTCACTCCATAGACTCCTTTAAGCTGTAGTGTGCAGTGACCATGATTATAGATACATCATACCCTCAAAATGCTCTCATACGGATGACCTGGGAATGATTAAAATCCCGGTTAGAATTAGGTTGGTGAGTTTTTGGGGAGGGTCAACAAGTTCCACATGAAAACTGAAGAATGTGCAGGGCAGGGGATTTTATACGATTTAACTTTTTCCTTTCAACATTTTTTAAATTAAATTCAGATATGCTTTAACGGGTGCCAAGTCAGACAACGCCTAGGCCGAGATTTTAAAGGTGGGATCCCATAATATGTCACTTCATGCGTATACAGATATTTAAGAACCAGATGGTTTCGAAAGCTGCTGCAACTGCCAAAGTTATACAACGTTTCCTGCTGGCAAAAGTTTGACGCTTATCATCTTCACATCGCGGTCAGCTCTAGTAATTTTTTTTTTTTTTATATACAGTTAAGTACACCCCACATTTATCCACATCTTGGGGTGAGTAAGGGTAAGGGTGTGCCTCCTTCACGAAAAACAAAAATGGCAAGAACAATAGTGACAGTAACTAGGTATTAGCCCTATTTTGCCTTGCCAATGGAGTGTAATGGGTCTCAGCTGAGAGAAAATGGGAGTCTTTGGAATGAACACTGACCAGACCAGTGCTTTCACACTTGAGTTTGTTTCACACCAGTCCCTTGAGTTTGTTCCATCTCCAGTCCCTCATCCTCCCCTGCTCTGTCCCATCTGATTCCCTGCATCTTTAGCGCTATATTCCCCCCCCCCCAAAAAAAATAAATTGCACCCGAATCCATTTCAAACCAAACCCTTCATTCCTTTCAAATAAAAACCATATTTATATTTTTTCCAGGGTGACATACTGTTCTTTTTGATACTTTTGTAATTTATGGCTAATTTTTGCAAGTTACCTTCATTCAGTCCTTTTTTTTAATTTGTCTGTCTCCCTACTTAGTAATACCTTATGTTAAAGCCTATGGGTTGACTCCAAATGTAGTGTATCCTTCCAGATCCCTCCCTCTCCAATTCACTCACTACACACTTTTTGTACTGCTCTTTTTTCTGATTTGTTCACTCTTCCTCTTGGACCCTTGAAGTCTGACCTATGACAGCTTGTACAGCTCAATCTCTTCTAGGGATGGTGTATACACCTCCTGCACATTACTGTACTTTTGGCAGTGTCTTATGTTGTGGTATTTAAAGTGTCTACCCCATTGGTTCACCTGTTGGGCCTCAATTCATAATTTTCAAAGTACACAACCTAGGCTTTTACTCATTTCCAGTCAACAGTCCTTAGCGGTATGGCTCCAGTCGAAAAATAAAACCTAATTTTCATTTGCTTTGTACATGCCACTCTTGTTTGAAATAACTGTGAAATAGTTTGCATGTTTTATACTGTTCTTCATTAAGCGCAAAACCTGTCATATAAAAGGGCCACTAATGACTCTCCTTTCATTCCAATTTTCATTGGTCAGGATCAAAAAAAGAACAGATCCACCACTGCATGCAGGCTTGGATGGACTATTCCCTTCATCAGCTGTGTCTTATTTGTACTGGACCATAAATGCAGTGATATTTTGCAACGTTGGCTCTTCATATGATGTGGAACAGACTGTGGTAATCTGTCCCTTAAAGTAAGCATGCACACTTATTCAAGCACAGACATACTGTACAGGCAATTTATAGTCACCAATTCATGTGAAACATATCAGAGAAATGGGAACACCCAGAGGAAACCCATGCAAACAGTCAGAATGTGAAGTCTGCATTAACTGAGACAGATTCAGGTCCATAGCCCAAACACTGTGGAAATGCCACCTGGTAGTTGCTGTTATAGGTAGTTCTACTCACTAATGATTATTCAGATAATATGGTAGATTGGTCTCATTCCTGAAGAATATGTAGATGTAATAGGTCATTTGGAATCTGCTTGGCTCCTAAATCTAGCAGTAGCACACACCATCACAGCTTTTATTACAATACTGTAGTTTTATTGCAACAGCCGGAAAATGGGGTAGTAGGGATGTGGGGGTGTTCAGGGGAGTAGAAAAGGCACGTATATCAGTTACATTTTCAGGCTCCAAAAACAAAAAGTCTCTTTTCTCCTTCTAACCACAAGTCCCTGGTTTGGCTTGGAGGACACGGAGGCGTACACCCACATCAGAGGGAAATTGTGCACACGCTGAGTAACAAGAATCACGCGTCTGACCAGACCTCTGGTATGGCAGAATGGCCCTCTGGTTCACAGAAGGCAACAGAGACAGCTCCATTTCACCTTTCAGTACATTATTTTGCTCTTTATTTTTGTGTTGACATGCGCATATATATATATATATATATATATATATATACAGCCTACTGAAATGCATACCACACATAAATTTCATCGTTCGGTCGTATACTTTGCATCTGATTTTAAGAGCATGCTTCTGTTTTAACAGATCACTGAGACAAAGCTGGGTTAAGGTGGGCTTTGAAGGCATTTCAATTTTATTTCTTGGTTTTTGTATCCAATGGGATCATATGGTTTTTCTAAATTATTTATTTATTTATATGGACAAATAGGAGACAAGGTGTTCTGGGAACCCTAGACATAATATAGGGTTCTGGGTTTTTGAGTCCAACCTCAGCTGTGTGTATGTTAATTGCTGATGCCTTTCTAGGTGGAAATTTGTTTAAAATAGATTGTAGAAAAACAGTGATTCAGTTATGTACTTTGGGTCACGAGTCACTATTTTACCACACCGTCTGTGACCAAATGACAGTACCCTTCTTACTGGAAGCTGACCAGCAAAAAAACAAGGGCAGCAAAAATATTTACTCAGCAGTAATTTTTGGAGGAATTTGGGAAGTTAATTTAAAAAATCTGCAGGCTGAGCTACAATGGGGCCTTTGAGCTGCTCAGCCTGAGTGACAGTGTTGGAGAGGATCCAAGGGCCAGCTCTTTTAATTACAGGGAATAAAAGAGCCTTTTTTCACAGAGAGTAAAATAAGAGGGGGAGAATAATCCAAAACACACACCTCTGACACATTCACAAGCAAATGAGAGACTTCGGAAGCCCCCCCAGTGTGTGCTGGCTCAGGTGAGGCCTTGTGTGTCACATCCATCATACGCTGCCTGTGCTGATGCACAGCTGGACTCCGGGCAAGGGTGCACACATGTGTCTGGGTAGCTGCACATCTGCAGCCATGTTACAAAAGACCAGTGCAGATTGCTTACATGTTGGAGTTCCTCATATGTCATCCTTTCACTTCCATCTCCCCTACCACGTGTTAATTCTGCTCCTTCTGTCTTCACTGATAGAGAAAGTAGGTATGGTGACTTTAGCCGATCAGGTGGAGGCTGGGAATGTATGCAAGTAGCTAATGTGAATAGAAGTGGAAGTGGAGTCATTGCAAGGATTGCTTCTGTTTGTTCTCCACCTATTCCAAAGCTCAGCTGAGTACACCTAAAGTTCCCTGTATGCTATTTGTTTGACTGTGTGTCATACGTTCTTTCTAGCCTCCAACTCTCTTCACACCCTATTAGATACAGACCTGAAAGCCAGACATTAGACCGTTGGCGGCCTCTATATTTAGGGCCTGAACTAGCCTGCAGTGCTCCTGCTGATGGAAAACAGTCCTTGTATCAACCTGGCATTCTGCAGCACAGCGACAGGAAATTCCCCACTAGCAGACGTAAGAGTCAAGGGAGGTGGATGATGGAGGGAGGTTTGAAGGGGGAGGGTCAAGTATGTAGATAAGGCAAAGCGTCAAAATAGTTTTTTTATTTTGTTTCTTAACTTGGTCACCGTATCCTCCCTGGTCACACTTGCAGTGATAGCTGTTTGTTGATCTAAACTGTGTGGATCCAGAAGGTTGTTCCAAAGGCAGCTAGCACTATTTTAATACAAGTACAGCAGAAATCAATTTCCCCAACCCCACTGCCAGGCCTAATCCTTGAAAAATCCATGGGTAGTCAATTATTGAGCTTTGTTTGTTTGTTATCAACCATGTAAGTCCATTATACCTGGTACACCTACAATAACTAATAAATCTGGCTCTTCTTCTCACTCCTCTCTGGCTGACAAAAATATTGCAAATTTGCATCTAGTATTTGTCATTGTTAATAAATTAAATTTCATTTCTGAGAGTGGGTGGGAATGAGGGGGTTATGAGAAATCTATCCACATTCATTACAATCAAGCTTGTTTAATTTTGGGTCTAGAATGTTCAAGTGACCACCCTGTGAAATTATTTTTCATCTATGATGTTCAACGGTTGTTTGCCTACGATTGTCAACCTCGGCACATCTGCCTGGAGAGTGAAGATATGAAAGAAAAACAACAGACAATTCCCCGTGTGTATTTACCTTTCACATTTTTATTGTTGCTACTTTTTATGCAATCATGTTTTTCATAGAAATAAGTACATTTTCTCCAAGATAATAAAATCCAGGATCAAGGCAACAGAAAACTTCCCAAAATAAGTGGAAATTAAAAAAAAATCTATTGAAAATATTTCAAATATTCTCAATCCCTTATGCTGTGTATCTATAAATTCCAGTTCAAGTTAGTTTTTTCCTGTTTCATCTGAAATTTATCTCTAATGCTCATCGCTCTATATTCTAGGAAAACTGGAAGACTTGTGATTTAGAATGAAAAACACTAAGAGTAAAGAAAAGCATGACAGCAGATCAGGGTTCAGAATGACAAACCAGGCTGTTGAATTCCATGTGCTAGAATAATAATTCTCCTCACAGAGGTCAATTATTGCAGCAGTTATACTTCTTCTGACTGCTCTCTCACCCTGTCCACAGGAGAGGAAGATATTAATACCAGTCTGCATAAAGGTGCAGTGCTTCCCCCAGTTCACCAAATTGTCCCTGGATGCTTTCATGGACCCTTTGGAATCCCTCTGTCTCCTTCTGATCTCTAGGTGTATTAACCAGCAGTGCCAGACACCAACTTAAAAACCCTTGTATTTTTAGACAGCTGTTGTTCTGATATGTTTTTTTACTCAGATCTATTTTTTATTTGTCCATTTAAGATGCAGAGGAACTTATATTTACCAGGAAAATTCTTCCAAGTAGAAAACTATTATTGTAAATGTGCTTTCGTCAGAGCTGAAATATGTATTGGAGTAGGAGGTACTTCAGTCAGCATTGATGGAGTGAGCTGATGAGTAACCCAGGTCTGCTCACCGGTCACCATTTTATCGCCATAGACTGTTGTTTTGAGTTAACTGCTTAGTTGTTTTTCTTTGCAATTGAGAAAGCTAAGTTGTATACTAATTTTATGAGTGTCTGATGTTCTCATCATCCTGCTGGCTGCCAGTAAGCAAGGCTGAAGTTCCTCTGCAAAGCCAGATGCCAACCAATGGGCCACAACAGCATGCAGAAAAGGCACATTTTTGCTGAAGGGAATTCCGTGTTAAGCTATCTGAGGCTGCTGGGTAAAACTTTCTTGCAGACTGTGGTTTAGGAAAAAGCAGCAGTTCTCTCAGGGACATAAACAATGAATGAAGCCTTTGAAGAATTTTCTTTTTTGGTAGTTACTTTTTTATTCTTTTTTATGACCCTTGTGAGTGTTTGGTTCAAACAATTTTTAGAATGTTTCAGACTTAAAAAGACTGATTTCACTCTACCACATCCCATTACAATTTTTGTAGACTTGTATTTCATTTTGTTTTCAGCAGGGGGTGGGAGAGTGTGGACTGGAGAGGTAAAAGGCACTATTGTATCACTTTACAACTTCTTATCCAGTCTGAGAGTTGTAGAGTAACCTCTTTGACAGACGTTCTTGGTCAGGTTTTGATATTCAAAAATTCTGATATGGTATTTTGTCAGCTTTTAGGAGGACTAGGCTGGTAACAACAGAAGAAAAAATACATCAGTGTAGCCTTCAGCTAACACTGCTGGAGTTCACCTCCTTGGCTCATTTAGTATCATTCAGTCCTATTACTCTGTCATTCACAGTCCATCTTAAAGCTAGACGTAAGGAACCTGCAAATGAGCATAATTTGAATCAGTTTAGTTATTTTGGTTCTAATAGTTTTAAAAGACCTGACTTTGGTGCAAGTTCCTCGTGAAGTTGAATCGAAGGCAGTGGTCCCTGTGTCGCTTATACCTGAGACCCATCTTCATATCTCGGGTCTCCTGGCATCTGCAGCGGGCAAGGCTCGGGCAGTACTCTGCCAGGACTAGCGAGTGGCAGTCCAGCACTATGACTACGCAGTCACAGTACATGGCTCAAATAAGTTGAGTTTATGTACATACGAAGAAAAAGGAACTTCAGTTTGCTCTAGAAAGATGTTTCAGAAGAGATCTCCAACAGAACACTTGACTGCACACAACTTGTGTTTGATCATCCTTATCATAAACTCAGCTGTGTGCTTTGCCACCCTGTCTTGCAACCTTAGCTAACTACTCTTCTGTCTTGTACAACTTCTTTTTTTTTCCCTACTGGGAAACAATAACAGAAGTCTGTAGCTGCCTCTATTGGGCAGAGGTTTCAATTGTGCCATGGTGATGTTCAGAAGTAAGAGGGCTTCAAAGCAGTTACATTATTGTTTGCTGTACAGTGGGCCTGCATAAGTGGCACTTCATATTCCTGACCTCCTTGGGCAATGGGCGGAGATAACATAAGCTCAGCCTGCTTTTGTGGCAATGCCCCATTGTCTAGGCAGGCCTTAACCCCCTCCATCTCCAGAGGAGAAGGCTCACAGTCGAGGTCCATATGACACTTGACCCTTTTCCTGCGCAGGTAGCAGACTGTACCCACAACAGCTGCCACCACCAAGCTGAGCACCACGGCAACCAATGCGGGCACAAGTGTGGTAGTGAGCTGACTGTTGTGAACCAGCCTCTCAGTCAGGGAGTACTGTTCAGTACGTGCTTCCATACAGGAGCTGTCCTCATCACCTGGTTCACCCAGGGGGCTGGCACACACCGAGTAGGTAGAGTTTGGCCGCAGTCCACGTAGAGTGTATTCTGAATAGGAGGCAGGCACATTTAGGTACACTGGCCGACGGTCGGGTCCAGATAGGTTTCTGTAGGTTAGGCGAATGCCCCGGATGTAAGGCCGTGTCTTAATATAATGGTGGAGGTCCAGTAATATGGTGGTACTAGTGACATCACGGGAGCTGATGTCAGGCTCTGTTGTGGCAGGTACTGTAGAAATTTCTGGTGGCAACTGATCTTCTGTGTTCTCGCAGTAGCGCCCAGAAGTTCCATGCGGGCATGAGCACTCCAGTTGCCCATGCTGGTCTAAATGGCAGGTCCCCCCATTTAGGCATATGTTGGAATGACAGATGAACATGCCAGTGAAGAGCACATCAGTCCTGCTGCTGGGGGAGACTGGGTCAGGGGGTGGCAGGTCATCTTTAACTTCCATAGTGGGATTGCCACTGGGAGGTGATGGGGTTAAGGCACGCGTTGTACGCGCCTGGGTGGTGATCAGTGGTGGTCTAGTGGTGCTACTGCTGACTGTGGTAGTGGTAATGGTTGTAGTAGTAGGGCAGCCAAAGTCCCTGTACTGTAGCCTCTCCAGGACTTTTCCGGCATTCACTGGTGGGAAATGACAGCGAGTTTCTTGTGTCCTTCCCAGCATCAGTCCCATATCATGTAGCCACTCAGGAAACCAAGCCAGTGAGCAAAGGCAGTTAAATGGGTTCTCTGCCACCGTCAGCTGCTGAAGCCTGGGGAAGAGCTTGCTGAAACCCTCGGGGAACCCCTGCAAGTTAAGGTTGCTGATATCGAGATACTGGAGCATCTCCAAGTTCTGAAAATCTTCTTGCTTCAGTTGGCCTACTGGGTTCCCAGCCAAGTTGAGACGAATTAGTCCCCGAGCTTCCCTCAGAGCAAAGGGCACTACTTTCAACTGGTTTTGAGAGATGTCCAGGTCATGAAGATTATCAAAGTTAACCATGAGTTCTTCACTCAGGCTGGTCATTCCCATCCCAGCCATCTTTAGGGACTCTAGACTGGGTGTCTGGAGGTCAGTTGGATTTAACAGTACAATATGATTGAAGCTGATATCCAGAAGCAGCAACCTTGGTTTGTGGAGAGGGGGCAAGTGCTTTAGTTGATTCCCCTGCAGCTTTAGCTCCAGCAACTGCTGCAGCCCCTCAAAGGCCTCTGGATGGATGGTCTTGATTTCATTGTTGAACAGATAGAGTCGTTCTAGCAAGACAAGCCCCGAGAAACTGTCTTGAGAGATGTGAGTGATGTGGTTAGAGGACAGATCCAGGTTGCGTAGGGAGGACAGCGGCTTGAATACACCATCTGGTAGGTCTGTCAGCTTGTTCTGACTTAGGTCAAGCATCTCCAGGCCATCTAGCCCTAAAAAGTCATCTTGGCTCAAAGTCTCGATGCCATTCTGGAAGAGGTAGAGATTTTGGGTGGATGCAGGGAAGCTCCGGGGCATATTTGTGGATCGCCGCTGGGTACAGAAAATGGAGGTTGGGATCTGGCAGCTGCAAAGCTTTGGACAGTCACTGCTCATTGTTCTGGTTGCCAGGAAGCCATGGAAGAGGATGAGGAAGGTCAAGGGGTAGAGGAAGGGTTTCATTATGTAGTCCTCACCCAACAGACCTGCAATGAAAGATTAGGGATATGTTGAAGTATGACTGATCTCTATTATGTAGCAGATGTAACTTTTGATTTAAAGGATTGGAAAGTTATTTTGAGAAAAAAAAAATCACATCTCTGTGTATAAATGTTTTCAGAAAAAAGTTACAGAAATTTAGTGAACTTGGAATATTATCTGAATCAGCAGTGTTACTGATTTTGAAAATTCTTTCAACCTTTTTCATTTGAAAGAAGTATCCATCCATTAGCATTGATCACTTTGTCCTCTTCAGAGTCACAGCAGTCTAAACCCTATCCTGGAATTATAGCAAGGTTATGCAACAACCCCTGGATGAGAAGGCAGTCCATTGCAGGCCACACATATGCACGCAGTGGCACACATATTCCTGGTAATTCAGAATGACCAATTAACCTGACACACATGTCTTGGGACTGTAGCACACCCAAAGGAAACCCATGCAGACATGGAGGGACCATTCAAACTCCACACAGATTGAGCCATGTTCAAAACCACATCTAGACATGAGGCAACAGTGCTGCATAGTGACCCTCCATGCTCTGGACAAAGTATTGGTAATTTTCAATTGTACTCAGTCAGGAATTTATCTGTATGAGCTGAATCAAGTGCATTAAATAGTAAAAACCCCTACTTTCCGTTATGATCACTCAAGCCAAGGACCTATAGTACAATGCAGTTTTCCACATTATGAAAGTCAGAGTTATCAGTGCTAACTTTTAGCTATTATAGTTTGTAACCCATATTGTGCTTGTTGGTAAACCTGCTGTCAGCATCTAGATTGTATTCTGTCTGTGGCTGTCAGGGGTCAAACTTGTAAGAACAAGCAAGCAAAGCTTTTGTTATCCACAGGATGCTCAAGAATTTCACCACCCCCTAACTCAGGCTTATGCCTCCTTGGGGGCAGTCCAGCCAGCAGCCCACCCACTGCCACCATAGTTGCTTTTTTCTGGAAAAGCAGAAAGCAAATTGAGGAGCCCCTTTAGTATTTACGGCTGGGTGGGTATGCACACTAGAGCTACAGCACTACCAGCCATGAGAGCATCCCATTCCTTCCTTTCTCTGCTGCAAAAGGAGCACAAAGTAAATAAATACACAGAACAGAGAGTGACTGTGCCACACTCTGCCTGTCTGCTAGATTGATTTTGGAAACGTTTAAATACCCTCAAAGGGTTTGCTTTCCTTTTTTCAACATTCTGAACCAACTCAAGTGGTATTTATAGAGGAAGTATATAAAAAATACATTCTGAACTTATAAAAGCACTTAAGATATGCAGCCATAGGGTTCTTTTTGATCTATAGTTTCTTCAATATTGACTAGGATATGATACATTAAGAACCATGTTTAAAACATTCCAGAAAAACTTTGACCCGAGAGGGGAAAAAACAACTGAAAGCTGAAATTTCTATAAATCATTCACCTCTGAGGCCAGGCCCCCATTGACTACAGCAGAAGCACTTGCAGGAGCAGATGTCCAAGAAGAAGATGGAGAAAGAATGCTACAGAGAAAAACAGGGATGGAGGAGAGTAGCTGAACTAAGCAAATCATCTCTGCCTTTACAAGAAAAGTAAGAGGAGCTCACTTTAAGTGAAGGGAGGAATGTCGGCAAATGCTTAGTCTCCCTTCTAGTGTATCTCTCCATCTGTTTTTCCATCTTTCTCCACCTACTCCCTAAACAGTGTACCCCACTGTCCTACCATCAGTCCTCCAGGGGGCTGATAAGGCCAGCACAGACAAGGTATCATATTTTAAGTTCAGAGCAAGGTGAAATTTCATGAAACACTACAATCTAACTTAGAGCATAGCAAGAATAACATGTTTCGTGAAGAGATGTTCTTTCAACAATTTTACCAGATATACAAAAGGGACATTAGCAGAGCAATCTGTTAGGGATGTAATGCACACTGGATTGTACCTTTTATTGTCACACAGACCTTTGACCGTTAATAATTATTTTGAGTATCATTTTACTAAATAACTGGGATTTGGGACAGGTGTGCTTTAGTACAGGTCTGTCTCTGACATATTTGCTTTATGATTGCAAAGTAACAACTGTTATTTGCCTGTGCTCGATTCCAGCCATCATTATCCTCATCATCATCTTCGTCGTCAACCTAAGTGGTTTTTTTTTTTTTTTTTTGGCTAATTCTGTCAGTGGGCAGCAGAATTCACCTTCACAAGTCTCTATCTACTTGTCAAGAAGACAGTAGGAGCAGAATTAAAAAAAAAAGAAGAAGCCAAGCAAGTTTGGTTCTTCTTGTAGACGTCTGCCATTAGTTTACTGGCAGATATGCAGCCATTTACTCTGAAACCAGGTTCAGTTGCACCTTCTGGCATACTGGAGCTCTGGACAAGTGCCAATTGGTTGTTATACTTGAAACAAAGCTCTCTAACTTTTGATCTTTTGGATAATACATTTACTTATTTCGCATAGCATTCAGCTTAAACATCAAGGCTTGAGCAAAAAGTCCATAGGGCCCTTAACAAAGAGGACACTTGGAGCTTGTGTCTGTCATTCCAATATAATGCATGTGCGCGCGCGAACACACACACACACACACACACACACACACACACACACACACAAAGCACCTTGTTTGTTTTTCTACCCACTCAAATGTGTTGTTCATCCTGAATTATTGACAATGCCACTTCATTGAAATACAAGCTTCATACAGAAAGTTGACACTGCATGAAGGGCAAACAGCCAACTATTACCTGATTTACTAGGGTGAAATGTCAAGGAGGGATGATCAAATACAACACACTTCTGAATTTCATAGTATTCACACAGCACGTTTCTAAGTGCATCTTGGCCAGAGTGTCCACTGAATAGACACAGTTCTGTGATGAAACAAGATGAAGAGATCAATAAGTAGAGTGATGAAGTTTCAGGGAAAGGAAATGATGCTGGAATAAGGGTCAAAGAAGCACTGGAAGCCAGCCAGAAACTGGTGTGCAGGAGGAAGAGGCAGTAAACCTAGAAGAAAAGTCAATGTAAAGCCAGAAGAGGAAATAACACATTGAGATATTGTGTGGATGAAGAATATGATGAAAATATGAAACCCAGGCACTGATAGCACAGAGTGAGAGCTGTGTGGGATGGAAACATCACAGAGGGGAGCAGAATCAGGGTACAGGAACATGGATAAATGGAAGGAGGTGTGAATCCGGAAGGATCCGTTTTGTTTGCTGTGGTGTCAAGTGGGTATGTGTGTGTTTTTCCTTTTGATATTTGTGTATGTGTGGGCATGTATATTAATGTGTAGGCGCCACCTTCCTCCCCACTGCACCCTATTGTTTACTTTCAATTAGTTAATTCCACCCCCCCGACACACACACCACTGTAAGATCTGATAAAGGAGGTCAAGAGTGAAAGAGAAGTTATCTGCTTATAGTCTAAGCACCAGACATATCGGCTTAGCTTGTTGATCTGGCTCCTATTCCTTTTGTTCTCTACAGGCAGCAAGCCATATTTATCTTTTCAGTGAATCAGTAAACGGCCTTGTGTCATTCTGAATTATGGTAGTTACAGAAAAGCTGGTGTTACTCAAGAACCTAGGTGTTTGAGGAGGTGACACAAAGAGGGCTGACCTATCAACCACATGATCAAAACTGGTCTGTCAGCCTGTCATTGGTTTTGTTATGTGGCAGTGCTCCAGGAAGCCTTGTGACTTTACCACTATACACTGTACCCAATGACCTTTTTAAAACACCTTTTTCGATAGAAAAGCTGATTTTGACCACAAGCTGGTGTTGGCACAAACTGAATTTAAAACATTTTCAGCACGTAACTGGCATGTAGTCATACAGCAGAGGTAGAGAAAAAAGACTAAAGAAAGATAGACATGAAAGCCTTTTCTGCCTTTCTTTCAAAACTTAAGGGAAAAAATAGAAAAGGTGCTCAGTCAGCAGTTGTGAATCAGGGATTGTGGTAGGACAGAGATGGAGAGTTGGGGGAGGGTCTCTGAAGTGGGCCCCAGCAAGCAGAGAATTCAATATCTATGGTAGCAGGTAGCATAGTGCCTATACAAGTTGCCTTGCAGTATCCCAGCTTTGAATCTTGGCTTGTGCTATACTACGCTTGATCAAGGTTTTGTCTGAAGTCATGTCTGAAGAATATGCTTCAGCAAAAAACTATCCACTTGTATAAATGTGTAAATAACTGCAAGTAGCTTATGGTACAAGGCTAGCATTACAAGTCAGTTTGGAAAATTTGGATTAATAACAAGCTTTTCACAAAAACATTTATTACTCACGTTGGTAAAGTGTGTTAATGTGACATCGACACATTGTAACGTGCCACGTTCAGTGTGCTTTATTCAGGTACGGTTACTCTACCTGTGCCAACTATGTGTATGTTACTTAACACTTTTGTTCTGTAAGCCTGGTTCTGTGGTGTGCTGCATTCCCTGCATGTCTATTGCATAGCACATGATCCATTCAGCAGCAAAGGCCTCTCCTTGATAGCGCTGGGCTGCTCCTGTGCCTCACTTCCAGTCATCCTCCACACCTGCAACCTCTGCCATTCACCCCATGCTGCTCTCCCCATGAGATGAAACAGAAGTCCCCCTCTTTGCTCTATTCTCTCCTCTGTGCTGTCAGCACCCTCCTCAGCACAGCTGGAGCCCGTTACCCAACATGCCCTGGGGGCCATCCCTCACTATGACAGCACAGACACATAAACTACAACTGCCCTCCCTGTACCTATTACATGAGAGATTATGACAGAGGGAGAGGCATAGTAGACATCAAAAGACCAGGGAGCAGAAATGAACAAGTATAAGGAAGCCGGGGGGAGAAGCAGAGGAGGTTGCATCTAAAAGCGCAGGCACCTGCAACAGAGAGACAAAGAGGTCAGGGTGTAGCTGTAGCCCATACTTCTGTGTTGCCATATGTCCTTTTGACATCAGCAATATGTTAGGCATGCTATCTGAAGCATGCAGTTTATATTTAAAGAATTTATGAAGAATTTCTAATGTTTTCTACATTGGGGGAAAAAAAAAACCTACTTAACTTGTTGCGCAAAAGCTGGATGGAGCAAAAGAGGGATGGACTAATGCGTTGTTAGATATCAAGAGAGGCATTTCAGTCAGTAGCTGGTGTTCTGCCATCATCCTCTGGACTGCATGCCTGGAAGCTGACAGCAGCCCGGCCTGCAGGAGACCCAGTATGCCTCTATGCGTACCATCCAGCCAAAATTGCAACAGAGCAAGTGTATATCTGTATCACGTAGACTCTGTGGCCGATTCTCAGTACATACAGGCTAGAAGACCCAAACAGACAAGTAAATTGCAGTGATGACTATACTGGGGAGGGAAAAAAAGGGGTTCAAGAGGCCTGCCAGCGATAGTGCTCATCTGGTAGCCACATTGCAGCTAAATGTCTTTGTAGTGGGTTACATTCTTACTAACTGCCACATTGATGCTTCCTCCAAAGTACCACATTTTGGCCACAAGAAACCGGCCCTTGATCTAGCTTTGACTGGCTGCTCTGTCTGACGTTGCCTTTTGATTGCTTTACACGTGGACTCGTCCCACATGGTATCCTTTGGGGTGGTGCAGCCTCTTTGGGCTCTAATGTTTTCTTCTCCTAAGATAGGGGTAACTTCAATGGCAACTTTCAGTATGCTTGTGGAAAAGGTCTCTTTTTATTTCATATTTATGGCTTGGACTGATGCTTTGTTTTAGGACATCACAAGGGCAGTACCACAAAGGGGATGGAAAGGGGGATAAAAGGAAATATGAGTCACCTTGGTTTGGGTGGAGATCCTAAAGAAAGGTTCTTAATAAAGGCCTTCTTACCACACAATTTGCCATTCACAGACATGTGCAGAAATCATAACTCCCAGTTGTATGCTGTATTTCATGATTTCAATTTTCATGTGTGAAGTTAAAAAATTCTGGCTAAACACCTTTTATAAGGTTAAAAGAGCAGCTCCCCTTCTTCTGGACTTGTATTAATTATTAAGCTTTTGCACAAGGGTTCTAACACAAAACTGATTTGTTTTGATGAAACCTCATAAAATACTAACTTGCTTTGTCTCTCTTAAATTTCTTCAGTATAATACACCCTGTAAAAATAAACCACTACACCTGTACTTCACAGTGATTTAAGGTGCATTAATACATTAGGGACCAGATTTGTAAACCTTATTGTCAAACATTTCTGTTTATGTATACAGTGGCTATAAAAAACATTAGAGGATGTACTGATACAGATATACACTACTATGCTACTATGTACATGCCTAATTTATTCCTGGAAATTGACTTGTAAGGTGAAATCTTAGTGGATTTGGAGACATAATTACTGTTATGGTGTGAACTTTGAAAATTCCCCCACACTCTGTTACTGTTATTTGTAAATGCAGAAAAGGGAAAAAAAAATCAGCCTCATATTTGACTGTAACTCAGCAAAGGGTATTAAATAATTTCAGTCATATACTTGAAAATTTGTAAGTCAAAGACTTATATCTTGAAGGATAATATAATTGTATGTAGATGGAGATGCAGTGCTCAGTAACCCATGGAGGACACTGCCAAAACTTCTTAAAGTTGTTGCATGCTGAAGAAATTGCATTTCTAAAGCTGATACCCAAAGAATAAAACTACTATTTAAGCTTGAACCTGGGATTAAGGCTGAACTCTCTTGAAGAAGTAGTACAGAGAAATGCTTTAAACAAACTCCTAGCTGTTACGGACAATAACTTTCACCCTCTACATGCCACCCTGGAAAAACAGGAACACCTTTAGCAATATGAAATGATGCACAAATAAATGTTACATTCATCTCTAATTCCTATCCAGGCATATCTGGGTCCATTTATTTCTCAGCTTTTCTGCAAACTTTTAGCCACACTGACTGCTACATAATGGCTGACAGTGTACATCAGTACGTGTAACTTGTCAAAAGTTTATTCTGTTTTTGCTTTTTTTTTTTTGTAGGCCGCTACTTGCTATGCGTGCCTTATATAAGTCGCTTAGGGTCCAGTCTTGGCCTCAGCAGCCCATATTAATGCCCTAATGGATTCATCACTTGGGTTTTTATCTGGTGACAAAGTCAGAGTTTCCAGTACCCTCTCCATCACTACTGCCTTAGAAGCTCAGCAAGTACCATTAATATGCAAATAGTTGCCCCTTCTAATTAAAGTGACAATGATGACCGAGGTGAAGGCTGAGGGGGATGTTGTGGTGTCACAGCTGGTGACAGTAGGGATGGAAATTCCCCTTTTCTATCATCCCCTGCCATTCTGCTTTTATTCGTAGGAAATGAATATATTAGCTGTATTTATTTATGTACATACCATCTCATTTAGATACTGTAGTTCTATTCCAAAAGCTGTAATTCAGAAACCAGTTTTGCTTTACAGTGAATCCAGTTTTGATTGTGTGTGGTTCTGCATCAGTGAGCAGGCGTTTAGGTGCTGGTGGAAGTGATCACAGATCATCTACCAATAAGCCTTCTTAGCAAATGTCTTAGACTTCCTCTCTACCTCTTTCCAGCCCTCTGTCTGCTTTAGATTTAAGAAACAGGAATGTACACATTTTTGATCATCTGCTTATTGGTTTTGTGTGCGTATGGTTATGTTTGTGGAAATTTCAAAGTATGTTCTTTTATTGTTTACAGTACATGTATGCATGTGTATATTTGTGCAAGCTTTTATATTTGAGTTTCACTATGTTTGTGTACCCCAGGGTGTTTAATGTATTTCTGTGTGTGTGCCAGCATGCGCTTGTGGGTGTAACCTGGGCAGGGAGCAGTCCAGTCAGCTTGCACCCTGACATGCAGTGAAGCTCATGGATGATACTGCGGGCCACGTGCCCAAAGCACTTTGCACACGTTTGTCACACTTCTCTCACCCAGCAAGCTGCACCTGGCATTTCCTCTTCTCTGGTGCACGTTGACATACCGTAGCATTGATGGCTTTGTGCTTAGCTATAACTTATTTAACCTTTTCTTTCAAGTACTTTCAGACAAATGAGCTTTTTTGCAACTGACTCATGTAATGAGACATATTAGAGAGATATGGTACATGGAAAAAATGCTGAAACCTTGCTTTCTCTCTTGGTTCTGTAGTTTCTTCCCTCTCAGTTATGGTAACAGACATTTTGTCTTTGTGAATAATATTCTACCACCAACTCTGGTATGTATTGGGCCCTGTACCATTACTTTAATCCCTCATCCAAAGGAGGGGAGGACATAAATCTCATAGTGTTAACCCTTAAAGCACTAATGTGAGAAGCCAGCAGAGACCCTATATCTGCTGGTACTTCTTGAATCAGTGTCATGTTGTCATGCTACAAGGTGCTAGCTTTGATCACACCCTTGCTGTTGTGTCACTAGTTTCGCATTACTCTGACAATGGAGACTTTGACATTACTAACATGCATGGTATCTTCTTTCTGTCTTAAGAATAAGGCCAAACAGTTCATTAATGCACTTTAGGTGTTCATGGGGTTCCAGAAGCATCACTCAGGGACCATGACTCATGCACTCATACACACCATAAGGATGCTGTCCCATTATATATAAATCCAGGTTGGTTCACAAGTGCAGTGCCAATTAAAAGTAACATTTATTCTGCAGATGTTTGTGACTGGGACCAAACTCATAAGCCACCAACTCCTTACCTTTTTTCTGCCACACAGGAAATTCAGGTCTGTCTAATTTAAGTAAAGCACATTCTAACAATAACCTGTCTTTTCTTAATGGTTACATCATTTTCTTTTTCCAGTCAGGCCTGTTCAGTCAAAATTTAGTTAGATACAAAATTTTTATACACAGGCTGCCACAAAGTACCACGCAGGCAATTTTCCAGAGATTTAACAATGAAAACCAAAAGCTGCCATTGTAAAACAAACTGAAAAAATATTTGCAGAGCCTTTTTAAGAATGAGAGCTGGACTGACCTTACCCAGAATATTTTTAAGATCCAATAAGAATGTTAGTACAAAAAAGTCAGAAGTTTTAAACCTTGGGGTTTAAGACATGATATTGTGAAAGGGGCTAAAGAAGTAAAGGAAAGCAGGTCCATACTTGCAGCATAGATGCCGGAAACAGCACACCATTAAGGAGACAAAAGGCTTCATCACCTAAGTGTGTCTAGGGCTTCAATGTGAGGCCATCAAGGAAGACTGCAACACACAGGAATGCCAAGGATGCCAGCAATGAGCTGGGCGTGAGGCAGAATGTGAGCTGACAACAAGGATGTCAGGATGGGGGGGGCATTGTTTCATGCTAGCCACGACACTGGCTATTGTCAGTTGGAGATTGTTTAGTGTTTCATGTCATTGACAGCTCCTCCACCCCCTCTGTCCAACCCCACTCAGTGAGATTGCTGTTTACAGCACTGTATAACAAAACTGCAGAAGGAGCAACTATGACTTTCTGTGTGCTCAGAAGCTCTGTTCCAAAAAAACAAATGTTTTGCTTACACAAATAGTACACTGCATGCTTTTTCCTCATTCCAGAAGATGGACCTGTGTGTCTTGGACACCAGCAACTTCACCTTCACCCGTTTTTCAAGCTCCTGTCAGAAATATCGTTTCAGGCTTTTTTCAAGTGAAAGAGCAGAAATATCACACGTATGGGGGAAGTTGAGGGATGGGGAATTTAAATAACGATAAGGGCCTTTATGAACAGTAAAGGAATGCATTGTGCTGCAAGTGTTTGTCACTGGTGGTTCTCTAGCACCTCTCAACTGAGATGCCCCCTGTTTCTAGCACGCTGACATAGTGCCAAGACCTGCCAAGCATATACCAGCTGATGGGCAGCACGAGTGCTGCTCAGAAGTACCTCCCGTACCAGTGCTGGAGTGTATTACAACAGCAGCAGTATGTCTTACATTAGGAGAACAAGAGTTGAGCAAACCTTCAGCAGCTGGAAACTTACATATTGCAGTGTTCTGTAATGTGAATGTTAACTTGTTACAGGTGTGCCAGGGTGATATGATTATCTATAAAGGAGGGAAAATGGCAAGATGAAGCAGGTGGAAATAAAGGACAGTGGGATGCAGGACGATCACTGATGTGCCCCTTCATGCCTGTGCACAGTAATGCTTCTCCCCAGAGTTTTAGGTCTTCTGGAAGTGAAAGTACAACTTTATTTATGGGATCAGAATGTGCTGATCATAATGGCAATGTGCTTTGACCATGGTGGATGGTGGTGAAGTCCCAGCTGTCTGGGTGTGTTAAATAATGTCACAGTTCTGAGCGTTGACCGTAAACAAGGGCTTCCGCTGAATAAAAGTGTAATAAGGACAAATAGCTAAATACTTGTTACCAAACCAGAGGTTTCCTCTTTTACACACAGCCCAGCTTCTGTATTCCACTGTCAAAGCATAAAGTTATAATAAAACCTCCCAGCCTTCATCATATCGGTCGACCAAGAGTGGCGAGCCCCCCAGCCTGTACAGCGCTCTGCATGTGTCCCATGTAGGCTAATGGTGAGAAGCAAATGAACATATCACAATCTTTTTGTCACAGTTTATTTTCAAAACAAATGTAAAAATAAATGCATGAGTTACTCAGTTCAGTTAGCTTTGTGATATTTTTGTTCCATTTCTCAGGTTTATTTTATGTCTGTTGTTATTTAATTATTTAATTAATTCCTTCTAAATTTGTTTTTAATACTCTTTGTCCATGATAGAATCAGAATGCAAAAATTTAGAGTGAAGGATGGATCCAACATAGTACTCCAAGTGCTGGTGTAGCACAGGCCCAGCTCTACAAATTCATCAGTTTCAGTTAACCTGGAAGCATTCTTCACATCAACAAAGATTTAGCTTTAAAGGAAAAGTACTATGGCCTGTCACCATAGGCAAAAATCCAAAGTGAGCCATAACAATATGTGAATGCTAGGCATCTCTGGAGGGTGGAGTGGTGTTGACATGAGTCTCGGTAGATAAAGATAAAATTTGCTACACTTGAAAACATATTTTAAATGACTGAGCCTGGCAAAATACTTTGAGTGTTTTGTGATAGATTAAGTATGACATGTGTGTTCAAGTACTAGAACTGGAATAGAATGGAAATGGTTAGAGTTGGGCCTAGCAGACCAGGATATTAGTCTAGTGGTGCTTCTGCACCAGCCTCAACTCCAAACCTTCTATTCCTAGGGCCCTTAAGGGGCCTTCCAGACCTTTGCATACTTGAACAAAAGTCATCATTATTAGAAGGGAGTACAATAACACCCCCCGAAAGCAGTGGATATTGCGTAGGCCAGCAGGGGTGATTATCACCAGCAACTAAATAGACAGTTCCTTTCCTTTTCAACCTGATAAAGACCAGCCCCTCCCTCCAGCCACCATTCTCAGTTGCTCCTTGTTCCACATGCACCTTCACAAAGCCCACCCTATCTTGCCAAACCCTGAATGTATCTATGCCCTGTTGACCATTTGAGCCCCTTGTTCGTGAATCAAATTTTCGCTGATGTGTCAAGTGTAACTGGAAAGTGCACTGAGAAGAACCATGCTCTACTGGCTCACACAACAAGAAAAGCCAAGTCTGGGAGAGCTCCGGATGAAATCCTTTGTTTGGCTTTTCTAAGAGGAATCGTGCAGTACGATTGCTGAGGTTCGATGGGCACAGCTGCCCATGACTAATTCCTTTCAAGAAATTTGTACACAGTCTGACACCTTTAAAAAAAAAAAGGGGGAAGCAATAGCTTGACATCCACCAAGAGGACTGCTGACAGCTATGCAAGTGGGCAGACAAAGTACCCTCTGCGATGTACGACAGTTTACTACACAGGCAATTTCACCAAAAATACACACATTTATGTCTCCATCTCAGTAAAGTGAGGAGGCTTTCTATAAAAATATCCCACCTGGCTCTGTCAACCAAAAGCCCTTCACGTCTCTCATCCACTGCCTCCCTTCCCACTTCTTCAATCATAATCGTCTTCATTTATTGTCAGCCATGGGGCAACTTGTTAATTGTACATCTAGTTGTGACTCCCTCTTTCCCCAGTCTCCGACTGTCAGTTACTGTCATACCAGATGTGTCATCAGCCCTGCAGTTTAACAAACAACCCCACAGGAAACGGAGCACTACCCCCCAACTCCACTCAACTTCCACCTCCCCAGGTAAGGAAGGTTGGCAGATTTATGTTCTGAGCAGGGCTCTGTCAGTCTGACAGAGTGATTTCATAGCTGACAGTTAGTGTGTTGATCATAGCAAACACAGAAATAGAGATGGAGGGAGAGAAGGGAAGAGAGTCGCAGGAATGCATTCTGATGACTTCCAACTGTTAAGTTCTGTGTCTCACAGCTCGTCAATGCTACACTGTGCATGGCTCACTTGCTAAGCAGTGTAGAACCCGTGCCTCAGTCATGTGATCATAGCTGCTATCTAGAAAGACTTCCCATAAATTGTTGTCACATCACTATACCTGCCCTTCATGAAAATGTATATTTTGTATCTTTGTGACAATCTGTGTGAATGCTATCCTCAGGGCTGTATTGAAGCCACAAGTACATCAAGATGACTCAGAGATTTCAGGAGCACTAACTGTCCCAAGGGCAGAGGACTACAGAGAGAAGGTTTTGCACAATATGTTTGGGAAATATATACTGTACATCTGTCACCAAGGCCCTTAGGGGTCCTCATTGTTAACAGTTGCACCCTTAAGCAATAGGTCTCATGGGACCACCGTTTAGTAATGAAAGGGTCCTGAACAAGTTAAAACGAATGAGGACAACTGTGTCATTGGCAAGGGAAGGAGAGAGAAGTTCGATATTGGTTCGTGTTGCTGTAACTGAGCCCCCCATACGTGGGTGAACCGCGACAGAGACAAGTGCGGCAGCTCTGGATACGCAACTGTAGTGGTGCCTGCTGCCTGTGGTTTCATAGGGACCTGACCTCAAAAGTAAATGTTTACTCCCCTAGTGGAACACAGATTGAGTAAGGGAGGTAGAGAAGGAGGGAGGAACAACTCCTTGCTTTCCCTGCTGCTTCTCAATTTCATTTTTTCTTTTTTAACACACTTCCCTGACAATGAAATTTATTGAAAATGAAAGCCTTTACTGCTGAAGTTTTGATCTTGCTTCCCACTTTGTAGTGGGTAACCTTCATCTGTGAACAAAATGTCTAAATTACAAATAACAAGGCCCCAGGAAACCATTGAGCAAAAATATGAAAGAAACCAGAGGTGGGTTTGAGGATTACACACACTGGGAGCAGATTTTAGTTCAGAATTTTACTTGAACATTTAAATTGCATTCTTAAAACAACAAGTTTCCAGCTGACAGTTCTAGAAAGTGAGCTGCCTACGTAGCAAGAATGGAGCAGTTGTGAGGAGGAATACGCCAAGTATAAACTACTGGCATTTTCGTGCTCTGCTACTTCTTTGTGGCTGACTTGGGATTGGCAGGAAGCTTCTCAAATTGTCCTTTAGAGTTAGCAAACACACAACACACACACACACACACAGGCACACGTGCGCGGTAACCACTGTGACCCTCTCATTTTGGGTAAAAGCAGATAACAGTGTAGTTAACTGGGACTGAAATAGGCCTAGAAACACCAGGAAGCACATTTTTGTGCCTACAGATGTATAAGCATGCGTGTGTGCGTGCTTCTGTGTCCTGAATGATGGCTGGAATAGGCAAGTGAACAATCCTTTTGCATCTTGATAGCAAGATGAAGGTTTGTCCAATTTGGCCTTGACTTGAAGGAAGGATGCTGCCCTGAAACCCAGAGAAACATCTAACCATTAGCTGGTGCCATACAACCCCCCCCCCCCCCAGGTGGAGCCTGACAGTTAAAACTCAGAGCTGCATTCCTGTTTCATTACTGCTAGTGGTTAATATTTACTGCTGACGCTGACCCTCCTCCAAGGGGCCAAGGTTGCGGTGGCACTCTTTCTGTGTTAGTCTGATTCTGCAGTCAGACCCAGAGCCCTCTGAGGTTCAAGGCTCATGTCCTAATTACAGCTCAGTCAGGAGGGTAATTACAACCTTAGATTAAACTGCCTTTTCTTTTTTTATTGCTTGGCTGAAATGCAGCAATTGGCAGTGGTTTTTCTGAGATGCTTTCTCTCTCTGCCCCTCTCCCTATCCACTGGAGGGGAAACTTGTCAGGAGCTAAACAGTACTGCTCATTTCTTTCATTTCCATGTGCTTCCTGGGGTGACAAAGGGGACTGAAGCAGTCTGATGGCTGAGTTGACATATCAGCGTGTGCGTACGTTATAATTCTTTGTGGGTTCCATACTGACCTCGGAGGGCAGAGAATACAACACTAATCCTAGGTTTTTTTGTCACAGCGGTGCAGCTTGCAGCCGCCGTTTGTGCATGTATATTTATACGCGGGTTAAGAAGTGGTTCTTCTGAACGCATCATTTGGCTCTGGTTGGCCACTCTTCTTCAGTCTATCTTGGCAGGGACTAAGGATGAACAGCATCTCCAGAAGGTGCTGGGTCAGCAACTCAAGTGCAAGCCACCAGTGGGGAGTTGTGGGTATCAAGAAAGCACATTGCTCAACCTCAAGCACTGAAACAGGTTTAAGTGGAAAGTGTGAAACATACACAGTTTTTTATGCACACATGCAAACACAATTGCCAGTAAGATCATTCACAAGCAGATTGCTAACTCCCACACATACATACATAGACACAACACAGTAGCAATCTTTGTACTTTTGAATATGCAGATAGGTAATATTCCCTTAACACTTGCATATTTACTGAAGCTGCTCAAGTACAGAATCACATAGACATGCAGAAACACATATAGTGGACAGAAAAATGTGCAGTAGTCAAACTGCATAACAGACTCATAGGTAAATTGTCATGTGCAGTCATTTTCTCTCTCATTCTCTCTCTCTCTCTCACACACACACACACACACACACACACACACACAGAGACTACACTGTTTCTTCTCCCCTGTCAACTTCCATTACTTTCCTGCCATCTGAACACCCCTTCACACGTCTACCTAACCCCTGACTTTTAACCTCCTAATCCCCAGTTTTGATTGAGGAGGCAGGATGTGGAGATCCAGCAGGCAGCTCCTCTTAATTGGTAAAAAAGGGGGGCTGTGACATACAACAGTGCCGTTTCCAATTAGATATCTGCTTGACTTAGTAAAATAGAAAGGGAGCTTTGCGAATGTTCTGTGGTGATATTAACAGATAAAGAATTACACATCAACTCTTAGCCTTGATCTTTTCTGTAACCTCCCCTGTTTACAGTAGTTTAACTTGGGCTTGGTGTACTGATTTACCAAGCTGGCACTTATAAAGCGGATGTCATTTGTCTGTGAATACACACTTGCCTGGTGTCACACACCACTAACACAAATCATTACCCCAGTGAACTGATTTTACTCATCAGACAAAAAACTTGGAGGGTTGTGCCCATGAATCCCAGAGCAAAAACAGTAACTAGTGTGAGATACTTTTCAAACACTATTCACACATCTTCAAGATGACTCCATGTTTATCAAAATCTAACAAAAAATAATCAACCTGCAGATTAAATTTAAGGAAAATAACAAATGTGAAGCCTTCACTGCATGTATATCACATTTTAACACTTAAGAAGCTTCCTTGCTTGATAAGTAGACAATGTAGTCTTGGGCAGCTGACAAACACTTCATTGTGGCACCTAGATATCCTCTAGATGTCCAGGTGCACCAATGTGTAAAATGTTTATATGAACTGCCATTACAAATCTTATGTAATTGCATGAAAGGAGCTTTTCAGCATGGAGACTTGACAGCTCACGAGGAAGCAGAACCTAAAACCCAGCAAGTTTTACTGATTATTTTTTGAAAGCTAATTTCAGCTGCCAACCCTATGATGATCTGACATTGAGGATGGGCTTGTGATGAGGTTGAGTTTGCCAGGTTCTTCACCACATAGATACCTGTAAGCAAGGTTTCTTTAATGTTCTCCTTTAAAAACTCTTGACCCTCAGAGTCATAGCTCATCATAAGATTCCAAAAAAATGACAAACAACAGCAGTCTCCACTGCAAGTATGCATATTTGGAGCTGGGAAGTAGGTATGACAGATTTTGGATAACGCCAACGCTCCTTTTTAATGGGATTTGTCTATTCAAAACTCATTTGGTCCAATATGTTGAGCAGGCAGTTCTCGTACATCTGTTGATTTATTTCAGTACCAAGATGAACATTCTGTGTACTCATTTAGAAGGGGGTGGTGTATGCTACACCTGTGCTACCTGCAAAGTAGAATATTGTGACTGTAGTGGCCACATCTGTAAAAGGCACCCAACTTATCTTTGCATCAGTTAACTTTTTAACAGATGAGGAAACAGACCAGAAAGCTGCACTTTCAAGAATACTTCAGGACTTTCAGGACCACTTTTAGTTCTCACAACAGTGTCCATTAAATAGACAAACAAACAAACTCAGGTTACTGAATTTTTAGACTCCAGTTTCTGAGTCTTATACTTACTTAAAAGTATCAGCATCTCACAAACTCTTTACAACATCAAAGTGCTTTTGTTAAGAGCACATTCAGCATATCCTGTGTTGCAGTTTTTTGTCTTGTTGCAGTCAACTTTCTCTAAAGAATTATTAGCTTTGTGATTGTGATCTGTGTGCCACCTCCCATCCAGTTGCCATGGTTTTCTGACCCGTGTACTTATTGCCTGACCCCCCCCAGGCTAAGTCCAAGCTGACGGGTGGGGTAAAGGGGGTTTTAAGCCGGTCTATGTGCCCACCCGTCTTTCACCGACAGCTCGCTGTGACATCTTGCAACTCTTTAATTAAATTGCTGAGGCACCAAGCAAGGAATGCTTGCTTTTTTAGGCCCTCTTCATTTCTCCTCTTTGGTCTCTACATCTCATCCTTTACTTGCTCTGTCTGTTGACTATTAAAAATGTCTCCCCTTATCCTCAGCTGATAGGCGTCACTACTAGGCTGCTGGACAAACATGAGGAGAGAATTTACCCATAGTAAACACAGAGGATCATTCAGCTCTGGTGTGTCAGCTGTACCGCTAGCTCTTCCAGTGTATTGCTTAGCTTACCCACCTGGCATTCCACCTTAAGTGCTGCTCTTCAAACTTCCAAAAACAAAGCAATGCAACAGCATTTACTGCAGTATTCTTGCATTTACTTTCCAATATTTACCCTCTTGATCTCTGTGTATCGTAGAAATAGTGACTGTCAACATTTCCATTATCTGAGTTGAAGTCAAGCCCAGTGAAAAATGAGAGAAGGACAATAGAGGGGAAAAATACCTTTGTTTGCTTCAGATATCAAAATCATTTGAAACCTTATTAGGATATCTTTGTAACAGATCAAGTATATTAAGGAATTTTACATGGCATTTCAGAGTGAAATACTATGCATCTCTTTGCAGAAGGGTTTAAGGAATAAAGTTGAAGTCATGACAGGAAGATGCGGAGCAGTGCTTTCATGAAAGAGAAAATGGTGACCTTTGCAGGTGTAGTAGAAGATGCTTATCTGATAGTTCCACAAATATGTTGTACAATATTTTGACATGGCCAATGCAGATTTGTCATCTTTGCAAAATGCTTACTTTGAAAATCAGTTTCGATTGTGCACATTTTATCTTTCTAACAATCTCAGGTTTGAAATTATATCGATTTTTTTTCCTTTTCACTGTTATAGTGTCCCAGTGAGGCAAAGAATTGTATGCCAGATTTACTCTACTACAAACAATTTACTGAATACTGGTACATGACAGTGTGAAGAGCTGCAAAACAAGTCTTATTTTATGTCTTAGATTCTTATGTGTCATATCTAATTTCCTTACCCACACTTATTCCTTCCTCATTCTGGTTTACTCATTTAAACAAATGAAATAAAAATTTAACAAGAAATATGCAGTCCAGCTTGCTGCATTTCGCTTTGTGAAGAAAATACAAACTGCCTAAATTATACATTAATAACGTTGCACAAAACTGCTCTGCAACATTTCAGTGTAGTACAGGTTACTGCGCTGCAATGACCTTTTACAGCTTCTTTATACAAACATTGGTGTGATTCACGTTCTTTGTTTCGGTGTAATTAAAGTTATTTTACAAGTTGCTTAACTTAGCATAGAAACATAAGTCTCAAAATTATTTTTATTGGCCCCCCTTGTATCCCCTTGAGTATATTAGGCAAGGGAAGCATTTCACCTTGGGGGCCCTGCACCACAGGGGTGCTTGTTTAAATTCATTCCCGCTGTTTTATTTGACTGGCATCATTCTTCAGAAAGATCTAATTCTGAGTTTGTCTTACATGAATCAGTTACACAAGGAATGCTTTACAAACCCCGAATAATAAGAGTAATCTCTTTCACGCCCCATGTGACTAAACAGATTTGCCTCTAAAGCCCACTGCATTACCTTTGAACTCATGGTGATGGAGGAAAATTAAATGTCGCTGCTCAGTGCAGTGAAGGCCCCGGAGAGCATCCCACACACGCCACACTCCGGCTTTACACCTGTAGGGCTACACGTGTACGGGTGGCCACACGTACAGGTAGATGGTAGGGCACTGTCAAACGGCGTGTCAGACCAACTAAAGGTGGGCAGTCGAGGGCTGCATTCATTCAGCGAGCGCAAGGACTCGCACGCATGTGCGTGTTCAGTATCCGTACACCGACATTCTTTCCGTTTCTCTTTTCTGTACGCACTGCTTGGAGCCCTGAAGTATCACTTGCAGTAAAGTGACTTTCTACTTCGCGTCGCGGTACAAAGCAATATCAGTTTTGTGTTAGTTGTAAAGGTGTGTGAATACTTACCGCTTCAGGCAGGGTGACGGAGTGCAGGTGTCGCGCGGACCTTCGGCGCAGTCGCCTCAAGTGTACGCGCGTTTTATTTCATCCACGGAACGGGGAAGAGAGGTTTAGAGGCGCCCGGCTGTCATGGTTCACGCTCACGCCCGTGTCCGCCCACGCAGAGTGCAACTTTGTGCTGGTCCGGTGTGTCCGGAGAAAGACAGGGCAGTCCTAACTCCTTGATCGCTCGATCGTTCGCTCGCTCGCTCGCTACAGACTACGAGTCACGCATACACACACAGTGCGGCTCTATTGGGAAATCGGAGCTCCGGGCTTTAAGATGAGAATAGGGGGAGCGAGCGTCGTTCGGAGCCGCTAATGATTGGCCAATGGCGGCGTGCCTTCGTGGAGGGGGCGGGGCCTGTCAGGTGGGTCCGCAGAAGACAGACAGCGAGAAAGGCTGCAAATGAGAAAATTCGCCGTAATACTGAATAAAATACTGAAAAAATATTTTATGTGACCGTATTTATTATTGAAAAGTATTTTAAAATTTATTTTGGAAAACTGGCCTTTCATGAACCTTCAGGTTGACTCAAAAAACCACTTTCAGGAATCTATTGGTCAGTAACTAAGTGTCATGAACATACAGTATATTGAAAAAACTGAGTTTATACTTTGGTTTAGACTGTTCATATGATACTTAGTTACTGAGTAATTAATGAAAATGTGCATTTTTTTAATCATCCTGTATTAAGTACGTTTATTTATACATACGTATATAAAATACTTTATTATGAAATCATTATTATTGTTATTAGTGTATTATATATATTAGTGTTTCTGTATGATCTTAGTCTACCTACAAAACAGCAAAGCATTCATTGCTTTATTTTTTTGTATTACGAATTCATGTTGAAATTAACATTGGAATGTCTTTCTTTTGCCTATTTTAAGTTACAGCAATGTTGATGCACATAGTTTGGGTAACAGTTAGTTTTCCCCAGGGCTGCACATAGTTTTCTCAGGAAAGAGTCAATAAAACCCATACTTCTGTTTGCCTTTTTATACCTATTTATATTACTGTTATAATTATTATTTATAGCTAGATACATAAATACTTTGATATTTTACTCATCCCAGAGACAATCTGCACTGGGATACTGGTAGTAGTATTTATTGGACAGGATTAGTAGAAGTAGTAGAAATAAAAGTATTATTAGCATTCTCATTGTTGCTATTGGTTTTTCAACTTAATTTTGTTAACTTTATACAGTGTTGTTATCAACAAAGTGACATAGAGGTGAACATAAGCACAAGTAGAGTTTGAAGCAAATATAAAAATGAAAAGCAAAGAAAAATAAACAATGAAGACAGCAGCTAATCAGTTATCTTAAAATAAGCAACCTGGCAAGTATGTATAGGAAAACCATGGTAAGGAATTGGGAGAAAATTGAATCTTCAAGTACCAGCAGCTACTCACCCCTCCAGGACAATGTAGGCCATTTGCTTTTTTCCAAGAGCAAAGTTTCAATCCCAAAATTTTGTACCTGTTTTTATTCCTTTCTGATCCATTAGAAATCTAATTTTTTTGTTTTTCTTGTTTGTGTCTACCTGATATACAGTATGTATTCTTTTTTCTTTGTTTTTAGTAGCAACATATACATTTAACAAAACTTGTCTTTTACAAGAGCCCTTGTTTTGATGAAGTTACTATCTGCTTGCAATATAGAAGACTGTGTCTCTGCACATGGTTATTTTCATTATGTTACACTTTATTTGTACATCCTTAACAATGGCCTAGTCCTGTGTTTAAACACATCACTAGTGATTATGCAGTGGACCAGTACTACCCTAACAGACAGTCAGCAGCTGGACCTCATTTTAGACTGATGCCGCGTCTGTACGTATCAAGGAAGAGTAACCAAATACTTAAGATCCTGCTTTCACTAAATGTATACTTTTACAAGTAGTCCTGTATCCTATCATTTTCTTATCTTGAACTATTCATTGCCAAAAAAAGAAACCAATTACTAAATCACATTATGAACTTATATGATTTATTATGCTAGAACAACTCAGTGATACTTTATTTCTCATTTTCTGATATTTGTTTCCTTAGTGAATATACTTTTGGAGCCAATTACCCAGCTTACAAATCTGCCCATATTTATCTGTACAGTGGAATTTAACTTTAACTTCCCTGCTGGAATTTTAAAAGTAATTTAATCAAATTCCTTAATCTCCACATCACTTTCTGTGCATTAAACCTCTACTTTAGTCTTATACGTGTACTGTTCCATGCTTTATACACATGTAATCTTAACACGGTGTTTTTGGAGCAGATCTGTGTGATTTTTGATTTTCATCTGTAAACCAAAAATTTTGTAATCTGGCCTTATTGCCACACTTCTCTTTTCTGCTTCATTTCAGTCCTTTGCCTTTTTTCATCATAACTTAACATTGTACTCTATTTCCTCCCTTTTGTTCACCTTGCTCCTCCTCCTTCACTCAGCCACTGTCACGCAAACATCATCAGTCAAAGCTATTGTCAAGCAGATGGATGCACATTGGCACAGGCACTATAAGAGGGTGGGGGGGGCACTGCAGTGGAGCACACCTGCAGCACATTATGGCAGACAGCAGGACGACTAACAGAATTACATGCGTCATCAATGCGAGAAAGGCACATTCGGCTTTGACGTGTTTGCATACCACTAAATTCACATGAACAGACAGACGTTGGAAATTCATTAAAAGATGAATGAGATCTGGAGACATCATTCCAAAACTTTTCAACCTAGAGCTGATGCTGCTCCTGCTGTATCTGCAGCCACTGAAATGTGAGTGCTAGTCTGATTCTAAATAAATAAATCAATAAATCATAAAGTTTTCGTCCTTTACTATTGCTATTGCTCTGTGTTCCTGCACCCTGACTTGTGGCGCCGCATGAGTATAAGAGAGTGCATTTTGCCATGCACACAAGGGAGTGCCTATGTTAACATTAAAACTCGTTCAGGGTCTCACGTTTGAACATTTTATTTCTCAAAACCCCTAACTTAAGAAACCTGGCCCCATTTTCACACTGGCCCCTTCCCCCTTAACTTGACATGTGCGACAGGTGTAGCCACATGGCAGTGTTTAGGTTGAGTTTTCCGGGGGCTCTGGCTCTTCATGTTGGAAAATATAACCGGCAGAGAGACTTCCTCGGAGACTGAAGCCTCACGCCGAGGATTGACCTTTCTGCTGTGTGGGTAGATTGTGGAATGAGTGTGACTTGTTTTTTAAACACTTCTGCAGTCTGATTCAAATCAAACTTGTTCAGCACATGCACATTTACGGTAAATGATGACAACAGGGTAAGGCAACAAATTTTCTAAATATTCAATGCTCAGTACCTGGTTTTATTTAAAAATCAGTCCGCGTAGCTTATTGCAAAACATTATTTTAAAGGCAGGTACTGCCTTTCTTGCCACTGTCACCTGCCACTTCAGCACCTTGCTTTAATATCCTATGCCAGGTGTCCTCTGGGCCCAGGATTAATGGAGAGTAAATTCTCTTAAAAGAATGAACTGTAACACAGGTTTGACATGGAGACAGGAAAGCTGAAAATTGGCTTGCAGCCTCATTTGCTTAAAGTCATGATACCAAGAGGCAGTGGTTCAGAAACTGGAATATACTGGGGGAAAAAAGCTTTTATGATTAACTCCCATGAGAGGACAGGACATTTACTCTAAACCTAAAGTATATACAGGTCTACAAATTGGTTTAATAAAGATTGTGCATTATGTGATAAATGGATATATTAAGAAAACGTGAAGCTGTTTTTTCATGTAGAATTTTGAAAATCTCACAGGATTTAGACCTTTAAGAATCCTACCCTAGTTATTCCAGTTTGAAAAAACACCAGGAGTTTTCGTAAAGATTTGTGGCCGTTTATAGCACTTGCTTTAGTGAAGCTGTCATAAGTATTATAAACATCATCATCTATCATCAGCTGTTGCAATCCCATAAAATCTGATTAAGTAATATGACTGATTATAAACATGACAGTTATTGTCCACATTGGAGGACTTTTCAGTGTGAGAAAGTTTTTCTCTGTCCCATCTTGTCTCACTGAAACAAGCATTTTTAAGGTTGCAACAAATTATAGGCTGGCATTGGTCAAGGTGCTCAGTGGAGAAAATTACAGTAGAGGCCGTAAATGGTGTGTGGTGTGTACAGCTTCTACTTCTGAGGTGTTTCATGTATGTTTGTTTTGAAAGGAGATCTCTAGTGTTTTGGAGTTCAAACACACACTGCTTACAGCAGGGTCACCTTGATGTCGGTATGCCTAACAGCTTGAAAAATACCCTTGCTTCTCTTACTGCACTGTATTGTGTACCACAGTAAGAGCTGCGATGAGGAGATGTTTATACAAATCATGCTGGAGTTCTTAGAAGATGATAACCCTGGTCAGACCTCAGCTTATGGCAGACACGGCTTTGCTCATTGGTTTCTCTCAGCTCATCGCTGAGGTGTAGTAATGTGTAAACAATTTTGGATATTTACAAGGGCAGGTTTTGGGGTTGGGAGATTGGTGTGGAGGATTCTGGTGTGTGAGTTGTTTGACTCCAGTGTCATAGTTGCTGGAGTAACCTTGTTCTCAGAGCTGTCTACGCAATTATTTTCCTAATCATTTCGGCGTAATAAAAAACACAGCAGTGGAATTTGGCCTGCAGTACCGTTGCCCAGGGGAACCAGTAAAACAGAGAGCTGACTCTAGTCCAACACTGAGGCCAGTGAGGTAAAGTTTACTCATCCTCTGAACACTATTCTCTTTCTTTCCCTCACTCTCCTTTTCTCTGAAATATTCAGTCTTCTTCATCTGTCCCTTTTTTCATTCTCCCTTTTGCCAGCTTCTGTTGCTTTCTGTGCCTTTCCTAAATCAGTCTTTATAGATGGCCCCTCCAAAACATCTGTCTGTATCCTCTCACCAGATCCCAGGGACGGCAGTCTGCCATGGCCCACCTGGCTCAGCTTTTCTCCCTTCTTCTCACTGTCTCCCAGAGGATCCCAGCTATTCACATTTAAATTGCAGCTCCAGTGGATATTTATAGAAGTAGCTCTGATAATGAAGTTTCCACCTGGGCTCAGCTGCTGGGCATGGGGTTGACGTCTGGGTTTATTAGAATTTTTTTCTATGATTACCCACTCCAAGTCTCCTCCTATTCCCTCTTGTTCCCCTTCCCAAAAACAAACACTCATGTGCAACAACTCATCCTGCATGAGTCAAACAGGATAAACATGGCTCTTTAGAGGTTGTCCATTCCCTGCCCCCCTTTAATTGGAACTTTTTGACATGTGATGGGACATGTCAGGCGGGTTTGTGTGTAGCATGGGTCCGTATAGAACAGCCGTAGGGCTCTGGTCTTATATTGGCACACTGCATTACGCATGCTTGTCATGTGAGCCTCCCTGACTGTATTTATAGTGGTGGTCTTGAAGACATCCTTCCTGCACTGCGTTAGATGTTGATGATGCTCAGATAAGGTAGTAAAATGTGCAAAAGGGGACCACATTACAATAGTTTGGAAGGGTAGGGAATGCTTGTTCCAAGGTCCCTTGACCTTCCTTTGAATGGTCCCTTGGAGGGATGTGAAGGAACGATGCTGAGGAAGGGGTCATTTTCATTGACTGAGCGACAAAACAGTGGGAAATAGGACAGAGGGTGGGAGGTGTTGCTGGAAGGGTTAGGGGGTGTGAGAAATCTGTTGGTGTTCCCTCATCCCCCATGCATTTGGGACAGACTGGGAAAAATCACCAGTCCTTGTTTCTTTTTTAATATAAGAATCATTAGAGTTTCTAAGGGCATGCGTGGGTTTCACAAACCACACATTCCCACAATGCCATTATGACTACTGAAGGAAAATAACCATTTAAGTTTAATATTGACACTTCCCATGCAGAAGCATTATAAAAACCCATTTATGTACACTCTCAAAGTGATAAAACTTGATATCACAGAAGAATTTATGGCTCTGATGATTAGGTATATTTAGCATCGGACAGTGAAAATGACATTTAAAATTTACAGTTAAGGTTTCAGTCAGTTAGATATCATCGCTCAACTGTAAAAATGGTCTCCAAGGTCTTTCCAGAGCCAAACTCTTTAGCCGGAACCTCAGTTTATCCTTCTATTTTCCCTTTCCAAACCAATCCGATCGCTCATCTTTTTTTACTGTAATGACTTGTATTAATCTAGCTTAGAATTTTCTTACTTGAATAGTTATGCTTTCTCTGTTTTCCCCCAACTGTTTCATTTATGCACTAATTTTTAAATCACTTATCATAGTCCAGAGTCTGAAGAGAACACAAGGTCACATGTCTCAAGATTCAAGTCAGTGAACCAAAATGACCCAACCTCAAAATATGCCCCATCAAACGATGACTGTTAAAGATGAGGGGAGCCATGTCTTGATGATAGTTGGCATCCTCACAGAACAGGCGGTGGGCAAGTTCTCCAGGGTCTGCTGCCCCTTGGCTGTGAACAGGCCTTGCTTACCAAAGAAACGCTATAGTAGCTGAGGTCTGGATAACACACAGACCACTGAACAGTGATCCCAACTTTGTTTTATAAATTCTGTGAAAAGCCTTGCTCTTTAAAATCTCCTTGTGTGAATTGGTTGGAAACTGAATGTTGTGAGGAGTTGCACAGTACTCTTCTGGCTCAAACAGACCCCCTCATAATGGCAGGACAAATGGAGAACATAACCTGCTGTAAGGTGCTTTGATGTAAGACTTCAGAATCCTATTTGGCCACCACAGAAGAATAGGGATGTGACTTCCGCAGTGTTAATGTAAAGGATGATGTTGATTTAAAAGAGGTAATAAATTGATGCATACATGCTTGTAAACTTTTTGAAAGAGACCAGCCATCTGTGCAAATCATGGTGGAGTCATGGTGGCCGGGACCCAGGGAAGGGGGGTGAAAAGGGGGACTATTTTGGCCCGGAGTTAATGTATTACAGTGTCCCAGTTCACCCAGTAATGGGTGGAAACAGGTCCAATCTCAAATCTGATAACATAAGCCTGTCTCAGAGCCTGGATGTAAGCCAGAGATAGGAGCCCAAGAATGGCAGTGTGACAGCAGGAGGATGAAGAAGGAGGAGGACAACATGAAGGTATGGAGCGAGAGAAAGGAAAGGTGGGAGAAGACAAGAACAAGGGAAATGTGGAGTGCTGGTGAGACTTAAAATAATGGATCGTGCCCTTTAAAAGGCATTCTGTGTGCCCTTTCAGTGTTTCACTGTATTTATTTGATTTGGAAATAATTGTGTGGCTTTGGGTTTGACATCAAAAAGGTTGCAAGTTCAAGTTTAAGCAAGCAGAGCAAAGGAAATAGGTAGAGTGCCAAGTTATCTAAAGGAGTAAATCTGTGTTGTTAAAAGCTAGCCCTTTCTGGGTTGATAAATCTTGTTTAATTTAAGTGAGAGAGAGCATATCAGTTTTAGAGCAAAGAAATGACTTGCACACATGCTTGTGCTGTACTGGCACGGTGCTGGAAATGGGAGCTCTCCGGGTTCACTCTGCTTTTACTGCGGACACTTGGCTGCCTGTAAGGGTGCCATTTGGACTCCTGCTCAGCTCTCTCCATTGTTATGAGGCTCTGGTGGGTTGTGCACCATTGTGGCCTTCTCCATTACCAGCTCATTCTGCCCACACTGCACTGACTTCTGACCCTGCGGGTACTTTAAAATGCTCACTGACCCATCCAAACACCCAGACACTCACAGAGCACTCTGACTTTCTTGTTGCTCCTCACATTATATATCAGTGCTGGGGGAGCAAAGTGTTTAGCGTTTCTGCTCTTAAGTTCCGGACCACCCTTCTTCAACATACATTATGTGTCATTACCACCATGTCAAATGTACCCTTGACTATCATATTTTTGGTGAGGCTTTTTGACAGACTTGCATTATCATTTTTGTAGCTTTATTGCATTGCACACACTGCAACTCCTTTTATATTCTGTACCTTTGTTTCTCTATGTTCTATAAAGTGTACATGCGAGATTACAGTACACCCTTGCACACGCATACATCAACACATGCACAGAATTACAGGCAGAATGACACAGGCTTGCCCACATAGGCACAGACCAAAAAAACCCTGCAATCCACACCAGAAACACAGACCGCAAGTACTGTAAATCAGAGTCTGCTTGTTGTGGCCCAAAGGCATTGTGCAATCTTGTTTTAGCAGAATGAATCAGCACCATGCAACATGTATTTCTGTTTAAGTTTAGTTGCAGGGTAGGGTGGTCCAGCACAACTTGGCTCCCTGGTCCTCTTGACATTTCCTTGATGATTAACCACAGGTTTCAGTATGGTTAATTTATTAATTCCATTATCATTGCATTGATTTTAAACGCCAGGGACATTTGTTATGTGTTTGCATGTGAATGAGAACGAAAGGTCTTTCCTGCTCTGTCTGTTTTCTAGCCATGGAGTTGCGGTCTGTCTGTAGGCCTAAAATATTTGTGATCTGTCTCCATGCTGAACACAGCACTGTAGTGCTGTGTCCATTTGCTGAATCCAAGGTGGTTATGTTCTGCCTGACCACTTGCTTTCATGTGCACAAGCTGCTCTTTTTGCCCTTTCAGGGTACAGTTCACCTCAACTCATCCTGCTCCTCCTTGCAAATCTGGAGGGGTTTACAGCCTGAAGTAGGAGAGATAAGATGTTGTACAGAACTCCCCCCAACACTTCTACTTTCCACCGCCTCCCCCTTCACTCATCCCCCAAATCTGTTTGGTATTTATTGCAGCCTTTCTGCAAATCTCCCGCTGATGTGCATTTAAAGGCGAATGATCGATGCCCATAGCCTGAACTTAACTCGTGAATTGGTCAGTGTGACCGTGTGGCATTTTGTATGTGTTTGTTATTGTATCTGTGCTATATAATATTTTTGTGTCTGTATGCATTTGCCTTCCTGTACCTGTTTGTAAGCATGTGTGTGAAGCTTCTTGTTTGTATGTGTTTGTGTGTCTATGTGTGCATAAGCGCAGGCATGTAAAGAGGCCACTCTGACATCCCCAACTTGAGCAGTTAAAAGGGGTGCCCATTGTTCTGCTCGCTCCTCTGTCTGTCACTCTGCACGTGCCGCTACACGTCTCGGAGGGAGAGGAATTTACCCTGATGGAGATGGGCCCGGTCCCACCTGAAGCCGATTGCTGATACAACCCAGAGTGCCCTGTGGATCAGAGGAGTTGGGGACAGAATAGCAACACACACCAGCTCTCAACTTACAGCAATAAGACATTGTCTGTATCTCGGAGATAAAACTGCATATAAAATGAATAGTTTGTCTTAAGCCCTTGAGCATTTGTGCAAGTTTTTGTAAGCTTACCTTCGGGTCCCGTTGTATGCATCAAGTTTGAAGGTATGCATTTGTTTATTTATAAATTTACATGAACGATCCCATATGAGCCAAGAGGCCCACGATCAGGGTGAGAGGACAGGGAAACAAGGTGAGCAAGTCTGTATCTGAACACCAAGAGGAAATATTCAGTGGTGTCAGTGGTGATATCAGTACTAATAGTCAGTATATGTGTGGGGTTACACATGGGTGTTTGTGTATCATTGCGTGAGGTTCGTACTGATGTTTTGCTCAGGCAGTAATATTGTGTGTGTGTGTGTAGCCAGTGATCATAGAGGCCTGTCTTTCAGGAGTAAATAACTTGAAGAGACTGGAGATGTGTTTTTCACTTGCTCAAGTCCCAGTTCACTCCGTTCTGATAAAAAATGTAGATTGTGAAAGATGTTTATTTTTCATATCTCCTGGAGATATCCATCAGAACCTCTGCCACAAAACGCTGGTCTCTGGAAGGCGACTACTTCAACTATGTGCTGTGGTGAGGGGTTGCAATGAGTTGTGAGGTCTGTCTTATTGAGACCTCTGTGTGTTTCCGTGGATGTACTGAAAACGGATGTCAGTGCAGGTGGCAGATGGATGGATGGCAACATGGGACAGCAACATGAGTAACAGGTTTTGTCAGAATCAAGTCTGAACTCGAACCCCTGGCATTTTTGCAGTTACAACAAATGTGTTTCCCACCTGACTGAAATTAGTACCTCAGTGAACTGTTTCCGATAAAGTAACTGTTGTTTCTGGGGTGGCTGTCTGCGCTCTGTTTGTCTGTGTGGTTTTTGTGTTTATGTCTCTTTTGTGTTTATCTCCATAGCTGTCTCTATGTGTCAGATTTTTCTCAGCATGGTTTCTGATTTTGTGTCCCAGCCCATTGGTATGGATGCTTTAATTAAAACCCATAGTGCACTTGGCCACCTGAAAGGGGTCCACTTGGCATCCCCTCAAACACGCTGCCGCCAGCCACAGAGGCAGTGCAGCTGGACTCCAGGTACCAGTCCTGCCTTTTATTCCTCCCCAGGTAATTCCTTTTAGATGAAAGTAGTGCCCAGGGAGGCAGTAGGCAACACCTGTAGCATTCATTTCATTATAAGAGCTAATCTGCTGTGGTGCCAGACACAAGAGCTGTATGTATGCTCGTACAGCTGGCTGCTGGACACAGAACGACAGCAGCAGCTGAGCTACCAGATCCTACATCTCTGACCTCATGAACTTGCAGCTTAGCGCTGGTGCAGCAAGAGTCTTACTGCATGGTTGAGAACATCAGTGTGAAACTTCTGAAACTTGCACGGCAGCGATCTCTCAGCATGCCACTGAGCACAGTATAAACTCGACAACGTGTTCATTGGTGGCCAACTGGCAGCAAGCGCATGCCTGAAATGTGGATTGCATTCAGATGGATCAGGCAACAGCAGCAAGTGAAAAATCTGTTGTTTTGTACATCTGAGCTGTGCGCAGAGCTGTAGTCTGTGTTGCAATGCAGTTCTTGAAGGGGACAATTTAACATTATGATTCAAGAGACCTACTGAGTTGCTTTCAGCTTTCTGTTTTGATTTTTTTGGATCACTGTAAATCCATTTTTAATTTGTCTTTGAATGCTTGAATGCGTGAATGCGTCATTTTCGGGTTTCTCTCTTTAAACGAAGAAATTTAGTTTTTTTAAGCCACGTTTATGCTTCGTTTACCATGTTTGTACCCACACTTGAAATGCTGCAGCTGAGCCAGGGTCTAAACCAGTTTACCGGCTTACCGAGTCTGTGAGCTCTGACACTGTTGTGTTCTGGCTCCAGCAACATGCAATATATAAAAGCTGTGTTTCTCTTTGGAAGCATTTGAGGAGCAGGGTCTTGGGATGGGGGTTGACAGCTGTAATGAGGGTTCGCCAGCCCCCGGGTGGCCTTGCTGTGGGCAAAGGGTGGCAAAGCTCCTGAGCAGCTACTGAACCACTAATAAGCTGTTATTTCCAACAAGAATGTCTACATGATGTTTGGCTGTCATAAGCATAAACACTGACAAACACATACCTCTCTTCAAATGATGGGGGGAATAATGGATCAGTTTTTTTTCCCTCTAAGTGTCTTATGCAGGTTCCCATATTGTAAAACTGCAAGGTTGCCCAAGACAATGAGGTCACTGCTGCTTAACTCTGCTCCGTGTGCCCTGGGGTGACACGTACACGCGCAAGACCTGCCATCCACGCCGCCCGCATTGCATAATGTCACACGAGACTTCAAAGCAGGCTGAGGCATACTGTTTCATCCCTCTGCTACTCAAAAATTATGGTTCATTAAGGAAAAGAGCCTTTTTACATGTGCATAAATGAGAGGGAGGACAGAGGAATGGTGAGGATGCAGGGAATAGAGTTGGCGAAGGTGGGGGAATTTAAATACTTAGGATCAACAGTCCAGAATAATGGGGAGTGTTGAAGAGAGGTGAAGAAGAGAGTGCAGGCAGGGTGGAGTGGGTGGAGAAGAGTGTCAGGAGTGATTTGTGACAGAAGGGTACCAGCAAGAGTGAAAGGGAAGGTCTATAAGATGGTAGTGAGACCAGCTATGCTTTATGGGTTGGAGACGGTGGCACTGACCAAAAGACAGGAGGCAGAGCTAGAGGTGGCAGAGTTAAAGATATTAAGGTTTGCATTGGGTGTGACGAGGATGGACAGGATTAGAAATGAGTATATCAGAGGGTCAGCCCAGGTTAGACGGTTTGGAGACAAAGTCAGAGAGGCGAGATTACATTGGTTTGGACATCTGCAGAGGAGAGATTCGGGATATATCGGGAGAAGGATGCTAGGGATGGAGCTGCCAGGCAAGAGGAAGAGAGGAAGGCCTAAGAGGAGATTTATGGATGTGGTGAGGGAGGACATGCAAGTGGCGGGGGTGACGGAGAAAGATGCAGAGGAGAGAAGGAAGTGGAAGCTTTTGATCCGCTGTGGCGACCCCTAACGGGAGCGGCTGAAAGAAGAAGAAGAAGAAGAAGAAGAAGAGCCTTTTTACACTCTTTCTAAGATATGTTTTGCTTGGTAAAGTATGCATTAAAATATAGTGAAAGTTTGAGATTTGACGATATGGAAGTGTAGAGGAGGGATCCATGATGCATACATACACATACGCAGATGTATACAGTGTATGTGCTCACAAGTCTAACCTTTAAAGCATAGCCTAGCTGAGTCAGTTAGAGTGTGGTTCCCTGTTCCCTTCAACTTGGATTGAGAATGATCTGGCAATCTCTAGTTTGGTTTCCTATGGCTTCTGTTTAGTTTGTCTAAGCAGATCCTTGGCATTCCTCACCCCCACCTACCCTTGTTCCCGCATATCCCCCAAACAGTTTTTCAACAAGTATAATCAGCTGGAGGTATCGTTCCTCCCACCTGTTTGTATCATGCCTCTCATCTGCCTGTCAGTCAGTCTGTCTGCTCTGCTTCATTTTCTGCTCAGTGCCTCTCATTGTTTATCACAGCTCATTTGTACACAGCTGAATGTAACTGACATTCAGCTCTGCGTGCCCACACACACTCCAACTACCTCTTTCACATGTGACTGCTGACACATACTTTGATAACGTTCTCGTAATATCTCTCAGAGAATCTTGGGATCGTGGTGATGTAAGAATATCCAAGCGATGACTTTTCCTGTCATGGTCTGGAGGTTATTTTACAGCTAATTCATGAACTTCTGGATGGATGGAGTTGTGGAATATACTGTTCTCTCCCATGGACACAGTTGTCCTGCAAACACCATGTGTTTTAATATTTCTTCCAGTAAAAAAAGCAGTAATAACCTGGGGCGCTGCTTAATCCTTTTTATATGTGCCTGACAAATGCTCTTTTCACTTAAAAAATTTGGGACAATCTGTATGCAGTTCTTCTCAAAGGATTTTTAGTTGAAATTTTATTTTCTGATAACCATGTAAGGATTTATTTTATGATATACTGTAAGGGAAAGGTCTCTTAGGTTACCTTTCGAAAAGACGTCATATAGCTGCATAAAAATTGGTAATACTGTATATCAAGTAAATTTTTAGTACAGGAGATACAACCCGGTCGGGCTGAAATCCAGGTTGTTCCATTTTTTGAGATTGGTAAAAAGCGGTGATGGTATGAGGGAGAAATGGAGTGCTGGAATTCTCTAACATGATGAGGCAAAACAAAGCCAGCTTTGGATCCACAGTGGTTCTGTTATGGCTTGGGTCAATGCTTCTACCTCACCCTTTCCTAACTGTGCTCCTTCTGCTCCCTCCATGCACCTGCTGAGTCCCCCCTCCCTCTACTTCAACCTTCCATCTTTTTGTCTTTCCCCACCAGAACCCATGTAGCCCATCTGCCTGATTTTAGGTTCAAAGCTGTGCCCCCCCCCCAACTCTCCTCCAGCACCATGGGCGGCTGATGATCCTGCTAAGGAACATCGATGGTGATGGTGAATCACGTTCTCCCCAATGAACCAGTCCAGCTGTTCATTTCCTCTCCTTCCCACTGGCTGCCGCTGCCAAAAGAGCAGCTGTTTGTGAGGAAGGTGAATGCAGGACAATGAGGGTGTCCAGAATGTGTGATTTTGGGGCACTTGTGATCACGGGCAAGGTGTGAGGATGTATGGTGTGCATTCGCTTCTCTGAGCATGGATATGTGTTGTTCTGTAAGTGTGTGCAGTTGTATGTGATGAGCAAGTCTCTAGTGGGTTGATAGCTTTGGAGAAGGGAGGTGGAGCCAGCAGGTGGTACATACAGGTATAGCCTGCAAATATTTTTGCAGGCTATACCTGTATGTATTTTAGAAGTATGGTTATTATCGTATGTATTTGTACTTGTATTTATGAGCAAAAGATTTGGGGAAGTTGTGTAAATGGAGGTGAGCTACAATTCCCTGTGGACTACACTTTACATAAGGACATGCAGACCAGATTGCAAGGCGTGCCCACCCCTTAGAGATCTAAGAGGTTGAAGATGGACTGGATTGTGAGAAGAGAAAGAGGAATTTATTTCTCCCATACACTGGATGGTAGGGACTGGGTTAAGGGGAGTAGTGTGGTGTTTTCATGAGCTCCACCCAGTCACTGACAACACAATAACCGCCACCCTGGGAACAACAGCAACCTCCATGCACTGAAAGGCTTAGGAACAAATCACGTCTGACTCTGCACGTCTGATGTGGTTAAACGTGCATTTTTATTGTGGTTTAGGACTCAGGCAGTAGTCAATTGATAATCCGAACCTATTTGACTGAATGAATGAATGTCTTGAATGGCTTTTGGCAATACATTGGTCTCAGGATCAGAGTGGAATTTTTACCACCTTTATCACTCAGCAAGGGGCATGCTCACCCTTCTGTTGGACCTGACCAAAACTGACAGGGTCAGAAATCATAGTCTAGAAGACCAAGCTCAAATATAAACTGTATTGATTTCATTGTATTATCTTTTTACTGGGAGAAATGTTTATTCCCTTTCTAATATGTATTTCATAGATAAGATGTGCAGAAAATGACCGTGTCAGACTGCTCTGGCTTTGCATTCATTCCTAACTAAGACCTCAGTCTGTTGTTTGTCCCACATCTCCAGCCCCTTTGCGCCTCTTGCCTGGTTAACTGCAGGCTCTATCCACCTCTATAGCCGCACTGTTAATGTTTGAGTATAGCTGCCCAGAGTGGCATATTGTCTGTTCAATCCATAGACTTTGTAGGCAATAACCAATTTTATTTCACATTCATTTTTCCGTCACTGGGAGCCCCCAACACACACACACACACACACACACACACACACACACACACACACACATACACACATCCATTCACTCCGTCCCACATCTGTGCAGGTTGTTAGGTTTTGTGAAAGGGGATTGCAGTTGCAGTTCATAAATCTCTTTTTGAAGTAAAAGTGTGACATTTCTGGGGTTTGCTCTGTTCTCATACCTGCTGGCCCATGTAGTTTAGTGTTGCTGGAAAAGAAAAGTGCAAATTCAACCCCCCCTTACCAGATCTGCTCTTGAGGGGGTGTCTTTACGTTGCAACTTTAGTTGTGTTCTGGCAACGCCAGGCACTTGGAGAAACATTTACATTCCTTTGCTGGTTTTGTTTTCTCTTTCTTGTGATGATGAGCATCTGGAAGGCAAGAGCGTCCAAATTTCCCACCCCAGATCTTCAACAAGAAGATCCCCTTGTAACTGGGACTGTTTATTAAAAGTAAATAATAATAAGTGCACTGGGAATTATTCATAAAGCTCTGATCTTATCTCAGAATGTGATAGGGGAAGTATTTCATTGCTCTAGGATCAGCAGCTTTTACATTTAGACTGGAGCAAAGTGAGTTCTTTTGGGTTCTGAATAAGACACAAGTAGTGAAGCACAGATCTGGTAAAAAGCATTACAGATTTTTCAGCTCCAGCAAGCGGAGTGACTAAAAAATTATTATCATTTTGCTTTAAATTTAAGCCCTTCTTCTGCACAAATTCTCTCTCTTTCTCACACACACACATGCATACAGACACACACACTCTGGATTAAACCTTCAAATTCAGAGGCTTGCTGGGGGAAAGGTCTAGTCTGTACTTTTTTGAGAAGTTTGCCCCATCTAGTGGTGATGTGCTCTTTCTGTCATTTCAGATCAGAAAGTTAATATGAAATACTTTCTTTCTCAGGACTCTGATTCCATTGTTTGACCCGGATTCTGGCTTGCTGGTACTATCAGGGAAGGTAGGGATGCATCTATTTTTCTCCCAAAGTTAATCAGATTTTCAGACAGAATCTCTAAACTGGTATGCAGTTCAAACTCAATGAAAGTAATCTGTAATGATAGTAAAGTCCAAAGAACTACTGTTTGTGAAGCTGTGAGGTGAGATACATGCACTGTACTAATGACATATTCACCGCTGCCCAAAAGTCATGGGCCACTTTTCCGAGTAACATTCTGGATTATTGTTTAGTAATTGTTGTTTTTAAGTAATTTCCTTTGGGATAATAAAGTTATCCGATTCTGATTAAAGACATCCAATCTTACCATAGCTCATTATTTGAGTCCCTACCCCAGAAGTACGTCTTCTTCCACACATTTTTGGTTCATAGCAATTGTAAGCACGTAACTGTTTAGCTTTATGCCTAAAACCTAAATAGAATAAAAAACAAATGTTCTGATCTTGGCAAAATGGAACCATGTGACACAAAAATGATATTCGGGTAGAGGAATTGTGTATTGACTGTATCTTTGCCTCATTACCTTTTTACTGCTGCAGGGAGACAGTGGCATCGATTGTTTCGAGGTATCAGCTGTAGAGCCCTTCCTGTCTCAAGGTGAGGTTGGGGTGGCTGTTGCCATGCTCAACATACTGTTAAGCTTTCAGGTCTCCACACATACCCTCCTCTGCCAGTTTGTCCTCTCCCCTTTTCTTTCTGTAAAAAAAGTGTTATTATTTTAAAGTTAATGTGGGTGACTCCTTTATCTAAGGCAAGGTATTATGGCAGATAAATGTGCACTGCTTACCCATTTATACAGCTGGGTATTCTGGGTAAGGGTTTTGATCTAGGGCACTACAGTATGAGTGGAATTTGAACCCAGACTTTCAGATCTCAAACCACTACTTACTGCTCCATGGAGATGTATCATTAAATGGTTACTTTGCAGAGATTATGTAGGTATGTTGTTTTCAAAAAGAATGCCTTGTGTATCAAAGATGGAAATACAATAATCCCTCAGTATCTGAAGTCTCTGTCTAAATTTTTGCCAGAACAGCTCTTGAAAATTAATATCTAAATATTGGTATCTGCCACACATACACACATACATACGTGTGTGTGTGTGTGTGTGTATATATATATATATATATATATATATATATATATATATATATATATATATATATATAGACACACACACACACACACACAGCTGCAATCAAATATTCAACCCCATCACCCCAAAAGACATTATAGTGATATGAATCGAGGTTAATGAAAATATCTGACAAAAAACCTCATTAAACAATAAAAAATATATAGACACAGTTTTAGAGTTATTTTGAGAACATAAATTGACTTAAATTTGAGTTCAAATGAAAAATGTAACTTTTTTCATAAATGTGCATGTGCACTATTATTCAAACCCCAGCTTCAGTACCTTGTGGAGCATCCTTTAGCCTTTATAACTTCTAATAACCATTTTCAATAAGTGCTGATGAGCGTCTTACACCTCTCTGTTGGAATCTTTGCCCATTCTTCACGTGCAAAAGCCTCCAGCTCATTGATGTTTGATGGCTTCTGTGCTGCAACTGCCTTCTTTAAATCCCACCAAAGATCTTCAATAGGATTTAAATCTGGGGACTGAGAAGGCCACTCCAGGACATTCCAAGAACTATTTCTCAACCAAGCTTTGGTTGACTTGGAGGTTTTCTTGGGATCATTGTCTTGCTGGAAAGTTCAATGATTCACCAAGGTTCGATTTCTGAACAGAAGGCATCGTGTTCCTCCTTAAAATGGCCAGATATCTCTGGGAATCCAAAACACCAGTTACATGGTCAAGATTGCCAGTTCCTGCAGCAGAAAAACATCCCCACATCATCACTGACCCACCTTCATGCTTGACTGTGGGGATGGTATTCTTTTGGTCATAAGACTGGCCTTTCTCACGCCAGACATACCGCTGGTCTATGTGTCCAAACAGTTCCAAGTTATTTTCATCAGTCCATAGAACTGTTTCCCAAAACTTTGCAGGCCTATCCAAATTTCTCCTGGCATATTCTAGTCGACCTTTGATGTACTTTGTGGTCAAGAGTGGAGTGCATCTTGGAGTGCGGCCATGAAGTCCTTATTTATTCAGTGCTTGTCTTATAGTTGCCACTGAAGCACTTGTCCCGGCCTTCATCAGGTCATCCTGTCTGTGTTTTGCAGTAACATGGGGGTTTTTCTTAGTTGTCCTGACTAAGTTTTTAAGGGCTCTTGATGAAATTTTTGGCTTTCTCCCTTGGCCAGGCAGGTTTGCAGATGTGCCATAAGTTTTAAACTTTCTTATAATGCTCCCAATGGTGCCTCTTGGAACATTGAATTTTTGGGAGATCTTCTTATACCCAATGCCCTTCCAGTGCAATGAAATAATTTCTTCTCTCAGCTTTTGTGAAAGTTCCTTAGTCTTACCCATGATTGCAACTCACCTTCAACACCTTCATGGGTGGGGTTTATATATGGATCACAGTTGAAGCCAGTTTAATTATGTTTTAGCTCCTCTTTAGGCTGTAAAACCAGCAGAAGGGTTTAAAAACAGCAATATTATATTGGGGTTGAATAATTGTGACATGGCCATATTAATAAAATATCCTGTTACTCACAAATATTACATTATACATTTTCTTTGTTGATTTTACATATAACTCAACCGAAAAAGTCATCCAAAGCAAAATCTAGCTCTTTGAAAAAACTTTCATTGGTAAATCCTCTGATTGCAACTCTGTGTGTGTGTGTGTGTGTGTGTGTGTGTGTGTAATAAACAAATTTTTACAAACCTTTTTCAAGATTAAAAAGAAAATTAAACTGGGGAAAAAAGATTTTAAAAAATTTTAAAAAGAAAATAAATTTTGTGAAGTACTGTGCAGTGTACAGTATAAAAAATGTATCTATTGTAATAACCTCTAAGTAACTGGTGTTTACAGTGTTTATCGTATTGCAGGTTGATCATTTATGGATGAATTGTCATCAAGTCACAGTTGATAAATATATAGGTGTTATCAGATTACCTGAGAGCACATAAAAAAATTATTACTATTTTTTCTATCTAAAATAATGGAAAATAGTTATCAAGTATCCAGAAAATTTGGATGTGTTTTCAGGGATAAATTAGATTTGGATGCTGGGGGATTACTGCAACTGAGCTAAGGAATCTCTGTCTCCTTCCTTGTTTGTCCTGCAGTGAGCCACTGTCTCACTGAATCTCCAACACGTGGCATTGCCATGGTGCCCAAACTGGCACTGGATGTAGCCTCTTGTGAAGTTCTGCGGGTCCTCCAGCTCACTGACAACTACATCATACCTGTGAGCTACCAGGTACCTCGCAAGGTAGGTACTGTCTCTCCTCCCTATTACTGAGTGAGGGTTGTAGATGCACACTGTCAGCAGCCGCCAAAGTAGCTGATTTCAGAGTATGTGATGAGTTCCAGTCAGAACAAAACACATGTCCAGTGCTGTTAAGAGGACATTACATCAAGAATATTCAAGAACCAGGAGTTGCAACGTAAGTAGAGCACTGTTTTCCTCCCAGAGGTGGTTGCGGGTCCTGCAAAACTGTGATGCATGTCCCACAGGAGTTAGCAGACACTAGAGACACTCCTTACTGCACTGTGTGACCTGTTGTATTAGACCCTTACAGAAATCTATTATGTGTGAGTGCTTGTGTGTTTGTGTGCATCTCTGGATCTGTGTATGTCTGTGTCTTTCAGGCAGGGCAGGATTTCCATGCAGATCTGTACCCAGACACAGTGGGCCAAATGCCAGCCATGACAGCTGAGGAATGGTGGAAGGGAGAGAACAGACAGGTACAGGTTGAATGCAATGCCTGTAACATGTTTTTAGCTCACAAAGAGCTCACACTCAGTTAATATCACTGATTGTGTGGCAGAGACCATAAATGTATTTATCATGCAAGTTTACCATACAAAGTACAAAAACAGCATTTCATAACATGGTTACCCTGTCAGACCCCAGCATCTGATTAAGTTTATCCTCAGGTTCAGAGGGTCAGCCTCCATCCCAACAAGAGGCCGAAGCCCAATGCCCAGGTAGTCAAGAAGGAACCATTAAAAAAGGAGCTGCCCAGGGTCAAAGAGGTGAAGTTTAGGAGAATCAAGCTATCGCAGCTGACCAAATGTATATCCACCAATGGCAAATATGTTGTTGATTTGCTTTAATATAGTTAGATATTTGTGTGAAGAAACTTGAGATTCCTGAGACTACTGACATTATATTCCCAGTCTAAGGCTGTATACATAAGTTCAAGTTATAACACATTAGCACCTACTCTCTCTGTCTCTTACTGTGTCTTACTCCATCTCTCACTCTGTTTCCACCTATTTCAACTGTCCTGCACCTCTAGGAGGCTCCGGTTGGGTGCTCTACCTCCAGTAGTCCCCTGACCTCTGCCAGCAGCAGCGCTGCTCCATCGCGCTCTCCGTCCTCCACCAGTGGCCTTTCATCTGGCTTCCTGCCCAGCCCTAGCCAGACCACTCGGGCTGTCCAGAACATGCTTGGTACAGCATCCTTGTCACTGCAAGGATTCTTCAGACTTGTGCAACAAGGGGCATTTTTAATTGAGCTTGCTTCTGAATTTCACTAGAAAAAAGTTTATATAAGTAAGAAACACTTGGGGTATGCTGTTATGGTAGCATTGAAAATGTATTAGGTGTACATACAGCTTTCTTGTACAAACCCCTAGAATTCTTCTTCTGGTGGTCAGTGATGACTTACCTTCTGACCATATTAGTACAGCACTAAACAGATTCCACCTAATGCAAATTACCATACAAATTGAGAAATTGTATTAAAAATCAAATTGGATTGTAGTGAAAATGTGCTGTGCAGAGGCATTTAAATCAAGGGATGGCTGTATAAGTTATTGTATTCTTATTGTGCAAGTGTCTGTCATTATTTTCATATTTCTAGTTATTTAGTAACAGGAGTAAGTTGGGCTTATTTTCACTAAGTAAAATACGAAAGTTCAGTGGTTCTGTTGAAGATGTCTTCCCACTTACCTTTTCTCTCTCTCCCATTACTTCCTTCTCCTTTTTTCTCTCTGTTCGGGCCAGGTCCCAGCTCAAAGTTCCGCCATATCCAGGGCAACGTTCTGCACCGTGACACCCACATCACCAACTTGCGGGGGCTCAACCTGACCACCCCAGGAGAGTCGGACGGCTTCTGTGCCAATCGACAGCGTGTTGCTGTGCCGCTGGCTATTGCCGGGGGACAGATTGCTGTGTATGAGGTGCTGCCCTGAAGCACCACACCTCTCGCTTGATGACAACTCAAAAAAATTGTATTCTTCAAACTGGTTTAAACTTAATGAATTTTCCGTGAAGCGAACATTAGTTAAAAATCCATTATTACATATCAGTAACATGTTATTACAGTAATATCCTTTTAAGAGTTGCAGATTTTCTCAATTGTTGTTCATTTCTGAGACAATGAGCTGTTACTGTGTGGACGTCATGCAGCTGTGAATGAAGCAGGGAACAGGAAGAATCAGACTGTATATATAAATGTATAAATGTTGGTTGGAGCAAGCGGCCATGTGTGATGACTAAACATACTTTTCTTATTCCTGTAGCTGTCCCGGCCTGGCAAGCTGCCAGACATCGCCCTTCCCACCATCCAGAACACGGTAAATGTGGTGGACCTGGTCTGGGACCCCTTTGACCCCCACAGGCTGGCTGTGGGTAAGGACATGCATAGGACTTACAATGAGCTCTGCTCTGTTTTTCTGTGTGGTCTACAGTGCACCGACTTTCTTTACTTTTTGTCTCACAGCGGGTGATGATGCTAAGATCCGTGTGTGGCGGGTCCCAGACGGGGGGCTTACTGACACTGCGACTGAGCCAGAGTGTGTCCTGCAGGGTAAAGGGATTTTTGTTAGTCTGGTGGCTCATAATGAATGACATTGTCAGTGAGAACAGAGCTGACTATAAATACAGTAAATCCCACTCACATCCACGTTGCTTTTTCAGGACACACTGAGAAAATCTACTCAGTGATCTTCCACCCACTGGCCTCAGGCATCCTGGCCTCATCCTCATATGACATGACCATGCGTTTGTGGGACCTGAGCTCTGGGAAGGAGGTCAAAGTGCTCAAAGGACATCAGGACCAGGTGAGGGGAGGATAGTACTGAATTTTTAGACCAGGTCAGAAAGGATTGAATTCATCAACACCAGGGAAGTGCATCAAGTTCAAGCATGCAGCAATTTTACTGTCTGGCCAGTCCTGAAGATGGGCTTTGTAGACCAGGACAGAGTGGAATGAGTGCCATTGAGATCAGGCAAAATTAGAAATCACATAAGACTGATTATCTAGGACATGTGGATGTAATGCTGATATTTCAATTTTCATTTTACTTCAGATATTTGGAATGGCATGGAGCCCAGATGGACGGCTGCTGGCCACAGCCTGCAAAGATGGGAAAGTACGAATCTACGACCCACGGCAGTCGGTTGAACCCACTAAGGTGTGTGCAGTCAGTCATCTCGGTAGCCAGTTGTGTTGAGTCACTGTCACTTGTCACACAATGCAGTAGCCAACACTCCTCCTCCTCTTCTGCAGGAGGGGCCTGGACCAGAGGGCCCTAGAGGAGCCCGATTGGTTTGGGTATGTGGTGGTCAACATCTGCTGGTGTCTGGGTTCGACAGGTGAGGCTGCAGTGGAAGGAAATTATGTAGCTGACTGTTTTGTGATATTGCAGATTTTTCTGTTATTGAACATCAGTCCAGTTTAGCATCAATACCATCTGCCTTAGACTGTCCTAAACCCATGTTCCTCCCCTGTGTCCTCGCAGCCGTAGCGAGAGGCAGCTCTACCTGTACTCCACCCAGACCCTGTCTTCCGGTCCCATAGCCACTATGCCCACTGATGTCTCGCCATCCACCCTCATTCCCTTCTATGACCCTGACACCAGCGTGCTCATCCTAACGGGGAAGGTATGGCCCCGGAGCACGGTTGTCCATCCTGCTATGCTTGAAGAAGCAGACTCCTTCCACAATGTGCAGATTTAAACATGGAGGTACAGTACAGATAAGTGAGCTAAACAGAGTGTGTGTTTGCACTGCAGGGTGACACTCGTGTGTACATCTTTGAGATTCTTCCAGAAGCTCCATACTTCCTGGAGTGTAGCAGCTTCATTTCTTCTGAGCCGCACAAGGTACATCCCCACATACCTGATACTTTTTGTCCTTCTTCTTGAAGCATAACTAATGGCACATGTCTGTTTGTGTAAAGTGGAACAACATTTTTTTGCTTTCTGCCCCCCAGGGTTTCTCCTTTCTACCCAAGACAGAGTGTGATGTGCGTGATGTTGAGATTGCACGCGCTCTGAAACTCACCAAAAGCAGCATCGAGCCTGTGGCTTTCCGGGTGCCAAGAGTCAAGGTGACTCTTCAGCGGGGGGGGGCACACTTTCTGCTGGATGTAGTGGCAAGGGGCCTCATTCCTCCCCCACAGAGTTACAAAACTTCTCTGCCCACCAACAGATGCTTTGTGAAGCATCAGGTTTTATTTTCCAAAAAGTGGTGAAATGTACAGCTACTTCAAACAAACCTTTTAATGCTCAGGTTTACAAAAGTGCAAAATTTGAACCTGCTTTTTCAAAAGTGTCCCTGTGTTAGTATATAAATTTCTTACCACTGAAATACTGCACTGGACCAGCAGTATTTCAGTAGTTTTGTATTTTAATTGTTTAATTTGTATTCCTTCTGCACTAGAAAAAAATCTCTTAATTTCGTGCAGATGTGCAAAAAGCTTTGACCCTAGTCAAAACCAGTATGTTTGGAACTCATACCAACATTTTATTTTTACAAATTATATGTATAATTTAAACTTTACTGAGTCCATGACAACTACTTTACAGCCAAATATAATAATATTAAATGTAGAAAACTCATTCCCTATGGACCTCATTTTCAATTCTCTTCTGTCTTGGACACAACAGAAAGAGTTCTTCCAGGATGACATCTTCCCGGACACAGCAGTCTGCTGGGAACCAGCTCTCACAGGCTCTGCCTGGCTGTCAGGGTCCAACGGGCAGCACCGCAAGCTCAATCTTCGCCCCAAAGACATGGCACCAGGTACAGCTAAGTTAACACTGCCTTGTAAGTGTGTCTTGCTGCTCAGTCTGCATGTGTCTCACAATGAAGTGCATTCCTCTAATTCAGTGAGTGAGGCACCCAAGGAGGTCCCAGTGAGGAAGTACCTCCCCTCCTCTGTTTACCTGGAGGAAAAGACTGATGAGCAGAAGAAAGAGGAGGTAGGTGTTTGTGTCTGTGTTGATGCACTGTGTGAGATCATCCCATGCTGGTACGATGCGTCCTGATGCTGTGCTAATGTAGCGTATGCATGTATGTTGATGAAATAGCTGTATTAGCTGTTTGTCTTTGTGGTTTCCTCATAGTTGCATGTGGCGCTCTGTATACAAATTATGTTATATGTCATAGTGTCATGTGAAACTGCAGTGTAGACTGCGTGTCAAGGGTGCATGGACAGCTTTTGCGTTTCATTATTTGCTGTTCAATGTATTGATGCAGCTTTTTGGGAAGGGAGTTACTGAAAAATAGGTGGAACTGACAGTGTGACGTGTGTGCGTGCGTGCATGCGTGTGTGGGGGATGTTTTTTTCATGTAGCTCTTGACTGCCATGGTAGCGAAGCTGGGAAACAGGGAGGATCCCCTGCCACAAGAGTCCTTCCAGGGTGTGGATGATGAAGAATGGGTGAGAGACTCATCACTGAAACAAACACTGCTATGTGCTGTTCATTAAGTTAAGGTGTAAGACAGGTACACACACATAACAAACCACAAAAGCTGGATGAATCCCAGTGTCTATTTGTGGTGTGTGTGTGTGTGTGTGTGTGTGTGTATGTGTGTGTGTGTAACATCGCTCTGTTTCTTTCAGGATGACTAGTGGACCAATCAGGGCTGCTGTTGCTGTGTGGTGAAGCTGGCCTGTACTACCGTACCTCGCCAAGACCCACATGTATCCCACTATACCGCCCCCATTCCTCCGTATCCTATTTCAACTGGACCTCCTTTATACCTCATGCAACCCCTGACCCCCACCAGGTCCAGTCAGTTGAACCCCTGCTGGGTCTGTCCTTAAAAATATGTCCCATCACTTTTACACCCCTGGTCAAGATGGTCTTAATCATGAGTCAACCTGGGAAGCTGTAACTTACACAGCATATATAAGTGTGTTTTGGATTGAGGGAGCAGAACACTTGCTAAGTCCACCCCTGACCAGTGATGTTCTGAAGGCTATCAAATTATTTCGAAAAAAGGGAGCTGACTGGTTGGTAATCACACAGTAGACCTCTCTGAGGTCGGGCATTTTCACATCTCTCAATGCATCTCTCTCGCTGTTTACTGGGCAAACAGTCAAAATGTCATGGTTCTGATCTGAAGGAGGTGCTGTACACTCCTGCCAGAACCCAGAGTTGGTTTATTGCTTTGTGCACTCCCATTAGCAGGTGAATCAGAAGTGACTGAAGATCAATTATCTCTACAGTGAGTTACCAGACTGGACACAGCATAAGAGTTCAGACAGTTGCCATTCCATTTACAGGGTTTATGATGTTTGCCAAACTTTCCATTCCTGAACCTCTTGATCTCCCAGACCCTGTCTATCAGAATGATCAGGTACTCGTGAGCTCAGCCATGTTTTTACACTCTTTCTTAAGCTGTTTTTAAATTCTTTTTAGGGGCATTTTTTAAAGAATTTTTTAGAACATGGTACCCTCTATACCTTCTGTGTACTATGTTTAAAAATCAGGTTTCACTTAACTGGCGCAGACTGTTTGAGGTTTTTCAACAACAAACACAACAACAGCATGTGGATTAAACCAAGGGGTTCCTTACAATCAGTGAAACAGTTCACTTCTACCTTAGAGTCTGGTTGGGTCTGTTGGTCCATTAGTTTCTTCAGCCATGGAAGGATGGTATTTTGCTTTTAAGGAATAGAAAAAGCTCTCACTTTGTGTCTCCTACAGACTCTCCCGCTGTGTGTTGGAGCTGGAGTTGTTTAATGAAAACTGGAACCTTGATGCGTTATGAGACTCATTTCATTTAAAGAACAAATACTCCTTTTTAACATTGGATAGATTAGATAAGTGATAAAATTTCCGTAATTTTATTTGGATTTTTCACTATTTAACTTTCTTTATCCAAGAAGACATTTTTAAAAAGTGTCATGTTTTTATAATTGTATTATTTACAGATGCTCTGCAGATAGACTGGAATTCCTAGAAATATTTCAGCATTTTGTGAAATGAGGGACGGACACACACTCACACACTCAACAGATTTCAGATGTTTGTTGAGCGTGCATCTTGCGATTTGATAGTTAGGTCCATAAATATTTGGACAGAGACAACTTTTTTCTAATTTTGGTCCTGTACATTACCACAATGAATTTTAAATGAAACAACTCAGATGCAGTTGAAGTGCAGACTTTCAGCTTTAATTCAGTGGGTTGAACCAAGTGAACAACACTCTCCAGGGGGTAGGCGTATCGATATCCAAGTCTACAATAAAGAGAAGACTGCATGAAAGTAAATAGAGGGTGCACTGCAAGGTGCAAGCCACTCATAAGCCTCAAGAATAGAAAGACTTTGGATAATGAGCTGTTCCACGCCTTCTCCATACTTTTTTCTTGCCATCATTCTGGTAGAGGTTGATCTTGGTTTCATCTGTCCAAAGAATGTTTTTCCAGAACTGTGCTGGCTTTTTTAGATGTTCTTTAGCAAAGTCCAATCTAGCCTTTCTATTCTTGAGGCAGTGCACGCTCTGTATTTACTTTCATGCAGTCTTCTCTTTTTCATAGACTTGGATATCGATACGCCTACCCCCTGGAGAGTGTTGTTCACTTGGTTGGCTGTTGTGAAGGGGTTTCTCTTCACCATGGAAATGATTCTGCGATCATCCACCACTGTTGTCTTCCGTGGACGTCCAGGTCTTTTTGCGTTGCTGAGTAACCCAGGAGTTTATTAAAGCAAAGAAGTGGAAAATTCTTGAATGGCCAAGTCAGTCACCTGATCTTAACCCAATTGAGCATGCATTTCACTTGTTGAAGACTAAACTTCGAACAGAAAGGCCCACAAACAAACAGCAACTGAAAGCCGCTGCAGTAAAGGCCTGGCAGAGCATTAAAAAGGAGGAAACCCAGCATCTGGTGATGTCCATGAGTTCAAGACTTCAGGCTGTCATTGCCAGCAAAAGGTTTTCAACCAAGTATTAGAAATGAACATTTTATTTCCAGTTATTTAATTTGTCCAATTACTTTTGAGCCCCTGAAATGAAGGGATTGTGTTAAAAAAAATGCTTTAGTTGCCTCACATTTTTATGCAATCTTTTTGTTCAACCCACTGAATTAAAGCTGAAAGTCTGCACTCCAACTGCATCTGAGTTGTTTCATTTAAAATTCATTGTGGTAATGTACAGAACCAAAATTAGAAAAAAGTTGTCTCTGTCCAAATATTTATGGACCTAACTGTATGTGCCTGTGAAAATGTGGTTCTAACTGATGATATGCACGACACCAATTGAAAATAATCCAGATTCTGTGAAAACTGAAGTCCTGTCTTCTCAGTACTGGGGGTTATGTCTCTTTCCATCTCTATCTACTTTGAGTAATTGTTAAGTAGGACTGTGGCCTTGCAATAAATGCCTGTTTGAAAAAGGCTGCTGTTTTTCTTTTTATTTATTATAATACATATAAAGTTTGTCCCCTGCCTCCATGTAGACATCTAGATGTGTCTGAAGCTCACATTTTCCAGGTCACCAGGTGGTGCAGTGGTTAGAGTTGCTTTTTGCGCTAAAGGGATCCATCTTTGAATCCAACATCTTTCTGTAGTGCCTCTGAGCAAGGTACTTAATGCTGAATTGATACAGTAAAAACCCCCCCATTCTGTGGAAAAAAAGCCACTTAAACCCTATTTGTATATGTTGTTGTCAAGAGAGGTATCATATAAGCTATTTAAAATTTTACCTGGCTAAGAGCCATTTTAAGAATTTTTTTAAATGATAGTAACTGCTCTTTTTTGAGGTGTCTCCCCAGAAATGGGCTTACATTTTATAGATTCCTCACTGATCATTTCTTTGGAGAGTTTACGCTATTGTTTGAAGATTCACTGCTTTCTGTTACAACAGTAAGGGGATCGAAAAGAAATGCTTGTTATACTATGATAATAATGTTATTTTACTTACTAAGTGTAAATTTAATGGAAAAAAAAAATCTGTTTGAGGTTTCCATGGTGATGTCAAGCAGTACACTGAATAAATGGCCAAATAATGTAAAAATCAAAGTGTCAAACCAAAAACTGCCCTTTTTTGGAGAAAAGCGCGGAACCGCGGCAGTTGATTCGTTCCCAGCATCCTCGTGTTGTTCCACCTTCCGACCACAAGGTGGCCGCACAGATTTTACTTATGCACAATTAAAAGCGGCGGCGTCCCACAATATCGATGGTACAGCAATGACCTCTGAACTTTAACACCGCGGTGACCTTGAGCCTCCACGGCGTGAGCGTTGTGGTCGTCGCCGGAGGACGACGGGAGTGAAATATGGTGAGTTTTTCTTTACTTCGTGTCTGAGAGGGAAGTGAAGGCAGCAAAACCGCGATTAAATGGCGTCTCTCCTCATCTGCAGCTTTTATCGCAGCATTTTAGTTCCCCATATTTGTGGACGTTGACGTTCGGAGCGGTTTTTGTCCTTCGGCACGGATTGTGTGTCAAATAAACGTTTGCACGTTAGCGCCCCCCCCCTCTTTTTTGTTGTGCTGTCACCGTGTAGCTTCAGGGTTCTTGGTTCGAATCCCACAGCTGCTCTAGTGTCCTCGATTATGGGAGACACAGACCCTTCCAGGCTCTGCACGTTAGAACTGACACAGTGATGTAGGAACGGTTGCAGTAAATCGTTGTAAAGTTGTCCAGTGCTACAAGTTAATCGTGAATTACATAAGTAATGGTTAATAATGACTGTAATTTGTCATTGAAACGTTAGTTTGTGGTCCAGAAGGCAGTTATCAAACGGAGTACAGTACCACATTTTACCCTCTGATACTGGAAGTGTGCGTCTCAGTGGAGGTCATGATGTAATGAAGTTATTTTACAGATAATAAATGAAAAAGGTGACTTGCTTCATCACAGCTGGTCTGTTTCTTAAAACAAGAGTTCATAGCATTGTGTGTGGCATCAGGTGGGCTTGTTGGTGCTTTGAAGCTGGTTTCATGTTATTTTACCGTGGCTGTCTGTCTCCACAGGCAAAGTACCTCGTCCAGATTGTGGTCATGGGGGCGCAGGTGATGGGACGCGCATTTGCCAGGGCCCTGAGGCAGGAGTTTGCAGGTACGCATTGTCAATCTTTGCTGTATCGTTTCTGACCGCTTCATAAAACAGCGGGGAATGCGCCCCCCTCCCAACAGTGTCCAGTGCGCCCTGTCCTCTATTTGTGTCTAAGCCCATTGAATACTGGTATTACTGTGGTTTAGTGTTTATAGGCAGGTTAAGGATTTGGTCTCTTGCTCACTTGGCTGAATACAGGCAGATGTACATTGAAAAGCATTTAAATCTAAGCTATTTGCCACTGTCTGTGGTTTGTGTGTGTGTGTTTGTCCCACAATGCAGCCAGCCAGGCCGCGGCAGAAGCGAGGGGACAAGCTGGCCAGAAATCAGCTGCCGCCTCTAGCATCTCAGGAATGACTCTGCAGGAGGCCCAGCAGATCCTCAACGTGTCCACTCTCTCCCCAGAGGAGATTCAGAAGGTACACGTACACAAGCTTGTCCATCGTGCTCAACAAGGACGTTCTTCACACAAACCACTGAAGAGAAGCGGTAGATCTACAGAGATCCAAATTGAGAATTCTGTATTTACACATGGATTTCGATTGGTGCGATAGAATATAAAAAGCTGATTCTCCTTCTGTGTCGATTTTGCTCAGCTTACTTTGTTTTCCCCAACAGACTTATGAACATTTGTTTAAGATGAATGACAAATCAATCGGTGGCTCATTTTATCTCCAGTCTAAGGTAAGTGTTGGTAAAAGAAAAATGTTGAAAGAGAAATGTCTCTGTCACCTAAGAAAAATATTCAGCACATTTTGATTTATCATCATGTCAGCTTTATGACAATGCGCTGGTCATAAAGCTGACATGATGACAGATTAAAATGTGCTTCAACCCCTTTTTGGTCTTTCAAGTCCCGTTAAGCACCTTAATGGTTTAAGATGTCAAAATGTAACTGTCTTGATATTTAAAAGTCCAGTAATGGAAAATACATTATTTGCTAAGTTCAGTAGACAGTGTTGTAATAACAGATGCATTTTATAGATTGATAAATTGATATCATCTTTATGTGAACTATCGGAACAAAAGTACTGTTTGCGCTTTTCTATCCCGAGAGCCAAAACCACCAGGCTCACAAACAACTTTCTACCTCAGAAACTTGGAGCTCAGATGCAACTGCCACCACTGAGCATGGCCACTAACTGTTTGCACTTGTTTAGAGCAGTTACATTGTGTGTGTGTGTGTGTGTGTGTGTGTGTTTGGGAGAGTTTTTGGCTGCAGTGTGAGAAGGAATCCCGCATCACTGCACAGGTGTCCATGTTTGTATTCAGGTGGTTCGGGCCAAGGAGCGCCTGGATGAGGAGCTGACCATCCAGAAACAGGAAAAACCCCAACAGCAGCAGCAGACACCTGAAACATGACCCACCCTGTGTCCCTGCCCCCCCCCCCCCCTGTAAATTATCAACACCCAATAAACACCTCTTCAGAATTGTGTGTGTTTGTTTTATAGTAGTTTTTCAAAAATATATTTCCTAAGGATAGGAACTGTCCTCCATGAATATTTCCTAATGTCAAAACAATTTAGTTACGGAAACCATTTTTCAGTTCTCCAGAATGTTTCTCTCGCTGGGTCACACAAAGAAAAATAACAAATTTATCAAATGCGGCTTTATTCAACTTTTTTCAATGACATCATCATAATAAACTTCCTCTAAAACAGGAGCACACAGCTATTTTGTACCAATTGGAGACTTTTACAACTCTAAAATTCTGCATGTTCTGCACTGGAACATGGTGCTGCCAAAAAATATATATTTATATATTCATAATTCATATATTGTATATATTCTAGATTTTTACCTACAATAAAAGGCACTTGGATCCATTAAAAATACTGAATAGAAATATCTCAAAAAATGTGCAAAAGAAAAGTGGATACTGGCCTCTGTGGCCTTAGTCTAATATTAACCCTTTGTGCACCAGGTGGAACCCGGGGCGCGTCCCTTCTTAACAGCACTGCTACCTGGGTTCCGTCTGTGTTCGCAGCCCAGTTGAGGAATCGCTGCGTTTGTTCATTTGGCACAAATACGGGTCCCACTTCTGTTTATCTCATGTTCAGTAGAGGATGGTGCGGGAGGTCCCCGCAGCCCCCACACCAGGTGAAAGTACCACTTTAGAAAGATTCAAAGGGGCAACCAGAAACCTTCACAGACTCCACGCTGTGACTTTGATGCCTCCTGTTTGCCCCTTTTCTCGTGAACCAACCATTGCCTTTGCAGTTCTGTTCACTAAACTGATTTGTTTCTGATATACAGGGGAGAGGGCGCGATTACGCAGCCACACAAAATAAGTTACTTGAGCAAATAGTAACATTGCTCTTCAGACATTTTTTGGGAGAAACTTTACCCATTTAAAAAGTGCTGAAAGATTTCTACTGTGCGCAAAGGGTTAATGGATCAAACAGCTTATTTTTTTATATTGAAACATGAGGATCCTGGAAGGATCTATGTCAGTCCCGGCTTTCTCCACTAGGGGGACCCACAAACAAACACTGCCCATCAAAGGAGAGGGTGGGGCAGAAAGGGGGAGATGCTGCTGTTGGCAGGGGATCTCTGGCCTCATCTGGACACCGCCGCCCCCCAACTGACATCATCTGACATCATACGCCCTTCGTCCACTGATGACAAGCAGGGTCCATCGTCTGGCCAACCCCACAGGGACCGGAGACACTGGCTGCTGAGAACACCGCTGAGGGGGGTCTGTGTGTGTGTGTGTGTGTAAAGTCAGAATCTTACTAGCAGATGTGATTCTAGAGAGGAAATGAAGGGTGAACCTGCTGTCTCCCGCTGCTTTGCTGGCCACTGGAGGTGTAAAGAAGAACTGCTGCTTGGCTTGTGGTCACTCTCTCCCCTCCAGATTTTTCTGCCCTGTTTGACCAGGTGGCTCTTTAGACAGAAATGATTTTGTCTTGTTTGTGTTGAAAGCTCCGTGTGCTCACTTTACCCAGAAAGCACTGGGGTTCACTGGCCCACAGCAGGCCCAGATGTGAGGGAGTGACCGCCACTAAGGCCAGAACTCACACATCTCAATCTTACCACTTTTCCAGTTGAATGCAGCAGTAATATTTACTGGGCCACAATGTTTCTCTGCTGGACTGATGGCTGTTACAATCATTCCACTTCACCTTGAAACTTGTTGAATTTAGAATTTGTGTGTGTGTGCGCACGTGTGCATAAGAGCTACAGTCTGAATCACTTTCTGCCAGTGAAATTCCTGGGTTTTTACTGCCACCTGTGATCCATCCCGAGTGTCCTGGTCCTGCAGAACCGCTTTGTCTGACCCTGTCAGTGTGTGTGTGTTCTCAGAGACCCCCCCCCCAGGTTGTTCCCCTCAGCAAGCTGTCCAATGTGAACAACCCCACACCCCCACCGTGGAGAAAGCCAAGTGTCGAGCAGCGACAGCAGACAAGGAAACAAAGCTTTTTCAACATGAGAAAATGTCTCGTCTGGAAAAGATAAACTGCAAAACAGCAACAAGCGTTATTGTTTCAGTTAAAAATACCTTTGAGGAAATGTACACAAATCTGAGAGAGAGCAGAGGTATGTGGGGGGCAGCGGCACTCATCTGTTGGTCTCTCATCACGCCTTCCCCTCTTCCTCCTCCCTCCTCAACTGAGCAAGAAGAATCTCAAACCTGAATGTGTGGCGCCTGATACTGAGCGTAGCCCAGCAGACAACACACACACATACGTAGTGGAGGAGGGAGGAGGGCGAAGGATCAGGTGGAAGAATCCAGACATCTGTTGTAGCTCTGCTAAGGGTGGTGGTGGGGGGGGCACTCTTACTATATTTTACCCTATTTTGTAACCTGAAGTGTAGTAAGTGCTCCTCTGAGCTGAGCTCAAAGCAAAGGCTCTTCTGAAAAGAACCCCTTCACTGATCTGCTGACCAGCATCACTTCTTATTAACAAGGTGTTTTAGGAAACATAACCCCCCCATCAGTGTCCCTGTGTCTTCTCCTTCCTGCTGGTTGCCTCCATTGTTTTCAGTTTGTTGTTAAAACACAGCGGCGCGGTGTTAAAGAACAGGGCTACACACATTAACAGTCCCACTGCTGTAAACGCCAAGCTGGCTGAGGTCAAAGTTCACAAGGGCACAATGAGGACATCAGCTGGCAAGCTGTAATTTGACACATATCCACAGGGGGGAGCCGATAACGTCTGGGTCTGTTATCTCCTATTGAGACAACATTCATTGGGGGCGTGAAGCGCCGTAACTGTGCCGCAGCCTCGGCCGCAACAGCCCCATACCCAAGCCCCTAGTCGACAAGCACCTTGCAGGCCCCCGGTCGCGTCCAGCGTGACACGGGCTCAGCTAAAGTGACGTCAGGAGCACCAACCGGGGGGTGCTGCCATTTCCCAGTGCCCTTTTTCTCGTTTAAACTTCCTCTCTGGATAGAGACGAATTGTCGGTTTGGAACGTGCTGCCTTCTCTCAATGGCTTCAGAGGTTTTTTTGAGGCGCTGTTGGGTGCAAGTGAACGCAAGCGGTCTGGTGGTTCCGCTTTGCCAAACTGAAACGGGACCCCCCTGCCCCTGCCACCAAACCGGTGGTCACTTGTGCCAACACCTCATTTTAACTCACTGCTCACTTTGTGGAAGGTCGTCCCAGTAGTTCACAGCTGCAGAAAATGGTTTTCAGAATGGTCGAGTCAAGCACGAATAAACAGAGCTTGGGTAGGGGCTTCTCTGCTTACGCTCGTGTTCAAAAAGTGTGTCAACGTGTGTCAACATGTCGGTTATTCAATGACGCAAAAGAACGGAAAAGGGACTGGACGTGGACCTAAAGTGAAACCCAGGCCTGTGTAATGGTCGCTTTTTTCTGGTTTTGTCAGAAAGGAGTCAATAAAATAGAAACAAGAGGCAATTTTAAGGTGATTTTTTTCCTTTTGCTTTTTTCCTCCTTTCAGAAATTTTCAGGCTATATTTATTCTATAAAAACAGCAGGCCTGTGTGGTGCACCCCCTCCGATGCCTGACCTGTGACCCGCAGACAGCTCTCCTGGAACGTGCATCTCAGTTGACCACAGCTGGCTTCAGCACTACAGGGCCGGAGGGGATGACCACCCACCCGGGAGAGAGAGGGTCATGGCCGGCCCCTGCCGAGAGGTTCAGGACAGCCCCCGGGAGGCCCCCCAGAGCGCCGTCCTCAGCTCCCTCCCCCTTGATCCTGCCTTTCCCACTGAACCGGCTGTGGCTCCTTCGCTCGGCCCCCAGCAGGGAGACCATAGGCAGGCCCCCCAGTGCTGAGGAGAAGGCAGGGGAGAGCAACGGCGACTTGGCCAGACTCAGGGGGGAGCCGTTCAGGGAGAGGATGGGGGTGCCGGCCAGCCCGTGTGGGGGAGACCCAGGGCAGCCCATTGCACTCAAGTCCAGGGGCCGAGGGCTAAGTGGAGAGAGGGGGAGGGAGGCACCCAAACCCTGCAAGGCGTGGCCCCCCAGGAGGGAGGCTGCGGGGCCTGGTATTATGATGTGGGCAGCACTGACATACGGCAACTCCACCTCCTTTCCCCCAATCGCCCCGTTTGGCCCCGGCGTCAGCAACCCGGCCGGTGGGGGAGGCTCCGGGGCCACAAAGTGCCCGTGGGCCTTGATGTGCTTGCGCAGTGAGCTGGGGTCCGTGTAGCGCTTCAGGCAGCCCGCCATCTTGCAGTAGTAGGGCTTGTCCACGTAGTGTGTGCGTGTGTGCTTGAAGCGGTCGCTTGAGTTGGAGTAGCGCTTGTTGCAGCCTTCGTACGGGCAGATGTAGGGCTTCTCTCCTTGGGGGGCGGGCGACAGTGTAAGTGTGGGCACTAATGTGTGTCTGTTCCTGTGCACTGAAGCACACTGTATGTGTGAGCCCAAATGGGTTTGTGTGGAGTTCTCTCCTACCTGTGTGGGAGCGGTTGTGGATTTTGAGGTTCTCCAGGCGCGAGAAGCTCTTGTTGCAGGTGGGGCAGCGGTGTGGCTTCTCGTTGGTGTGCGTGCGGATGTGGATGAGCATCTTGTACCTGTGTCAGGTAAGAAGTGTTTCTCTTTGCTGACGTAGCTCTCATAGGGACTGAGGTGTGATGGCTAGAGGTCGGCACAAGGCCACCCACCTGGCATTGAAGCCACGCCCTTTGCGAGCGCATCCCTCCCAGTGGCAGCAGTACCCAGAATCCTTCTCGGGTTTGACGTGGAAGTCGTTGACGTGGTCCACCAGGTCCTGCAGGGAGTCAAAGAGCAGATGACACTGCGGAGACAGAGAGGAGAGAAGCTCTTTTATCCTGGACGCATGAAGTTATAAGTGGGAAAATACTTATAAAATCAAATAATAACAATTATTACACACAGTCCATCTACATAATGATCTTTTCTACTGGTGGTTTACAATAAAAAGTGATGAGTAACAAGTACAAAGCCAACACACTCAATGTGCTCATCCTGTTTTTTGGTCTGGCAAAATCCAGTTTTTCACTTATCTGGTCTGCAACTATTAATACCTGCTTTTCATTAATTGGTCCAGAATATAATTTATGTGCTCAGCAACATAAAGTCAGCCTCAATAAAGTGAGACTGTGTTTGAAAACTGCACTGTGGGGCAGTGTGAGGCTGAGACACTTTGCACTGTGGGAATTGTGTACCTGCATGTGCAACTGGGCTCTCACCTTCCCTACTAATGCTTTTGTGTTTGTATTCTCTGTTGTGCACCATTCTGTTTCAGTCTTCTAATTAATTTAAATTTGACATATATGTAAGCTCTGTCTTGCTCATGCACGCTGTCATGGCAAAATGACTTATTTATTGAATTATTTTTTAAAATATGGTTTCTGTAATGTTGTTATTTGTTATTCATTCTATTTTAATGTCCTGAGAGAGGCCAGGCTGCCATGTGAATATATAATATTTTAGGGTCATTTAAGGTAAACCTGGGCTTAGAACAAGTTGCAATTTTCCCCTGTAAGAAATATGGTAAGAATTTGATTACCAGGTTTTCGATGTTCAGTTTTTTAGTAGCAAATTAATACCGGATAAAATGATTCACAACAGCGAGAGTTCCAGTGCACAGAACTTCTTACTTTTTTCCATCGACAGGCCAGCTGTTCGTCCGCCGAGAGGTCAGGAGAGGCTCGTTTTTCCTTCGCCTGTCCTATGAACATGGGCGAGTGCATGTGAAGCCCGGCTCCTGAGCCAATAGGCAGGAAGAACTGGTAGGCTGGTGAAGATACTCCGCCCTCCAGGTAACGGATGTGTGAGGAATCCTGTTGTGTGAGAAAGGGACAGAGAGGTGGTGAGGAATTATTGGTGAAAAACATCTTGAGACCAAGTCATTTGACCACTGTAGAGGACACATCTCCCAAACCATACATGCTACAGCGTCGAGTCCTAGTGTTACTTACAAAGGATTACCACATTTTTTGGGTGAGAATCTGACACCTTCCTAGAAATAAAAACTAAAATAAAAAAGTACATTAAAAATATTTTAACTGCTTTCAGGAAGATGAGAGACATATAAAGATGAGGAGGAATCGAGTGGAGACTGTTTGACTACTTTAGTGGCTTGGCACCATTAGCGCACCTGTGTTTATCCATAGATTTGCATAGTTTAAATTACCTTCATTCCCTTTACCTACCTGCACAGCTGAACATTTTACTAAAGCAACTCAACTTAATGAAAATGTTGACCATCTAAAAGATAAATGACTCCAGGACTTGAACCTGCAACAGCCTGGTCACTGGTTTGGTAAGTGTGAGCACGCGGCCGTCTGGTGACCCGAGATGACAGAGCACCGTGCATTAGCGCATTATTTGAGGGAACAGCAGTCAGGTGAGGAGTCGGTAATACATTAACTAACAAGGTGTGTGTGAGGGAGTGGTGACAGGCTTTGCGCAGTCTTGCTCAGGCACACACCCCAGACGCCTCACTGGGGAAGTGAACACACAGCTGTGTACTGTGGGCGTAATTAGTAGCCGCGCCACACGAGGAACACCAGACTGCTGCGGACGTGGAGAGGACAGAAAGACACACAGTGAGGAGCCCTCACATGACAGCCAGAGGTCAGGCCCCGCAGGGGGGCTGTGGACGAGGCGCAATTAGCGACAGATCGGCAGTCATTTCAAGCTGACACAGGCCTCGCATGAGAAAAAGAGAAACGGAGGGGGTGCGGATCTGATGACAACCCCGCAACTGTCTTAGGACCATCTCGAGAAATGTCAGAAATGTTTCCACAACATACTTGGTAAATGGGGTGAATCGTCCGTGCTCAGCTGTCCACTTCCCGAGGACATTTCTCCAGCGGCCCTGCTAGAAATGGCCCATTATCTACACACGGGGGCAGGCGGTGACATCAAAGGAGGGATGAATTGAATTGTGGGCAATTTCATTAGACGACATGAGGTCTGCATGGCGGCGCACAGCGCCAAATCAGATTTAGACAGGAGTCCTGGAGGGGGTGGGGCTGTGGGGGGGGGGGGGGCACAGAGAAGCAGCTTGTTCCCTGGGACACAAGTGTACTTGAGGGATACAGCCCCCTACATACCCACCCCCTCCCCGGCAGCACTGGAGAAGGATGGGGCCATGGGCAGAAGAAGGGAAACAGAAGAGTGGGGAACAGTATCCTTTGTGTGCACAACTGGTGTCCGATGTCCGTTGAGCGTGTGGACTGGGTGCTCAGTACCAGCCAGGTGTATCAGCAACAGGTCCAGATACCTACAGTGTTCCGCTGCTGCCTAAAAGGAGTGTGTGTAATCCAAACAGGTGTTATATGGTGTCATTTATGGTGCAGTGTACAGTGATGTGTTGCTGGGGTGTGTAGCCTCCTTACTGACCCCCAGGAAGAAGGATCCAGCCCCGTTGCTGTTGCACTGCTCCTGGGGGGAGGGGGCATGGCAAGATGAGGGGGAAACACTAAGGTCCACGGCTGGGGGGGTCCGGGGTTCCGGCTTCTCCTGGGGGATCACGGGCACACCTGCAGAAAAAAGCCCACCCGGCATGTCAGACTGTGGGTCTTCCTATGGGTGAGCATATTCATCCCCACTGTCACCCCCAACAGGTCTACTGAGGCGGTGGCTCACAGTTTATCTGTAAATCAGGAAATTTTGGAAGCGGTTCAGATTAAGGATTTGAATGAGTGCAACAAAGACTTAAACCTGGAACCCTCTAACCAAAAGTGTATGCCCTCAACCATTAAACTGAGCTAAGCACACTGTCATGAGAGTGGTGCCAGGGGAGGCAGGGATTACCTGTGTGAGGGGAGGCTGGGGAGGCAGGTACGATGACCGCTGTCCCATCGTCAGCCATGCGCAGTTGCCGGGCACGCATGGCATGGAGCGGGGAGGTGATGTGGGCGGGTGGGGTCCTGGCCACCCGGTCCCGCCCGCTGACTCGCCCCCGTGGGAGCTTCAGGTCCAGCGGCTCATCCAGGGAAAGCATGGCTGCACTCACCTGGAAGTGATGGAGACACACGGCCGTTGGTCAGAACGCAGATGCCACACAGAGAATGTTCCAGCAATTCTTTTCAATAAATGATCGCCAGGCAGGTTTCCCCTTTCACACACCACATATATTACAATGATTTCTTGTCAGCAGTTATGCCACATTTTCTCAAAAATCCCTACATAAAAACAAACAAAATGGCAGAAATCCTCATTCTGGAGTTGCCCCTAAAGAGGAAACTATTTCATAGTGGAAACAAAATAAAAGGAACATCTATACACTTATAGTCAGTAACATTTTGCAACTGTTTTCCAGGTTATTTATTTATTTTTCACTCCACATTTTCCCTTTATCTATCTTGTAAATGTTTGTTGTGGAAAGAAGAGCCTTTAATTGCATTTTAACTTACTGTTAGTTTTATCTAGGACTATAATAGGACCTAACCCCTAAATAAACTGAGCAACATCCACATTATTACACTTTCAAGTTATACTGGAGTTATGAACAATCTGATTCCTGGATCCATTTGTGTTATTAAGCTAAGGAGCCAGTTTTAAACAAGTAGTTTTGCCATTTATGGTAAAATACATTGTAGTTAAGTTTATATTTGCATGTTGCATAAATCAACAGCATTTTACATTTCATGCAGTTGATGCAAGTGATATGAAATGCTTGTAAAATCTGTGTAAAACCTTTAGGTTTGGATCTCTCTGCTAATGATATATACAAATTATACATTTTTAAAAGTGAGTAAGCTCTAAATTCCATTCCAAAAGTGGTGAAGCAAAGGTCAGTGTGGTGGGTCAGACGTTTTGCCTGCACTTCCTTGGCAGCCCACACACATGCTCACACACAGATACACACACATGCATCTCATCCATCCCCCCACCCTCTCCCACTTACTGACCTTTGCTCGCGGACACCCGCAGGAATGTCTGCAATTCAAACCAGATGGTCCGTCTGCCCCCCCTTGGCTTCTGACACCCCCCCCCACATACACACACACACACACACACACATACACACACCGTGAGCCTTCAGACACCACCGCCCTACATACACACACTGAGGACTGTCCACACCAACCTGCCCCACATTCTGACTCCCACAGTCCTGCTGAGCGCTCTCTCTCTCTTTCCCTCTCCAATTCTTTCTCTCTCTTTTTCTCTCTCTCTCATTCTCTCTCTCTCTTCCCCCATTGTGCACTGCTCTCTCTGTAGCCTCGATGCTCTATGATGTTCCAAGGTTCACTGGGGCACAAGAATAAGGGCCAGAGACACCAAATTTTGACAGTGCTATCCCTCACTCTACCTCACGGATGCATAAGAGCGCATACACACACTCATATCTACTGCAAGATGAAGAACTGTCAGTGTGCAAAGCACACGCTCAGGTGCAAATTTTCTCCCATTTCTCCTACAAGTTGACACACACCCACTGACACACACTTCGCTTTTGCATGCAGCTGTGGTGAATGGTCGCCTTTGAGAGCGACTGGCCATGGTCCCGCACACTGTCTGGGGGGGCAGGGTAGAGTGAGGTCTCCCAGTTCATTAACCCACCCAGGGGGCCACGCTGCCCGATACGGCGCCTCCTACTGTACTGGGCACACAACACACAGGCACATTATCACTGCTCTGTTTCTCCTGAACACATGGCGCACTGAAGGCACTTTCTGGCTCTGGTCCCCCTCCAAACCCATTGCCTTGGTGGGTGTGCAGCGCTGGGGGGCCCCCCGACTAGGCAAGCTAACAGGCTAGGCTACTGTGAAAGCTTTCAGAGGTCCGTCCCGGAAGTCATATCTAAATAGCAAGCGGTCTGTGAACAAGTGGATCCATGTCACCAGAGTAGGTCACACCAGGTCAAAGCTCATCCCAAAGCAGCTCAAGGTTGTACTTCTCTGCATTTGTACCCACTATGTGTGTATACCATAACACTCTGCAGCACAGCATGCGTGCAAGCACAGGGCAGCCGCCTCCACAGTAAGTTTCCACTTCACGTCGAGTCTGTGTGCCGTGTTTCCACATGAATACCTACAGACTGAGCCCATGTTCAGTGGCTCAGAAGGACACGGCTTCTCTGCTGCGGACCGAGTCAGTTGCTCGCTTGGGCTGCTCCACAAAGCAAATGCAACGACACAGAGGAGGACTTTCATCAATAAACAGCGCCAGAACCCAATGAACTTTTCACTGTTTTACTTTGCACTATTTATTTTGTTTTTTGACACATGTCACTTTTTGTCCATTTGCTTTTGTCGATTCACTTTGGTTAAAAAACTCCCCTCGTTGCCAATACCGAAGTTAATGAGCAATCCAGCAGCTCATGGCAGCCTGGCCTCTCTCGGGACGTCTTGGAGCGACTGGGTCACACTGGCTGGTTGGAATGTTTACATACATTAAGCTGCATGGGGGGTACCAGATAAGGACTGCAAGATAAGATAAGAATTTAGTCAATGATTCACCTTTTTAGTCCTCCGGATGGGAACATAGGGCCGGATCACAGTAACTCAACTGTTGCTTTTCCTCTCCTGTCCCCGGAAGACACTGACACTTGTTCACACATTGAAGCCTGGAGATGGCATCACCGCCATCTTCCAGAAGTGAAGAGTTCCATCTCCGTGCCGGGCCATCAACCTGCTCTTTGAAGTTCAGTGGTCTGCATCTTCAGTTTAGAGTCAAGGTATGACAACATATGCAAACATTTGTTTCCCACAGCACCTATATACAGTATATCCTGATTTTGCAGACATTCCCCATTTAACATTCACCTGCTGTTTGTGACACCCTCCACGCATATCCTGGTTCAAGCTATGATTTTGTCTCAACAACTATACAGGTTGACTTCAAACTGCTCAAAACATTCTCATATATCAACGCTCCCCATCTCCATCCAACAGCTTCCTGTGACTGTCCATATCAGGTTCAGGACTCTGGTTACAACCTACAAGGCAGTCAGGAGAATATCACCACCATATTGCCACAATTCCATCTTACCCTACACTCCATCATGAAGGTTTGGCTCCTCCACCTCAGGTCCTTTGTTTGTTCCATTCATAAGGAATCTGAAATATTAAGTTCATTACTTTTCAGCACTGCTCCAAGTATTGTGGAACAAACTACTGCTGACCCTCCTTCTTCACAAACACTTCACTATGGATCTCATAATAGCACCAAGAAGCAATTTTAAGTGCTTATGAACGTACTGTATATTTAAATAATTGATTTTACTATTCTGTCATCCATTAGTCCATTATCAATAACTGCCTTTCCACTGCTGGATTGTGGTAGTCTGCAGCCTATCCCAAAGATAGAGGACAGAGGACGAGATACTAGTCCAACTCAAGGCAATCACAAACATACACTCACACAAACACAAATTTCCACATATTAGTTCCAGTGAAGTAGCTACCGAGAATAGTTTGCATTTGGGGTTCTTCATTTTTTCAATGCACTTTTGCAGGTACAGTGACTTTTCTGCACAAAGTGCCTAAGGCCCAATAGTATTCTAAAAATTAGCTACTGATTTTATTCTTTTCTCCTTCACAAAGTATTTTTCTCATTCTTTTAAGCCACTGTCATATTGCACATCAAGATCAAGGCAAATGGAGCTGTATCAGTCTAAGGCAAGGTGGAAAAACAAGATGTACCAACATGTGAGTGAATGGCAAAAGGAGGGAACCACAGCTATAAATCATTTCTCCCTTTTAATGAACTTGCATCTTTTCCAGGGACTTCTCACCCTATTGACAGTGGTACAGTGCTGCCTTTACAGCAGGGTCGTGCCGTGTTACTTAGTTCCATGAAGACATTGATTAAGGCATCCTTTGGTTCCAGAGGTTCTTGTTTTTCACAGAGGAAACTGTACATAGATTAAATTATATAAACATCATCGCTTTCAGCAGCCCATCTCTTACCTATGACTGATACTGCATAGCTTTTGCCAATATCAAAGCCGTGATCTTACGGTCATACAGAAACCTTGGGTTAACAACATGGTAGAAGTGATTCGTCTGAGGAAATTATGCTTGTTTTTGAAGTTCTTTCAAATGTAGTTCATAATGGCATCTCAACGTGTTTGCGTCATTATGACGGCATCTAAGGCCTACACAGCAGACTCCAGTTAACGCATTAGTTTGGTTGTGCCCACTCTGCCTTCTGGAGAAACCATCATACTGGGCCGACCGCCATGTTAGGGGACTCTAAACGTAGTCGATGGAGCGGGAGTTTCCCCTCACAGTCCAAGGGTGGGTGTCGCCTCTCTGCTAACATCAGAGGTCTGTGCTGCAAGCCCAGACGACGCCCTCCCCCTCCTGCCCCCACAAGAGCTTGGCGGCAACTCTGTCTGCCATTCCATGCCAGACCCTCTGTCTCTGCAGGGCAGTTTTCAGGTTTCTTCTCCCCTTCTCCTCCTAAAGGTCTCTATCCCACCACTTTCCAACCTTCAGAGCTCCAAAAACAGGACATGAGACAAAATGAATAAGATCTTAAATGGATAACAAATGATGGAACAGTTTGCACAGTGGTGGGCGTAAGCTTAACTGGAGGTGGTTCTAAGGCCCCCCCCAACACTTGCCTATCCCCAAACCCCCACAGCTATCAGTGTGTGACTGTGAACTCCTGGGACAGGGTTACCAAGGCCCCGCGTGGTCTTCCTTCACCCAGCCGCAGGGTCAGTATGTCTTTGAAAGGCGGCTTTGTCACCCCCCCCCAGCAGAGTAAACACAGGCCGTGGCAGCTCAGCGAGAGCTGGGGGCCAACGATGGGGGTGGTGGGCTCAATGGCTCTGCTGTTACTCAACCACCCCTCCATTACAACCCCTCCGCACTGGCCCTGACCCCCTCTATTATGGAAGTCACCAAATTGCTCACTTCCTATCGCGAGGTGAGGGTGAGGCTCTGCATCCGGGAGGGTGGGGCACAGGGGAGAAGGAAACTACATCATTGACACCAAATACTGGCTAATGGTATGCACAACCACTTCACAACCTCGACACTTGCCCCCTAAAGGCTACATGTTCACTACTAACAGCACATCATTAGTTGAAGGAGAGGACAGTGCCAATGTGTTGTATGAGAGCTGTGTAAAACATAGGCCGAGGCAGATGTACACTTTCAGATCCCTGTGGGAGAAGGAAACCTGCCTGTATTTCAACCCAGTTTCCCACAATGGAATCCAAGCATCTTAAGTGTGTGTGTGTATGTTTAAGTGTGTGGGTGTGTGTGGGCAAGACTCTGTGTGCATGCAAACATGCACCCTCTCCATGGTGTAATTGAATGCCTCTCCTGATCCAGCCCAGGGGGCCTTTTTTCTGCAGGCGAGCAGTCACAGTGGGACCCCTCAATCCCCCCTCAATCCCCCACTAATCCGCCCCCCGCACACCAAGCTCAGGCTCCTGTCCCACCAGGCGTGGGGGGTCTCCAGTGTCACAATCTTGGCACCGGGACTTGAGCAGATTTATTTCCCTGTGTGTGTTAATTCCATTGCCTGCATTCCCCAGGTCCCTGGTTACAGTGCCCTTGCCTTGTGGGGGCTCCTGGGGGCTCCTGGTGCTGCTGGTGCTTTTGACCTTCTGGCTGAATAAACAAGAGATCTGGTGCTCTTGAGGGCCTCAGCAAGAAAATGTACTCCTCCCAAATACACTTCCCAGAAAATAATGATCCCAAAGAAGAACCCTTTCCAAAGTGTAAGTCTGACTCCAGTAGCTTTTACTGGGACCTGGTTATGTTTTAAGCCCTGTGGGTGATATCTACATGCCTATCAGTGCTTGAGCTTTGCGTTCAGGTGTAGGTTTGAATCCGGCTCATGATGTGCAAGGTTTGTGCGTTTATCCTTTGTTTAGCACTCATAAGACAAAAGAAGGCAACAGAAAACCACTTCCACACAAGTGATTGCTAGGAGATGAGTTGGTCTTAATGGTACTTAATGGCACAGGTTTATTCCTCACTCTGCTGTCAGCTGAAGTGACCGACAACACTGAACCTTGCGAGACAGTACATATGCAGGTTTTCACTAAATATATGTACACTCATGTAAATAATTATTTCTCTTTCTTCTACCGCTTCCTTCCTTTCTTCCTTCCTGGAGTGTATTGTTGTGGGGAGATGCAAGTGAGGAGAGGGCAGGAGTGAGAGGTCCAGTCTATAGAGCTCCTTGAAGACTCCCCTCCATGCAACTTTTACGAGACGTCCCCTCACTGTGGCTGCTGGTGCAAGACACCATATACCCTTCACATGCCGTAGTTTCACGCTTCATTGGTGGGAGAGCCACTACTGGGAGGTGGGTGAGGGGTTGTGAAGGTCACAGGTGGTGCACTTCACCCTGTGACTCAAGGCAGGGCCTCTGAACTTTGACCTCAAACTCTCTGGGGAATTTTTGCGCACTTCCACGACCTGCTGGCAGGGTTGCCCCCAAGGAAAGGGTGGTAGGTAGGTGGTGGTGGTGGTGGTGGTAGAGGCAAGCTGAACACTCAGATGCTGTGTAAAACCCCTCCAGCTCTGTCTCAAGACTGCCACAGCTGAGTGGCCCACTTCCCAAAGAACTAAAAAGGAATGAGTGGTAAAATATAGAAAGGCTGTAAAACTGTGAAATGTGGCTCTGCTGAACATGTAAGTAATGTAAAGTCGTCCTGTTTGTTTTTGCAAGCTAGTGCTGGCTTCCACGCTCTCTCTCCCTCTCCCTCACTGTCATTCGTCTTCATGCACAAACGCGTGGCTAACGCCACCCTCTGGGCCTCGGCACTCCAGTTGGAGGGGGTGTTCTTCGGCAGGAATTTCCGGAGAGGTAACCACATGTTTGCTGCCGCTCATTGGCGCTCTCAGGGGGAACACCCAGTCTGGCTGCCACTGGCTGGGGGGTTCGGGTGGGGGTCACTTTAGGAGTACGTGCATCCCTGCCTTGCTACCAGGAGGGGTGGCACAGTTCTGTCATGCCTTAACTGCTGGACTGAGCAAGAGTCCTCCAACAAGGCTGGAGTGAGAGTCCTCCAAGGCCACAGCAGTAGCAGGACTTGCACTCTACTAGTAAATTCCATTATTATTTCATCACACTCAGAGCCATTGTAGTTGTTAACCTCTTGAGATGTTTCAGTGGAACTGCATGTTTCTCATTAAATTAGGGTATGTTTGCTGCTGCTTCAGGATGATCATCTCAGAGGAGGATCACAGGCTTCTTACCCACCCAGCATGAAAAATGGTGAGTGTTGAGGCCACTGTGTAAACACACTGAACTTTCTCTCTTCCCTCTCTGTCAGTGTTTCTCATTTTCGATCCTTTTTTACCCCCCCCAACCCGGACCCCTGGGGTGCACGCACACACACACACACACACCCATACCACAGCTCCAGTATACAGCCCTCCCCAGTGCCACCTCGCTGGCATGTCGCACTCACCGCGGGAGGAGAGGGGGTTTTTTCCCTGCCCTTGTACGTCTCCGCCAGCCGCCTTCTTAGACAGGAAACCTCCGTTTCCACTCCTTACCCAATGGGCCTCTCTCTCTTTTTTAATTTGACCCTCCCCTCCCTCCCTCTTTTTCCCTCTCTCTTCCCCTCGTCCTCACCCTCCTATTTTGTGGCTTTCCCTTCCTGGCCCTCCGCTCTCTCACACCCCCTTTCCCAGCTTCCTCCTCCCTTCCCCATATGGTTCCACGGCACACTGCCTACAGCCCCCACCCACCAGTTTTCTTGCTCCCTCCAGACCCATGCCCCCCACCGTCCACCCTGCACAATCTTCCCAGTCAAAAAAGCACTGGGCCCTTGGTGATCATTAGGCAACAAAATGGAAAAGGGAGGAAAGTTAAAATCCCAAGCTCAGTGAGTGACAGACACACACAGACAGGTATCGAAGGGGGTGGGCAGTATCAGGACTGCAGAAGCTAGGGGCCATGATGTTGACACCTGTCAGCTGTCAAACGGGGGGCTGCAAGGAAAAGAGAGAAGGGGGCCCACCACTGGAAAAGCTGGACGAGGAGGCCTCTCACCTATCATGGCTGAGGCCCTGTCCAGAGGCCTCAGACAAAGAGAAATTCCAGGCAGGTGGGATGGAGGTTTGTGGGGGCTGGCCTGAAGATCCCAATTGTGGGTTTGTTGAGGAAAAGCAACACTACCTGGGACTAGCCCCAAGGGCAGAGTGTGGGGGCTGCTGGCAGAAAGAGAAGGGGTGCATTTAAAGAGGCACTACCCACAGAGAAAACGCATGTGGAGTCACACACAAACACGGACACACACTTCTGAGCGAGTCATAAAACAATGCAAAATTCCAAAGATTACAGATTAATTTTGGACAGGTCATCATTTGGAGCAGTGCTTATGTTTCCAAAGTTAAAGGTCTTGTTTGCCATTAACTCGCCAAACTGTGAAGTGAGAATTCCTCTCTCTCCGAACCGGTGGTGACACATTAACAGTCATGATGGCACGCCCAGTTCACAGATCGCTCACCCGCTGCTTTTTCCAGCCACCAGATCACCAGCTCCTCATAAACTGTCACAACTTAAATTTCACTTAATTTCCTGTCCTAAGTAGCAAGGAGGAGTTTAAGCTGCTGCCTTGTACTCGAAAGACACAGGTTCGAATACCACCTCCTGCTGCCGAACCCTTGCATAAGGTGCTTATCCTGAATTGCTTGAGCTAAAAATGATTCAGCTGTATAAGTAGGCAAATCACTGTAAATAACTTTGTAAGATGTTTTGGAGAAATGCATCAGCTAAATAAGAAAATGATGTGTCACCATGGTGTTTCTCACTAACAAAATTGTACTAAATGACTGGTATGATTAATGAGGAAGCTTAAGGCTATTGTACTTATATCAATAATTTGGCTTCTTATGTTTTCCAACAAAGAATAATTTTTGTTTTTTTAATTAGAATTATGTGCACTATATGCACAGCAACATAGAGAGACAGTACACTGAGTAAGCGCATGTCCATCTACATACAGTAAGAAGGGACAGAGGGTTACTATATTTCACAAGTATGATCGTAAAGTGCTGTCTAATAAGTTCCAGAAGGATGTCCATACATTCCAAAATTGTTTTGAATTATTGTGCAGGTCAGATGTCAGTTTTTCAAGTAGGAGTATGTCAAACACTTCAGACATTCGCGTTTACCACAAACATTATTTGAATGTCCACTGAATGAGAGTGTCAGCTTAAGAGAAAACAGGTAAAATAAATGATAAAGGTTAAAAGTATAAAAAGTTCCTAAGCTTCAAAGCCTCTGTTCAACAAATGGTGCAGAAACACAGTGACCAAACAGAAAGTAATCTGACTATGAGTATAAGAACCATGTGGGGGGTAGGGGAGTAAAGAGCTGTGGTATTTTCTGGCATCTTTGGTGTTCGCATTTTTTATTTTTTTCCCAGGATGCCTCACCATGTATTTTCTGTGAGTATTTGTGTGTGTGTGTGTGTGTGTGTGTGTGTGTGTGTGTGTGTGTGTGAGAGAGAGAGAGAGAGAGAGAGAGAGAGAAAGAGAGATGGGGAGCTGCAAAAATGTGCTCTCATGCCTTGCGTGTGTTCTGCTGTATTCATCCTCAGAATATATTCTCCCTGTTGTGGTGACAGAAAGTGTTTGTATTTGCAGCGGCCAGCCTTGCTATCTCGAGTCCCGTAAACACTGAAGTTCACAAAAGTACACAGATGGCTGCTCTAACCCTGCTACATAAGTTCTGCACATACATTGTGTAGCATTGAGAGTCACTGTCTCTTCATGTAAACCACATCTGTGGTCCATCCAACTCCTCTGTGATGGATACAAATCTCATCTTCCTTCCACCATGTGAATATGACGCCCCCACACATACACACATATTCCACACTGCCCACACATAACACAACAGCTGAAATTAAACTGGACTCGGTTGCCGCAGCTTCCCTTTCTTCCTTTGACTTTCCTCCTTCCCCATCTCCACTCTCCCCCTCTCCTCATGTCTTTCTCAGCCCACTCGTCCTACCGCCCCCACAGGTGGTGATGCAATCCTCCGTTTCCCATTTGCAATCACAGGCCTGAGTGGAGTGGGCAGGAGCAGGTGTCCCTCCAAGACACTGGAAGCAAGATGGGGGTTGTGAACGATGATGGAGGAAGGTGGCAAATAAGTAAAGACAGAGAAGGATGGAGATGGGGGCGACTTGTCAAAAATGACTGACTTAAGGGTGGGTAAAATATGAAAATAGCTCCAAAACATGATTATACCTGTGACACCTCTGTCTATGCACTCACTTTTACAGCTTATCACTTAACTTATTCTGGCATTTGTGTGCTTTATTATACTCTCAGATGACACTGTGTTGTGCTGAGTCACTTAAACCTGACAGTATGCCCCTTGCCATGGGGGCACAGATACCAAGCTTCATCGGCCCCCACATGAGTCACATCCTACATGAGTCACCGGAGGAAAGAGTTCCACACGAGGGTCACTTTCACTGACACACATCCCACAAACCAGCTGATCTGGAACCAAGACTGGCCGGCACCCACTGCTGACCAAAAGTGTGACTTTGCTGCCTTCAACTGATGAGTTGACTCACTGCGTGGATCGTGAAGATCCAGAGCGTTACCATGATGTCAGACTAAAGAACTACTTCATGGTATGTCAGTACTGTTTCTATCACCTCTGTACGTGATGGATGCTTTCCAGCTTAATAGGAATAAACCTTCAGATACATATTTCATTTGCTATAATACCCCATGTGGACTAAAAGTGTTGATACACTTTCTGTCAGACAGAGAATTCAGCGGTGAAACACGACAAGGTTGCTGTCATAGTCCTCTCTGCAAATGTGTGATTATTTAACTATCATCATTTCAACACAATGAAAACATCCACCAAATTATCCTATATTACCTGTGCAACCTAAATTATTTGTTTTTTACTCAGATGGCACTACCAACAGATGACAATACTGAACAATTTCATTTCACTGTATGCAGTGACAATTTTGACACAAGTCTACATTAATGCTTATGATGATTTTCCAGTTTACTACTGATGAAATATCTATGTGAAGCTGAAGCCATTGCTTTCATCAGATCTCTCTGCTCTCACACAGAGGGGTTCACACAACTAGATGCTTTTGCTTGAGTTGCAATGGAACAGTGGGATGATGCACACACACAGGTATCTCCTTTTAGCTGCCATTCAGTCTAGATGTTTTGCAGAAGAAGCTCAAAGTTGTGTTAAAAGGATTGAACAGCCAGATAATTCATCAAAAAGAATTTCAATGAGATTTTTTTTAAGACAATGGCTGTGCCTACATCTTGGTCAAGCAGGACACTTCTATGGCTCATTTTTGATTCACAAAGTTTTGACGGGATTTTCAAAGTAAATTCTAAAACTGGGCAGAAAGGAAACTGCCACTGTCACTAGGCATCAGCAGGAAAAAATGCCACATACTCCTGTTCTTGGCCTCATGATGCCAGAAGAGCACTGCTTGAGGGCTCAAAAGGTCCAGTCCTAAGGCAGACCTGCACCACAAAAGGCGGTGTGAGAGCCAACAGCATTAGAGCTGTTCAGCAACAACAAGGCTTGGGGTTTCAGAGATTAAATTTCTGTGATTAAGTGCACCCACAGACTATAAACAGACTTGGTGGGATTAAGATCGTGTCACTGGGGGTTGACAGGTTGCTGATTTGAGGAGAGGTAGTTGGCTGGAGAACTGGAATAAATGAGATCTGATTTGGTTTCTCCTACTGAGGCACTCGGAGCCCTCATTGGTTAGATAACATAATGTTTCAGCTGGGGTCATCACCTTTGTTATTTGGTTTGCAAGCCTGTATGAAACGGAACACAACAGATTTTTCAGCGCTCATGGTGTGATCAACTTTGTAAAACAGCAAATAGTTTACCAATTAAGGACATGGACTAAGCTTCTGCAGTAAATCAAGGTACTTACCCTAAATTCTGCAGTGAAATTTCCTACCTGTACAAATGGGTAAAAGATAAATATTTCCTTTGGAGAATTGTGTCGCGTAAACGTAAAACATTGCGGTGAATACTGTGAGGGCTTGCAGCCTTAACTGATGTTTTTAATATTATGCGGCTTTGCAAGTGCTCTATTTGAATTATTGTTACAAAGAAATAAAATTTTGCTTGTTATTTGGTATGTACTTTGTGCACATCATGTGTCCCAAGATGCTATCTTCCCAAGAACCTGAGGTTTTGTTGTGCATTTTTTGCAATAGTTAAATATGGTTTGCATAGACAAGGGGTTGGACTGTTCTACTTCAAAACATCAGTAATTTGAGAAAAGATGTGTTAAACAGCCAAGAAACCTCTCTGCCTCGGTCAACCTGCTTGCACGCATAAAGAACAGCTCGGTGTTTCCAATTATAGAACCTTGGGGCAAGTCAACCGGCCTTGCCTCAGCCTGCCCCCTAGAAGCTTGGCCAGCACCTGTGTACAAGCCATGCTTCCTTAAGGCCACTCAAGCCAGATGTCTGCAAAGGTTGGCAGGACAGGGCTGGAAGATGCGGAGGGTGGCTGTTACAGCAATAGCCATGGCAAAAAAGGGTGGAACGACATGAGAACAGGAAGTGGGCAAAGCACGTAGCGGCTGATGCTTATTGCTGAAAAACTTCTGTAAGCGTTAAATGGTGTGAGCCTGCCTGGTGTTTTCTGGGTGTGGAGGGGTTAATGTCCCCGAATCACGTAACACAGACCCTCCCCGTGGGCTTAAAGGTGCCGCTGTGCTTCTTTAAGAATGGGCCCAGCCCACCACGGCTGTCTCTTCTCTCCGTCGCTCTTTTCTCTTCTCCTCCCGTGGCTCTGCCCACTTAAATGCTTCTGCTCGCCCATTCCCCTCACACGCCTCTTTTCTCTGAGGAGCTCTGAGCACCCCCCCAGCATGCTCCTCTTTGACTCCCATCCCACCCTCCCCCCTGTCTCTAACCATCTATTCCTCCCTTCTCCCATCCCCCAATGTCTGGCAGCCAGACAAGGTCAACACAGCAGTCTCTCGCTCTCTCCTGCTCCCTCTGTCTTCATGCTGCTGCTCAGCTGAGACACAGACTCCTCCCAGGCACTGGGAAGCTTTCATCTTCCATCTTCCGCCTTCCTCCACCCAAAGAAAGGGAGAGATTGGGATATATTGGAGGGGCTGGATTCTGTGCAATAATGCTTGAATCATTACAATATGGCCTGAAAATATTTGAAACAGCCATCAAACCAACTGAACAGTGCGGCCACAAATTGCAGGGTTCACTTACACAGCAGGATTTTGCTGAGGGGGAACAAATAGCCGTTAGAAACCCTGAACTCTGGACACTGAGCACTGTAACTTTATCACACTGAGAAATACACCAAGTGGTGTGTGTGGATAGCTGTTAGGCAACTCTGAAACAGAATATTTCAAATAGTGACCAACCACCCAATCCTCAAACCGGAGGTGTCCTGACCTACAGCGATGCCATGACACCAAGGTCTATACGCAGTAGGTGGAGACCTCCCTGATGGCCCTAAATGCAAGAGGTTGGTGTTAAGAGCTGGTTATCCAGAGACATTAGCACTGTCTAATCACGCATGAGAAAAAGCTATGTGAAGAAAACAAACTTCCCTTTGCGTGTCTCACATATGCAGAAGAAACTCCTTTTCCCCAGATAAAGACATGCCAGAACTAACTTGCAACCAGATGTACCACTACCAGCCATAGTCTAGGAGGCAGACTAACCACTGAAACAGAAAGAGGAACCCATTTTTACCCAGTGACAAAATAAAAAATGTGAACAAATAATGCTTAAAACTTTCCTGTATCTGTACCAATAATCTTTAACATATTTATAATGCTATAAAATTGTAATTCAGACCAAAAAAGAGAAAGTAAGATGGGGAGAGACAGAGGGAGAGGGTGGAAGCCAAAGAGGCAGCCAGAGGAGGGTGGAGAGAAAGGGAGAGAGATGGAGCGACAGACGAGGAAAAAGTGCCAGAGGCAGCCATGAACCCTCTCTGCCGGGAAGAGCTTTGCCTGGAGAAAGGCCCAAACCCTGACCAAGGCTGGAGACCTGCCTCCCCGTGTCTCAGACAGAGCTCACCCCCGCCCCACTCTCACGTCGTTTAGCGCACATTTGCTTGTTGTGTTTCTTGCGCACTATTCTTGGTATACAAGGGAATCCAGAGAGCTGGCCAATCAACTAAACACTAATCCAAACCAGCTGTGGTTCCAGTTTAACTGGGGCGACACAAAGCGTTCCAAAGCACTAGCACAGCGAAAGCTAGCAGCTAGCAGCTGAGTTTTTCTGTCCACGTCAAGGCAGAGCATGCGTTTCCCTAATGAGGCATCTTGGCCTTTTGAGGCCACCTTACCTTCCCTGTCTTGCTTTCACACTGTGCCTTGTTGGCCTTCTCATCCCTGCACCCTACCACCTTCCCTATAACAGGATTCTGACTCTATGAATGGTAGCGAGCAAGGTTGGGCGAGTTGTGAGGGTGTGGGGCAGAAAAGGAGAACAAGGCAAGGAGGGGATAAGCCTGGAATTCCACTCCTGTTTACTTTGGAGAGCACACAAAAGAAGGGTGGGGGAATCAAAGCGGGGTTCTGTGTGCAGGTGATCCTGGGAGGAACTGCAGGCAGGTCCGCTAAAGTAACAGAATCGGAAAAAGAGAGCAGATGAGTCGCACTGAGAGTAAACAGAAAGGATGCGTTTTAATTAGTGTTCAAGTTTAAGTTTCAGGTGGAGAAAAATGGTCAGCTTTAGCTCCAATAGAGGAGCCCCCACTCCTAAGCCAGAAATCATTGCTGTGCATCAGCTCTCTCCTGCCAAAACAGGAGAAACATCCCGGCCTATCTCTTGACAAACATTACTGATTCCGCTCCTTTTTAAAGGGGAATTAAAACATTCTAAGCCAGCAGGAGAAAAGTGTCAGGTAAATGAATAAATCCAAAGATAACGTTACTCTAGTTTATTCTTGATGACTGCATCTGTCTCTTTTCCTCGTTTCTCAGGTAGCTGGGGAAATAGGATGGTTATATATCTTGTAAGGGTACAGATTAACCAGCAAGATGGCTAACCTCAACACTGTGCCGGTTTCCACAATTGTTCCACTATTTTTTTACATAAAGACCACTACTTCTCATGTGCTGGAAGTATGCGTCAGGTTAACAGTCCTAGTAGAATTGCACCTGTTGCTACAGTTAAATACTGGTGCATTTATTGCATCTAACACCAATCCCAGTAAAATTACGACATGTCCACAGTTTTAACCTTTCCAGTAAAAAAAAAAACTGTATTTTAGGCAGGAATATAACGACAGATGTTCTGCCCAAAAGTCTCTGGCCTTTGACTCTGTTTTGGCCCGTACAAAATCCCGATTGCTCTTGTGTGACCTGTGGAAATTCACAGACAACGGGACAACCCTCATGGGACATGGAGTTCTAAGTCAACTTCCTGTCTGGCAATCACCCTATGGGAGTGGGAGTTTCAAATCAACTTCCTGTATGTAAGTCATGACTGAGAACTGAATTTCTAACAAGGTGGCAGGAAGGAACTCGTAGCCATCAATGAAGTGTACAGCTCTGCCAAACTATTTGTGCGTACTTGCTTCCTTTGTACATGTAGTTTCTACATATTAATGCTTACTGATGTATTAGGAATATTTTCTCAGCGTTAACCATTATGTCACAGATTTGCAGCAAAAATATTACAGTGAGATTCACAGTTCTGCCACATGGTAATTAAGGCTTTCTCTCAGATGTCGGCAAATGTTCACTCAGAATCTAGAGCCTGTTCAAATACGACAGCCAGTTTCTGGACCACGGTACACTTTAACGTTGGTCTGCTCTCTCTCTGGGCACTCTTAATGAAGAACCGCTGTCCTCGTTCCCATCATTGCTCAGCTCAGAATGTGTGTTGGGTTACTCTCGGGAACGCGCCTTACTGTGTCTCTCATACTAATGTATTTTTTGGGTGTTGGTTTATGTGTTGCAGAGTCATTGCATCATATGCACTCTGGATATGGCTGGGTTTGGAAACGGGGACTGCAGCTTGGCTCCCTGCACCTAAAGACATGGCCTCCAGATGAGTAAGTCCAAAAGCACCACCCGGTTCCTCACGGTGGGTCTGAGGATCCTGGGCCTCCTTCCAGAGACAATATCAGCCTCCTACCCCCCCCCACCCTACCTCCCCTGTCAACTCCCAACACAGCTTTCGGCTGAAACAAGAACACAGGCCCATTGGAAAAATCTAGTCTGCAAAACCTTTTTATTTCTCGACTCCACCAAGGATGTTGTGGAACTTCAGAATCAGTTTTCCCTACTTTTTCTCACACACACCAAGTACTTCACCACTAAAAGGTGGAGAGAAAACTCTTTAGTACTGAAAATCTTTTTAATAGTGCATTATGGATACAGTCACACTGAATGCCTTGTTGGCATTATCTTTCCAGGAAGAATTAAGCTTCTACTAAATGCCAAGGCTATATGAACAAGCTACTGCTGCACGTGTGGTGCCTCAAGTCACCTGCCTGGGTCCGTTTCTACTTTTATTGTGACTCGCAGTAGAAAACACTGATTAATGACAGCTTGACTATGATTCCAAATCTGGTTGGCAGTGTCAATCACAGAGCGAAATCTGGATTAAAGTCCCTCGAAGAACCTTTTTCCATCCTTGCATAGCTGAATTGGTTTTTATCTTAAGCATAACTTCTGCTGCAAGCACATCAGTGTGGCTACCATTTGCACAGCCGCACTCATGTCAGTTGGTGGTGCGCTGCGTGTTAGCTTAGACTGTAGTATGTTACGCGTCTTATTACCCAAGGACCTGGTCCACAGGATCACATAACAGCCGCTTGCTGCTAAAAAGTACCTGAAGTGGTCATCTTAATTAATGCTGCTTCCCATCCTGTACACATTGACTGGGAAAAACTGTATTGTTGGGAATGTGGGACGTATTTTCTAAATAATGGAAAAAGTAATAGCAGCTAACCTAAAGTGAACAGATTCCGACTGTTGTGGCAGTCCAAAAACTTGACCACAGAGGTTTTGAAACACTAGAAGTACTGAACTGCCAGTGACTAGGGGGTGGGATTCAAAGTTAGGCCCATGGAAGAGTCTGCCTGAGCAGCTCATTGGAAGCGCTGCCCCGTTACTGTTCCCCGAATGCCGAGGAAGGTTTCCAGTGGGCACATGGCCAGACAGCCTTCCCCCTGTGACCGACCGTCTGCTCGCCACACACAAGTGGACCACGGCCCGTTGTTACATAACACGGACAGAGAACTCCAAGAGAAACTAGACTCTTTTTTTTATAAAATACATTTTATATATATATATATATATAATATATATATATATATATATATCACTCATCTATATGGCCCTCCTGGCAGACGATGCAGCTTTTTCCTGGCTGGATTGGGAATGGGTCCGTGAGAAACTGCCAACGAAGTCGGCCCCTGTCCCATTACCCCAACCCACCACACTCACAATTAAGCCCTGATCCACTGGAAATTGCCTAATTGGAGGAAAATGGCTTTGAATTCCAATTTCAAGCTGGTCCGCAGCATCCTCATCTGCAGAGCACATTATCATTTACACAGGATTAGGGTAACCATTTTCAGGCATTTGTGCCAGTTGCTCTGCTTTATTTTCATAATGGGAATGAAAAAATATAAGAAAATATAAGCGCATTCCCTGCAATATTTTAATAACTGATGTTGAATTTGCAGACTAATCTAAACAACATATTGACATGATTAGAAGAAGACAGGACAATGGTACAAAATAAGAGGAAAAAAACCAGTCAGTTTATGCGGACAATGGAATGACAGCTGTGTGAACGGGGGGAAATGTCCAGAGACGATATGAGCACAGCAACGGTGGTGTCCCCTCAGCGTTCAAACAAATCTAATGTGCCCATGTCTGTGTATGTAACTCCGGTGAATCCTATTTATTACATATTTGTGGCGTCCCAGTACCTGGCAAGTTGTGACATCGCTTAGAGACGCAAATTCACCGTCGTCGTCCTGCAACAGCGCAACACTGTCACTTAAGCCGGGCCTTTCGTGCGAACGTCACGCGGCCTTGACGTGCGTTCACCTGCTTTCACACCTGTTTACCTCCCGCATGACAGCGGTGACATCTCCTGTCCGCCTCCATCCCGCACATTCGCCGGCGCAGGAACGCTCGGGTCACGGCAACGCAGAGGACGCGCGAACCGGCGCTTTGCGAATTAGGTCACTGGACTGTGCTCGGTGGCGAGAGCGCGCCCCGCTCCAGCCACTTTGCTCGGCAGATGTGAGCGCGCGGTGCGGGTGTGACGTCGAGGTGTCACGTCGCTTGCCTGCACGAGAAAGTGCGGATCGCGCGAGTCCCGCTGGCGGGTTTACCTGAGGAAGGAGGGGGGACGCCTGTGGACGCGGGGCTCCGCTGCTCCTCTTTCCCTCTTCGGGGAACTTTTCGTTCAGTCTGCCGGTAAAATTCCACTTGTTCTACACGAGCAGCTTCTTGTATTCTATTGTTATTTTTAGTGTCTTTCCAATGTCTAACGTTCGGGCAAGCGGCGCGGATAAATTAGGTGTCGAATAAGGCAGGCGTTCGCCTCACCATTGTCGGTGCAAATTCTAATGCGAGACTTTGGGATTAAAAGAAAAAGAAAATGTGAGAGGAAGAGCGAGACTGCGCGCTGAGGCGAATTCTCTCGTCGAAGAAGGAGGATTAGATGAGCTGTCGTCAGTTTCCAGGGAACGACTTGGTGCGGTTGTCTCCAGAAACCCGTTGAGGATGTACAGTCTCCGTAGTTTTGACTGGCGAATTAATTGTCTGAGGTATCAAAACCACAGGTTGTTGAGGTGTCAAAATGACTCGGCGGCTTGGTCGTGTGGTCGGGGCGCATCGCCTGTTTGCGACGCGGGTCGGAGTGCCGTTTGCACCGGGTGCCTGGCGGGTCCCGGCTGGGCGAGGTGAGCGGAGCGGGGAGCGGGCACGGTTGAAGGAGGACCTCTTCCTCGGGCGTCGTGTCCTCAAGCACGGGCTGTCTGTCAGTTCTCTTCCGACACGGATGTCCTCGTCCGACTCCCTCTCCCTGTCTCCCTGTGTCGCTCTTGTCCGTTGGCTTCACGCTGCCTCCTCCGCCGTTAGGAGACGCGAGCGGTAGGGCGGTCTCCGCGCGGCCGTCTGAACGCAGACAGCAGCCGGACGCGAGCCAGCCCGTGTCTCCGTGTGGTCGCGCGCGGCGGACTGGCCCCGGCTCTGCCAGCTCAGCGCATGCCTGCAGCTCCGCCCCCCGCGCACCGGGGGCAGGCCTCCACTCCCCGCTCCCCGCTCTCCTCCTGAGGTCCCCAGGCCCCCCTCCCTCCCTCCCTCGGTACCCGCCGCTCCGGAGCCCCTCTTCTTACGCGCGCTCGAACCCCGTTACGAACGGGCGCGTTTGCTGCGAACACCAGCAGCCGAGCGCAACACGTAGCCTCCCCTTCCAGCGCCCCGTTTTTCACCTCGCAAAACCCCGCCATGTCCGCAAACCACAGCACCGAGCAGGAACCTGTTTACTTTTTCCTTCCCTCACATCTGGTTTGCGAGACTTAACCCTTCGTGCCCTGTGCGGCAGCGGATGAAAAATGTGTTCTGTTCGACCGACGGCTTTTGCCTCGAACCCGGTGCACGGGCTCAGTGCTGAAACTGTCACGCAGCATTTGCTTTAGCGGTCGTTTCTCTTTTTCATACGTTCAGAGTTGTATTATTCATATCACAGACTTTTTGCGGTTGGCGCCAGCTTTTTCTCTTTTTTGCATAGGATAATTTTTAGATAAATATAAATGATAACTGCATCGATGCAATTTACATATTTAATATGTCTGTAAGTGGCGTAAAGTTTTTTTAACCTATAATTAGGATGTTACGAACAATATCATTTTAAGAAGCCGTTTCGTCGTCATAAATCCTGTGCACGAATTGTGGTACTGCAGTCCGCCTTTGGAGGGCGCACCATGGCCCAACAGCGCGGCCATGAGTCGGACCGACGCATTTCCCACCATTCAAGCAGTTTTTGTTCTCTACAGCAGAACAAAATGTTTGTAACAGAGGTGTAACATCTGCAAAAAGAACAATGCTAAAATCAACTATGGAACAACTACGATACTGACTGGAATTCTAAAAATTTCCTAAGGAAATTAAATTTTTAATACATAATTTTGTTCTGAGATCTGCAATACATAAAATTTTAAGTAAATACTTCCATATATTCGAGCTCACTAAAATCTATGCAAGATTTTCTTCTTTACAGTACAAATGAAAACGTGCCCATGAATGCAGGTCTCTTACGCTGCTGTTACATCTTTGTTCGGTAAGAGGTCTAGTAAGAAGGACTCTGTCCTTGGGTACCTCCTTGTGTCCTTCAGGGCTGTTGGTGTGTTGTGTATATTTCAGCTTAATTGCTTTATTAAAGTGATTCATTTTGACAGTTTGGCACCTTACTTTGTATTTCAGGGTCAAAGCAGATATTAGTTTAATAAAGAATTAGAATTTGCAGGACTCCCAGCCCCTGAGAACTGGTGTTTTCCAACTGTGGTCTTAACAGGTTTAGTACCATAGTGAAACATCCTTTTTTAATTCTTCACCAAAGTGAGGACAGCAAATGTTTGGATGAATAAATTAGCTATACAGTGTGTGAGGTGGAAAAAATTATTTTAGATCAGCATGTGTATCACATGCAAATTGATTTTGTGGTTTGCGCTCTATTAAGAAACAATGTGTTGTTTTTTCTACCCTTGGGTAGTATAAGAGCACTTGCAAAGGAATACTGTTTTCTATTTCTGTTTATGTTCCAGCTGGAGCTAACGTTGTAGCACTTATTGAGCTCTCACACCTTTCCTGGTATTAGTACCTTCTTATCATGACTGTCAGTCTTGGCAGCATGTTATGTGGCAAAAAATTCTCACCTGCTGGTTTCTACACAGCACAGCGGCTTTGCCAGAATTTTTGCAATGTCCTTCCTCATTGTATTTCCTTATGGGAACCTTATTGGTTCAATATGCTGAGTTTTGGACCTCACAAGTACTACTGACAACACTCACTGGTGTCATTATTAAGGTGGGCAGGCTGAGGGTACAGTGAGTACCACTGGGCTTTGGGTTTGGACATGAATTCAAAATGTAGCCCAGTTTCTGTGGAATTTGTATGCTCTCGCCATGCTTGCATAGATTTTATGTGCTCCTGGTTCCTCCCACAATCCATACACAAGTTCAGGTGAACTAGCAAGTTTTCCTAGTCATTTTATCTTCCCAAAAGTACCTGAAAAATTTTATAACAGCATAACATAAAATATTATTGTTGTTGTTGTGTTTAATGTACTATCATTAATATGTTAATATTTCACCATATTGACCTGACAAAATAATTTTATTACAGATAACAATAAACATGTTCATGAAAAATAAATAATAAGCAGTAAAAATGTTTCCTAAAATAACATTTTACACTGTAATAGAGAGGAGATGCTGCGCTGTATATGGCTGTCATGAGTCACAGGAAGAGTAGCTCAGGTGGCATTGTTACTTGGCTAATTTGTTTATCCAAAGCGACTTGCAGTATGCGGCCCATTTATGCAGCTGTATGTTCTTGCAGTCTAAGGAATGCAACTTGCTCAAGGGTACTACAGCAGCAGCAGGGAGTGGGGCTTTATCGAGAACCTACAGATTAAAAGTTCGTGTCCTTATCCCCTGTGCCACCAACTGTGATGAAAATGAAAGGTATTGAGTCAATTTTCCAGCCTGATAAATGTTTAAATGCAGGACAGTTAGTAAGCTACACCCTCTAAATATGGTCTGTGTACAACTGAATGAGGAGACTTACTGCTAAACTCTGGAAAGTGAAAGCGCAGCAGCAAAGCCTCCACTGAGCACATCTGCCAGGCCGACCTCACGAACCTCATGGCCATGGCCTCAGGAGCTGCTTGAACACGTGGTGATTGTGTTGGATTCGTGCAGATTTACATATAGCTCCACTACAGTCCCTTTCTTTGACTATTCTTGCAGCACTTAATCCGCAGAACATTAGCTTCCCGTTTCGGAAATTCCCCAGAGCAAAGTATTAGATTTGGGGCAAATTGCACATCCTTATGCGCCATTGCCTAAATGGTTATCCTGCAACAGACATGTGAGGTCCTCATTTTGGCGCAAGGACCTGAATATGTGCGGACTTTCAAGGACTTGAATATGTGCGGAGGTGCAGGTGTGCAGGCAGCGGGCCTTCTAGACCAGGGGACACGGTTTACACTGCTTAGTCAACGTGAACTGGTATTTGGAATGGAACCATTGACTGATCTGCAGTAGCAGAATCGGTGCCAGCCTTGTGGGGGGCATGTAGGGAAATGAAACACAGACAGACCCATATTTCAGCCAGCTGTTCTGGCCAGCAAAAGCCAGCTGGAGAAGTCCTGAAGTGTTATTTTGCACTCCAGAAGGGCAGAGGAAGTAAGCACATTGGCACTGGAAAAGCAAATTTTGAGCATAAGACCATATACCAGAATGCAATTACCTGTCTAACTTGGGTATCTTTAAAAATCAATGAAATCCAAGCAAAACAGTGTGGAATGACTTAAACAATAGCACATTATGCGTTTCCTGTTTGTTTAAGCGATTTTATTGTCTGAATTGATTTTCTGTTGAGATTTATTGTTAAACACAAAACGATGCCAGCGCTTGTTTTGGTTCTCATTGTTTTTTCGCTGCATTTCACACCCGGCGGGGAGTACATTGCCCTCGCCATGCAGCGCCTTACGTCTGGCTGGAAATGCCGTGTTTTCCAACAGATTTCTGCACATGTTGCGCAGGGCGCTCTGCATTGCGTTTTACGTTATGCGTGAACTGAAGAGCGTGAAAAGCCTCGCGAAAGAGAACTCAGCTTGCGGGGGGTCTTCCGTTGTGTCTCCTCGGGGGACGGGGGGGGGGGCGCAGGTGCCTGTTTGCCATGGATGTAAACAAACAAAGCTGCCCTGCATGACCCCGGACTTCTTTACATGCCGTGTTTTGGGCCTTCATGGCTGTTTGTGATGGGCGTGTCTCGGTTTTGTGTAGGTACGGGCATTTCTGTAGATAAATTCCCCCAAGCACAACACGCGGTTTGCTCGGGAACTGGAGGAGGAATAGCACAACGGCCGAAAACGACGCGCTTCATCAAACTGATGTGATAAATCAAATGTTTTACAAATGAAGGCAAACATGTTCGTGAAAAATAAATGGGAAGCGTTCAAATGTTTCATAAAGCAACCTTTTACACTGTGAGAGAGGAGCTGCTGAGCCGCGTATGACTGTCATGAGACACAGGAAGAGTAGCTCGGCTGGCGAGTGCTGCGTTCAAACGCGGGGAAATGACCTTTTCGTTGTTTTATTTATTTGATATATTTGCTTATTTCAGCTGGGATCGCCCAACTTCAATACGCGTGACATGCGTGCGCGTTGTAGGCAACAGAAACGAGCTAATAGTGGGACGGCAGTGCCATTTCTTTTCTGCTTGCGCGTCCGTGTGACGCGCTAATATTATCGTGTCGCGGCCGCGTCGATTTTCGCTTCAAACTCTCTCAGAAAACGGCGACAAAAGCACGACAGCCCTTTAGTTCTGTGCCCGCGTCTGGCGCTCCCATTTTGTGAGTGTGCGTGCGACTCGCAGCGCGCCCTCCACCGACGCACCAGCGGCGCCTTTCTCCTCCTACTTCCATATTGCCAAAATGGTGCACAAGCGAGGCTGCCCCCCCCCCGCGAAGGCCCCCTAGCCACCAACCCCCGGCGCTGTCGCTGTTTTTGCAACCCCTGCCAACTCGTCAGCTGATCCTGCAGATCGCCGCGCCCGCCCTTCGCGCGCGCGCACGCACGCACACGCACGCACATAAACACACGCGCACACCACGATCTCATTCACACTTTTTTTTTTGTGGCTCGTTTAGAAACAAGAAATAAAAGCAATTTGCCTGAATGTCCCTAAATGCGTAGCCCCTCCAGCAACCCTGCGAGGTTTTATTCGCTCAACGGCGGACGCTCTGTTTCCGCGAAGACAGTGTTTATGCTGTGTTATTAAAATATATATTTCGACTCGCAGCTTTACAGTTGTCGGTTTAGGCGAGTGCTGCACCGCACACACACTCTCTCTTTCTAAATTCTTTTGTTTACATGCAGCTCCTCGCCCGCAGAAGGAGGCTTTTCGCACTTTGCTGTGTGATTCCAGCCAGCTGTTTCCCGCCTTGAAAGACATCCGATCAGCTGCAACCACACACACTCCGACACACACACACACACACGCGTACATGCAGAAAGGGAGGGGGGAGAGCAGCAGAGAGAAAGAGAGAGGAAGGGAGGGAGGGAGACGGAGAGCGCCACACACACACACACACACACACACGCTCACGCGCACACACACCGAGGGAACCCCATCAGCTGGGAGTAGAGTAACATTACAACTCCGTGCACTTCATACATATGCACAGGCAAGCAGATTTTGCAGATTCTCGTGGGCGAAAGAAAGCACACTGCAGCGTGTGACGGGGCCAGAAGGTTTCGCACGCTGGGGGAGATACGCGAGCAATAAATAGGAACAACAACAACAAGCAAAAATCAGCACAGGAGGAATCAAGGACCCAAAAAGCTGGGGGAAGGAAAAGCATGGAGTATTTCATGGTGCCAACTCAGAAGGTGCCCTCCTTGCAACACTTCAGGAAAACGGAGAAAGAAGTGATCGGGGGTCTCTGCAGGTGTGTATGCGCGTATTTACCGCACCGTTTTCGCGCGGGGAACTCGCGTGTGGCGGGCAACTGTGCGTTTCATGTCGGCGCCGAGGCAACACGCGCCCTGTTATTGTGTGCAGGAGCCGTGGGCACGCCGAGAGCGGGTCGCTCCGCTGCCCCCCCACCACCGCCACAACCGGGCCCTGCGTGTGCGCTCGGAAGGCGGCCGTGTGACACAAACGGGGGGCGAAGTCACGTTAGTGTCACTCGGTCCGTTTCTTTGTGAGATCGACGCATTTTGTGTCTCGCAAACACAAACCACGTGGTTCGAGGCGCTCCACGCTGCCGATCTGTTGTAACGCGGCAGCCTGGTGGCGTTTTCTCCTTAAAGCGGTCCGTGTTCTCTGCAGAGAACCGGGATCGCCTCCTCGGTGCGGGGATGAGGGCCGAAACGTGCGGGCTGTGCGGTGTGCGGGAACTGAACTTATTGTGGGCAGTGCGGCCATGCTTGTGGCGTGTGCTCGAGTAGCAACCCGTCTGGCGTCGTCCTGCGTTCCGCTCCGCTCTCCTCCTTAGTGCAGTTTTAGACCTTGAGACGAGTGTATGGTGGCAGTGGTTTGGCGAAAATATCGCGTCTGCATTAAAAAAGCGCCGCTGGTGTGGACCATGCGAGTGCGTGTCGCTGCTCTGCTCTGCGCCCATTATGCGCGCAGTTCTGCCATGCTGCCGCATGGACGGCTGGAGGAAGCCGAGTCGCATTGTTCTAATGGCGGAACGCTCCACGGCACCCTTTTACGTCTTCATTTAAAGTGTTTATTTCAAAACCGGACTGAATGTTGTCTTTTCCTATTTTGGCCCGTCAGTGTAGAGTGCTTTATACTACGAGAACGAAAGGTATTAAGTTGTCTTTTTAATAAAAGGGGGTGTGTGTGCGCGTACGACCAGGCCCGTCAGCGCGTCCGCAGCCTCTGCCAGACGAGGAGGCGGAGGGACCGGAGCCCAGTGCTGCGCGCGTGTCCCTGGGAAATGTAGTCCCTCGTTTGAACTACAAGCGCAGGGCCTCTTGGGATTTGTGGCAGTATTGCTGTGCAGATGCAAGATGACAGAAAGTCGTCTGACTGAGTAATTTACGATGCGCACTTCGATTATGGATTTAAAATGGTGAAAGTTCATGGTGTTGAGACAGTTCGGGGTTTCTGTAATGTATTACCGAGTTTTCTACATTTCTGGCTAATTGCACATTGACTAGAACTTAAATTTCCCGTGATATATTGGTATTTTGTGATTTTTACTGGAAGCAAATGTGTCCCATACCGTTTTTTGAAATGCTAAATTATGGGGGTTAAAGTCCATATTGTTGATACACTCACTGTCTGAAAGTTCCTGTTCATCCAGGACGTTTGGACGATGGCAACTTGTTCTTTTACGTGTACCGTGAGAGGGTGCCGATGTCCAGCGGATGCACCTGCCTTAGGCCGCGCTGCGCGACAGCTGTCCTTCCACACAGTGTGATGAGGTTGAGGTTTTGAGGTTTCAAGTTTATTTGTCATGTGTGCAATAACAACAGCGTAGCAGCGTTATGGCAACGAAATGTGTTACTTCCAGGCATTCTCGCAACATAAAAATATAGAAATAAAATGAGTAGAAAAAAAGAAAGTAAAAGTTAAATAAAATAAATAAATACTCTGATATACTCTCACTATCCAAGGTGGGGGTGTCAGTGGTTTATCAGTCTTATTATATGAGGTGGGGGGAAAAACTGTCCCGGAACCTGCTTGTTCTCGTACGAATGCTTCTGAAGCATTTTCCGGACGGGAGCAGAGAAAATAGTTTGTGCCTGGGGAGACTGTGGTCCTTTAGGATTTCGTGGGCCACCTTCTTACACCTCTGGGTGTAAAGATCTGGGTGCACTGCTCACAATTGATGGCTGAGCGGCGTTGAGGCCTCAGCACCTTGAGCGGATAAAGGTCCTGCTGAAGAGAGCTGTACTCGGGTCCTTGAGTAACTGAACATTTAATGGCACTATTCAGGCTGAATGAGCAGTTACTTTTGGTTCCTGCAGTTGTTTACTACAGGCATTCAAGAACCATTTTTAACTTATTCAAATGAGCCAGTTCATACAGAGATTTTTTTCCCCCTTTTTTTGTTTGGGTTGCTATTACTTTACCACTGTTTGTTGTATATTTATTTGACCCTTTTGTACAGAGTACCTTGGAAAATTGGTCCGTTAAACTACGGTAATACCTCAGTGCTGCTTCCGGTGGCACTGTTTTTTGATGGTGCTCTTTTATTTTAGCCCTTTGAGTAATTTATTTTTTTAGCATGTTTGGAAAATTTTAGAAAATATTTTGAAGCATTTTTTTTTAGTTCTCTGTAATAGACGGTTTGCTCTTTTTAAGGACATAATCTAGTTTTTATTATTTTCAATATCCATTCATGCAGTATATTGTAATAATGACCATGTATTGCACTTACTTTTCCAAGAACACATGTAGAGCGCTGAGATTTTTCTGCACTTGAAGTTGTTCATCCATTGATGCAGAAGGCCAATTTTACTGCAGCAATTGAAATCCTGAACCTTTAGTTTCACCCCCTGGCCTATTTGGTGAATGTTAAAAATTAAATATCCTGATGTTGTTTGGACACAACCACAAGTGCAGTTAAAAAAAAAAAAAGCCCTCATCCCACTGTTTTCCAAGCCCATACAAGCAAATTTAAAATTGAAAATGTATGTTCCTGCTGTGTTTTTAGGCACAAATTTAGACAGTAAATTCACTTTCTACTGACATAATACTGTACGTTACTAGAATTTGCTTTCTTCCTTCTGTGAAATCCTAAACTCACAGGGAAGACAGTTATAGGTTGCAGCAGCGAAATGTAAAAGTCTCAGCGGTCTGACATGAGGAATTGAAGCGTAGGCCCCAGCAGAGTGGTTCTACACTGTTGTTCTGTTCGGATGGACCAGCTGAGCCTGTTCTGATAAGATGCCTGCAGAAGACTTTCCACTGATGCCCCATGAGAGAGGCATGAACTCCTGGACAGGAGCCGGTGCATCCGCCAGCTCTGTTGAGTCGATAAACCTTCCAGACCAGGCGTGGGCATTTCCAGTCTGGAGAGCTGCAAGCTGCACTTGTCATCTGGGTTTGTGTGATTTATTCTTTTTCCAATGCTCAGTTGTGTTATCGAGGTAATTATTTTGACAATAAGCCCTCCTCCTTGGCATATCTGCTGTAAATGTAGTGTTAATGGAAAGGTAACAGTAAGACCTGCAGATGGAAACACCACTTCCTGTCTTTCTCAGGCAATATAAAGCATCTCATTGCTGAGGAAAATTTTTATTTGTTGGAATCTAAAGCTGCCACTGGATAAAAATCAATTTTTAATTCAGTTAATTATTATAAAGCTATTTAGCAGGCATTAAATACCGGAGTCAGATAGCTTTTCCTCTGTACTTTTGTGTTGCCAGATTCCCCCCGATAATCCACTGACTTATTCCAGATGTGGTTTTGCGGGACCCTGGGTGATGTTACCGAGCCTGTGCTGGTTGAGAAACTCAATTTTCACTTTTATGATTTGGTTGTGTACCAGGGTGGTGTTGCTGCAGCGAAGGGTCCGAAGTTCAGCATCGGCATATGGATGTTTCGTTGATACACGGGGTCATGATGTTTGGATTTGCTAGATATTCTTTTAAACTGGAATTGGCTTAAAATTTGCAGTGGATTTCTTCGTCAGTGTTCTGCGATATGTTGCTCCTTTTTTGAGTTTTTACTGTAAAGTGGCAAGGGGGACAAAAATGCAACCTGGCATTTGGGTTGCTGGATGGCGGTACGCAGCACAGTCGGTTCAGGAACATGGGCCAGAGTCTGGTCCTGCTCTTCCACCAGAAATGGTATCTGCCTGTTTTTTTGAGTTGGTATCTCACAGTTTTTGCCGATATGGTGCTCCTGTTGTCTTCAAACTGTAGGAACAGTTTTGCCCGTGGTGTTCATCTGTTTCAACTCAAACGCCAGAAAATGTTTGCATGAGTGTGTAAATAAATGTGCTGGAGAAAACAATGGAAAAATACGAAGGCCATGCAGAAGATGTCCTCAAGCCCATCTGCATGCTTGTGTGTTTGTCCTGCGATAGGTCGTCTCAAGACTGACCAAGGTGGCGTAACATTTTATGCAATAATTCTAGGCCAGTCTTGAGTCCTGTTAACATTACCGCACACTGACAAGAGGTTTGTGTCGCGTTTTCCTTGTGCACATATGGAAGCGTCTACATAGCTGGCTGATGTCCACTGTTTAATCCAGCTTTGGAGATGCGAATGTTTACTCTGAGCTGTGGTGGAAATCAGCACTTCTAGCAGAAGTTCTCGTGGCTGTTGTTCTGGAGAACTTGGCTGTTGGGTGATATTCATTAAGGAGAAGTTAAGTCTATTGCAAGAATCCAACACATTATGATGTACATGCATCCCATATGTTTATAGTGCATTTGTCTGACCTTTGACCCTTTAATGCTAACGCTAGCCTGGCGAACATTCCCCTGACCCCGGAGACGGCACGTGACCAGGAGCGACGCATCCGCCGTGAAATCGCAAACAGCAACGAGCGCCGGCGCATGCAGAGCATCAATGCAGGCTTCCAGTCACTCAAGACTCTGATTCCCCACAGCGATGGGGAGAAGCTCAGCAAGGTGGGAAATGTAGCCTCACATGCGACTCTGTGTTAGAATGCTTGTTCCTATTTTTGTAAACTGTGACTTTGTGCACTTCAAAATGCTGTGCAGAATTCCTCCACAATTATAAGGTCCTCTGTCAAAGAGCAGTTAATATGGTTATACAGAGCAGTTCAAAAAACTTTGAACGCTTCCATAAATTTATTACTTAGTAACTAAATATTCTGTGTCTGTGTTTAAGTAAAAACTGAGAGCTGCTTTACAGATTTACCTACAAATTCATACAGTAATGAAATATTGAGTAATACATTTTTGAAACTTCAGTTCTCTTAGACTCGCCCTGTAAATTGACTGTACGTGAAAATTTGAAACGCACGCAATATTGGGATTGGTAGTTTGTGGTTTATAAAATGCATTTGAACTTGTACCTGCAACGCCAGGTGAGGTTGGGGTTCGGTAAGCAAAAGTTGCCACACTCTGTGGTGTCCAAGGCCTTAGTGGTTCCATGGCATCCATCGCAGTGTTGTTGATGCAGCTTGGGCTGCTTGTACAGTTTCTTGACTATCAAGATCTGTTTACTTGGCTGAAGCTACAAGTTTTCTGACAGCGTTTTCTGTCTCGCCTAACGTGTGCAACACACGCGCGCAGGCTGCCATTCTTCAGCAGACAGCCGAGTACATCTTCTCCCTGGAGCAGGAGAAAACACGGCTGCTGCAGCAGAACACCCAGCTGAAGCGCTTCATCCAGGTGAGTTTACTATCCTCCAGGGAGCCACTTTCAGCCAAGGTGGTTTCAGGTCAGGGGATGCTGTGTGTCTGAGTGAAGAACGTTTATTATTGGGATTATTTAGCTTTCACAGATGAAGTAAAGATTTGTGGTCACTGATGAATCACAAACATCACGGTGTTTTGCTAATTGTGGCTCCAGGTAAATCGCTTTGGTGAGGAATCAGCTATGTGAATAAAATGCTGTGCCGAACTGAGACTTTAATATCTTCAGGACATCTTCACTGTATTTCTTGTGTTCTTTCTTTGTTGCTTGCTAGGAGTTCAGCGGTTCTTCCCCCAAGAGGAGGCGCACAGAGGAGAAGGATGAGGGCATTGGGTCCCCAGACATCCTTGAGGAGGAGAAGGCGGAGGATTTGCGGAGGGAGATGATTGAGCTCCGACAGCAGCTGGACAAGGAGCGCTCAGTGCGCATGATGCTGGAGGAGCAGGTTAGCACACAAGAGATCACATCTAAGCTAACATTCACTAATGATCTTTATAGCTGGTGAATGAGATGGATGCCCAGGTTCTGAATGCTTTTCCCTTTCCTCTGCCTCTTCACACCTTGCGCCGCCAGATCCGTTCCTTGGATGCTCATCTGTATCCCGAGAAGCTGAAGGTGATCGCGCAGCAGGTGCAGGAACAGCACATGCAGACACAGACGCAGACTCTGCTCCGGCTGCAGCAGCAGCAAGAACAGCTGGAGAAGGAGACAGCCTCACGGAGCCCGCAGGTTAGTCACACTCGCCCACACCTTTAGTGCTCAGGCATACAATTTACCGGCATGCCGCTCAGAAGGCTGACGATCTGAGGGTGGACCAAGTGGTGCTTGTTGAGACTGCTGGAGCTTCCAGACTGTGTTTTGAGAAGTGACATCACAGACGTAGAGGAACCACTTGAAGACCCAGACTTTTTGTAAAACGTCTGTAGCTGGTAATGGGATGATACTTCATGCAGTGATAGTTTGGCCCACAAGAGGCCACCAAAATTATACTTTGTCTTTGGCTCCATCCTATGCCACCTTGTCCGCATCATTGGAATTCACCTGTACCCCTGTAGTCCAGCTCTCTGTTTCTGAATTCCCAATGGAAGGAGTGGTGTATATTAGTAGCTGAATCAGAATCTGAGTTAAGTCCTAGCATAAGGAGTATTACTCAAAGTCAAAACACATCGGAAAAACGTTCAGAATTGTCACGAGTACAAATGCAAAGATGGGTGGCAGCACAGAGCTTGACGTCTCAATTCTCAGTTCAAATTTGGTTTGCACTTTTGTAACTTCCTTTACTTCTGTTCAGTTGGTTATACCACAGTTACACTTCATTACAGTAGGTACATTTTTTTTTTTTTTAAACAAATTTGACTATTAAATGTTTTACCATAATAAGGACTGGAATATGATATTAAGAAAGAGAAGTAACTACATATAAACCTATGAATCCATATTAATTACCTCATTCATTGTTTGGTAAGTAGGTAATTGGTGTTTAAACTGTTTATAATGGTGAAATAAGTATTTCAGAGTTAATGATATTTTGCTGGAATTAAATTGGGTTTCTTGGATGGACTTGGAATGAATCATAATTTTCCTTGGGAAATGATGGACCTACTTGCGGATATTCAGGTTTGTATATATTGAAGCCATTTCTAGGAACAATTACATCTGTACCCTGGTATCCAAGTGTATTTGTCTTGTATGAAAGTAGGATAACTGAATGGTGCATGAACTCTGCTGTGTCCTATAGGTGTTGACCCCTCCCACACCTCCAGCCCCAACTCACCACGCCACAGTTATTGTTCCTGCCCCCACGTTGCCTCACCCTCCGCATCACGTAACTGTGGTTACAATGGGCCCAGCCTCTGTCATCAATACTGCTTCCACATCACGGCAGAACCTTGACACCATTGTGCAGGTGAGTGAGGACACCTGTGTCTACAGAGGGTGGACAAACGTGTAACTGGCAGGTGACAGTGGCCAGTGAAATCCAGAGAAGTGACAAGGTGCTGCCAGTAGTCTATAGTGAAAGTGGCATTAAATGTCGAAAAATTCAAAAGTACAAAGAAGAGAGTGACAGAAACATTGGAGTAATTCTACACATTTAAAAAAAAAAAAAAAAGCTCAAGTGATGGAAAAATTATCAGAAACTAAAAGTGCCGTTTCTGTAGTAGTAACAGAGTAAATGGACTTATGAGCTGCTTCTGGTCGAGTTAGCATTCAATTTTTAAAGGGATGATAATGTAAAATTTTTCTTCTATGCTGTGCACTCCACAACTTACTGCTCCAATGATTCTCAGATGTAGGGGGCTAGAGAAGCCAAGCAAGAAATTTGACTTTGGTGTGTACATTATCTTCTTGGACTACTGGAACAGTGTGAGGATGCAGCATTTGTACCACTGGATGCCTCTGTTTCTTCAAAATGCCTTCACATTCCTAAGCTGTTAAACAACCACGCAGAGGAGTAAATGACTCCCTTGAGCTTGGTGCTCGTTCCTTCACAGATGTTTGTATGTGCATTGTGTCCTTGTTCCCCCGTCAGGCCATCCAGCACATTGAGGGGACGCAGGACAAGCTTTGTGGTCTGGAGGAGGAGCAGCGGCGAGCGGTCATCGTCACCTCGGGCCGGGTCCTGCAGGATGCCACTAGCTCAGACACTGCCTCTGACAGTGAGGCCCAGGAGGACGACTCTTTGCCCTGATCCTGATACTCATCAGGGCGAGGGAAGAGGGCCCACCTTAGGGAGGGACTCCCACACATAAGCAGCACTCACATTGGCACTCGAGACTGACTGACAGACAAATCTTTTTTAATCATAGTGTATGGATGTACATGGGTTTTTTTTTTTTTTTTTTGTCCCCCCCCCCTTCCGTTTTGCTGTCTTTCACAAATGTTCTTATGCTTGCATAACTGTTGAAAACTAGCTTCAAGAAGCCAATAACAAGGACACTACCGGTGATGCTCTCTACAGTTTCCTTCCTGTCACCGTTATCCTTCGGTTCTGGGTCTAGCTGGGTCTGTTGGTCAATATTGAAAGTACAGGAGAGCGGTTTAAAAAGGAAAAAAAAAAAAGAAATCCTTGTCCTACCTAAACCAGCAAACCCCACCCAGCTCCCACTAAACCCCATTTTCCTTGAGCATCATTTGATGAGAATGACTTGTATGCTCTGTTTTTCTTTCGCCATCTTCTAGGTGGGGGTTGCTGTCACATGGCTCCACACTGTGGGCCTTCTGAATTTTCCATCCTTCTCAAGCTTTTTGCTTCCAAATCAGATGACATTGCAGCCACTCAGCCTTTTTTGGTTGTTTCTTTGGTTTTAGGTGTTGTGTGGTCTTGTAAGCATTTTCAGCGTTCCTGTCGGTCTCCTATAGCTTCTCCTCAGCTTAGATAATTCAAAAATTTTTTTTTTTTTTTTTTTTTTTTTTTTTGGTAAACAGTGAGAAATGTAGGAGGCAGCAGCCAGGATTATATACATTGGTGTGTCTCTGGAGAGGGCACCTTTTAGTGGGCCTCTGGACAGCTGGGGGTTAGGATGGGGTGACTGGAGCGCATTGACACTTGCAGTCCCCTGTGGGATTAAACTCAAGTTTGTTCTCACCTTAAGGGATGTGTGCTGCTCTCTAACCCTGGCAGCTAAGGAGGTCTGCTTTTCCATAATAATGTTTTTTTTTTTAAATATAAACGTGAAATTGGTGTTGCCCTAATGCCGTTGATAAGCTATTCTGCAGGGTTTGCTGGGTCATGCCTTGCAGAAGATCTTTACTGTTTTGTTTTTAATTCCATTTTTTAAAATCAATGCTCTTACAGATTTTTTTTTTAACCTACACCCCCCCCCCCCCCCCAGTTGTAGCTGTTTTTGTACAGTTTGCTCTCAGTGTGGGTGTAACTGCTCTTCGCACACTAATGACGGCCATGCCATATATGTGTATAGCGTGTTGGCTGTTGGTGTGAGGACAGTTCTGGGCTGGCTGAACACGGTCTGCTCATTTATCTATGCAGCTGCAAAACACACATGCGTACGTGCGTCCGCTCATTCGACTCGCACACCTGCTTGACATGAGGTCTTTCGCTGTTGTTCACAATGTCTTCAATCAGCTACTCATTTCTTCCCATTAGTTTTGTCTGGTGAACGGATTTGTGTGTCCCCTGTGCCCCAGGTAAAGGGTGGGGTGGGGGTTGGGGGGGATTCTGTTGTCATTCCCACCCAGTTTCAGACTTGAACATCATATTGTCTGTTTTGAATAGTAGTTGATAAGGTTCTGTGCTACTTGAAAGATGGCGAAGACTGGGAACCGTAGTTGTGCGGGACCTAAGTCTGGTCTCATCCCTTGCAGGTGCTATATTTGTACCACACGGGGGCGCTGTGATATTCTTGTAACTTTTTTAAAAAAAAAAAAATCTTTATAAGTGTATATTTATGTAAATATGCCAGCATATATTCTGTATGTCGTAACTTGTCTTGTACATTGTTTCAGAGCCTGGTAAATGAAGGGCTGTGAAGCGATTTAATATGCCCACATGTAGGAATTGCATGTGTTTAAAAAAAAAAAAAAAAAGAAAGAAAAAAGAAAAAGAAAGAGAAAAAAATGTATTTACGCTTTTGTGTCCGTGGTCCTGCGAGTTTAGAGTTGCCTTGGCTGGTCCAGCATAAGCCAGGCCTTAGTGGGACCACTGGGGAGGGGGAGGTATTAGGGTGGTACTTAAGATCCCCAAACAGTTATCCTTAAAGCATTTGGGACAACCCCCCCCCCCCACCCCACTCCACCACAGAAATGGAATAGAGAAATCCGCTGCTGCTTTCCTTTTGAAAACTGAGCGGGAAGCTCTCTCCTTTCATGACCCCGTAGGAAATTATTTGAAACATTCCAGCGCGTTAAATTTCTTCACATGGTTTCTGTCTCACCTGTGGTTCTCCATTCACTGCTAGAGACACATTTAGTGGAACTGAATGTTGAATGTCAACATTTACTTTTCCCTGTTTTTGGCTAAACTTGATCTCCGCTGTCAACTTCCCAGTGGATCCTGACATAATAAACCAATGGTTTAAACGTCCCCACCCTTACCGACTGGTGTTCTGTGGGGTTCGATGGATCAATAAGACGGATGAGCAACTGGCCTCAGGGTTTGTCGCCAAAAGTCAAGCAAGTTTAGGGCCTTCAGAGGATCGGTTGCACTTAACAGTGGGTTGGAAACACTTTCGTTTTCTGCATGGTTGAGGGGTGGAATCATTATGATGAATGCGGTGTTTTATGTAGAAATGCTTCAAGCCTCTTCAGTACCTGTGCTTCATTTTTTCTGCCGAAGCCATGAAAATATTCTGTTTTTTTTTTTTTTTTTTCTTTTTCTGTTTTCTTTTTTATTGATTTCTGTAAGAAGCATTTATACATATCAGGCTGTTTAGGTTAAAATGGGTTTTTTGACTCAAGCACTTAATGTAGAATCAAAGGAAGATTCTGCTGCTTAATGGACTTGTCTTTGAAAGAGCTCTTCTGTCGAGTTAAAAACCCCACATGCTGTTAACCCCTTCCCTGTCGTTCACCGTATTCAACCCTCTGCACCTCCACAGCCACCTTCTGCTTCTCTCTGTCCTTTCTGTCTAATTGTTTTCAAAGGTTTTTTTGCTCATGGAAAGAATCAATCCTTGGTCGTTGAAGCTATTTTTTTTAATAAACTTAGGGGGGGATAAAGAGGCTTGGCCTTTGTAAACAAAGAATAATAAAGTTTGTACTTTGTTTTTTAGAACTCTCGTTTGTGTGATTTTGAAACTGTTGTTTTGCAGACGACCACAGGGCGGCGCTAAATCTCAGGGATTACAACCCTTTCCTTTCAGCTTCTTGTCAGTGTGGTTGGAGATAAATGGTAAACCAAACGGAATTGTTCATTTTAAACAGTGTTTGGTCTTTAGATTAAATTGTGTCCACTGTTGGTTACGCTAGTACTTTTTGCATAGCATACATCTCATTACCCTTGCCCCTGGTTCGGGGGTTTGCAGCTATTTTAGAAGTCCCACACGGATGTGAGACATTTAGTGTTCCGGCAACGTCCTTCAAAGGTCCTTCAGAAACGCAATGAGAGATCATACACTGCACTGTTGCAGTTGTTTAGTGTTTGTCCTTTTTCCAAGCCTGAAGTGGGGAAGATTGAAGTACTCCCCTTACTGGCATGTAGGAGTCAATACCATGTATTAAATTTTGAATTTCTGCAGCAAATAAAAGATTCCAGGAGACATTTATGATGTTCACAATATGTTTCTTTAATAAAGGGACCACAGACTAAACAAACAGTAGGAAAGCAATGCGTGAGCTGACTTGCAGCATCACTTGTTGCACCCTGGGTGATAAGATGTAGCTGTGAGGGCTGTTAGGAATAATGGCCGTGTACCACAGCAGCGTTTTGCTGGGAGAAAATCTGGTTGTTTTGGAGCAGAAAAAAGAATTTGCGAGAGGCGCTGGTTCACAGGAATCCCAGTTTTCAAAAGAGAAAAACCTACAAGCGCTGCTACCACGCACCGCTTGAGCCACTTGAAGCACTGTTCTCATTGCTTCTGACTACCATGTCTTTGCTCTATGTGGGGTTGAGTGACAACTGTCTCGGGTTTTGGCCACTGACTGCCTGCAGCTGATCTCCCAGGAGTCCCTGGTTTCAGTCTGGCCACAGCCTCAGTTGGGTCTGAAGGGACAGCCTGACCTCAGCATGGTGGCTCAAGGTGGGGGAATGGAAGCCTATGTACATCTTGTCCATCATCAACATTGCATTCTGGGGAGAGGGCAGAGTTGGAATTTGGTACATTTAATAGCAACCAGCGTCACTGGGACATCTGCCATCTCTCTCACGCATATTCAGTTCTGGCTGACAGTTTATAAACGCTGCGGGCAGGCAGGGATCTACGGGCGGGTTCCGATGTTCTTTCTCACAGGTGTCAATTAGCTCACCATGGGTTTCAGCCCTGACAGGCGGTGGCGATAATGGCACAACGTGCGGCTACCCCGTGTGACAAGTTGTGTGGCAGCTAAAGTGGCAACCCATGTTGAGTGTGAGAACACACGCTTTGTCATTGCTTTCCCTCCTGCAGGAATATCGTGTCCCGCGGTTGCTGCCAGCCTACATTTTCTTCCACGGTGACACTGCTTGCTGTTCACGTTTGTTTTGACTGACGTTCCGTGAATTTACAGAAAAAATGGCCTAGCCCAGTGTCCCCGTATGCTTTAGATCCCACTCTGTCGGTTTTTTTTTTTCTTTTTGAGGGATCTACACTCACTGGCTACATTAATAGGAACATTGCCTTAGTAGGGTCCTCTTTTGATGCCAAAATAGCTTGGATTCCGCAACAAGGTGTTGTACTTGTTTCCACTGGGTTCTTTCTTCATTGCGACTGCTCACCTTTGCTGTTCCTGCAAGGTGTTTTGAAGGGAGTCATTCTCTTGACCTCTCATTCCAGCAATGCTCTATTGGCTTGAGAGGCGGGACAGTGCAGGCCTCTGTAGTAAAGTGAGGCTACTGTCATGTTTGTGAAACTGTCGTGTGCAAAAATCCCAAAATGTTGGCTCTTTCTGAAATGCCATACATAACCAGCGCATCTGGCACCAACGATCAAGCGACATTCACTGTCAATTTGACGCCGTCTGGTTTATTATGTTCTTTCAGTGCCTTTACATTTTATCTGTGTGCTTTATATACTGAGTCGCAACCATGTGCAGTGCAACTGTGCAGGGCGAGCAATGCGAATAAATGGCCATGTGTACCTAATAAATTGGCCACTGAGCGTATATGAGCTTTAGTACCGGGGAGGGTGTGGGCAGCTGAGAGGGAGGAACATGATGGAAAGTTCTCATAGCTGCAGCCTCCCAGGGATTCCCTCCTTGATCAGCGGCCCTCACACTCAGCCTCTCATAGGAGGTTAAAGGTCCCCAATTCTGGATAAATATAGCATGGAGCTCCAGAGGAAACCGGAGACGCACAACTCTGAAGACACTGCCAGCTCCGATTACACTGTGTGCTGTGGACGTGGGTTCCGAACCCACCTATGCAGTCACAGTTCAGTGACACCACACCTGGCCCTTTGCAGGTGGAGTGTTCATGTGGAGCCACTCAGGGCGGTGGAGAATTTCAGGTAACCCCAGCAATGCGTCCAGCTCACCTTTTCCAGACCATCTTAGTAACATTAAAGGTAAAAAAAAAATAATGCATAGTAAATAAATTCTTGTCATGTTTATAGCGAAAGTGAAATACAGAAACATTTTTAGTTAGTTTTGTGCCAATTTTTAAAAAAAAATCTAAATGATGTGGGCTGTTCTGTCTCTTTATGCTTTTAGCCCAGACGGCAATAAAAGATCCTAAGCATTAACATTAATCACATTTCGCGCCAACAACCAGGGTGTTAAAGCAAATCTGCAATAAATTTGTTTGTTGTGACACAAATATTTGAGTCCATTATTTCACTGTTCTAGCTTGCCATCTATTTAAAAGAAAAAAATTACTCTGTACATAAATATTGGTGTATTTTATGTACAGTTTGCAAATGCTGATGTGTGTAATAGAAAATTAAGTCAATTTTATTTATTTATTGTTAGCATTTTTTTTTAGTTTTTGAATGTGGCAGCTCAGGCAGCTGCTCGGCCCTGCAGGGATCCTGCGTGGGGCAGTTCCTGAGCTGTGCCGTTCCGACACCCAACACACCACTCCCCCAAAACGTGAAGTCCGTCCCATCCGCCCACCATTTGTCCCCCTGCCCTTTAACCTTTTCCTCCTGATATATATATAGCAGCACCGAAAGTTTCGGTTCTCCTGGCAGCCAAAATGAAGGGTATAGTCTCAGTCTGCTGCTTCATCTCTTTGCTGGTCCTCGCCTTGGCAGGTAAGGGGGTCCTACATGGTTGGACTGAAGTGTGCATGCGCGAGTGTGTATGTTCAGTCACTTTCCTTGTGAGTTTGCTCAGTTGACCGTATCGCTTTGGAGGTGGGTGATCTAGGCAGCAAAGGAGTCTGGCAATGAGACATGGCAATGGGACACTTTTCCAGCCAATCTGATCCACAAGTTTCCTCTCTTACAAGTTGAGCTCCTGTACAAGTTCTCAAAACATCTCAGGAACATCTATGGAGTCACTTTCTCAAACACCAGCATGATTTGTGCTGTTCTTTCTCATGCCTTATTGATCCGGTGCCCGTAAAATGGGCAGGGTGTTGTGGGGTGGCTTGCCGAAGCACCGAGCTACAAACAAGGCTTCGCTGGCGGGCTCGCACGTCTCATTGGTGTGTCCTTCCACCAGGGCCCTTTGCTGGAGCAACGCTGCTATTTAAAATGGGTTTAAATAAAGACACACAGCAGACACTCCTTTGGGGGCTGTTTGCACACTGGTGCACAAACACTGCAGTGTGCGAGTGCAAACGTGTATTGTGTAGGACTACAGGGACATAAATGTAAGCGTGTTCACACAAGCAGACGGCCTGGTGTCCTTCTGAGGAAACTTTATTAGGCTGTAAGCGGTGACTTGGACTGAGTGCGTCAGCTGCCTCGGGGGACGGCACCAGCTGACGGAAAATGGCGGCTGGGGACCGCAGAGATGAGGAACGCGTCTGTCCTTCTGTCCCGCTGTCCAGGTGCCACCGTGTATCCATCCGCCTACACGAGTCCTCCGACTGCATTTGTCCCCCACGCGACAGAATCATTTGCAAAGATGACAACCAGGTAGCTGCTTTGTCCAAGCGAATATTTGTTTCAACTGCAGTGATGGCCAGCGGTCTTCTGGACAGCTGCCAGCAGAGGTGTCTGCGGGGTCTGTGAGCCTACAACCATATGTCTTCCCTCCTTAAACTGCAAATTTTTGAGGCCTTATTGACCCAGTGATGACTTCCTCAGTGGTTCCTCCATCAGGACTGCAGGTGCTCTGCTTTGTCAATATTAAAGCAAGGCTGTGGGTGAAATAACAACGGAGGTTTAATGGCTTTGAAAGCGATCATTCATTGATTCGTGAGCTCATCATTGTCCTTCTTTGCTGAAGCCTGGAGAGGCAGGACCTAGCTGTTGATAGCCACCAATACCCTTGTCCGTCCTTGGGGCCGTTTCAGCCTTGTCCAGCCCTGCATATCCCAGAAGCTGCCGTCAGGTGGCTAAGATTGGAAAGCACACTGTAACTGGACACCATCTACGGTGGATTCCCACCCCTGCACCCCTCATCCCCCCAAACCCTCTAGCCTTTAGACACGGCACAGCTGCTGTCACCCTGCACTGTCACAATCACAATTTATTCCCAGTTGCTAACCTTATAGGGACATCCATTATCTTAGCAGGAGGAGCCATTGGCCAAAGCCAGTATGGTGGCAGCCAGTATTGTCACAGCTGCACGCTGGTGACCATTTATAATACGCAGCTTTGGTTAACAGCCTGCTGCCTAGAGCTGTGCTGTTTGGGCTGTTTATGCTGGTTCGATTCGTGTCTTAGCAACACGGTAAGACTGTGGCTGATGAGAATCGCATTTTCATTGTCGGCGCAAAAGTGCACTTGTAGGCCGCCGATCCATCCGGAGGTGCTGGTGTTCCCCTTCTGACTGACTGATTTATTTGACCACCCGCTCATCTGTAGCATTTATTTTTAGGAATCACAGCCCACACCATGACCACAGCGTAACTTTGGCAATAATGGGACTCTTGGGTATTCGTGCAACTAAAATGATGGAGACTTTAATGGTGGCGAGAGCAGGGAGGAGAGGTTAAAGGCACCTGGATTCTTTTATGCCTGCTTGTTGTCTGCTCATGAGCTTTTCCAAGTGGTGCACATGTGAATGAATTCATGTCCAGTACTTCTGTGTCTGAGAGCAGGAGGCATTTTTGCCTTTGTTCTCTCTGCCTTAAGGCTTCTGTCTTTCCTCCCGCAATGGCTCTCTTATCTTTATGGTTGAGTGCGGTCAGTGTGACTTCCACGACAGTCCTGTTGTATAAACGTCCCCCAGGGGCAGAAGTCTCAGAGACTGGTGTTGCACGACACGACCGTAGTAAGTCAGCTGGGAATTGGTGCACCGCGGCAGTACTGGTATCAGGGATTTCCGGCAGAGATGATGCTCGCATCACATAGCACAAACCTTTGCTAGAATCCCATTCAGCTTTTTTTACCAAGCAGGTGGAAGCGTAGTTACGAAATAGACTTCTAGCTTGAAGGTTGCCGGTTCACATCGCAGTCCGCGCTGCTATGGTGCCCTTGAACAACCTGCTTACTCCGAGTTGTTCTGGTGCAAAGACTCAAAGCGAAAGCGGCAAACAACAAATTTTGAACAAATTAAACATGATGTGCACAGATGTTATTGGAAAGCTACTGTTCTATAAGCTTGAAATTTTAGGGTGAACGACGAGGGACAGCCCTTGTGGCCGTCTCACCGTGTGCCTGGTGCAGTGGGGCTTCGAAAGCAACGGGTTTCGGTCCTGGCTCAACTGCTTGGAAGGCCAAAAAATGTCATCCGTCTCACTTTGGTGGATGCACCTGTCTTAATTTCCTCATTCTTTCTTGTCGCTGGTTTGAAAAATGAGAGATGAGACTTTTGCCATCTCGTTTTGCCGTTCCTGAAATATCTTACAGGAGCTCACGGTATATGACAGACTAATTTAAAGTGTCAGGCTGTTACAGCAGGAACTCGAGTTACCAAATGAAAGGCCATTATTAGCTAAGAGAATGTCTCACTGAAGGTCAACATTGTCTCACCTAGCAGGGGCTGGTATTACAGAGAATTGTCGCTCTCCTCTATACTGAAAGCTAAAAATGAGTGCTTGGCCCAGTGAAGGGTCTGAAGCTACGGTGCATACCGTGAACAAGGCTTGGCCCGAACTTGTGGCCTCTCTGCTGTCGCGAACCGCACGGCTCACCCCAGTGCAGGGCACGTCTCCAACGCCGGCTGAGGGGATACCCCCTCTTGTAGTGACTGCTGATACAAGAGCGGGGAAAGGGGCACTGGGTCAGCACTCTTCATGGCATCCTCCCCTGCCCTTCTAACCCCATCTGCCCTTTTGCTTATCACAGGGATTAATAAGAGCTGCAAGATGCACTATTTTGTTCCAGTTCAAAGCTGAATTTCGTTCAAGGAGGAATGGCGGAGGGGTTTGTGGCCTCACGATCCCCACAGCTGAATTTCAGACAAAGCCCATAGATACCTCTATTGTCAGCTGTCCAGAAGGCTACTGGCCATCACGGCAGTCTAAATCTGTGCACAAACATAGATTTCTTTGTATAAGTTAGTAGCGGTAGGTCTGGATCTACCTTCGTGCTGCCCGTGTCTGCACTTTACCTAAGTTATTGTGCATATTTTCCAGAATTTGAAAATGTGTGCTTCTTTGCGCCTTTATATGTCAGTCTGGGAGATTTGTGTGCGTCTTGGCAACTGACAGATGCATGCGGTGAGATAGACTGGAGGCTTTGACAATATTGGGATCCTGCGCTTAGTTAGAAGGGGAGCAAGGGAGTAGAGGAGCTTAAAATAGGAGAGGAATTCTGCCACTCTCTTTCCATTCCCTGACCCATTGTGGAGCTATTTTTGACCCTGGGGTGTAGCAGGCAGCCAGAGCCAGGGCACCTGTTGCCATCATCGCTCCCTCCCATGCCCAATGACTCTCAGCTAAGCAATCCACCTGGCTAAGGCCTGGCATGTCTGCTGCTAACCTGGCATATTATTTTCTCACACTTGGAAAGCGCTGCTGGTTTTTTGTGACCCCAGTAGGTTACTGTTTTATCAAGCGACCGCTCCTCTTCCTTGTAGGTTAGGCGGGAAATGGGACATCCGGTGGTGGTTAATCAATAGCTACTGTGAAATATTGAGTAATACTGTCAATAGTGCTGTGAAATAGCAACTGATAGAGTCATGGGGCAGGGCTGCCCAGTGGACTGTTACCTACACCTGACCAGCTGCCTTCTGCTTGAGGTGACAGTCTAAAAGACTTCTAAAAGGCTTCTGGCCTTAAATTAGAGAACACTGGGGGAGCCCAGGGGTAACCCAGGCAATACAGAGGTAAAAAAATGCTGCCTTGCATTGGAAGGACCCAGGATCCAGTCCCGCCCCCTGCTGTAGTATCCCGGAGCATTGCTCCGGTAAAATTTACCTAGTGATACAAATAGGTAGATAACTCAGCAGGAGTTGAATAAATATGATGCAGTAAGCTTGAAAGAGTGGATGTGGTTTGGTGGTTATTCTTCTGCCCCTGTTTAAAGGGTCACAACCCCATATTCTATACAAGGTAGTTTAACAAACTATACTGTGGGTATCGGTGCCTTGTTCAGGGTCTCATTGTTGTCTGTGTGGCCACCTCTCCCTCTAATAGGCCTCAGAACAGGTATAAGGCTTCAGCCAGAGGCTCTCCATGGTTTATGAAGCAGAGAGGCTTTGGAATTAGCTGTTCCTCATTTAATCCCTCCCTTGCTATTTCTCTCATCTTTGGACCCCCACCTCCCCAGGGGCTCCTCACCCCTGTTGTGTTAGGCCTGTACAAAGTTGGCAAAGCACAAGTGGAAAATCCCTGAGTCTCAGGGCCTCCACCAGACATAATCTGATCAGCTTTAATTGAGTTCTATGCCTGCAGCCAAAAGAAATTGATCCTCAAAGGGTTACCTGCATCAGCACTTACACACATGCACTCAAACACACTCGCAGAGTCCATCGTGGACAGATATAGTTTACCACCTGACTTCTGCTGAAGGACCTCTGTACCGTGGCTTTATATTGTAGATGGCGAACGTTCTGGGATTCTGTCTGCACCAGTGTCCCATGTTGTCAATTTTGTCACCAGTTGTGTACAATTAAATACAACACTTCTCTCCCCATATGATGCCCTGCACTTTTAACTTTAATAGTGATTATAGTAATATTTCCAAACCCCTTTGCACACAGAGCAACCTGACGGGTGAAACTGGGGCCTGTTTTTTGTTCTCACCAGCAACATCACTTTAAGTACCTGTTCTCTTCAGGTTTCATTCACCAACATTCATCCATTCATTGTCATTGACAGCTTAATTTTGGTCAGGGCTGTGGCAGTTCAGAGCCTATCCTGGAATCACAGGGCCGGACTAAGAAACTTGACCCTGGGTGGTCACCAAATTTCCTATCTTCTTTATTGTGCTTTTTGTATCAAACGCTGCAGTTGTATATTCAGCTCGAGACCTCAACCTGCACCCAGCATGCACCGCATGCAGCCTTCTGCCATGTTAAGGTAAAGTTGTGATCGAGTTATATGATGAGAGAAGAGCAAGACCTGAAGTATTTGTCCAATATCTGATATTGATATATCTGCTATTTACTGTATTTGTCCGATAAGCCGGGGGATGTAGTTGCATTGCTTGCGATAGGAATGTTTGTCTAGGCTGAAAACGGTTTCCAGGCAACAGCATCAACAAGAGTATGGCCCCTGTGACAGATGTCTGGAATAAATGTCCTTCCTTGGCACCTTGGGGGTTAATTACTCAGTCGACTTTGCGGCCATATTTCTCACGTAGGATGATAGGCTCTAATCCCCCCCGTGCACACAGCACATAGCCCTAAAATCAGGTTTGTAAACTGATCGTATATGTCTCCTTGTTTATTTGTGTGTGCTTGGATCTTCCTGGGTGTGCTGGTTCAGAGCAAATGTGTGGGACACAGGAGGATGGGAACATGAAACATACTGATGACTGACTGACTGACTGGGGTTAGACATTTGTGGTTGTTGCAGCCCTTTTACAGCATCCGTTTACCCCAAAAAGAAGTTGGCAGCATATTGCGTGATGGTGGGCAAACTTTACTGGGGAGCGATATCAGCCATGGTGGATAACCTGCGGTCTTAGCCAAGGCTGGCAGATTAGTTGTGGGCTCCCAGTAGGCTTATCAGCTCGCATCATCTTGTTATTGTTATGGTATGACTCAAAGTTTGAGCCTTTTCAATTGCGACCAAATGCCCTCCGCACGTCTGATGGTTGTTCTTGTGATGCCCTCTGTTTTCGAGTCGGTGAAATTCACCTGCTTCTTACTGTTTCCACCCTGACTTGATCGAGAGAAAGCTTAGGTGCTGTGCCACGCTGCCATTTTCCAGCGTAACTTTCCTCTTGGAATTTGAAAGATGTCACCTTTCAGGATGAAGGGTTACAGAATCAGACCTAAACACTGGTGATTTTGAAAGGGACACTTCTGTGGGGGGTCTTGAGCAGTCACATTTTCTCCCTTCCCTCCAATATTATAAGCCTGCACCTCTGTCTGACCAGGAAGTCAAGACAATATTTTATGGTCCAAAAGAAGCGTGTTCAGCTGTGAGAAAAGCAAATTAAGACTCCTGCTTTGGAAAAACAACCAATGCAGTGACTGAAGCAGGCAATGAATAAGTAAGTCAAGACAAACTGCCAAGTCACGTAAACAAATCGGCTGCCCTGTAATGTTCCTTTGCCGACTGGAAGATTCTGGAAGGTTCTGCAGTTAGCTCCCTCATGCACTCCTGTGCACTGTTCCTGGACAAGTTCCAGCTGGACGACTCCGGAAGGCGAGGTGGTCTGTTGGAGGTCCGCTTCATCAGATCAGTTGCTGCCCGAGAAGGGGGCTGCCTGCAGTGGCTATGACTCGGAACCAGGGTAAGCAGCCAAAGGGACAAACGCCACGAACAAGGCAGATTCCCGCCTGCGAGAGAGGCTCGCTCATACAGTGTTGCCCCCTGCTGGCAGCTCTTAAGATGTGGCGGGACTTTCTGGAAAACCACGTTGCGCCTCTCAAATCCCAGTCAATTCCATGTATTTTATTGGACAAGATTCCCCAAAAAGATTTACATTGTTAACTAACAGTGGTTTAACCATTTATACGCCTGGGTACTTTTCTTTTTATGGGAAATCAAGACACATGCCTTTCTCCAGGGTGAACAGCAGGAGATGGGATCTCAGATTAGGTCCTTTGGTTCAAAAGATAGCAGTTTTAACCTCTACATTACTCATTGCCCCCTTTAATATAACAGTCAACTTTTTGTGTTATAAAAATGAACAGTTGTAGCCTTCATTTTCTATGCATGCCTGAAACTCCAGCTAATAGTTTTTTTCTGAATTTATAAGCTAAGAATTTCTGATGGACCTCCGCCTGTAACCGTACATCCCCCAGAGCTGTAATGATGCTCCCCATGGAAGCGAGAGGTCACCGAGGAGTTTCTTTGCACACAGAGTGGGATTTCGAGCAACTGGATCTCATGTAACCTCAGTGGCTGCCCTGCCAGGCTTCCTTTGAGGTAATACAATCCCACCTCATTCACAGCCCCCCCCCCCGCCCCCCAAAAAAGCCCCCTGCAGTTGTGTAGGAAAATTCATCTGAGGAATGTTGCTACAATATATGAGTAGATACATGGATAAATAGATAGAAAAGGATAAATAATAAGATGAAAGATAGCTGAATAAATATATACAATAAATAGCATAAGGAATCAGTGCAAACAGTAAATAGTGACGTACAGTAGGGGGTGGCTAGTGGTGGTGGTAGTGATCAGTTTCTGTGGTTTCTGGAAGTCAGCAGCCTGTGGGGAAAGCATTCCTACTATTATTTTACAGTATTAGGGCTGGACATCAGGTCTGGAGTGGAATAAGTGCATTTTTAAAATTCACAGAACCCAACGGGTGAACTAATAAGAAGTATTTCCTGATAATAGTGAACGCACATAAGGAAAATGGAGAGATGGTAAACACGTCCCATCTGAAAGGTTAAATTTACAAGCACGGCAGAGACTGACACACTGAGCATTGCCTTGTGTTAAATTACGGCCCTTCTGCAGTTGTAAATGTTTCACATAGTGACTTGTGGACAACCACAGTGGACAGCCAGCATGATTTTGGATTTAAATTCTAGGTGAAGTTAAAGAGGGGCTTCTAGCACCTCCACTGGCGTTGTTATTATGAATCTCCCAAGGAAAAAAAAACATCTTGTGAGGAACCTGTAACTTTGAATGTCAGAGCGAGAGAAATTTTCTGTGGATTACCCAGCATGCTTTTCATCCGTTAATATGCCACTTTGGTTTGGGTCTATTGTGCATGACTTGGTGTTAAGCCACTTTGGAACATTTTCAGTGCTTGAATTTAGAGTCACATCAAGTGAGAGATTTAGAAGGAGCCATTTTGCTGAAGTGAAAACTTTTGGTGGTTTTTGAGCCAAATAAAAACTGCAACAGTCTTCTGCATTCAGAATTTCTGGTTTTTCAACAACTTAAAACTTACCTTCGCATTTCATGCAATAAATCATCACAGTTCTCGATGTTTTCAGTCGTTTTTTTTTTTGTAAAATGTGTTAAGGATTTAGGGATTTGTTCATTTTTATTTTTGCTGCAGACCGTGAGTTTCTTGCTTTGCGGAGAAACAGGGGTTTGTGGGTACTGGTGGGCTTGCCGCTTTGAGGCCCTCAATGCTAAGAAAGTGCCTGCATATAAATTCTTCATACGTATGAGGCATAAGTGAGCCATTAGTATTTGTCAATGTGGCAACTGCTGATGATCCTGTTGACACTTCTGTTTCAAACCAGAGTAGAGCTCAGGGTCGAGGGCAGGCGTGAATGTTCCCTTACTCCAGTGCGCAGAGGTGTGAACTACTGTCATCTGCCAATGGCTCCTATTTATAGCCTAATCCATGGAGCTGCTTTCAGACGTAACCCGGGGTCAGGCGTTTGGTGCCCATGAAGCTCTGCAAGTCACCCGAGGGAGAAGTGTCTTAATAGCCCGGCCAGTCCCTGTAAGGTGCGCAGGGGTTATAGCTCACCTGGTTGGAATTGGTAGTTGAGTTGAGTTACTATTGCAGGTTATTGTCTGCTGTGCTCATTTAGCATTCTGGATTGCGGTGTCCAGCAGTGACGGATGATGTTGTTAAACAGGGGAGTCCCACACTCCATCGATCCCCCCGCACCCACGTCATCACCCCCCCCCCCCCCAGTTGTTTTGAAACCATGGCTACTTTAAACAAAGCCTTAGTTTATTTATAGATCTCAGCCTTTCTGAAGAGACAGTTGATCAGAAAATGCGAGGCGTGTTCCCTCAAACTGACAGATGCGTCGCCCAACTGAGCCTGGAACAATGATTTCAAGTATTTTGCTCAAATAGATGACACAAAGCACTAAAGGGTCCCTGTCTCATTCAGAACATTTCCAGGGGTCAGTCTTCCTCGTCCATCTCCGGCACAGAAATAGCCTCCGCTGCAACACAATACCACAGATTTCAAGGCACCGCAACAGATGAGAATATATCCGCTAGGCTCATTTATGTCACATGACTTCACAGGGAGGGACTCTGCGGGGACCTGGGCTGGATTGTTCCACCTTGTGCCTTTATATGGTGCTGCATCGGGGGTTGCTCACAGCCGGGTGTGGGGCCCTGTTACTACTTCCCTCACCTCTCTGCCAGACTATATATCTGCATGTCTTCAGTGACCACAGCCATTTAAATGTCTGGACCTTGTGTCCACGTGCATGCACGTGTATTTGTCACGTTCACTAAGGTATGTTAGGTCCAAGGTATGTTAGCACTGTCCACACTCAAACATCATAAGAATAAGTGATATTGTCCATTTTTGTAAATATGCGGTACAGTCTGTAATTTCTAAGACCGGCCTCTGTGTGACACTACTGAGCTTTTATTGCCTATGCCTTGCTCATTTATCAAGTTTTCCCAATTGTACCCAAATGCGGTTTGTAAGTTACGTTGCTCATTTGCCAATGGTTAAGTTTGGTACTTTCACTACTATGAATGATTTATGTGATAAACAGATATCATTTGAAACTGCTTGCATAACAAAAAGAACATGCTTGGGTCCTTAAATGCTATGCCACTTGCTGCCTAGAATGGTTACTTGCAGCTCCCCAATTAAGTACTTCTCAAAAAAAGGCAATTTATTTATTGTAAATGATCCAGTTTACAGTATCCCTCTCCATTTTGTCAGATTTCCGTATTTTTGAATCTGTGATGCAATACAATGTTCATGCAGCACAGGCTGGTATTTGTCCTGGTAGCGCTGATACGGGAGGACTTATTCTTCATCACGTCCTGCTTCTCGCTGTTTCTGCTGTAAAACTTGATAGTGGCAGTCAGTCGCCAAACAAAAATATCCCCAGTCTCAGAATAAACGTGCCAAAGCGCAAGAGCTATGGGAGCTATGGGAGAAACAACATAAACTGCTGAGAAAATTTATCCACAGTTAGTCAGTGACACAATAAGCAGGAAAAACAGTAAAAGAATGGAGCTGCTGTCCTGGTCGTGTTTCATGAGCCCTGCAGGAGGCGTAATGCTTAAGGTCAAGGTCTTTTAACCGCTGCTCCTTAGTAAATATTTCAGATTTGTCAGAAATCGCTATTGAAGAATATTAGCTCATATGAAACAATGTCCGGGTTGACCGCAGAAGTCCGTAACGCAAGAATACTTAAGTTCTTTATTTCTTTGCTCACCACAGAGGAAGAGGAGGAGGTGCCAGTCTCCATTCTGAGAGACAGGTCCCACATTGAGGAGACACTAAGGCTGGCTTCAGAAGAACCTGCTGGTGACTATGCAGGTGAGGTGTGAGCCATCTTTTGATGTAGGTGTGGTTGACAACCAGCAAGGGGACCAAAGTGGGAGCAGCAGGGAGTGTTTTCACCAGTTTGCACAATGGTGTGAGAATTGTATTCCTGTGAGTGTCGAGGAGACTCAAATTATTTCTTTTTTTGTGTGTTTCCTATTCATCCCTGGTACTTGTCATTCCTGTTATACCTGCCACCCCTCAGCGGCTTTGCAGAAACTGCGTAAGATCTACCACACGTCCATCAAGCCCATGGAGCAAGCATACAAGTACAATGAGCTGAGACAGCATGAGATCTCAGGTAAACACTTTCTGGCATAATGATCATGTTGTGCCCAGTTATTTTCTTCCTTTTGTCCCCATTTTTCTTTGCTTGATTATTGCACATCAGACAAAAATGCGACGTAATAAAACGCCGCAATGAGGCTGCCTTGTTGAAACACAGTCACATGCAGGTGCTGACAGGTGTGTGTTCATTGTTAAAACCTTACTACATTTTGAGACCTTTGTGGAAATGTGGTCGGCAGTACAATTTCACTTTCAGCAAAATGTGGCTCTTCTGTACAGACATGAATGCAATAAAATTTCCCACAATTCCCCAGTAATTGAACATGGAAAAATGAACGGGCAAAAGAAAAAGCATATGGATATACAGTAGTGTTTGCTGTAATAGGTACTCTACCATGATGTCACTTTGTCTTTGGTTCCATTGCCATGCTTCTAGTATTCTACCTTTTATTTGTTTTTTTAACCATGATCTTCCTTTTCATTTTAATTCTATTCCCATTAACATCATCTTTAGGCCTGCCTCCTCCTGTGCTCTGAGTTGCACTAAAAGTATGCAAAACAGGATCTGCTGACATACAGATAATTTATTTTTAGGACTTAAAAAAGGATAGGCTGCAGGGAAGAGATGATTTCATCCTTTTTTTATTTCTCTGTGTATTAGCATTTAAAAAGCCACAAGTGAATTAACCCGGGGACTGCAATGAAAAATGATTTGTGCCTTTTAAGAAGAATTGTGTATGTCTGACTTTAACCTTTCAAACTCATTATATTTTTGTAACCATAACACATTTTTTAGTGCATCACAGCAATTTAAAAAAAAAAAAAGTCATTTGTTTGTTGGCTCTGGACATTGACAGAGTTGGTCACACTCACCTCCCGTTCACATGGTGCAACTGACCTCCCGCATCCTGTGATTTAAGCCCCCCCCTCCACCACCACCTCTGCATGGTAGAGTACCTATCAATACTGTGGTAAATGACCGTGCTAGATATTTGAATGAGTTGTTCCTGCTGAGGTACAATGGCGCTGACAGACTCTGCAACTAGGTTGGATAGTGATGCACAAAAGGGTTTGTTTTCTATAAATATGGGATTCAGCTGACAGGGGCCAATGAGGATGTCTGTTATCTGGTTAACCAGCTACTCAGTCATCCAATGAAGCTTGGAGTCATCTGGTTGTACAGCAGATCATTCAGTCATCCAGCCAGACCGTGTGTCTGTGTGGAGATATGCCAGCGGACTGGTTAGTTTCATCACAGCACTGTGTTTTCTGCCACTGTCATTTCTCAGTCACATCCCATCTGGCCTCTTAGTTCGCCTCTGTCCTTCTGCCTCAACTTGTCACACAGTATTTATCCCCCTCTGTCCGCTCCGTCCCTATCACTGCACCTGATTCTGCCTGTGTTGTTCTCCCTCCCACCCCCATTCCCACCTCCTTCATCCCCACACTCCATCTAACAGCCTACCCTGGACGAACCTTGGGGGCTTCAGCGACAGGTGGGTACAGAGGGGCGACCATGTGCATGACACTGTCTGAGAGTTTAACCCCCATCACTGTCACTCTTGCCCCTGTCAGCCTGCCCTGTACCCAACACCTTGGACACTCCCATATTTAACCAGGGCACCAGTCTATTGCATTTCATCTCTATTGATGAGTTTGGTTACACCCTGCTGCCATACATTCCACTACATACCAAAATGTCATCAATGATGACATGAGCATCTCTCTCCATTCATCATAATGTACCTATTTTGTGCATCTGTATATTAGTTGAATCTAATTTACAGGTTCAAGCGCCAACCTGGAAAAAGTCATATCAAATTAATGGATTTGTACATTGAAATCAATACATTTGTTTAAGCCTATAACAAAATGAATTTTGGCTTCAGTTTAATAGATGGCCTTCATGAGTTCTTATGACATATTGCTGGTTCCAGTTTTTTACAAACCCCAGAAAAGTTGGGATATTTTTCAAAATGCAATAAATACAAAAATCTGTGATATGGTAATTCATGTGAACCTTTATTTAAGTGACAAAAGTACAAAGAAAAGATTGTCAATAGTTTTACTGACCAATGTAATTGTATTTTGTAAATATACACAAATTTAGAATTTGATGGCTGGAACAGACTCAAAAAAAAGTTGGGAGAGAGTTCAAATAAGATTGAAAAGTGCACAGAATATTCAAGTAACACCGGTTTGGAAGACTCCACATTAAGCAGACTAACAGATAGCAGGTGAGGTATCATGACTGGGTATAAAAGTAGCATCCATTAAAGACTCAGTCTTTGCAAGCAAGGATGGGTCGTGGCTCACTTCTTTGTGCCAAAATTTGTGAGAGAATTGCTATAGTTAAAAAGGAACATTTCTCAACACAAGATTGCAGAGAATCTAGGTCTTTCGACATCCACAAAAGTCAAAAGTCAAAAGAGTTTATTTGTCACTTACATGGTTACTGGGAACCATATACCAGAATGTGCTCTGAATCGATAGGACACTGTGCATGGTTACATTTAAAGGAAATTTAAGTCACACAGCAACTAGATAAGTAAATAAATGAAACAGTAAATAAATAAATAAAATTGAATAAAATGAAATAATAAACAGACATTAACAGTGACAAGAAGGAGGGGGGCAGTTAGAGGATATTGTAGACTGTGGTTTTGAGGATTGTGAAAGGTTCAAAAGCCTTATGGCCTGTGGATAGAAGTACATAATATTGTGAAAATATTCGGAAAATTAGGAGACATCTCAGTGTGTAAAGGGCAAGGTTGAGCCCTGAGGCGGCACTGCCTAAGAAACCATCATGCTACTGTGACAAATATAGCCACCTGGGCTCAGGAGTAATTCAGAAAACCATTTTCACTTACGGTCCGTTCCTGCATCCAGAAATGCAACTTGAAACTATATTATGCAAGGAGGAAGCATGTATCAACTCTATGCAGAAACGCCAGTGAGTTCTCTGGGCCCAAGCTCATCTCGCATGGAACCATGTACCGTGGTCAGATGAGGCCACAAAACGGGCATCGAGTTCTCCATGCCAAAGATGAAAACGACCATCGAATTCTAAATTTGTGTATATTTACAAAATACAATTAAGTTGGTCAGTAAAACTATTGAAAATCTTTTCATTTTGTTTATATTATTTTTGTAATTATTATTACAAAACTTGTTTTGACAAAATAGTTTTGACAATAGCAATCCAACATGTATGGAAAAGACCAAGGAGGGACTCCCCAGCAGCGTTAGTGTTCTGTCTGCGAGCAAGAGGCATGGCTGGCACGTGTGTCTGCAAGGTCAAAGGCTTGGTTGAGCAAGAGGGTCACCTGCAAGCGCTTGCCTTATGGGAGCAGAGAGGACATGATGGTATTTAGGCTTTGGCTCAGGAGGTGGACGAAGCCCTTTTCTCAGAAAGCCTGGTGTATCTGCAAGCTTCAGTTGTCACATTCACCTGGGTTTTTATTCTTATTTTAAAAATGACCAAGTAAATGTACCCTAAAAATGTACTGGAGTAAAAGTAAATTACATATCAAGTGAAACAAAAATTGGCTCATTTCATTTTGATTCAGATAAGGCTTTTTAATATTCTAAACCCCTATCGCAGTTAACAGCTACAGTTCATGTATGGATCTTTTCAATAAATCTGCTGGGGCAGTAAAATTAGTAATATTGTCACATAGAATATTCTGGTAAATGTAAAATAAACAAAATATCACAGTCTGCAAAGTATTATTGTTATCCATCGTTTCACTGACACCTTTTTCCAGAGGTAAAAAAGTGTTTGGTTAGTATGCTATATAGTACTAGTATAGCATATACTACTAGGTTAGTATATGTTAGGTTAGTAGGACTTAGAGTACTAGGTTAATATACTAATATTACTTTGTAATGCCACGGTGTATTTTTACTGCAGCAAACTGGGTTAAATATCTTGATCAAGGGTACTACAGCAGGAGCAGGCATACAAACTTGGGGCCTTTGGTTGGAAGGCAAAAGGTCCGATAGCAATGCTACGCACTGCCAAAAATGAACAGCTGCATAATGGAATTGCCATTTAATGGACTCTGTTATCTAAAGCAATTTACAACTGTTTGCCCATGGATACAGTGGAGGATTTATACTGGAACACGTCAGTTATTCCAATGCTCAAAGGCAACCCAGTAGCAGCAGGAGGGGAATCTGAACCGACAACCTGCAGGATGCACTACTGATTGTCCTATAAACAGAAAAACCAGACAAAAGTAAAACTATCCAGATAACTAACAAAAGAAAACAACATGTCAGGTAAGATGCTGAAAATCCAAAGAAGTTAAAGCCACAAGGTTCGTTGTATTGTTTAAACATTTTGTCTCAGTCAGTCTCTAAACCTTATTAGTTTGGTAACCAAGGGATTATTTAAGACAGTGGTCCCCAACCATTGGGCCGGGAACCTGTACTGGGCCGCGGATTATTTGGTCCTCTTTCAGACGCTTGTCTCTGTCACAGTTTCGATGCCGGATAAATTACGGAGTAAATATGTAATTACGGAAATACAGAGTAGACTGGACATAAGGAATGCACTTCGGGTGTCATTGTCTCCCATCACCCCTAGATGGGACTGTCTTGTTGCAGGGAAACAAGCTCAGGGCTCCCACTGATTCTGCGTTACGGTGAGTTGTATTTATCATGCACTTTATTATGCTTTATTATGCACGCACAATGGCCGGTCCGTGGAAGATTGTCTTACATGAAACCGGTCCGTGGTGCAAAAAAGGTTGGAGCCCTCTGATTTAAGACATCAAAACTAGACAGAAGCAAGCAAGCCAGAGAAAACATTATATATTTATATCACTAGTTTGTTAGATGTTATCTTTATTTTCTAAATGTATTTGGAAGAAAGCAAGCAGAACCTATTTACATAAAGTAATTGAATATTGAGCTTTACAATAGGAGAAGAGCAGTAACTTATTGGGATATGATTTTCCATTAGAGGTAGAGTCTGTGTACAGTAAGACTGACATCCTTTGACAAAGATGACAATACAAATGTGAAGTGTATTCAGCACTCAACATTAAACTGCGGTAAATGGAAAATAAATCTGAAGAATAAATATTAAAAGATTTGTTATCACATTATGACAAGACATGACAGGACGTGTGTTATGTTGCATTTTTTTAGGGAAGTGAAACCGGTAATTCTCTGAAATTTAAAAAAAATGTAACTGTTGTACCTCCACTCCCTGAATATTACTTGGAAATGATGCTTGTGTGAATAGCATATCAATTGAGTTTCCATTGACATATTAATAAATAATAAACACACCCTTGTGAACTTTCTGTAACTCAGTTCTACAGTTAGACCCTCAATCACAACTCTCCCGCAAGGGAATAAACAAATTTGAGAGGAAATTCTTTAATGGTGTTTGAATAATGAGTTTCGGTATTTTAGCCTGAATAAGTTTCTATAATTCTATTTGCTATTTATGTATATTAGTGAAACACAAAACGCCATTTCTGTTCACACTTCCATATCCTTTGCTTACATAAGGACAACTTAACCAAAATTTAGATCAAGAAAAATGTATACAAGCTCATAAAATTCAACTCTTGCAGCATGAAGAAAGCTTTCTAAACGATTCACTTATTTGAATATTTTTGTCTCTTAGTTCTACCTTTACTTCTCCTGAGCACAAAGGAACTAATTTGTCAGTGAAGGGGTGACAAAACTCAGCTGTGGCCTCTGATTGGTTAAGAATGAGCAGCAAGCTGAATATAAGGAGTTTCACAGTAGCAATAACTACCAATTTAAAGGGCAAAAAAGCCATCGAATGTATCAATTCTAAAGTAATGAGAAGAAGGTGACAGAGATGTAACTGAGCAAAAATACATTCCTTCTTTAGAAATGTACTTGAGTAAAAATGAAAAAGTATGCCAGTCAAAATTACAATTCCATAAATGTACATTGCCTGACCAAACAAAAATTCACACAACCGAATATTTTGTTGGACCGCCTTCAGCTTTGATTACGGCACACATTTGACGTGGCATCGTTTCGATAAGCTTGTGCAATGTCACAACATTTATTTCCGTCCACAGTCCAAGATCTTGTATTAATGATGGGAGCGTCAGACCGCCACGTAAAGTCTTCTCCAGCACACTCCCAAAGATTCTCGATGGGGTTAAGGTCTGGACTCTGTGGTGGCCAATCTATGTGTGAAAATGATGTCTCTCTCATGCTCCCTGAAGCACTCTTTCACAATTTGAGCCCCATGAATCCTGGCATTGTCATCTTATGAAGAAAAAAATCCATTGATGGCAAAACTTGGTCATTCAGTAAATTCAGGTAGTCAGCTGAGCTCATTTTTTGGGCACATAACGTTGCTGAACCTAGACCTGACCAACTGAACCAACCCCAGATCATAACAGATCATAACATCCAGGTGGTGACTTTTTGGCCGGGCAGTGTATTTATATGCAATTAATGGAATAGAAGATACTTATTACTACTCACCTCTTCTCCTTCCCCAAAAACAGGACGTTAGCACATCACCGATTGCTGAATGGTACTCAGACAGTTCCTCCTGCGCCATGTATCCTTAAATTCCTCTAGTCACACTCTTCTGCTCATCTTACCTCCAGTCATACTGCAGTTCCCCTTGCGTTGCCTGCAGCCACCTCCACCTCTGCTTGCTCTTGACAGCTGCTTAAATGTCTGCGTCCAGCCTTTGTTCTACAGCCGCAAGCGTAAAGCCCAATTCTGCTTCGGGGCTTCAGTGTCTTCCGCTTCTTTGTTGTCTGTTGTTTGATGCTTTATAGAGAAATGGTCATGCTTTTTGTCTCGCTCTCACTCTGTGCTTTCCAAGTTTCCATAGCGTTTTTTCCCTTTGTAGGTGAATCTTCTGTTCTGCAGTGTTGCAAAATTCGAAATTTCCCTCACTCCCTTGTTAGATTTGTCAATGGCACAAGCATCTCACGCTGCTTCGAGTTGAGTGGTGTCTTTTTATGGGGTACTCTATATTGCTCTACTTGTCCTTCATTGACAACTCCCAGCTTTCCTTTCTCCATAATAGATGGGGAGATCACGTCCAAGCCTATGGTGCTCTTTCTGGGTCCCTGGAGTGTAGGCAAGTCCTCCATGATTAACTACCTTCTGGGCCTTCAGGACACACCCTACCAGCTCTACACAGGTACGTGTACCTGCTGCCACAGATTTTGGCACTATGTATTTAAACATGTATTACCTTAAAACAGAAACCAACCCTTCTAACCTTTAAATTCTAAAATAAATCTCAATAAGCACCCCAATCTCACCATCCAGCCTCATCTTGGTAAACATACTTTCCAGCCCATATTTCCAAATCCTTAAGAAAATAGCAATAACTATGATAAACACCTCTCCCATCTATCCTGTGCCTCCCAAAATTCCTCATCTTCTGTCTCTCCGCCAGGTGCCGAGCCCACTACTTCTGAGTTCACGGTCATCACGTATGGCGAGAAGATCCGCTCCATTGAGGGTATTGTGATGGCTGCCGATAGTGCCCGCTCCTTCTCACCATTGGAGAAGTTTGGCCAGAACTTCCTGGAGAAGCTGGTGGGCATTGAAATGCCACACAAGCTTCTGGAGCGGGTCACCTTTGTGGACACTCCTGGAATCATTGAGAACCGCAAGCAGCAGGAAAGAGGTGAGTAGAGAAGCTGAGAAAGCCAAACCTTTGGGACACTTTAATTCTCGAAGAACCTATGGCAGAAAATAAATCTTTTTTTAACATAGAAACCATATGAGAGCAAAAACCAACACAGGCTGGTCATTTTGCTTTTTTTCCAAAACAAGTGAAAATAATTTTTTTTATATGATTATGTACAGTACATTGCTGAAGCAATCTGAGTTAAGGAGGCCAAACCAAAGTGCAGCCTTAGTTCTCCTCTTTGGATTTGACCTTGCGAAGTTCATGTTACAAGTTTACCTGCTGTCTTCCTTTGCTTTTAAACTCTATACTCATGTCTTTCCCCTTTCCTCTTACTTCAAGGCTATCCCTTCAATGATGTATGCCAGTGGTTCATTGACCGCGCAGACCTCATTTTTGTTGTATTTGACCCCACCAAGCTGGATGTAGGCCTGGAACTCGAGATGCTCTTCCGACAGCTCAAGGGCCGGGAGTCCCAGATTCGCATCATCCTTAACAAGGCTGATAGCCTGGCAACTCAGGATCTCATGCGTGTCTATGGAGCGCTCTTCTGGAGCTTAGCCCCACTTATCAATGTGACAGAGCCACCCCGCGTCTATGTTAGCTCCTTCTGGCCCTACGACTACGCGCCAGACACCAGTCGTGATCTCTTCAAGCGGGAGGAGATTTCCCTGCTGGAGGACCTCAACCAAGTGATCGAGAACCGCCTGGAGAACAAGATCGCTTTCATCCGGCAGCATGGCATCCGTGTGCGAATCCACGGGCTGCTGGTCGACCGCTATGTGCAAACGTTCAAGGACAAGATGAGTTTCTTCAGCGACCCGGAGCTGGTGTTCCAGGAGATTGTGGATGACCCTGACAAGTTCTATATCTTCAAATCCATCCTAGCCAAGACCAACGTCAGCAAGTTTGACCTCCCCAATCGTGATGCATACCGCGACTTCTTCGGGATCAACCCCATAACTAGTTTCAAGCCACTGTCGGCTCAATGCTCCTACATGGGCGGCTGCTTGTTGGACAAGATCGAGAGAGCTATCACCACTGAGCTACCTGGCCTTCTTAGCGGCATCACCTCAGGGAAGAACCCCTCTCTCTCATCCTGTGAGGCCACCGGTTGTGGGGAGAAGCCCAAGAATCGCTACCGGCGGCACTGAGGGGAACACCAGGGAGGAATGAGGGAGAAGAAGGAGAAAGAGTAGGAGAGTGGAAAGATGCAATAGGTGTGGTGCTTGTACACAGTGCCCCTTGGTGGCCAATGTTACCTGGAAAGATTAGAAAAGGGAAAGTTCTTTTCTGCTTGAGTTTTTTTGGATTGAAGGGGATGGGTGTTTGGGAACAAGGCTCAATAGGAGTGGGAGTAAAAAGGTACAGGTTTTTGAAAGCTGCAAATTTCTGAGGGTTTAATGAAGTTGAACTCCCTCCTTTCTCCCCTGCAAACCTACATAACAACAAAGAACTGTCTGAGGCCTGGCAAGAAAACATAAATGTGAATGGCAAGAAAACAGAATTGAAATTTTGGAAAAAAAATTGTAAAATGTATAAAATAAAAAATGTTGAAATTTAAAGTCAATACAACTTCCTTGTATGTGAATAAAATGGAGAATTGAAACAGGAGTTTGTTAGTTTTGCTTGAAAGTTTGTATTACATTTTTTTTTAAATTGTAAATGTGGTGAAGCTATCAGCAAACCAGCGCTTGAAGCTCATGAGTTTTATTTATTATTGTTTTTAAATGTCTAAATTTGTCATTGCTCTTTCGAAGAATTGCGACACAGTTGTGTATCCAATTAACCCCATTTTAGCACAAACTTCAGTTTTAGCCCTTTGTAAGCAAAGCTGAAACACTGCATGTCGGGCGATATTAAAATCTTCTGTGATACAGTTTTTCCCTATTTTTCAGTTTGTCTATGCCCTTACAAAGAAGTTCTGTATTCTTACCACATGTGTAAAGGATCTTTTCCAAAGACAAGGTTGTGTCGGTTGGTCCAGCAAGGTTCCTGGCTTTTATTTCTCCATTTACAGTGGTAGCACATTTAAAGGGCAGGGGTCAAGACAGCAGATAGAATTCTACACTGAGTTATTTGCATTCTGATTAGTCATTGAAGACATACTTAGAGCGGGCGACATTAAGAAAAGATATTTTTATATATCTGAGTTAACTGACCAATAATATTGAATTGAATATGTGCAGGGGTGAATGAAAAACTAACTGTAAAGTTTCTATACCCTTACTTACATACCCAGGTCACAGAGCTATTAAGAATTGTGTGTGTGTGTGTGTTAGCTTATAACAGGGGTAATATGATAGCATTTACTCTGCAGTATTTATGTTTATGGAAAAAAATCTCATCTCAGGGTGACGCTGTCCTGCAAGAATAACACAAATTGTCAGCACCGACCAACCTTGTTTCAAAGCTGCCCTGCAACTCCACAGAATACAGGAGATCACAGACAGAAATGTTTGCAGTTTATGAAGGGGGAGAAGGGATTGGGAAACTTCAGCCTCTAACCACAGCAGCGGGCATCTTAACCAGAATGCCACAGTAACATCTAAACTGTTCTCTATGTAGACTGGGGAATTAAAGCTCATTGGAAATGCAAAGCTTTTTTAAACTCCATGTTGTGATTTATTATGCATTAACCCGAAAGGCACAGTCTTCCAGAGGAAAATCATGGCTCTTGCAGGAATTTTTAAACAGAAGCCTGCAGTGAAAAGGATTGAAAAAAGCCCGAAAGGTACAACAAACATAGCTACTGGTGCAACTTAAAAACCAACACCAACAGTAACTCTTGATCAAGTTGTTATTGCAACTTATGTCCAGCAGAGGAAGCTCTGTCCCCAAATCATACCCCTGCCAAAATCTTTAGAGACCCCCCCCTCCCATCCTCACTGACTCAGGTCAAATATACAAATAAATGCTAATGGATGATCGTGGCTCATTATGACCTCTCAAAATAACAACCATATGTAAAACACCAAAGCACGAGACTGAAGAAAGCAGAAACGCAAAGCTTCTTCTATGGAAAGACACCTTCTGTTTTTTGCATTAGACAAATGATGACAAGCAAAGTTGCAAACTGAATAGACTTAGGAATAAAATTTAATGTAAGGCTATTAGGAATAAACTTCTTTGAATGATGAAATTTTGTTTCTTGATCTTGTACGTCTGGAAAGTAATGGGAATATTATGCATTTTTGCTGCTCATGTCCTCATTCAGGGAAACGATGAAATGTCACACGTCCACCCTTTCTGGAATTTTTTTGGACATTAAACGTGCGGAAGCGTAATGTGCTGTAGAGGCCGCATCCCGCTCCTGTAGCTGTGCGTACGAAACAGAATCACGTGGGCTGGCCCCTAAGAAATTGAGAAGCAAAAGCAAGCCTTACTAATCATGGAGAAACTAAAACGGCAGCAAAAATATACCAGGAATCTCTCATTCACCGTGAAGAGGCATGCAGAGCTGCACCACCTCCTTCACATCCCTGCTCTTCATCGTGAGTGTGGTTGCTCCTGTATCACTGACAACTGCAGACAGCTTGGCTCTCAGTTATTTACATTTACATTTATTATTTTAGCAGACACACCTCACCTCCCAGTCCACTCCCACAATGATTTCTCAGTCAGAACTATAGAATTATTATGAAATGTAAACAAGACACATACACATAACACAGTCATTTAAGGTCTAGTCCCACACATGGTCATTTGGTACGCACACATTTGCTCCCAGTTCATTTTAACATTAAAATAAAAAGTACTGTTAAATGCACAAACTTAATTTGTGACAGCAAGAGTGAAAGGGAAGGTCTACAAGATGGTAGTGAGACCAGCTATGCTTTATGGGTTGGAGACGGTGGCACTGAGCAAAAGACAGAAGGCAGAGCTGGAGGTGGCAGAGTTAAAGATGTTAAGATTTGAATTGGGTGTGACAAGGATGGACAGGATTAGGAATGAGTATATTAGAGGGTCAGCCCAGGTTAGACGGTTTGGAGACAAAGTCAGAGAGGCGAGATTGCGTCGGTTTGGACATGTGCGGAGGAGAGATTCTGGATATATCGGGAGAAGGATGCTAGGGATGGAGCTACCAGGCAGGAGGAAGAGAGGAAGGCCTAAGAGGAGATTTATGGATGTGGTTAGGGAGGACATGCAGGTGGTGTGTGCGACTGAGAAAGATGCAGGGGACAGGAAGAAATGGAAACAGTTGATCCGCTGTGGCGACCCCTAACGGGAGCAGCCGAAAGATGAAGATTAAATGCACAAACTATATGATTCAGTTACTTTTTGTGTAATGATTTATTAGAGTGACTATAATAATAATGTTTTACATCTGCTTCATAAGGATTATGACTGCCTGCCAGTATTACACGCTTCACAAATTTTCATGTCAGTGTAGAACATATTTGTGACAACTATTGTGTTTTACAAGAATATCCGCTGAACAGCAGAGATAAACAACATGTTCAAGTCCAGTATTGAAAACATTTTTTTAAAATATCAAGTACAGGGCAGCAGGTAGTACAGTGTTTATAGCTGTCACTCTGCAATGAGAAGTTTCCTAGTTTGAATCCCTGTCCTGTTGTAGAACTCTGCATTCGTACAGTCAAAATCTTCCATAAGTATTTTAATCATTACAATAAAGGTTGATTTTACAAGAGAAGTTTTGGGGGGAAATTACAGCTCTAAATTAAGTTTAAATAATATGAAACAGCCATATGATTTGTGGTAAAATTACACAATTTTGGGGAGCACATACTGTATATATATTATTTTATAGGCCCTGGTTTAGTGGCAAATGTACAGCAGCCTGATGTACCAGAAGGTAACCCCTGCCCCCTCGCCAATCCGAGCAAAAAAACTCTAGGAGGGCCGTCTGTTTTTGTGTAGATGACGTCGAACTGCTTTGCAGGCCAGCACTGGAGCCGTGGTGACTATCTGCCAGCGCCAGCCTTCTCCCAGATGCGCTGCAGCGCGAAGATTATAAACAGCCAGAAATGGCGCAGATATATTTAAAACTCACGTGAAGAGCCCGGGCACACTGGGGCAGTGAGGCACTAGGCCTTAAAGGACCTCCTCACACATGACAACTTACAGGTTCACTTAAGGGCCACTGTCACTTTTCTTGTGACAATGTTTCACTAATGCATCTCGCTTTACTCTGACTTACTTTCTTTAATGTCTTTGTTTTCTGTTCATCATTATTATTGGTTGCTTATCGATTTAGTAACTTTTGTTTTTGTGTCCTCTGTTTAAAGCGCTGTATGGCTGAATTTTTCTGCAGGGATTAATAAAGTTCTAGAATTAAAAAGCATCTCACTAGCAGGAACCTCTCCGGCACACGGTTTACTGTAACCCCCAGGTGGGCCGAACCTCACATACCTATTAATCGGGCACAGACTTTATAAACTTGGCCGTAATCTACTTTTCCGTTAACTGCTACGATGCTCCTAAGAGCGGTCCGCTAGTCCGAGCGGGGGCGCGCACTGGGACGTCCGCTCCAGGCTGCGTGTTTCGTCAAACCGCTGGCCGCGCTCCTTGCGGAAACCCGATTTGTCTTTTCATGACGGCCGTCCGAAGATCGCGGTGAAGGCGCAGAAAACAGCGCGGCGCAGGGCGCCGAGAGAAAGTGCCAGAACGCGAAACCCGCGGCGTCACCGAGCACTTGGGGCTTTCTCCCGGCATGCGCGTGCACGTCACGTGAGAGCGCGTGCCCGGGACCACCACCCCCCCCGTTGGTTTTTTTGGCAGGGCGAGAAAAGGGGGAGCCGAGTGCATGATGCGGGGGTCACTGGAACGGCGGGTTCTCACGCGCTCGCTGCGGTTTGAGGAGGAAAATAAAGAGTGAGAAGTTGACCCCCGCCGTCCGATCTGCGTGCTCGTGCACCCCCCACTTTCCCTCACAAGTGCGTGCGCGCATCCCCAGCCTCGCCCCCTCTCCTTTCCCCTCCCCTGTGTTATGTTACCGTAGCTGTACTCGGAACTCCCGCACAGCGCTGCGCTCCGGATTCGGGATCCGCCGAGAAGATGGTGGCCGCCGCAGCCGCTGCGGCGTCGTCGTCGACTGGGCTTTTGTGAACGCGCTCTTCCCGGCAGCTTCGTCCGGAGGGAGCGACACGGGCGCCGCCGGGAAACGGGGGGGGGGCGACAGAGCCATTAAAGAGGCGGTGGTGGTGGGGGGGAGAAGAAAGAGCCACATCAGGAGAGAAAATGCACGGGGGCGCGCGCCGGAGAGACCCTGCACGAAGGAATCCGTAAACGTTTAGAGCTCGACTCTCCTAATGGACTTGGGGTGACAGTCGCGGAACCGAAGGGACACTTTTTTTTTTTTCCTGCCGGTCTCGGACTCGGGAGAGCGGAGGGCGCGGGAAGGGGAGGAGAGCGGCGCGGCGCGGCGCGCACAGAAACCCCCGTCCGTCCACGCGTGGAACCGTGACCTGGGAAAACTTTGACAGCGGGAGCCGCAAGGGAATACAGTGCATACAGTCGTCGAACGCGTTTTTGTTGCACCTTTGTTTTGAAGAAAAAAAAAAACTGTTTCCAAAGATAGAGCTGAGCTGGTGTTTACGAGCCTTTCGCAGGACCGTCTCAAAAACAATACAAATATATTTTCCCCAACATCAGAATATACCGGATCATTGTGACGAACGTATATGATATATAGCATACATTCACATTCAACATCAGGTCGATTATTATTTTTTTTTTTGACCGCAATATTAATTTATATTACTCCCAACTGCATTGCTAATTATATATTCTACGGTTGGTGCGCGTGCGATTATAAATATAGGAGTAAGTGCGCCTTTCTGCCGTCTATTTTGAGCTCGTGCTCCAGTAGGATGTGAGCGGTCGCCGTCGCCGTGTTGGGACCGCACGGAGCCCCGCTGGACCGGAGGGCGCGGCGGCGCGGGTCCGTACAGGCGGCTCAGGAAAGAACGGGGCTCTGTCCCCGGGACCGCTCCCGAACAGGCCCTCGAGTCGGGGCACAAAGGGGGGCACGTGTGCCTTCACCACCTCCGCCACAACGGCAGACATGTGAATCTGCGGCCGAATTCGGACGCGGGTAACTTTGATCACGCCTGGTGACGGAACGGAAGGCAGTGCCGTGATTTGTTTTGCCGCCAGGTTGTCTTTCTTGCTAGTTCTTAATGTTCGCTCAAACGTGGAGAAAATAAAGCGGTGTACGCCAGCAGAGCTCGAGGACGGTGCTCCTCCGGGATGCCTGTAAATTCACGTCAGGCAGGGATACATTCGTGCGAACTTCTCTCCTTCCGTGCAACTTTTGCAAGCTAGTTGTTTTGCGGTATTAATGTTGGCGCGGAAGGGATAAAAATATTGAAAAAAAAGAAACAACCTGCGTGTGAACTCGAGGGATTTGGGGTGGGGGGGGATGAGACCTGCGGGGAGCTCGCTGCGAGGCGATGCAGGCGGACAGGACTGGGCTGAGGACATCTTCCTGTTGTCCAAATGTCGCAGCGTTGACCGTTCGCTCGCCTCAGGTGACATCACAAGCTGTTAGTAAGGATACTTGAGCAGCAAAACTAAAGACGGAAGTGCTGGCTTAAAAGGAATGCGCTGCTGCAGAGAGTAAACTTGGTTTTTTGAAATGCAGCACCAGAGCAAGGCAGTGGCGCGTGAACTCTGACGACTTTTTGAGGAGAAAATGACGGAACGCTGACGCTGCTTACGCAGGCAGCTACTGTTGAATGTTTTTCCTTTCTTCCATTGTATCATCAACCCGAAAGCACAACATGACTTCACCACAGCACCTCCTGCACAACACCGAGGTGAACTGTGACTCGAGCGGGGATGGTGCAGTGACCGTGAGGATTAACAGCAACAAAGCTTACAAGCCGCAGCAGCAGCAGGGCACGGCGGGGAACCCGAGCGGCGGAGGGGGTGGTGTCACAGGAGGGTCCAAGCACTGCAAGTACAGCATTTCCTCTAGCTGCAGCTCAGGTGAATCAGGCGTTCGGAGGATGGTGGTGAAGGGCCATCGAAGCCACAGGAAGATGCCTCAGCTGTTCGAGAGGTCCAACGGGCAGTTCTGGGATCCTGGGTTTGACTCTCCTATATTGGAGGAGGCGTGTCAGGAGAGGTGCTTCCCGCAGACGCAGCGCCGCTTCCGCTACGTGCTTTTCTATTTGGCCATCTCCGCCCTCTTGTGGGGAGTGTACTTTGGGGTGAACCCGGCCCGCTGCGACCCGACCGCATTCCTGGTCCCCACCGCCACCTTCCTGCTTGTCTGCCTTGTGCTGTTCCTCTTCACGTTTACCCAGGTCTATGTCCGCCTCTATAGTCATGCCTCCTTACTGCTCATTGTGGTGACCTTTGCGCTCACACTTGCACCGCAGATGCAGACTGCTGGCTTTAAGGACTTGGAGAGGCTGCCTCCCAATGAGGGCTATGGAGACGACAGTGCCTTGGGGAGCCAGAACCTCACTCTGGAGCAGCTGGACCACAGCCAGACCCCCATGGGGAGCTCCTGGGCCCCCTGCATCTCCCCTGTGGGCACTTTCTCACTGTGCATGGAAGTGCTACTCCTGCTCTACAGTGTGCTCCATGTTCGTCTATATGCCTCCGTGCTGCTGGGGCTGGTCTACTCAGCGCTCTTTGAGGCACTGGGTTGGGCGCATCTGGCTCAAGGGGATTCTGCAGATCAGCTGGACTCGGACTGGGATACGTTGCGCTGGCTGGTGCCAGCCAAAGCCTTGCTGCATTTGTGCGCTCACGCCATTGGTATGCACCTGTTCATCATGTCAGAGGTGCGCTCACGCAGCACCTTTCTCAAGGTGGGCCAAGCCATCATGCATGGCAAGGACCTGGAGGTGGAGAAGGCCCTGAAGGAGCGCATGATTCATTCTGTCATGCCCCGGAGAGTGGCTGATGAGCTCATGAAGCAAGGTGATGACGAGAGCGAGAACTCGGTCAAGCGCTATTCTGCAGCTGCAGCTGCAGCCTCCTCCACCAGCCCCAAGGGCAACAAGAGGAAAAAAACCTCCATCCCACGTGGGCAGATCATCTTCAGACCCTTCAACATGAGGCGCATGGAGCCTGTCAGCATCTTGTTTGCTGATATTGTGGGCTTCACCCGTATGAGCGCTAACAAATCTGCTCATGCCCTGGTGAGCCTCCTCAATGACCTCTTTGGCCGCTTTGACCGCCTGTGTGAGGTCACCTGTTGTGAGAAGATCAGCACGCTGGGGGATTGCTACTACTGCGTGGCTGGCTGTCCTGAGCCGCGCCCAGACCACGCCTACTGCTGTGTGGAGATGGGCCTTGGCATGATCCAAGCCATCGAGCAGTTCTGTCAGGAGAAGCGGGAGATGGTTAATATGCGGGTCGGTGTGCACACGGGCACTGTGCTCTGCGGTATCCTGGGCATGAAGCGCTTCAAGTTTGATGTGTGGTCCAACGACGTCAATCTGGCAAACCTCATGGAGCAGCTGGGCGTGGCCGGAAAGGTGCATATTTCAGAGGCAACTGCCCGATTCCTGGATGACCGGTACCTGCGTGAAGATGGCCGGGTCACCGAACGTGTTGGACAAAGCGTGGTAACGGACCAACTGAAAGGTAAACGTTTGCCTTATTCTGCTGAAGGAACCTTAGAATAATAAGGTCATAAATCTCAAGTGGCTATAGATGGGGTCCACCACATGAGGATTTAAATCATTTGGTGTATGTGAGGGGGGTATTAAATATGATTTAAGTATTTACCCATTGCATTTGATACAGATGGCGGCGATGGTGGTACTGTTTTACTATATCACAATCTGTTCTGAGCAAAAGCATGAGTGTGTTAAGGCATAGAGATTTTTGCACAGAGGTTTCAGGTCCATATGGGAAAGGGGTGGAAGGCATGTAATGGCATTAACTGGGCTGAAATGTGTCCCAAGGCCTTTGCTGCAGAACAATTCGGTGAGCAACGCTCTCTTAGGTTGTGCTGCATCCCAGTTGTCCTCGAGGTGACCCCTCCCCTCCTATCCTCACCAGGAGCTCCTGCTGTGTGCTGACCGCAGTTCACAAGAACCCATTGCCAGTGTTTTAACTCGTCACATTGAGTAATGAACCCTGTTTGTTTTTAGGCTGCAAACTATTTTCATAAAATCTTTCTTCTGAAAGTGCTTTGGTAACAATTACCATCACCAGTGTTATTTTAATGCTTAAAATATTTTCAGTCATTCTGTACTTAGTCATGATCATAAAATGACTTTTAAACACAATAGCAGCAGTTATGTCAGGATTTTACCATGTACGACAGAATTATACTTATAAAAATGTTAAACTTCGGTTTTTAGATTAATGAAAAGGTTTATGAGGGTTTGATTGCTGGCACCCACTCAGTGTGTGTATAAAGATTGAATTAGCAGTAGATACAATGGCGTCATTGTTTTGCAGCGCTTGTGCTGATGGTCTTTAACATCACAGACCCTGACCCCCAGTGTCACTACTGCTCCGGTGCTGGCTCAAGCATTGGCCACTGGCCATTCTGTTTGTGCCCTCTCCTCACTTCCTGAGTCCCCTACCGCCCCCTCACCAGCATCACCACCCCCTCAGTTGCATCAGCTAGAGGCAGGCAGGGCTGCCCCTGTTAACTGCAGTGGGGTGAGTCACTGTGCATCTGGGAGTCTCTGCATGATAAGACAATTTTTGCAGCAGGTGTGGAAGTTGAGCTGAAAGAATTGTGTCTCCTGATGTCCACAGTAAGGTGACAGTTTGTGGCCCAGTGGAGACTACTGGAGAGGGAAGGCTGGGCCATGTGGCGGCTTCATAAACGCTGTAGGTCTTGTTTAGGATTTTCTAGTGACAGCACTTAGTAGCATAGTGGTTAGTGCTGTACCCTTGTAATGGAAATGTAATAGTTTCCATTCCCACCTCCTGTGGTAAAACCCCTCAACATGGCACTTACCCTAAGTATTAAAGTATTAAAAATTACCTAGTTATGTAAATGGAAGCTTTGTACGTAAACCCCACCATGCAAGTTAATTTTGGGAAAAGTGTTAGGTAAATGAATACATAATGTGTTTTAAAATGTAGAATGCTCAAAATCTGGGTATGAGTTTGGGTTCTGGTTTTCTGTTTGTCTAGAAAGCACAACAGGACTTGAGGACTGTTGAGCCCTGTGCTGCATGCAGCGTTCCTTCAGTGTCAGAGTGCCGTTCTTTAACCACCTGTGATTCAGTTGTTATTGCATCTCACAGTGCATCTCCCACGTAGGCGTTTGTCCTTTCAAAGTGCTTTTAACAGTGACTCATGTTACAGTAAGGCTGGCGTAACGTTGCTTAACAAGACCTAACCTTCAGTTTTCTGCTCTGGTGTATTGTCTGCCAAGTCCAATGGCTCAGTCCGCCTAGACTCACAATGGTTTAAATCCCCCTCCTTCTCATCCAAACACCACCTCTGCTGTTGGCTGAGGTGTCAGTACTGAGCCGTCCAGTGGAGAAAGGGATCCATGCCAGTCTAATAAAATTCTGGTTGCACACGTGTCAACAAGCAGGAATTGTCAGTTTCTCCTTTTCTTGGGAGCTGGCATGTTGGATTTATGCCTTCGGGCTCAGCTATTCTTCCTCAAGGGACTGTCTACCCTTCCCCCGCAGGTCTCTAGCTTGCTATAGGATTTTCTCCACAAAGGGATGGAAGGTTAAATCACTTCTGAGTGTGGGTGTTGGCTGATCAGGACCCACAAGTTGCTCAGCTTGGTAGTAGCTCACACCGAAGCTTTGGATGCTGATCTTAAAACTACAGTTTTTTCTCTTCTTGTTTCTTCATAGTTTTTGGTCAGCGGCTGGAGAAAAGAGGGACTGTCAGCACCACAAGGGCAACAAGAAAAGACATAGAATGAGTGCAGTAATAGGCACTGTAGTAAAATAAGCGGAAAGTATATTCACAGTGCACCCTTTCTCCAAGAACATTAGTAATGTGGTTTCAGACATAGAGGGGGTCTACTTGTATTTTTAGTGGCAAGGCTTAATTGTTCTTTATTTCTTCTTTGATGTATTGCTGAAAAAGAATTCCTTGCCTTTCAGCTATGTTTCCTATATTTAGATCAAGTTTGTATGAGACCATGTCTCTGGAGAAATGAAACCCCATTTATGCATTTATCTTTTGCCAGCAGTGTGCTATACAGTGGGAAACTTGTCTTACAAAGGGGAGAGAAACTTAGCAAAGTTTTAATCCTTCTGTTCTCTGTGTAGAGTGTTTATGGATGCAGAAACAAAGTGAAAAGTAAACTGTGGTGTATAGATGACACTTGCTCTACCCTAGCGAAACACACAAAGCAAATCCTCATTGACATACACTTTGGGTTACACTTTCAGTGAAGTTTAACTTGAACTGTATGTTGTTTTCCTGTGTTACCACCTAAATCTGGAAAGAAAAAAACCATGAAGATTCATGTCACATTGACATTGTTCTCCTCTTGGGTGTAAAGGATGACCATATCTTAACAAATGATAGCTTTATTTAGAGATGAGCTGCCTTGAATTTGATGTACCAAAGATAGTCTTGGGGGTCTGGCGTCACATCCCCTCAGAGGAACTGTTCCTTCAGTGGGGAAACTGATTTGATTGCTGCTTTTTCTCTGTTTGGTCAGAATGGTTTTTTTTTCCTGGTGCCAGGCGAGTGTTCTGTTTTTGAAATAAAGGAAATGAGGTCCTTTTGGATATAGGAAGGATAGAGATGAGTTTCCTTGTTTGTAGCTGCTGTGGCCTCCTGCCCGAAGTCTTTCTGTCTTCTGCCCAGCTGGCTCTGTGGGCTCGGCTGTGGCCAAGCCTGGACCCAGTTGCAGAGTGTGTTCGTGTGTGTGCTTGCGTGCTGTGGATCTCACTCTTCTTCTGGAAGGAACTGACTGTAACTTGGCTTGGCTTTGTCACAAGCTGATGGGGGGGGAGGGGAGCGCAGAGTTTCAGTAGTGGCTCCTAGTGACTTACTTTCTTCCCTAGCTTTCAGCCTTTAGGAGTTTGTTGTTTATAATATGCTTCCCCTTAGGCTGGGTATTAATATCGTTTGTGTTGCTATTGCTGTTCCCGCTGATTTCTACTGAAACCGTTTTGTGAAACAGAAAAATTCTGGGAACAGAACTGAAAGTTGGAAAATGGAACCATCAGGTATTGGAGTGGCCACAATTTAAAAAAAAGGGTCCACTTGAGTAGGTTCACTAACATTACTGTGCCGGGGTGTCATGCAACTGTTCCCAGTGCTGTCTAAGCCAAATGCCCATACTGTTGAGAAACCTTGATGACCACTCTAGGAATAAATGGGGAAAATATCCCTGAATGTACTGTATATACTGTATGTAGCCTGTGTTGTCTGTCTGTCCTGTATGAAATTAAAGTTTGCAATTGTATGCCTGAATGTGAATTTTTTAAAATAAGTTGTTTTTCCCGATATTGAAATGGACTTGTTGTCCTTATGGGCGGATTCACTGTGCTGGAGGCAGGTGAGGGGATTCGGCGGAGGTGAACTGCGTGGGTTTCCGGCTGCACATTCAGTTTCGAGTCACGTATTTTAAAGGCAGTTTTTTCCGGTCAGCACAGGCCCTGTACCCTTCAGTGATTGTCAATGCGCACCTTCTCCTGGCTCCCAGCTCTTAGCCCCTCCTTCTCCTCCCACACCTTCTTGCACAGCTTCCCGAAGTGGTGTCTCAGTGGAAACTTTGGTGCAGGGCTCTGGATATGTATCCGGACGTCTCTCTCCACCGTGTCTGCAATCTGCATAGGTCTGCAGCAACAAATGGAAACTCGATGGCCACAGATTGCATCCCCCCAGCGCACACACACACACACACATACACACGCACACAAAAACACCTCCATCCAACCACCTCCACCCCCTCCAGCAACTGCAACTCATTTAACAGCGTTTATGTAATCACTCCTGCCTGCTTGTGATTCAAGCAATGCTCTTTACTGTGAAAACTAATAACGTAGACACAGCTGACCTTCAGGAAGAGAAATGATTCTAGAAGAGAGGTTGTATTGAAACTGTGTGTGTGTGTGTGTGTGTGTGTGTGTGTGTGTGTGTGTGTGTGTGTGTGAGAGAGAGAGAGAGGGAGGGAGAGAGATGTAGTGTCATACTGTAGCTGTCGCCTGAGTAATTCCATGGATCTAGTGGTATAGCTGGAGGATGCAGTAGAGTGGTTAGATCAGCTGGGGTAATGCTAAGGTTACCGAGGGATTGATCAATCTGTTTGGGGTATGTAAAGGCACACATACAAGCGATCACAAAGTGTCAGGATGTTCCTCCATGTCCAAATATGCGTGTGCTTATTTGGCTTCATGTGTTCTGTGTGTTCTCTGTAGTGCATATATCCGTATCAGGAAAAGTGAGTAGGTGAGATGATTTTTCTGTTATATTTCATTTTATCTACCTTTGGCCAGAATTTATGGTCATTTCAGACATTAGGGTCAAGGATATTCGGCGAAAAAGCTTGGGTAACACCAGTATGGAGGTTGCTCTACAGGTAGCCTCAGATACCCACTGCTTTCCTCCGCCATGCCACGATTGAATGAGTGTGTAGGATGGACATTTTGCTTCGTCAGTTCCATTTTATACGACAAGCTGCCATAAGGCAGGCAAGCAGTTTTCTTCTCTTTCAGTTGCGGCAGGTTTTTGGATTGCATGTAGAGATGGAGCGAGAGAGTGAAAGGGAGAGTGCTTTAGCTGTGGTGGCAGCTGCCGAGTTCATTTCTAAGGCTAAGGGTAAATAGATCCCAGAGATTGCTGTTACTCAGTGCACTTGGGAGCTTGCGGGCGTTTGATCTGTTCCCCAGCTGAGTGAAGGCTACACCCCTGTACGTGCTGAGATGTTAGCTGTGCCTCTGCAGTGCTCGCCACTGCCCCTCCCGAAAACAGCCATGGTGACAGAATGCGGCTGAGATTGTGGTCCAACAACATCACCTCTGCTTGTGCAGCATCGTAAACTGTGACTTCGCTCTGTGCTTGCTGTACTATGGGTAGCAGTGGCAGACTGCAGAGTTCTGCAACAGCAGGGAAGTGCAGCTAATATGCTACCGAGTTAATGGGCCTTGTACTGAAGCTTCAACGCAGTGAAGATGCCACTTCACATTTGCACTGCCTGCAAAGTTCTCAAGTGAAATAAGTCCTAAATTACAGTGGAAGGGATCTTTCCAAAACAAGGTCAAATCATCCAGTGGTCCAAGTCAAACTGAGATTTTCCTGATGCAGTGGTAGCTTCGCCTGTTCTGCATGTCTATGCCTTCATCTCAGTCGACAGATGGAGTTTGACAGCAACGGACAGTAGAGAGGCCAAGGAGGAAGAGGGGATGAATTAGGGCAGAAAGGCTACTGCTGTGGGGGATCTTCTGGCTTTGGTTGATGCTTACAACAGTATGCCCCACCCTTTCATCCTGCTGCAGAAATTAGTTCCTCTATCAGTACTGCAGGCTTTGAAATTTGCCTTGTAATGGATTTAAACTACACAGTTTTGCAATAGTCCCATTGTACAGTGGCAAATGCTCTTTGTAAACGGTGTGATACTAATGCCAGCTGGTTTTTGAAATCATTTTTTTAGCTGGTGTATATTATGAGTTTTGATGACTATAGCCAGGATGTGTCCCTTATGTCGCTAGTTTGTGTGTCTGTGTGTACGGATTTAAGTCCTATGTTGTCAAATGCCACATGGAAAACAATTATTAAAGCATGTGTATGTATGTTGGTGTAGAAGCTCCCTGTTATGTGACAGCCTTTTGCAATTATCTTCGACCACCAGCCAACAGTCTCTAGTACAGTTTGTCTGGTTCCAAAACTGCAGGCCAAAGCCATCTGCACTGCACTGCACTGGTTGGTTGGATTTTATTTAAGATACCATCTGTGGGACTTGTGGCATACATGGGGGTTGCAGCAAAGCAGTCAGATACAGTTGGGCAATGCTAAGGTTACCAAGGGTTTGCTCTGTACATGTCGGGTATATAACCTGGAGAGCAAAACCTGTCAGGATGTTCTTCAGTGTATAAGTTTATATGCTTTTGTGTGTTCTATTCTGTCTGTAGTATTTTCATTTTCGTCATCTGATATGCATGTCATGAAAATGTTTCATCGAAGGGACTATGGTTAAGTTTGCTTGCCACAAAGCCCTACTCTGAAATAATTTTTTGTCTTTCCCCAAAGACAGTTAATTTTAATCTACTTGCAGTCATTTACCAATAATACAGCTGATATTTTTACCATAGTTTTGGAGAAGTGGCTTTCTCGGGTGCATTAAAACGGGAGAGGGATTCAAACCCGAGTCCTTCATTTTTAAAGTGACAATTCTAACCACTATGCCATCTGCTGCTTCAGATGTGTTGTAAAAATCACTGGAAGCTGGAAGATTCTCAGTGCGATTTCTGGTTTAAATTGTGATTGGCTAGACCCGTGATTAGATGACTCCTTGTCGGTCATTTCAGCAGTGCTGTGAAGCTGTGTGCCAGCTGGAAGCGCAGTAACTGTGAGACACAGGCAGTCTGTTAAACACAGTAGTAGTGTCCTTTAGGATCTCAGTCTATTTCCAGGAGGCCACAAGAAGGACCACTGATCTAATGTGCTTTTCAGTCCCCCAGAGCCCTGTTTAAACCCAGCAGGGGGAGGAGCACTGCTTTGACCCTGATTGGCTCAGAGGGATTTCCAATTTTGTTCCGACCTTTCTGTCTTTTCCTGGGAACTAATGACATTTTCTGTCTGTCCTTTCCACTTCCTGGGCCTGGGCACAGGCATGACTTCAGATTAGATTACACGCGCCTCTGGTTCTGCAGAATCGCTGTTTATAGAGAGGCAGAGAGACAAACACACAAATGCGCGCACACACACACACACACACACACACACACACACACACACACACACACACACACACAATCGATATTATAGCAGATGGCTTCAGGTTTCTTGGTGCATGTGGAAAGAAACCAGGCAGTATTGCTGTGGATGAGTGGTTGTAATGTGAAAGGTGCTCATCCATGTAGTCCCAGGAGAGGCCCTGCAGTCACACCTTTAAAAAAGAATTTTGAACTGAATTCATCCAGTAAAATTTCAAAGAGTAAATTTGTAGGGTGCTTCAAATGACAGGAATGAGCCAATAAAATAATCAAAAATAATAACCTTATAAAACAACTGGCATACTGTCCAGGGTGTATCCAGACTAGTTTTGCATTCCATGTTTTTGGGATAGGCACTGGACTACTGTGACATTGAAGAAATGGTTAATGCTGGTGAGTGAGTGACCATTTTAAATTTTTTGTTTTTGTAGAATATAGTGTGTGTGTGTGTGTGTGTGTGTATATATATATATATATATATATATATAGTGGTATATGGAGAAAAAAAAACTTTTATAATGGTTCTAACTAGGAAAAATTAAATAGATACTGTATGTTGGGTTTTTATGTAGTAGCTATAGATGTTCCCTTTCAGGATGTCAATTCCTGCAGTGCAGAATCATTTCCTCCTGAAAGGCCTTGCTAGAGGTCAGTTCACAAGCCTCTTTGTGTTGACAAATGCTGGGCAGACAGTCTGGCCACTTTCCCATCCAGCGAGGTTTTAGATCACCAGGGGTCCATGGAGGCGCTGCACCATATCAAAAAGGGTGGGAGTGGCTCAAATACATCGATAGCAATATCTCTTGTCCCAGAGAATTTGAAAAGGGTGGGTTGTCTGGGACAGCTTTTCATGCAGGTTGTTAGCAGGCATGCTCTGGGGCAGTTGTGTGTTAAATAGCTGCATGAATAATGTAGGCGGAAATGGCAGAGGGAACCAGACCTCCCCCCATGTAGGAACCTGAAAAACCATCAGCATCAGCACAGATTGTGTGTGTGTGTGTGTGTGTGTGTGTGTGTGTGTGTGTGTGTGTGTGTGTGTGTGTGTGGCTGAGTATTGAAGTTCTTTGAGCCAGCACCATGGTTAAATCTCTGGTAGCACCAGTAGGTTTGAATCTTGATCCAAGGTATGGTTTTTGGGATAGACTGTGCTGTACCCCACAGCAGGGTACTTCACCTCAATTCCTCCATTAAAACATGTGTAAAATAAATACCGTGATGATAACATTAAGTGCTTTGAACGCAGACTTAAGTAATCAAAAAGTAATAATAAATATAGTTACTAGGGATGTCGCAGTGTGAGATTTTGATGGGACGATTATCATCTCAGGAATTATAGCTGTTTGGCAATTTTTTCCAAGTAATTTAAATTTAATTTGCTTCTCAAGTAGTGCGACCCTATAGAAGGAAAAAAACAACAATATGGGATAACGGAATATCTTGTGTTTTCCTGCCATTCTTTTGGTCCTGCAAATAAAATGTGAGACTGCTTCCTATCTAAAAAATAAATACTCTGGGGCAAAGTAGACGCATTTAGATTTCACTGCTAGTATCTACCTTCTCGATACATGAAAAATAAATAAGATGTTTAAAATAATAATGTTTAAAATCTGTACCTACTTTAAGAAAATAGTTAACAGTTAGCTGACCTGCATCTGCAGAGGTAGTTTTGAGCTAAAAGTGAATTAACAATTCAAATAATTAGCATACTATATGTCAGAAAGTGTATAGCAGATTTAATGATTATAGAATATTTTAGGATAACAGAAGAACCAAAATGTTGTCCTCATAAATTTTCATGTTGTTTTTATAGTGTACTGTTTGACTTAAAAATAATTCATAGCAAGTTAATATAAATGGAAGTGGAGGTCAGAGTCTCAGCCTGTCCCTCCCCTTACTGGTTAGTAAAAAGTACATTTACTTGCCAAGGCTTGTGGATTGGCGGGCTGGGAGCACCAGTTATAAGAAAAGTGTTTATAAGTGGTAGAGGTGTTGCTGTAAAATGAACTTGAATGAAAGTGAAAAGAATGTTAAAGCTGCTCCACAGTGAACTGCTCCAGTTGGGGCAAGACCTAGTTTGAAGACAACTAATCTAATTTCAACTAGTCAACTAGTTTTTTGTTACCTATATCTGCGTAGAGTGTTGGAAATGAAGCAGTTCAGACATGTTTGAATTTTAGATGCCCACTGTTTTTCAGCACGTTTTGCAAATTGGATATCTGTCGTCTTCTACTGCCCCCCATCATTTTCAGACATCCAGAATGCTCCCAAACTACAAATTTAAGGCACTTTGGTGGATATGAAGCTGAGATGTGGTATTGTTCTGAGTTATTTATAGCACATCTGCTCCCTGTATGCGAAATAAAGTGTTGTTGGACCTGTTGAGCCAAGCCAAGTCAGATACACAGCACACCCATGTGTCTTATTGACAAAAGGAAGTTTTTAGGGTAATGTGAAATGCAAGGGTTCCAAAATAGAATTTTACTATAACTTCTAAAATTCACACTGTTTGGAAACCGTTACATTATTGATCATGGTTAATTGCAAAACCAGCTAATTTCAACATCCCTAATAGTTACTAATTCAAAAGCTTGCTGTGTAACCTCTGGACAGTTTCCTTAAACTCAGCTGATCCAAGAGGACAACAACAGAAATAAAGTAATAATGCCATAGGCTGGGCTGTCAGTGCACAGACTTGATACTCTACAGACAGGCAGAATGTTAACAGTAATTGTGTGTGTGTGTGTGTGTGTGTGTGTGTGTGTGTGTGTGTCTGTGTTCATTTGTCTTTGTTCTAGCTTGTGGTGGATAGTTTTGCATGCTGCCGGCAGCCAGGGCCCTGCTGTGCAGAATGTGAGTGATGCACACAATGTCACCAGGCTTGCTGTTTACGAGTAGCCTTGTACAAACTGTTCTGCCACAATCGCTTTGGTAAGTCACTGCCATTTGACCTTTAACTCTTCGCTTGCTCATGATACATCAATGAGAATAGACAAGCCAGTTATTTTTTGTGTTGCAGGTGCAGGCCTGCTGCAGATGCTTTGGTGTGGTGTCCTGCAGACAGGCTAACTGGCAGCATCGCACCCCCCCCTCCCACCCCACTCAATGTTACAGCTGCCCTTACTTTATGCTTTATAGCCAAATCCTCAAGGGTGTCCTACAGTCATGGCAATACCAGGACATAGGGTGGGGGAGGGTGACTTGTGTGTGTGTGTGTGTGTGTGTGTGTGTGTGTGTGTGTGTGTGTGTGTGTGTGTGTGTGTGTGTGGGAGACTGAATGGAGAAAAACAAGTAGTCACTTTTTCTTTTCTTCACCAACCTCCTTTATTCTTTGGGGACAATTTGTTTGGGCTTACAGACAATATTTATGCATCTTTGTGTAAGTTTGTCATGTAGAATTGGATTGCTTCCGATGTACAGTATGCAGGAGTTGGAAATTGTTTGTGAAATCCAGTGAGATGGATTCAGTAGCTGTTGCATCTATTATTAGGAATGAGTTGGAGTCTGAAGGAGAAGGGGCAAAATGGTCTATATGCTGTGTGTGCCTCACTTGGTGACCATTCTAGTGGTACCTGTGGTACATAGACTCATGCACTCCACATCCAGGTTTGGAAGACCTGTTCTCTAAACTCTGCTTGGATAATTTCTCTGTCAATCCAGTGACTTCTGGAATCGGTTGTGATTCCTGTAGAGCTTGGGCATGGGAGGGATGGATGTGGTAGGGAATCTAGGGAGTGATAGAGACTGGCTGGTGAAGGTGCCTGGCTGATCGTTGGTAACATCTTGTCAGATTTTGGGTATCCTTGTACAAATATTTTTCTGCCTGTGACTAGAAAATAGACATGAGCTTTGTGCTTTCTGCTGGATACTACTAAACGTGTTTTAATATACAGAAGACCAGCATTGCGCTACCACATCTCCTTCACCTTGTCCTCTGCAATGTACATCTGCTTCCAACAAGATGAAAAAAGACCCCCGGGCTATATAATGGTGTATTTGCAGAGGCAACCCTGCAGTCACATGGGAGGCAGATGTGGAGTGCTGGTTCGAGGGTAGGCTGCACTCCTGTTCAGTGGGCATGAGCTGAAAATCTTGTAGAACTGCTACTGGAGTGGACAGTTCCACTGAATTTGGGAGGGGTTTTTGTCTGCAAGCACATTATTTGAAAACTAAAGTTGACAGCTGAGTGGTGGTTGAGTTGATGTCTAGGAGTTGGGTTTAAGATAATAACAGCCCCCCCAAGGGCCATGCCAACGACCAACGCCTGAATAGCGCATACATTCATGTTCTGCAAACAAATGCCTGTTTTTCAGAAAAGAAGAGGGTATCAGAATACCCGCTGCAGAGGATTTTGGTTGAACGCGTGTAGTGCTAGGAGGTTTTGCAAATATATGATTGTGTTTGTGTTTATTCGTGTGAGGCATTTCAAGGCAGTGCTGTAATAATGGTGCATGCAGTTGGAAATACAATATCGTTGTGGATACCTATTTACCTTGGAAAAGTCCTTTCCCTGGGGGGCCTCTTCAGAGAACAAAAGGTGTTTTATTGGCATGAAGAGCACATTGGATATATTGGTTGGTATTGGTTGGTCTCTTCAACTCATTTCTTTTCTGTCTACCAGTGTTGTGGTTCACACTGTTGTATTATATCAAACATTGCTTCAATGGCCACAGGCTTTTTGAGTTCACTCTTGTTTTTCATTTAGCAATCACCTTCATACAATGATGCTACCGTTCACTTTTTATTTTTGCAGTTTAAATAATTTGCAGAATTGGTCCTTTTTTCAAGGTTGATGACCTGAACATAATAAGTCCAACTAATCTTTCCTTTGTGTATGTGTGGCTGCTTCTGAAAACAGATACATACTGTAGATGTGGAGCAACCAAACATATTTTCCCCCCAGTCTCTTAATGTTATCTTTTTTTGGGTGTTCCATCTGCAAGAGGCTTTCTTCCTGCCTTCTCATTTAGATTGATGTCCAGCACTTCCCAGGGCTTGAAGTCTTGTTTAATGGGTTGGCTCCCTGTGTTGCTAGCCCTTGTTTTGGCCTTCTGACAGTCTGGATCTTTGCCCTGGCTAAGGTGGGGCTGGGGGAACATTGCCAAATTCTGTCACGGCCAGCTGGCAGCCAGCTCTGCCACCTGTTCTCATCTACCTGTTTACTTTTATCAGAATGCTGTTGCATTTCCATCACATAGACATGTTCATGTTGCGGTCATCTCTGCCCAGCCTCTTGTAATACTGGAAGCATTTGCTTTGGTGTTTGCATTTTTAATGTATTACCTGGAACTGTCTGTGTCCTGGTCTGTACCCCTATCCTTTACTGTCAGTGCAGATTAAATGTCATTACAATAGTCTCAGTGTCACTCATACGGCTGGTACGTCATGGTCAAAGCCAGTGTTTAGTGGTGGGTTCCACAAGGCAGTGTGCATCTACAGTATAGTGATGGTCAAGAGCAGTGGGGTTAGACAATTGGAATGGTCCAGGACACAGCTATTACACCATGGACCAAGTTTAATGCAAGACAGAGAGACTGAGGGTAAAGTGTTGGTTTTGAGAAGGATGGGGCAAGTAATGACAAACTGGTTTTCTTAGACTGGTTAATTTCAAGTAACTGCATGCAGGAAGTGGGTCACACTCTACTGCTGTGCAAAGATTTTCTGCAGAGGGTAAATACTTTTTGTGGATTTATTATCATCATTATTGTCATTGTTTTTTATTTGTGTTACTACTTAGCTAATGCTTTCATACAGGGATACTGTTAACACTTATTTATACAGCTTAGTATTACTGGACAAACTAAATACGTTCAAAGATCATCACTAGAGCACTTTCATGGACTTTGGGTTACAAGTTCTTTATGTATGTGAGTAGGGTTTTGTTTCAAAGCTCCTTATGGACATTACACTGTAGAAGCAGGCCAGTGTCCTTCTCAGCAAGGAGAATTTATCTTAGGCTGTTCACTCAGAGATGAAGGACACTGAAGACAAGGTGGGAGTTTGTGGATTGGGGTCCAGTGCACTTCCTTTTGCTGTGGCAGAGCATCTGTCTGCACTGCCATTTTTTAGCGACCCATCACTGTCCTGCTCACTGACTAGTTGCTACTCTGTTGAATGATGTTGATCAGGTGTGCTTTGAAACCTTATGCAATATAATTGCTAGTTTTCTCAGTCTTTGCAAATTCGTAAATTTGAGATGATGCGATACATATACAGAGGAAACAAGCTCAACATTGTCCGCGTGGCCTGCTGAAAACAGAGAAAGGGTGAGTTTATTGTGGTTTCCTGGCAATAAGTGAAAAGCCCTGTAGTGGTCTTGCTTGGTGATGGTTTTGTGCTTTCATAAGAGAACATTGAACCCCTGACTGTCAGTTCAGCAGCCCTAACCTCCAAAGGATTGGCGTTTCTGTGCTTCTGTGGAAGAGGACTGAAATAAAGACATGAAAATGACAGGGTTTGTCAAGAGTGGCATATATTTGTTGGGGTTGTTGTGGTCACTTCATGAATACCCTGCAATTAAACAGACAGATTGTTTTTCCTCGTTGAATCCTTTTCCCAAAAGCCATTCTTCATAGTTCTAAAAAACACAACAGACCAAGACATAAGCCTGGCCTCAAAGCAATGAAAACAATTGTTTGGAGAGTTCATTGTGTCTATGAGATGCAGTTAGAAATGGGGTGGGGGGAGCCAAGAGCCTTCATGAAGGGGATTATTGTCCACGATCTATTCAGAGTCATGGTCACTGTGCTGATGATGTCTGTTGCTGACAGTCGACTTGTACCTGAGCAAGAGAAACTGTCTGAGAGGACACCCAGTTTGGTCACACAGCCTTACAAGAGCAACTCCAATAGTGCACTTGTGGATGTCATTGTAAATGTAGTATTCACACCCCATTGTGTGAATTTAACTTTTTTATTGCAACAAAAGTAACGCTGAATGTCAGAAAGCTAGAGCCAAAAGCAGCAACACTGAGATACTATAACAGATACATCTATTGAAAAGTTTCCAGAAGTAATCACGTATCCCTATCATAAAAGAGTATACTGAGTCAAATTGATTAAATTTGAACTTTATCCGATACAAGGGAGTTAATTGTTTTAGTCCTATACAGAGAGGAGAATTTGAATATAGGTTCCAAAGTTATTAAAATTAAAAAAAGCTGACCTTATAAGACTATGCTGCAATATTAATCAGATTTTCTGGTTTCCTTTTGGTATAATATTTAAAGAAATTTAGGTCATTATAGCCATAATTGTAGTGGCACCATGAGTGATAAATTAAACTGGAAACTAAGAAGAGTCAGAACTGCTCACCTGTAAGTACAGTGACCTGCTCATTGAAGGATGGGGGGGGGCGTTGTCTCAGATATCTTTTATATTCTCGCTCTACTTTTCCAATTCTGACTCTTCTGACACAGGCAGTGATGACATACGAGATATCAGATACAAGCCAGTAACATCCACAACGGAAAACTGGGAGAAGCTATATTAAACTTTATATAAAGTAACCAAATGAAAACCAGGAAAAAAAGTTTAGCTCTTTCACTACATGTATGATCCATTGTCAGTCTCAGTCCCTCAATCTGTCAGGCAAGCAGTTACAGACATTGTGCAGTCAAACATGCAGATCGGTGCAGATATCTTAGTGGGGCTGGAAAAGTAAAACCCTGGCACCTTTGGTTGTTACCTCATCAAACTTGCATCTCTCATTGATGATTTCAGCCGGCAGATCAGGATAGAGTTGCAGACAGGATTCTCTAAAGGTGATGTTGCAGTTCCTTACTGTAAATTTTTAAGTGTTTTGGTTGTCAAAGGGCACTGCTAAGCAGCAAAATAGGTCAACAAACCAACCTAGGTACATAGTTTGTAATGCAGAAACTGTTTCAAAGAAGCTTTTGATTCCAGCAGTTCCTCCAGTTCAGAGGTCCTATATTGAACCTCACTGAAACAAGTCTCGACTTCATTCACAAAACCAGCTAAATCCAAGAGTTTTGTTTTCAGAGCCGCAACAAAAGGCGGAAAGTTTCTTCAGTTCAGCAGTAAAAGCATTTAACCAAGTTTCCATGGTGTCAGGCTTGGTGCCTAACTTAGCTTAGCATCCATACAGTATATTCAGTCTACCAAATCTTTGTCATAATTGTCAGACATTTACCTGAGCCAAATAATAATTCTCTCAAGCACACTACCAGATCTACCCCTGAGGGTGAGTTGACACAGCTGGTGGCAGAACATGTGGCCCAGTTTCTTCTTCATCTTTCTTTGAGTGTGTAGTTTCAGTCAGACCTTTCTCAGTCTACTGTCGATATTTTTCTCTTTTGAGAGTTTGTTGAGGCAAAAATTGAATAATCCTCATCCTTAAAGTCCAATACTACAAATTATAGAAACTGAGCCAACCCAAGACTGTATGAAGAGAGCCAAAATATAAAAACGGGTTTCTGGAGAACAGACAAAATTAATGTGGCCGCCTTGAAAAACAGCCACATGACCTCCCTCTATGAATTTTACTTAAGAGTTTGCTTTCCAGTGGGATACTGGGTCTCACCTTGCTGTGATCTGATCATCAGGAATCGGCCACTGTCCACTCAGGGCAGCATCTCCATTTTCACAAACATTCTTGTAGCTTTTTTTCTGTAATCAAACATGTTATGCTGTTGGTATTATTTTACTGCTTACTTAATACTTTTTTGTGGGGTGATTTGGCTTCTGTTCTTTTCCGCCATTGCTCATGCTTCATTTTCTGGGAGGTGCTTGGGCCTGGGACTCTTGAATTTTCTTGCTTGTTTTGTTCAAAGATGACCAGCTGAGCCTGTTTCACTCAGTTCCTACCCTGCTTCACAAAATGTTTACTGTAAGAATAAAGCTTACGGGAAGAAAGGGCTTAGCGCCAGAAAGATATTGTTTTCTGCATTGTGACGCAAAAGCACTATCAGTCCTGGAGATACTATTACATCCCATACTGTAATATTTCATCCTCTGCAGATGTGTTCCCAGTGTAGTTCCCGCTGTTTCTTATTCCTCACAGGCCAGTGTAGTAGCAGCTTTGAACTCTGTTCTTCTGTGATTTTATTATAATAATGAAAGTTGGTGGCTTTTGTGATTGTCAGTCAAGGTTCATGTTTGGCTCACCCTTGCCTGGCCGCAGTAGCCTAGGGGTATATTCTTTTGTGTAGGAGAAGCTAAGAAATACACCATCCTTTGAGCTCCTATCCTTCAAAAGAGGAACAATCTATTATCTAACATAGCTTTCTGAGGCAGGGTTGATAAGTCTCCCAAAAACTTCCCTGCATAAGCTTCCGGCACAGGAAGAGGCTGATGCCTGAGGCACCCATGGAGGAAGTGGATGAGTCTATGTCTGTAGGAGGGAGGATAGTTCGCAGGTCTTACAATCTCCCTTCCAACTGCGTGACCCGGAGCCACAGATCCTTTCCAAGAATCCGCTTCCCTTTGAAAAGAAATGTTTAGATGCCTATTAGTAGCTGCTATGCTAGTGGGACACTGTGGTGGTGGCCAGTGTGGTAGGTGGCACGTATTCAAGGTCACGTTTAGAGTGGCAGGTGAATCAGGCTGTGACAAATGGGAACTGATGCAATTTCCTACGCTGTTACACAGGTACCCGGTTTGTGCCTGTGTGTACATAGTGTCCAAATTTAGAAGTGAATGCAGAGACGTGAGCTCAGCCTTTCTGACCTACACCGTCAATCAAGCCCCTTAGTGGAGCTGTGGACAAGGGACACATTGGGCCACATTATTGTTATGAGCACTGACTCACAGAAGGTCGACCTTGTTGCCATCTCTGCTGAGAAGTGTCCCCAGTGTGTCTCTCTCCCGCTGCAGATTTTTCATTCTTGCCAGAGGGACTGACGTGGTTCATTTATCTCTGAATGATCTGCCTTCTAGCGCTGCCTGTTGAGACCATGGAAATTACACATTTGTTGGGAGGCAGACTGCACTTGCAGTGCCAAGGTACCTGGGACAGTCAGCAGGAGTGAAATGAAGAAGGGAAAAAAATCCATTACTGTCGTACCTGTGGTAAAGGCAATGTAGGTGTAAGCTTGTAGCCATTTCCTCGGGGGTTTGTAGTAAGACCTCTCAAAACACATCCATTACGGCACGATTAGATGGCTGCATTTACGTCTTACTGGATTATGGATGTCTTGGCTTTGTAACTCATCCTGATATGAGTCCCTGGTGGTGCCGCAGCTCCACGTAGTGATGAAAGAGTGAAGTGTCAGGACGGGGTAATTTGGATGAAATACATTTATTAAAAAAAAAATGTGCAGATTCAAGAAAAAAACGGAGACATTTGATTTCCTGCCACCTCCCTGCCAGATGGGTTTATATCTACAACTGTATGACAGTTATGTCACCCATTGTGGTATTCATGTCCATTTTGGACCTTCCTTTTGCAAAGATGCCACACCCTGCTCAAGGAAATGGGCTCTGAGAGGCCATCTACTCAACTTTGTTCCTGAACCTCCAAAGCATGTCATTTGAAGTCCAGTTCCTTAAGTAATGCCCCTCCTGCTATGACTGCTGCCAAAGTGTTTCTAGTAGCTTCCATTTGGTGGTCTGATGGGTATGATAATGCAGGACTGACCAACAAAAGATGTTATCTAGTACAGAAGAACAGTTCAACTTTACTGAATGAATGAACAGAATTAGTAGAATCTGATTAGCCATAACCACATACTGTTTTTGGTCAGCAACCCACAAAGTGAAATATTTTCCCCTTTTTAGCCTTGTTAATAGCTTCTCAGTGTCAAACTGAATTATTGTGTCTTAGGAGCTTTGTGTGACACTGTGTCTTGGTGGCAGGAATGGGGGAAAAACTCAAGGGCAAGAGTGGGTGGACTTTTACTTTTGCTGCTTATAAGTCAGGTTCATAAAGAGGGGTGGTGGCAGGGGTTGTCACAGGGACCCGGAGGGGTGATTTTCCTGGAAAGGTTATGTGCGTATATTTTTGGATAAATTGTACTTTTCAGGAAAATTTTTGGCAGTAAATATGTTTTCCTCCTACATTTATGAAGAAAAAATGTACTGTTACACTATTACATTACAGTTATCTTCTTGTTACATTTGAATTTTTCTGCATTTAATTTTGTTAATTTCTGTACTTAAAACAAACCTCTTTTGTACTGAAAACTTAAAAAATGTCTCCTTCCATCAGATGTCTACTTGATTTCATTGGCCGCCGTTTATTCTTGTTAAATTTTGTCCTGTCTTCACTGATACTACAGTTAGCTGAAATTCAAATGTGATGGGAGAGGAGAAAAAAATTATTTAAAGTTCAAGGCTCCCTTTGTTGTCACTCTGTGCTGATACAGATGTGTAGTAGCGAGAGATAATGAAATATAGCTTCTTCAGGACCTTGGTGCACAATACAGTAAACACAGCATGATGACATTAGACAACATAGAAGAATACACATAAGAGCAGAGCAGTTGTTGAGGTGGTGGGTATATAAATACCATAGATGTAGTGCAGACAGATAAACAAGTGGGTATTTACAGTAAACACAAGAGGTGATGTGCAGTGATTGAAATTGAGGTGCTCTGAGGAGCAGTGAGAAGTGCGAGTTAAAAAGGTTTAATGAATTCAAAATATATCTACCTGTATTGTGAGAGTTGAATTTTATTTTTTTAAGTTATGATTTTGTCTAGATTTTTCTTAATTGTATTCATTGGGTAAATTGCTCCTAATTTATTAAGTTAAGAATATGGACTGTAGTAACAGGATTGGCTTCTTTTGTTTTACTAACATGAAAACATCAAGTGTTTGAAAAGAATCTCGAAAATGTAGGCTAAAAAACATTTAAATTAAGCTGACGCTCATTTTGTGAGGGGTTTGTATGTTTTCAACCGATTTGCATGCTTTTGCTCTGACAGTCCAAAGTGAAGTGGTGGCTTGAAATTGCCATGTTTTGTAAATGGGTGAACAATTAGGGAGTTTAGTATCACCTTGGACAAAGTTGTCGGCCAAATTCTACTTGAGAGTCACTAAGTCGAAAAGCATCTGCTAAATGAATAAATGTAAACTATTGCAGAGTTGTGGTTTAAACATTGATATTTACAGCTGAGTTCTCAAAGTTTGCAAAAGTATGTTAATATGTTAACCCTAACCCTAAAAATCCAAAGTTAGCAGATTAATTGTATATTATTTTTGGTGAATTATATATTGTCTATATTTTATATTGTTATATTATTTATCCTTTATTAACGTAATGACAAATGCTCACCTGTTATGTAAATGCAGCAAATAACTGAGTACTCTGCGAACCTTTATAGCAATTTATTGATGAATGTAGTTGTACTATGAATATTTTTATACCAGATATGATATGAATAGGTTTTGTTCCACACAATAGTCATTTTCCTCCTTAAATCCTATCTTTACTTTCTGTTGGCTCCAGCAGCCTAGATATGTGTGGGTTTTCCAGTCTGAAAGGTATGTAGCACTGACTACGCAACCATTCGAACCTGAAAACATGTTCTGATCACACATCCACCTACACTTTACACCTACATTGGTCAATGTTTCTGCCAAATGACACGAGTCTCACTGAACATGAACTCCACTTCCAGTTAAAAAAAAAAAAAAAAGGTACATTAAGGTGTTGCTGTTCTCTTCTTGTACTGCTAGTGGCCAACTACTGACTAACTGCATAACAAGTTCTCTGTTTTCTGACCCATCCATCCATCGCAATACAATTTGCTCTTATATACAGCAGTATCCTAAAAACATCTCACAAGCTTACACAGAAAACAAATGACAGATGGGATATTGACGAATAGGGATATTATTTAAAAGCTCAGTTACAAGACATTTAGCTGGCTGTACAACTTGCTTTCAAGACAACGTGTGTTACAGTCTGTATCGGTGCCAAGGTAAAAATGTCAAATCAGCTAAATGGAGGAAAGCAAGTTCATCCAACGTGACAAAGTTTGCGCGGTTTTACTTGGATTTGGCACTTCGGATCTGACTGGTTTTATTCGTTTCCTGCTTATTTGATTGAGGTTGCTTTGTGTCTATTTTTTCTTATTATAGCGGTCAGTGGTGTAACAGTTTGGGATAATCAACCTAGAGGTTGTTTGTTTGAATCTTGATCCTGCTGCTGGTGCACTGCTTTTGAGAAAGGTGTTTGTTCTGAGCTACTCAAGTATTCTTGGCTTTTTGAATTAGTAAATAGATATAAATCATGCTGGACAACAATATCAGTTAAATAGCGGATAAATGGTACTTCTTCATATGTGGCAATAGATGACATAGTGGATAGTATATGTAGTTATAATCAAAGGACATGAGTTTGAATCCTTGCTTGTCCTGTAGTACGCTTCATTATGGCTCTTGTCCGCAACTGATACAGTAAAATTTGTCCACCTTTTTTAATTGGTAAATAATAAGCTTAACGTACAGTCTTTATAATGGAGGTCACCTTGAGGAAAGGCCCAAGGTAAATAACAAAAATAATGCCTAACACTTCGTATTTGTGTTGCGTTTAGTTTATTGGAGCACAGTGGCAGAGCAGATAAAGCCGTTGTCTCGCGAGTCTTAAACCGGTCAACCGGTGTAGGTTTGAGCCCACATTAAGGGTGTACAGAGTCTCTGTGTTCACCCCACAAAAGAAAGTTGCTTTAAATCATTTCTTTTTCTTCGCTTACTTAGAGACACATATGGTTGCTATGAGTTGGGTTCATCTTGATAGCATATCCATTTATTTATTGAATTAGTCTGATTGGCAATAACCCATTTTATTTGCACAGAACATTTACTTTGTTGAAAAAATGTGATACATCTGTATATTGTTGCTATTAACATTGTTACTGGTTCAGAAAATTAAAAAGCATTGTGCGAATCCAAGTGACTTCAGTATTTTTTTTAGGCTTCATACCTTTATCTTTTCCTCAAGTAAATTTTGTATGTGTTTCTGTGTTTTTTCCAGGACTGAAGACCTACCTGATCTCAGGGCGCAAGACAGACCCTTCACAGTGCAGCTGTTCCCAGCAGGGCTTGGTTGGGCTGGACTCGGGAGACACCCGGAGCCCCTCGCCCTGTGCCCACACACCCGAAGCCCCGCCCACCACCTCCACTGAGAGTGTGCCGCAGGACACCCCCTCCAAATCTGAGGTGGGTGTTCAGGGGCTGCGATGGCGCAAGAGGGGATGGCAAGCCTTAAGATATGTTGGTTGAAGGGGGGGTTTCTGTCACTTCACAACAGGCTGTGTGTCATGCAGTCCCACCCCTTCTGTGCCACTTCTGAACATTCCTCCCAGGGACACTTGTCACATTCAATTAGACTGAAGACATTAAGCACCACGATGATGGCACCGTATTGGCGACTGGGTGGAGAAGAGGCACTTTGTGCCTAATAGCATCGAATCATTGATGACTGACAGTTGTGACCCGGGCGACCTGCCCGTGGGAGGGATGCACTTTGATTGTCTCAGATCTTTCAGCTGCGGGTGGCTCGCGATAGCTTAGCTCGGTAAATGATTCACAAGGCCTTAATTATCCTTCTGTGGATCACAAGGCGCGTGCGCTTCTAATGTGCGAACACTTTATTTGCTGGCTGCTTCGTAATCGCTCCCTACAACCTTTAAAAGTGAGACCAATTACCCACCCTTAGCAACATGGTGAGCTGTCTGCCCCACCGACAACCGCCCCCCCGCCAAACGTTCCTCCGCTTCTCTCCGCTCGGAGACGGCCGTAGGGGGGTCTCATTATGGAACGGCGGACGCAAATTAAAGGGGGCGGGGGGAGCTCGAGCGGCCGGCAACACACAGAAACAAAAAGCCGTGCGCTTGTTCTCTTGCGGCACTAATGACTCCGCTGGGTGCTCTGGGCTCATGCTTTGAAGCAGTTGGTGCCGATGGAGGAATGCAACTTGGTGTTCGAGCTCTTCTGGAAGCAGCCACCGTGTCCTATTGGGAGGCTTGGCATGCTGCTGTGGTGAGGCAGCTGTGTTCTTCACACAGTGGGGAGAAGGATTTAGCAGAGAACTTGGAAGCCAAGACGTCTGCCTGTCTGTCGCGTGGTTTAACTTTTGGTTCTCATTGCTTTAGTGGAACAGAAACGGGCTGCGTAAAGCCTCAGTCATAAGGAAGCTGAGCTCCAAGTTTAGGTGGACGCTAATGTTCGGCTCCTGCCTTCCTCTGTGTATGTCTGCAGTCTCCCTGCATCTCCTGCACAGTGGTGCTATTGCCTGGTGAGGACAAGTCCCAGGAGACGGGAGCAGTGCTGAACGGGTGTCAGGATGAGCACAAAAGCAACAGCAGCAAGGCAAGTGGCTACTCATGCCATCCAGCGCACCATACCTCACTGTTTGACCATCCTCTATCCTCTGCATATCTCCTTGTCTCTGGTACCACAATGACTCACTTATTTATAACCTACACCCTACCTATATGACAGGTGGCCCCTGGGCGGAGTCCTAAAACCCTGAACGGGCTGCTGAGCCCCCACCTGGGGCCAACCTTGGCCAACAGCCAGACCTCTCTGTGTGAGATGCTGCAGGAGAAGGAAAAGAAATGGGGTGGGGGAGGGGAAGTCGTTGGCACCATGGACCACTCTGCCCTCATCCCCCTTCGTTCCAAGAATTTCCGCGAGAGGAGTGATGCGCACTTTGTGGACGTCATTAAGGAAGACAGGCGAGTCCTTGTGACAGTATTGTGTGTTGGGATGGGGAGTCACCTCAGTCATGGAGGGGGATGAGGACAGCGGGTAGCAAAATGGTTAGAGTTGCCACCTTGCATTTAAACGACCCAGGCTTTAATCCCATCTCCTCCTGTGCTACCCTTGAGCAAGGTGGTTCCAAAAATTTCTCGAGTAAAAAAAAAAAAAAAAAAAAAAATTACACAGCTATGTAAATGGGTAGTAAGTGACTTAAGACTGTGAGGACTCTTCCTCAATCCCCATCTGAGCACATTCAACCAGATCTCTGGGTCCACCAGTGGCCAGTGTCACAGTGCAGAGCTGTAGGCTGTTTGGAGAGGATGTAGGTAGTATTTTGCTCCAAAGAGGAAATCTGTGCAGGTGGTTTCCTCTCAGTCCTTTTAAAATTCAGGCCACACCAGAATGTTCCAGCATGTTAAGTACGTGTGATTTCGCAGTAAAGGGGTGGTGTTATTTCTTTCCACATTTTAGCCTAATTTCTTCTTTCTCTTATCCCTCTCTCCCTCTTTCCTTTGTGGCTCCACATCTTAATACCTCACACCCCTGTCCCATGCCTTCTGGCACAACGCCCCCCCTGTTTTTTTTCCACCACTGTCCATCTTGCAGTCTGATGAAGGACTACTTCTTCAAGCCCCCCATCAACAGGCTGAGTCTGAGCTTCCTGGAGAAGTACCTGGAGTCGGCCTACAGGACCAGCTACCAGGAGGAGGTGCTTATTATTTTGCCCTAATGGCTCCCCCAACATTGCTGGGCTCATCTTTTCTCACATACTCAACAACCAACAGTACACACTCATATGGGAAACCTTGAACTGCTACTCTGAGCTCTTCTCCCTTACCTGCCTGGCTATATTCTTGCATTTTACCCCTGTTCTTTTTTTTATTACCTTGTTTTATCCTCACAATTCTAGGAAAACACATGCTGGCTATACACACATGGGTACAGACACTTGCACAGGAAAACTGCGCTGTCTAACCAGCAAAGAGGACAATCCTTTAAACTGCTCTTATCTTGTACTGCCCTCTGCTGGCCCCCTAGCATTGCTGTTCCATATATTGCATTAGTTCTGCACCCCAGTAGTAATTTTTTATTGGGTTTTCCCAATTTTATTTGCCTAACCATTTGTTTTTCTACATTCTGTTTTATTCATCTTTTCTTCTTGAATTGCTCAGCTTCCTGATGCTGATGAATTCATTTTCCACTGTTATTGCCAGTATTTTTTGTTCCTTACACTCCAGTCTTCTTCAATTTGTCCTTTTCAGCTGGTTTTGTTCTCAGTTTAAATTCTCCAAAATCAGTGGGGTCTCTGGATTAAGTTAAAAATGTTTCTAGAGAGTGCTCAGTAAGCATGTGACAATAGTTCAGTGAAAGACCTCTTGGATGCAAATAATTAAAGATTTCCAAAATTTCCAGTGAAAAGCACTTTATGCTGTTCTGCCCCTTAATAATGCAGGTGGAGACCCAGGCAGCTGTGCGCACCTTTGCCAGCCCCACCTTCAGCTCCTTCCTGGACGTGCTGCTGTCTTGTGCTGTGTTCCTGGCTCTCACGTTAGCCTGTTTCCTGCGCCCACTGCTGACAGACAAGCCGCCACCCCTGCCAGCTGTCTGCCTGGTGGCTCTCGCCAGTCTGCTTGAGGCTGTCTCACTGATGCTCTCCATTCGGTGAGGTTGTGTGTGAGGGTGGGGGTGTAGGTTGTACAATCTACAGCAATGTGCAAGAAAGCAAGAGTTAGGCATATGAACTGGAAGGGTATAACTGCATTTTAGAATAGCAGTATACAAAACATAGCAATGTAATGCTACATTCTTTATGAAGATTTATTTTCTTTGGTGAATTTAGAATCCTGTTTAAGTGCAATTTGGATTAATATGGGACAGGAATATATTTTCATATTCAAGGATAGGGTGAGACACTATTGATCCCCAAATGGAAATGTAGCCTACGGTAACTGAGCACACAGAACACATAACACAGAACAATTATAATACACATAATAACAGTAATTTATACAGTCTAATTGCTGACATGACCTTGTGTGACAATTTGGAGGTAGATAGTTATTGATAAAGATCTCAGAAGTGCTTCTTCTCAGAAGTGCATGTTGAATAACCCAGTAGCTGAAAAAGGTAATGGCCATCACTTCATTTAGGGGATGGAATTTATCTCATAATGAACATAATTGATTTCTGGTGATCTGTTTGTAAAGTGAATTCTCATGCACCAAAATCTGGATTATCATTAATATAATTAATGAAAATTATTGCACATTCGGGTCCAACCAGGCACACCACACAGACACGTGACTCGCTTGTGGAATTAAGTTTTCAGGGCAGCAATTTTACTGTGGTTTGTAAAATTCTGACAGTTTGAGAACTGTAATGTTTCTATTACATGGGAAACAGAGATATAACATTTCTATTATGATTACTATTTGAGCACTACATAACAAGGCAGTTCTCATAATTCAGTTACTTTAATCACTTGAAATGCTTCTGATCCTTCTCTAGTGAGCTACAGTATTTGTTAAATATCTTTTGTGGCAAACCAATAATAAATTACACAGACATATATACTGCCTTCCAAGGAATTTCTTTCCAGTGATTTAAAGTTCAAATACAATTTTCTTTGCCTTTCTTAACTTCTTTCAGCAGTTTGTTTTTGCGTTAGGCCTCTTTTTTTTTTGAAGAAGCCACACCATGAATCATGGTGAAAGGCTGCTTGCCTCGTGGTGCTTCAAGTCACCAAGGATTGTATTTTGAATTGAAATTTCTCATTGTTAGGTGACTCTTCTTCTAGTACCAGATTCATAGCACAAGTTACTTATGATTCTCTCCAACCCACACTTCAACCCTTCAACAGCATGGCCTTCTGCCTGGATACTGTGCTGGGCTGCACTCATAGCCTGCTGCGGGCCATCTCTGGCTGGGTCCCCCGCCACCTAATTGGGGCCATCCTGGTTTCTCTACCAGCCCTCTCCATCTTCTCTCATGTTACCTGTGACCTGCATTTCTCTATACAGGTGGGTGCTGAGTTTCAACATGAGAGGTAAATGTACTTTGTTTTGTGTGCCATTACTGTATGTACTAAGGAAGTTGTTGTTGCTATTTAGCATAATCTTGATCAAATGTGATTTATAATTTAAATTATAAATATAGTCTTATTTAGGTTAAGTACATTGCTTTGAAGTACAGTTTGATCTAACATGAGCCTCCAGTTAGAATTGCATGTTCTTAAAACAGTGTGATACAGATACAGAGTATCTGTCCACTAATCTGTTTTTTCCTCTTTTCTCTCCTTTTTTCCCCTGATCTCTCAGTTCACTATGTTCATGTGCTGCGCCATCATCATTGCCATCATCCAGTACTGCAACTTCTGCCAGCTAAGCTTTTGGATGCGTTCGATCCTGGCCACCATGGTGGGAGTGGTACTCCTTATTCTGCTGTACAATCCCTTCTGCATGATGGGGTGAGTCACTCTACTCTCCCTTTCCCATTGGAAGTCCCTGGTGAAGATAAACTGAATGAAAACTGGTTATCTGCTGACATAAAACATGCCCTAAAACCCTAAAATGAGATTCATTAACAAAAATGAAATTCAGATTTATGCTCATATATGTGAGATGAATTTCTGTTAATATTTCTACAAGAAAGATTAGCTTGTTGTGAATATGGCCTATTTGCTTCCAGCAATTATTTGGCTGTTGAGGGTTGTTTTGTATATTTAATCTCTATTTGACAGGTTTGATTCTTTTGTTCTTGTCAACATTTCTGACAGCTCCAGACACTGGTGAGTCTATGCTTCCAGTTCCCACAACTGGCAGGCTTGTGCTGACTAATACAGTGTTGATGACGGTGAATAGCAGAAAAATAATAATATGTAACTCTACACATGTTCAAGCAACATGTCTGTAGCCTCTTTGTTTGGTTTATGGTGAGCCCACTGTTGGGAACCCCTTTACCACCACAAGGAATTTCTTTCCAGTGATTTAAAGTAGTGATTTATCCTTTAATCATCATTATACTTTTTATACCTTCATAGGCTCTATTTTTCTTTTGCAGTGTTTAGCTTTGTGTGCTTTTTAACCACAGGTTAGGGGGTCTCAGAATTTTCTGACAACCACCGTATACATTTAATATATTTATCTGTTTCCTTTCTTCAGTGACTCACAGTATTGTGCAATAAGTTGTGTGTGTGTGTGTGTGTGTGTGTGTGTGTGTGAGATTTAAGGATGTAACCATTAACTCTTCAAAGGTCCAGTGAGTATATGAACATCAGCAGCACGATGGAGCACCCTCCGGAACCAGTACCACGGCCACAAGATCTCCTAGGCCCTGAAGCCATATTGGCCTTTTTCCTGCTCTTGCTGCTAGTGTGGTTCCTGAACCGTGAATTTGAGGTCAGTTACCGACTTCACTACCACGGTAATGTGGAGGCAGACCAGCACCGCATTAAGATTCAGAACATGCGTGACCAAGCAGACTGGCTGCTCCGCAATATTATTCCCATTCATGTGGCCGAGCAGCTGAAGGTAACACAGAGCTACTCCAAGAACCATGACAACGTGGCTGTCATTTTTGCCAGCATTGTTAACTTCAGTGAATTCTATGAGGAGAGTTATGAAGGTGGCAAGGAGTGCTACCGTGTGCTCAATGAGCTGATTGGCGACTTTGATGAGCTTCTACGCAAGCCAGCCTTCTCCAGCATTGAGAAGATCAAGACTATTGGTGCCACCTACATGGCAGCGTCAGGGCTGAGCACCCAGCAAGGTGGCGATCAGGTACACCCACATGGGCATCTGAGAGCCCTTTTTGAATTTGCCCTGGAGATGATGCGTGTGGTGGATGACTTCAATAAGAACATGCTGGGCTTCAAGTTCAAGCTTCGCATTGGCTTCAACCATGGGCCTCTGACAGCTGGTGTGATCGGCACCACCAAGCTTCTATATGATATCTGGGGTGACACGGTCAACATCGCCAGCCGGATGGACACCACAGGTGTAGAATGCCGTGTGCAAGTGAGTGAGGAGAGCTACTGTGCACTGAGTGAGATGGACTATGAGTTTGACTACCGTGGCACGGTTAATGTTAAGGGAAAGGGGCAGATGAAGACCTTCCTGTATCCCAAGAGTGCTAACAGTGGGCCTGTTCCACAGTACCAACTTTCAGTCTCCCCAGAGATCCGTGCACAGGTTGATGGCAGCATTGGGCGCTCGCCCACAGATGAAATCAGCAACATGGTGCCCTCGGCGCCTGGGCCTGGACTCCTAGGACATGAGTTTCGTCCCTTCAAGGCTGGGGAGACGGCTGAGAACGGAGGTGACACACCTTGTGGGCCCAAATGCCAGGGAATAGCCCCTGGTGCAGGTGTGACACAGGTATCCCCAGGAGGACATGCCTTTCAAGACCCTTCTGCCACTGCCCCCATGTCAGACTCTGCTCTTGCATCACTCCTTCAGACAGGGAATGTGGAGGAGGATGAAGAGACTGATGAACTGACCAAACTGTAAACCGGGGGTAATGACAGTGCTCCTCTTTTGCAAGCCCTTTAATTGCAGTATGACATCCTCAGCAAGTCAAGCTGATGGGCTGGGAGCGTTTGAGGTGGGAGTAAGCCGGAGTCCACCAAACGCACCCCATCCACGCTGTGTGGGGCCCACAGAGGCTGACTTCACTTTTGCCTCCGCTCCTGCTTGGCTTCCATACACCATTACTTTGGCTTCTGTTTTTGCTAGCAGGTGTGTGCGTGTGTAGCCATGTGGATCACAAAAAGGTGCCAAGGGTGTGGCATGGATGACAAGCGGAGCAAGAGGGAGGGCCAGTGGGATGCCCCTTCCTCTGTCTTCCTGAAAAGCAACAATGTGTTTGAGCTCTGTTTTCCATTTTATTGTGAATTTTTACCTTTGCTTTTCCTATGTTCTTTTACTTTGATGAAGTGCCTTCAGGATCAATTGGCAGACAGGAGATCTGGGAGTTCCTATAGGCCAATAAAAGGGGAAAAACATTCAGTGAGGACTTGCATGTCTCTGAGAGAGCAGATTACAGTGAGGCTGGGGTTCTTGTTTGTTCTCTGAAATATATATGCAGTATGAAGTGTTTTATTTGGCATTGAATTGATAGGAAAACCTAACATAACCAGAATGCGCCCATATACACTTAGAATAACATTTCAGAAACATATAATAATTCATAATTCCTTCCCCAGCACGTTATTATAAACTCCTTTATGGTGACTTATTATACTGAGTCCTTTGTCAAAGTTTGTGTTTGCAGTGTGTCCAAAAGTCAGATTTAGTTCTGGAATAACAGTATTACACCATTAGCACGCAATCCATCATAGTGTTATTATATAAGCAAAACATTTGTTATTTGTTCCTTCTAACCTTTTTGGTTGACTACCTTCAATCAAAAAAAAAAAACAGCTTGTGTACCCATGCCAGATGAAAAAGTTTTTACTGCATATTTCTGGTGGACAGATATGGTTGTCGCTGCCATTGCTGTCACTGATTCTGCCATATCTCTGTTTGAATCGAAGCAATTATGTTTACAACAAGTAAAGCATAGGTTTGCTATAGATGGGTGTACATAAAATAAGAAGATGCTGAGAATTATGAGGAGGGAAATGAGGCTGCAGTATTATGGGAATTCAGGCTGATGTGATTTGTGTGAAACAAATCTGGGTGTTTTGGTAAAGGTAAGGAAGGACTAAATTGAACAGCCCTGGTATGGGGGCTCTGTGTTATAAGGGCCCACAGCATGGGTAACCTTAAAAGCACAGGTCACATACACCAATTTCATTTTTTTGAAAGGGAACCATAAACACTGAACCACAAAAACTAGGAAGGGGTGGTGCTCCTGGTTAGGAAGTGTGTGTGTGTATGCAAGTGACAGGCTAAGAGGCATCCAAATTTCTTGTCGGACTCCTGTTGCTGAAAAAGCCTGATTCCTCACAAGAACATAGTTGTGACTTTGCCGGTTACAAAAAGCTATGAAAACACCAAGCAGGCTGTCTGCATTAAGAAGCTGTAGAGAAACAAAGTGTTTCTTGCAGATGTGTGGTAGGGTCAACCCATCACTTAGAGCACTTGAATGGACTCAGTGTTACGCTGGTCAGGTCGACCGGCTGCTGGTTGGGTCCGACAGTCGCACTTGCGCAAAGTTTATACTTTAAAGGGAGATACAAAATCAAAGGGAAACATCATTTGACTGAGGTAGAATATAGGCACTGAGCTGTGGTGTTTCTGTACAGTACAGGTGTTTGACACTACAGCTCTTCCATACCTCCTCACGAGGCTGAAGCAATGTGAAGTGGGAGAGGATGTTTGCATTGCTAAATTGCATATTTTTTTATATATAGGCACTTTTTTATAAAGGGACGAGCAATCGAATACCAGTTATACCATGAGTTGTAAAAATAAGCAGAACTTGATTCTTCATGCTAGCCAACAGCTTGGACCCTGAAGTGTCCGGTGTGGAGGGTCCTGAACAGTCAGCCTCTGACCTCTAGGGTCCACAAATGAATGCTTAAGGGAAGAAGGGACAAACAATATTAAGCCAAACTCTCATTTCTGAAAGGTGTCAAGGGCTGTCCTGTAGCAAGGAGCCAGGACTCAGAATCGGCTTCACTTGTCCCATGTCTTGAACGTGTAACTGGGGCCTCATGACTGTATCTTGGGGGTCCTCTTATTTCAACCCAGAGACTATGTAATAAGTGCTCATTCAGTGGGAGCCAAATAAGAGGGAGGTTGTACTGTATGGACAACTTTTTTCATGTGTCACTCCAAGCACTCCCTTGGCGCAATGATAATTGTTTTTGGTGGTTATTTTTTAGATTGTCTTTTTATAGTTTAATGTGTATAATTTTTTTTTATAATGACAGTATTGATTATTTGTGAAAGTATATGAGGGAAGTAGCTTGTTATGTGTCTCCACAGCACTGCACCCTATCTTGGGTATCCTCTTTTTCCTCTTACTCTTTCTCTGTAAAAGGGTTGTGTGTTCAAGGTTCTGGCTGAACTCCAATCCCACTCCTGTACACCAGCGTGTTGGGATTGGGAATAGGAGTCGTGGGTGTCGCTTTTGCTAATTGTGTTTTACTTTTCCATTCAAATCAACTTTTTTTTTTCCTGGACAGCAGAGGTGCCGGAGAGCCCCTTTGCGACTGAAAACTGTGACTGGCTCCGTTGAGGTGTGCAGTCTCCCTACAAGAAGTAGCTAAACCATTCAGAACAAAGAACCAAGTACATTGAGCCATATATCCAAATCTGTGGATCAAAACTGCATCCACAAATATTAAAATATACTTGGGGTATAAAATGATGCCCCATAAGGTCAAAATGCATCTTTAAACACAGCCTACTTGTGACTGGCCCCCTTCAGTGAAGCTTTGTTTCTCCTTACCGCTGTGTTCTGCAAAATATCATGCCTTTTCAGTCATATATTGCTTTGTATTTTCTCTTTGTATTTGTCATCTCGACTGCTCCTTTTTACATTTTTGTACATTTAATATTTATTGCATACATACCTGAATAAATGCTTAAGTTTATTTTTCTTAATCAAGTTGCTTTGACTTTTTATATAAACTAGCACTGTGCCTTTTGTATAGAATACACAGATTTTTCACTTAAATTGTTTTGCAGCTGACATCATGAACTTCTTTGTACAGACATACATTTTGAAATGCATAGTATTAATATTGATATTAATGGATTGTTTGTTTAATTAACAATGAAGGTGTTTGATTTAGAGGGGGACTCTTCAAAGGGAAATTGTTTGGAAAAAGGATAATGTTTTATGGCCTATGAGCACACAACCCTTATTAAAACAGTCAGTCCTGTCCCATAATATAGTGAAAGATAAAATAATGTATTAAATGGCTTAGTGATGGATAGATTAATTGGAAAGGATGCACCGTGCCTCCAAAAATACAACCTAAAGCACAATCCCATGTTCATTGGCGATGGTAAGGACACGCTGTTGTGGATTCGCTTCCTCTTGCATCTGCAGCGGTGGTTTCCCACCATACAGTAGGCCCGATGTGCCTAGCTTAAATAAGCTATGCTACAAGGTTAGCACCTGTGCCTTAGCAGGTTTTTTTGTCTTAGCACCTTACAAACTTAGAATCCAGACTAATGAGTGTTTATCCTAACTAGGAGGTAAAAGGGACTCAATCTACTTAGAACTCAGAAAAAGCCTCATAGAATGTAGTGGATTTTTGTCCGAAGAGGTTAGCTGTACGTTTGATCAGCAGCGATGTACTCCACAGATAGTTGTTGTTTTTTTCCTGTCCAGTCTGTGGTGATTTATAACTTATTTTCAAGGCTTATCTAATACTGGACATCGAGCACACTGGGGCAAGCAGACCATTCTTCACTTAGAGGTAGTGAGCCCCTGCTTTCTGCAGCCTGCTTAGGAGGCAGAGATTGCAAACAGCGTATGTTTCACATGTCCACAAACAGTTAGGATAGTTTGAGTTTCTGTGCATGTCTAAAGGTGGCCTGGCAGCTGCACGTGTGTGGGCCCAAATGCTCGTGTGTCCAGACTGCGATACTATTTCTTGAATCCGTTGCCCCGCAGTCGCTGGGATACGACTGGAGCATCCACACTGCCGATCCGAGGAGAGCCGTGGTTCTGATAAAGGCCAGTTACCACCGCTAACTGCCCGACATTGTCCTGTCTCTCTTTTTCGAATTTTACACACCTTGTCGATGACGTGCGGAACTGATCAAAGGGTGTGTGTGTGTGTGTGTGTGTGGGGGGGGGGGGGTTATAAGAGAAAGCACACACAGGTAAACATGCACTGCCACTAACTCCACTTAGTTAAGAGGTCTATCTGAGGCTGCAGAGGAGACATGGAGAGGGGAATCAAAGCAATGAGAAGAGTTGTTTTAAAGCTTCGTCTGACCTTTTGATATACCACTCCATCGTGTCAGCAGTTCTGTGTATCAAACAGAAATAACAGGAACAGAATCCATTGAACGCATTTTCCCTCTCCCCCCACTGTCAAGGCGCTCTTCACCTCGGCTTTGGTCCCATAGAGGTCTGCTTTTCCTTCACTCATTACGCCAACTCTTATACTTTTTTTCTTTTGCCTTTACTGTAAAAACAATGCTGGTTCATAACAATGGGGGTTGTTCAAATGTTATGGAATGTTTTTTTTATGGTATGATTTGTGTTGGCACCCCGGGTATGTAACGCCAAAGAGTGTGTGCTTCTTTTTATTGGTAATTAATATGCACACCAACTGTATCGATCATAAACACACTAATGTAATCTGTATACATTTGCACAAAGCACTCGCTATGTATGTACATATTCGTTTATATTGTATACCATATTTGAGTTTTGAATATTATTTATACATGTGCATGTGCCAGATTCAATGTAACAAAAAAGGTGTTGACAGTGAGGGATAAACTTGTGAACAGAATATATATATTTTTTTTCCTGTCCTGTGTCTGCATGTGTGTGGTTAAGTCACTGAGATGGGAGAGGAACGGGAGGAGGTGGCGGATGTCCAATGTCCACAGGACTGAGGGAACAAACTTGGTCCAGCTCCGTTATCAAATGCCACATTTTGTTTTGCGGAAAATATGTGCAAAATAATTTATTAATTTAATTACGAGGCAACAACCTACAACACCTTGCGCAGGTGTGCGGCAGAAAAAGACACCCAGTGTACGTAGAGCACAGAAATTCAGAGGTAAATTTTCAGTGAATATTTGAGAGGTAACACAAGTGAATGACCACCCATAGGTGGTTGTAGGTTGTCGAACATGTGGATCTGAGTTTGTCCCCTCTGCTCTCCTGCTCGTCCTTCCTACCACACGTCCATTTTGTCACAGCACTCTGTATTGACTGTCTTTGACCCCTTGTTAAGAGCTAGTCTCTTTTTTGCTTATGCAAGATGCCCAGTTGTTCAGCACACAGCAGCGCTGTTACTGCTCCCCATTGGTGTCAGTGCCTCCCATTCCCCCTCACGTTCCCCTGCCTTTGCTAAATGCTTTTTGAAGATATACACATGAGCAGCGTTTAATTTGCGCTCATGCTTCCTCATTTGTACACAAGATTTATTTCTTAAACTGCGTGGGCCCTTAACTGTGATGGGCCACAATGGCTTTAAACAAAATGACGGCAATAAGCAATTTAGCCTTCATTCTGAGCCGCACAGCAGATTTATTGTTACTCCTTTTTGTTCCCTGCTTTATTAATATTATACACCCCCATTCAACACTCCTTAACTGACTTTGGTCAGATCACTAAACCTTCATATTTGGTTTTGCTTGTGTGGGGAGAAAGTCATACACAAAAGTGGACAGGTTTACCTTTAGAAAGGTGTAGTTGAAGAGTGTACAAAAGAGAAATATGGGAAGATGAAGCAAAGGTGGGGGAGCAAGGCTGGTGTGGGGAACCGGAAGCATGTGGTGCACTCGGGGTCCATCCTGGTGGTCTTGGAAAGGATGGAATTGCATGAAAATAAAAAAAAATGTGCAAATGGTTAATTTAAAAGATTAAAAATGTTATTTATGTTGTTTTGTTGCCTTGTTTCTCTTATATGAAAGATGTCCAGGTACAGAAATAAAATGGGAAAGCACTCCTGTTACATCCTGTTTGTTTTTGTGGGTATTCTTTCTAATGTTTTTTCAGCTTTTCCAGCATTGACCTTTCTATGTTTTGTCATTCAGTTTTGATTGCCTATATACTGTTACATTCTGTAGTGTAAAGAAATGTCTGTGGTGTTCAGCAGAGAATTTATTTATTGCTGTCATGAGGCACAGAGCACCATGATTTTACATCACCATAGCTGGGCTACAAACAAACCAGTTAGTAGGAAGGCAGGAAGAATGGGCGTTCTGGGGCTCGTTGTGTGCTTTGGTTACAGAAAATGCTCAAAACTTTGTCGTGAGTGGCATTGCTTGATGTTTGTTCTGTATGCAAAGTCTCCTCACCTGGAGCTGAGCACAGCCAGATTTGTCTCAAACGTTTTGCGTGGTTTTTATTTCTGAGCGAGTCACAGACTGGTAACGCGCACACATTAATTGTATGTTCAAAATGAAGTACACGTTTCTATTACTGTATCATTAAACACCAGCTAACTTATTTTTGAACACTTAAAAATGAAATTTAAGTAAAATGAAGGTTATGGGTATAAGAATAAACAACTTTTCACAGGGCATTGTTTTATTTTACATTCGTGCGAAGTTTCGCTGCTCTTTTCCGCCCTTATGAGTTCGCTTTGTGACGTGTGACGTCGTCCCTTTCTGACGTATGACGTTTCTCTTTGAGGCGTTACGCCCGGGTGTACGTAAGGCGTGATTTCGCGGCCCCTCCCCCTCCACAGTCTATCTGGAAAAAGAAAAAAAAAACTTTTTTGTATCAACAGCCGCCATCTTGTCGCGGCTCGAAATCGGGATTTCGGGAGAGCGCATTTTTTAATTTAGATCCAGGCTGTCCGAACCTGAGTCAAACCGGTTTATTCTGCCGAAAATACATGGATTGGCTACCTTCACGTAGGTTTTTTGCGAAAAAATAAGGATTAGGCTGGTTTTCGTCGGCTGGAAACCCTGCCGTATATCTGATTTCCCCTTCAGAAAACGCCGCTTCTCTTCATATCGTCGTTCCTTAGACGTTTTGTTCACCTGGAGACAGCTCCAGAGACACTATATATCCGTTGAAATTTTGATTTCGTTTGAAACGCTCGCTTTTCTGTGGAGGAAAAAATGGAATTTGTTGCAATTATATCGGACTCGGAAAACGGTTGCTTAATATGCGGTAATTAAGCCTTGTGGAAGAAAGGCGCCGCGCACTTTCTCTGTGTATTTTTTCTATCATTTTATATTTTATTTTTTGAACCGAAATATTTTTGACTAAGGGTAATTATTGATGACAATAATGTGGGTGTTGGGTGTTGGATTATCATGGGGTGAACGTCGATGGCGGAGCGGGGCGCTGTTGCTTCTTTTTTGAACCGTTCGGCGCGTGAGACAAGTGTGAGCTTACATTTTTCCTTATAAACCGATTGGATTCTTTTTCTTAATTATTTTCGGTGGCATAATTGTAGTCAAATAAAATGGCCGAAAACTTGCTGGACGTCGGTCCCTCCAACCCCAAGCGCCCGAAGCTGAATTCACCTGCGCTCTCTGCCTCGGATGGCCCAGGTGAGACAGGCCGCCATGGCCACAGCAAGCAGCATGAATGTGTGTGAACATGGACAGCTGACCTGTACATTGTCATCTCTTCGTGTGTGACATCCGTAAAAGCCACAGGCCTCGGTGAAAACGGCTGTTAGCTACGATACCAGTGTACTATGGTGATTGGTTAGCCTCTGCCCCAGTCTGTTCACTGCAATGTCTGATCATTTGTTGGCTACTACACCAGCTTATACTGTCACTGGTCTGCTGCACCAGTCTATGCCAGTGTCATGGCCACTGGTCATGTATTTGGCCGTGACACAGTCTATACACTTACCGGTCTACCTTGCTCTGCATGTTTTGTATCGCCAGGTCCGTAAGAGACATAGAGATACCAGTCTTCCAGCTTCTGGAAAATTTGTATAACTGATGGGTCTTTCGTATTCACCCAGTTTGTGCTTGTTGTTAGGGATACATAGTAGCATTAGATTTTTTGTAAAACTTCAAACGTATAGCTAGAGAAGGCAGAATTGCAATTTGAAGTATTGGCGGCCATGAAGGCATTTTAGAAAACGCAGAACAATTTTGATGTATGATTTGGAGTTAATACTGAAATTTATTATAGTTTTCTAATGTGTTAAACTGCAGTGCTCATCAAATTTTAGGACAAATTCTACAGTGGATTTAAAGCCCAATGAGTCTTTTTTTTTTTTTCTCTCTCTCCCTTATTTTACAGTTGGCTTTTCTTCCAAGACTTACGATATGTTGAATTGAGCTGAGCTGTAGCCATGTTATAGACTGAATGCCATCAGTCAACGTGTGTTGAGTAGTGTATTGTTATGAGGAACGATAAGTTGAAAGGAAGTGTGCCCGGCCCATGTGGCTTTATTGTTTGTATACTTTTACAGTTAAGCTTTAGGAATCAACAGGCAGCACTGCTTTACTTGTAACCTTTAAGCTGTAATATTATTTGGCAATATGGCGGCTGTTCACGCAAACTGATTTTCCGTGTTTTTTTAAAGCCATGAAATGGCTCAAGTGCACATAAACTGCTATGCTGAGGTGATGGAGGCTCAAAGGTTGCAAAGGGATTTGCATTCCAGTTTAAGGAATTGGGCTGTGGAAATGGTGAATTCGGTAGAGATGGACAGCATTTACTACATAGCAGCCATATGGTGGCGGGGAAGGTACTTAGCTTCTCTTAGGATCATTTCCAGTGGCATCAGTTAATTTGGTGGCTCAGCCCATTGGCTTAGTGCTCCTTAGGCAAACCTTTGAGCTGGTGTTAAACCTGAGTGTTACGGTTGTAGGCACAATGTGAATCGTGTTCAAGACGTGTTCAAGTTCATTTTATTTAATTTATTGGATGAGGAATTATTTTTGAAATGGTTGCATTGCCGTGCGGTCATACTACTTAGCACTAGCTATCGGGTTCAATGGGCAAGCCAGATCCTGGTAAGTCATAATTTGGAATGAGGTAATAGTACACCTCAAAGTGTGGAACTCTTAACTTTTGAAAGGCTGCAGTGGTCAGTTTTACCATCCTCTACCCTGATACAATTTGTCAATAAAGTTGCTCAGTTGCCTCATCAGGAGTTGCTGGGTGAGTGAAGAGGCAGGTCTCACTTAAATATATAAAACACTGAATACTCCTTCAAGTACAGCCATTTGTTTGGTTTTCCTGGGGCAGCAAGACCTATTATTCAGTTGTTCTTTGAATCACAGGCAGACATCATTCTGTTTTTAATGTGTTATAAAATATATCACAATGAGACATGCAGTTTTGAGTGAAATGCACACAAAGTCCATTATGTTTTCAATATGTAACAATAGTGTTTGGCACAGAATAATTTCACAAAAATTAATTTTATTCGGTAAGTCCAGATATTTTCATCCCTTGCAGGCATTGGAGCTGCACGTAAACTCTTTCATTGACATTCGTTCCAGTACAGTTACCTTTTAGGATTCAGTGAAAGGTTGGTCTCTGTCCTTTAGAGAAAATTTGAATGCTTTTTTTAAAACATGGCTCATTTTCTTTAATTGTGATTTTACACAATGAGCTACTGGCCCTTTGCTGATCACTTCTTCAGAAACTGATATTAATTTATTTCCAATTTTGTCTCCGCACGTGCTTGCCTAAGGTGAACAGATTCACACATACCTTTCTCTTCCACATTATGTGTAATTACAGAAGGATGGAGTTATGCAAAGTTCTGTAAAGCACTTTTTCTAAGAAGAACATTTGTCTGCTTTCTTCATACATTTTTGTAAGCAGTTGTTTTCACTTGTCTTTGTGGCTTTCAACTAAAAATTTGTATGCAGAATGTTATGAGTTTGAAAGCACAAACAGAGCTACAGTTTATGTGTGTAATGTGCTTAGGACTGTGAAAGAACACAATTTTTTGTAGCTTTTTTTACTGTCTTTGTGCTGCAAGTGTCTGTAAATGCAAATGATGGGTAGAATAGTTGGAGAATTTAGATAATTTTGTAAGTTCTTTGTTAACTGAAACAAAGGCCATTTCATTCATGTGTAGAGGTATAGCAATTGGAGAAGGAATAAATGCAGTATCTATCCCTTATTTTTTAAGAGCTTTCTAAACATGTCATATCCTGTTAAATCATTTTATTGGTTCCTCCAATAAGCTAAATAAGAAAATTAAGCAGGATAAACATTTCTGTGTGCAGCTTTATTTAGAACATTCCACATGTGCAAGTGAGAATTGAACTACATACAGGGAATATTTTTTGGGAGTCTCTACAGTAATGCTGTCAATTTTGCAAAATGAGTATGAGTAGCTGGGGCAGCATCTTTCTTGGGCACTAAAATTTGTGCTAGTGTTCTCATCTTAGTAAAGCTTGGTTTCTTGCTTACAAAAATCAATTTTCCTTGCATAAGTTGCACCACTATATTGCTTGACTGTAATTGGCTGCATTGGGTTTTTAAGAAGCTTTCATAATCAGAATTTGTTAGCCTGAACATTGAGGTTCTGGGTCTGAACTCAGAATGGTCCTTGTTTGATGCTTAATATTTCTGGGAAAGCTCTGGACAACTGCAGTTCTGCACTCCCTAGGTAAGTACCAAAAGTGGTTGATGGGTGGAACAGTTTTACTAAGGGAGGTAAACTTAAAATCTTTCATGTTTAAGCATGGTTCTAGATGGTTTTTCTTTTTCAGTTTCCAAAACTTTCCAGGTTCAGGTGCATTTAACAGTTCATAGCGAACATGTATATTCAAGCTGGCAAGAGTGTGCACTTGCAAATACCCTTGGGCTTTTGATCACATTTATCATACCAGGCAAATACTATCTTTGCCAACATGTCATTAAAATTTTTATAACCTATTATATCATTGCTACGTTTAGTGCTATTTTGTGTCAGCATGACAAGTGTCTCCTGTTCCTGTGTCCTGCTGCTGTTTTTCTAGCCACAGGCTTAAGCGCTAAACTGAACTCTTACATTCATTCTTATGACACTGTAAGACTTGGACTGCTTTGATTCAGGCAGGAGATCAGCTGTCTTTATTCTTGTGGACAGCAGGGTAAAGTGCAGTCATCTGGATTTATGCCTGCAGAGAAGGTGCCCCCACACTGTACAGTATCCAGAGTCATATGGAAACTGACACTTCACTGATGTGGCTTGTACATTACATTTAAAACACAAATGTCTTGTTAAGAAAAACAAACCCCAATTTCGCGGACAGAACTGTTGATTACTTGATATCAGCAAATGCATTTTAAATTGTAAATCATAAGCTTAAAATTGTGCACAAGTTAATACCTTCTTCCACAGTTTTTACGGTGAAAAATTGTAGCCAAGAGCTGTGACTGTTTAGTCAGATGTTTTGCCAAGCGCACCTTTTAATGTTTGAGACACTGCATAGTAAAATGGCTGCACAATTTTCTCAGTGTCTCAGTGTACGTTACTAAATCATTTTGCATTTGCCATGGGGTTACTTGCAAGATGGCTGAACGTGGCGGTGATGTCATTTCGTTGCATTCTGCTTTGATATTTTTTTTGGTTTCATCATTTTCTGAATCTAATATTGACTATGTTTACTCAATTTTGTCAGATTTATTTCTTATGATCCTGTGGCCTTGCATGGTTATTTTATATTCGTTGGTGACTGACAAAAAAATAATTTCTTGGTTTAGGCCTTCATTTGTATTCTGCTTCTGATAAATGTGGGCAATACATTTAAATAAATTTGTCAGAATGTTCAGATCTGCTCAACTCCGAAAATCACCTGGCTTTCACACCCACTGCTCCTTCCATTCTCCCATTAAAAACAGTGATGACTCCCTTGGATGTTCATTGAAGGGGAACTGTGTAAGTAATGTTGTGAAAGAACACAGTAGCCAAGTGGCAGTGGTTCTGTTGAGGGGCTTTGAAAAGGCTATGTCCCAAGAATTGCTTGTAGCACCTTCTGTGTTTTGTAAACTTTGTTTCCTCTTTAGAAGTCTGTTTCACATGATTTTTTTTTTTTTTGCCACAGCTGTCTTGTACATTCCAACAAATGAGCCGTTATTGAATTGACAGGAACGTTCTCTAGAGAACGCAATACGGTGTAAAACCCCAGCACGCTGAAGCCGACAGACCTCAGTCTTGACACTGCACTGGTTTTCAAACCAAGATTAATGCGAGCTGGGAACTTCCCAGACTGAAAGAAGTTTGATCCTTCCGCACATTCAGAATTCATTTTAAGCCATTTATATTAATTGACATTTTAGTTTTGGCATCACATTAATTACGCTATTTTTTTTTTTTTGAAAAATTAGTAAATCTAGTGCTGAAGGACAAGAAATGGAGGACGTGTGGCTAGGGTGTCTCTGTGCGCTGCTACTGTATGACCTGTCTGTATTGATGCATATTACTGCAAATAATAGCCCGTACGGTCCTTCAGTGTCCCAGGCAACCCCTGACTGCCCATGCCTTCAGCATCATGGCCCTGTTGGGCCTGGCTTGGCCGGCCGGCAGACGACTGGGACTTATTGGGGGCCAACATTCATTAATGTGACAAATAGCTGACACGTGTCCCCTCTCATCCCCATTCAGCCCATCTGTCCCCAAGAGTGGCCTGGAGTGTAGGTCATTCAGGCTCCTCCAATAGGATCCTCTGTATGGCTCACACATAATAATAGTTCATAGGTTCTCTCACATGCATCTGTAAAGTATTTGGAAAGTACATGTTTTAGTATTTGTTAAACTATTATTTTAATGAACATACCTTCACCTTTAATGGATTTCAAAAGTATTTTATTTCGGTTATGTTTTTGTATGAGTGATTTCATAAGAGCAATGTAGCTACAGCTGCCTGGATTTAGAGGTGTGAAAGTGTTTGTCATTTATGCCAGAGTTTTACATTTTTGGCAATTTTTAATTTAACCCCAAAGCAGATTTTTGACCTCAGTTTTTAGGCACTAAGCTACTTTTTTTTTCTTTGTTAGCCAGTTGTTTCAGGTTGATGGATTATACTATAAGTCAGATATTATTCCCATCTTTCATGTACTTTGTTCAGTTAACACAGCCATTGTCAGACCTTTCATGTTTACATGTTCAGAGAACTTCATGTGGCTTTGACCTGAAAGTTTCCTAACACCTGTATGACAGCATAGTTTGTGCAAAGTTGTGAATTTATTTTGTTGTAAAACAGTTGTACGTTATGTCTAAAATGCAAGTTTTGGGCCAGTTATTTCAAGCATTAAGCAGCTGTTAAAGTTTTAACTGACCAGCAGTCAGAATACAACGTTAAACCCAGCTTGCTTGCTTTTTTTTTTTTTTTTTTAAATCCGAGTTAGCGGTTCAGACGAGGTTATTTTTTTTCCAACTGTTTTATAGGGAAGTGGGCTTAAGCTGCGTTCCAATTTGTCTGCCATTTTCTGAAAAAAGTTTCACTAACAGAATAATTTCCCATCACGTAGCATGATTTACTGAGAGAGCAGGTGTGAGAAATAGTGTTTGGGGGTATATGACACTGCTGGTTCAAACACAAGGTAACACAGGGTAATTGGAGGTTTGAGTGCATGCACTTGCCTGGTGCTGAGTTCTTTGTCTGCCTAATTTGCTGTATTAGATGTAATCTGTCCCATTAGAGTGGATGATAGCCTTTTCTGCTGCTGCCCCTATCAGCCAGTTGGAGAGTCCCCACATGGGGGGCTGAGGCGTTTCATTACCTCTGCCAGTTCTGTGCAGCTGAGCCCCGTGTTAGAATAGAATTCATCTTCAGCAGTTACAAAAGTAGTATGTCACATTTAAATGAAGTTCTTTTATAGCCATTAGAAATGGTGTTGTGCTCTAAATAAGTAAGTTGACCCATATTGTAAATAAAACTTTTTTTTGTAATGTGTGTGTGTGTGTGTGTGTGTACACACACACACACACACACATCTCCAGCTGTGTATTTTATAGCATTCAGACTAGTTGCTATGGCAGTGTGTTGGCAAGATTTGCTCCTGATCCAACCACCTAGCTGCTATCTGCTGCTGTGCTTGGAGCTTTTGGAAAGGATTGGCATTTCACTGTCTCGACCCCTAAACACCCCCACGTGGTGGCAACGGTGATGTGGTTTTTGCTGTCGCACGCTACTACTGGTATTTATCCAAGCACAGCTTGTTAAGAGGAACCAATTTGGCAGCAGTTACTCTGGCATTTTTGCATTTGTCACCTTTGACATATCCTCTTACACTCATTCACAAAAGTTGTTTTGGTTAGTTTGAGCTGTTACCTTATGCTCCCTTTGCTGATAAAGTTACATTTGAGTGATAAACCTCTTAGTTTCTGGTTAGAACTAAAGAAACTGCAGTAAGAAGTAAGAGACTACACTGTTTGAAACCTGTGGGAAACACGCGGGCCAGTAATTTCTTAGTTGTCTTTCAGTTGTGAAGTGAATCCTAAGATTGCACAGGCCAAAGGTTGAGATGAGTTATGTACTTGTAGCACCTTTTTTAAATAAGGATTATTAGGGTGAGAAATGTGATGTGCTAGGAAGTGGAACAGAAAATAACACTTGCAGGATGCAGCAGAACGTTACAGGGAACTCAAATAATTTGCCATGTTCTGGCCCTCCCATGGTGTCCTGAAAGGACATCCTGACAGAACTTATACACCACATTTCTTGTATCTGAGCACTTTTGGTCTAACTCGCATATGTTGTTTCAACCCAATTCACTTTGCCCAACTGACACTTCTGGTTGAAAGAAGCCCATCCTGCCCTGTGCCAAACCTAGCAAAGTGGAGCTATGACTGTGGTCAGGTGGTTGTGGACACCGTTCATTTGGTATGCAAGATATGCGAATTCTGTGCTAATACCGATATCTGATTATTTCTGTGTACCTATTGGCTGATGCCGATACAAACATACATGTTTATAAAATACAGAGGAAAAACAGGACTAGATCTGTTAGCATGAGTATTTCAGATGAATGTAACACTTATTTCTGTAACATTTCGATTTTGCAAGCCATGTACAATTGTTAAAACGAATGAAACCTGCCAAAACATGTTTTGCTGGCTACTTCATCCTTAAATAGGGAATGGTTTTGGTGGGTGTAGCCTTAAATGTAATTTTTTTTTTAAACAGAAAACATTTGACAAAAACGTAAAATGATACAAAATAGTCCCCCCCATAATTCCATTGGTCTTTTTTTAAAATTTTTTTAAAGCAAGAGGGGCATGTTCTTAAACAGCACATCTCTGCTTTGTTACATAAATTTCTGTTTTTCTTTTTGCTGACCATATTAGAAGCTACACTGAACAATCGCTCACTTTTGACACTGTTTGCAAGTGTTAAAAATGGCATATTTTTCTCACACTCATTTTGAAAAACTAGCATGTACACAATGATTGCATCCTCAAGTATTAGTTTGAATTATCAGTCAAATCTAAGCATCAGCCCAGTGCTGATAAAATTAATCATTGGCAGATAACAAAATGGTTCTTATATAATAGTGGGTTCTTCTGACCTGTTTTCATTGTTGGTAGGTTTGTCAGTCAGTCTGTGTGAGAACTTAAGTGCTGCTCAGGTCAGTGTGACGACTAATGAATAGTTAGTTGGTTAGCTGAGAGTTGCTGGTACATTCCATCATATGGCTGTTTAGTGTGTTAATGGTGCACCAGGTAGAGGTTCCTTTGTCCACACCCATTTTGTGTGTGCGTGTGTTTGAGGTTGCATTGGGTAGTAGGCTTGCACTGGACAAGTAAGACTGGTTTACTGACATACTGTAGTATTGCAGTCACCTCTATTGGTCTATAAAGTGAGAATAGGGCTGCAGCAAAGGGGGGGCTTCCTTTTTGTAGGTAGCTGACATCAGGTTGAAATCAGTAGAGTGCTAACTTAGACAAGGTAGCTCTGAGACAGCATGAAATGGAAAAGCAAATGTCTCCAAAGACATTCTTTTGTGTGACCTATTCTATAGTTTTTGCTACCAGTAGCAATAAGTGGCTACAGTCCTGGATGGAGGCGAAACTGAATGTTTTAGGTGTATAACAATTAAATATGACAAATTAACTTTCTAGGCTTAAAATAAACAGTTTATTGTGTTCCATGTTTTCTTATATAAAAATAAAATGTTCTTTTCTCCCCCCCCCCCCATTAGACTTGGGATCACTATTTGACTTGGAGAATGACCTGCCAGATGAGCTGATCCCCAATGGCGGTGACATGAGCATGATGAGTCTACCATCCAACGGTGGTGGTGGATTGGGCGGGATGGTGCAGGACGCCGCCGCCAAGCACAAGCAGCTATCTGAGCTCCTGCGACCTGGGAGCAGTTCCAGCCTGGGCCCAAGTCTCAGTTCCAGTAGTCCTCAGCCAGTCATGGGAGGCCAGCTGGGCTCGCTGGGGAAGAGTTCTCCCACTCATACCTCCCAGGCTCCAAAACAAGCAGTTGCTACCACACCTGCTGGTCAGGGCACCGGGGGTATGGGTCTGACAGCTGCCTTCAACCAGGGCATGCTCAGTGGCAGTCAGACACATGGCATTTTGGGACAGAGCGGACAGCCTCAGGCAGGCCAGGTGATGAATGGGAACCTGGGTCCCGCAGGACGTGGCCGGGGTGCTCCAGGGATGCAGTACCAAGGTGGAGGAGGACCAGGCGTCAGCGTGGCAGGCAGTGTTCTGGCAGAGACTCTCACCCAAGGAACACCACAGATGGGTGCACACACAAGTCTTGGTGCTCAGGCAGCCAGCAGTATGAAGGTGAGTCCTGCGCTTGCTTCTCATTGTTTTTTTTGGCCTGTAGAGTCCACCTATCATGTGAATGTGCAATGTTTTAGTTCAGTTCCAGTACAAATATGTCTGGTGGGCTACTGACTGTACCTGACAGGTATAAACAAAGATGGTAGAGAGACATTAATATGCAACAAGCTTGGTTGTTTTTTTTTTTTTTTTTTTTTAAAGGTTGAACAGGTTTTTGTTATAAAGTGTTTTGCATTCCAGTGTTTTTATTTACAAACCAAATTTTCATTATTTTGTCCTTTTGGTCTTCGATTAATAGTTGAGTTAATGATATACTTGAGCATGGTTTTTTATGTAATCAGTTATGTTTGTTTGGTTAGTATTATACTGTAGGAGTTGTTGGACTTTTTTTTTCTTACTCCAAATGACGCAAATGTGAATTTGCTTGATTTTCACAAACACCAGTTTATGGAGTGGTGTATCACTGTTGTTGAACATACTACTGGATACTTTCATGAGAATGATTGAGTCCCTACCTCTTATAAGCATATTTACAGTTTCTAATTGCTGTTGAAAGATCACAGACTGAGATCTCAATTATGTTATAATGGAGAAGTTGTGCGAAGTCGGACCATTTCACTCACTGCTAGGCCCAATTGTTGTCAGATGCAAAGTGTGTTGTTGGTGCCCAATCCAATTTGACATACTGATAGCAGTGGTTACAAAGCAGTGTGCAGAGTGTACAAGTATTTATGGTAGCCTTTGAGAAGTGTGGTTTCTGCTGGAAACCAGTAGGAAGTCCGTTAGCTGTCTCACAGAGCAGACGGCAAAGTACATCACGTGAAAAGTAGCTTTGTCTCTGTCGATGCAAATTGGCCCGGCTTGCGCATATGAATAAGGTTGACTTGGGCTGTCAGATTCAACCAAAACCTAATGTTTGCAGTCGGAACTGGGTAAGGTAGTTGCGGTTTTGATGCTGTGTGCCCCTGGGGCTTTGGGGTTTTCTGACAGACGTATTAATGTCATTGACTAGCCTGAATTGTTTGTGTTTGATTTCCTCATCTGAAACCAGAGTAGCACATTCCTTAAACATGCGTCTTGGGCCTCTTGGCAAAAAAAAAAAAAAAAAAAAAAAGCAAAAAAGCTCTTGATCAGCATCTTGTGCTTGTGGCCAGCAGGAAGTCAGAGAAAGAGCTGAAGGACTATTGAGCATTTGGTGGTTTGGCTTCTCTGTCTGGTGCAGTGAGACTTGCTCCCCCCCTCCAGTTTTTATTATGTACCTTCCCTTTGCTTCTTTCTTTTCCCTTTCCTGGTTTGGTCTTTTTTGGGGTGGAGCTCAGCACACCATTAAGGAAAACTCATAAATCATGTTAAGTGACTAGCTTGTGGGGGAGGTGCCAACGATTCACGTCCTTTCAACAGCAGCCCCCTCAGTTCCAGAGTATGGGGGCAGGCTGGCTGGGGCTGCCTTCATTGTGGCCCTGTAGGGTGGAGGAGGGGTGGGAGATTGCGGGGAAGCAGCCGGACGGCGGTGGTGGCACTCAGCACTCAGCTGTTTGGAAAGCTGGCTCATCGGTGCTCAGCTGGGTCTTTCATCTTGCCGGCTGGAGAGCCAGCAGTGGGCTCCACGTGTGCCGCTTGGGATAAAGAGTGTGTTACAGTGCAGCTGCTGCCTTCCACAGTTTACATCTTTCTCCTCTGGCTTCCTAGTAGTTGAGAAGTCTTGCTCTGTTAACAAATAAAAGGTGATTTTTTTATTATTATTTTATTTTTATTATTTTATTTTTATTTTATTATTTTTTGCAAATCCTAGTTGACCATTTGGCTTACTGCTGCCAGCTGTATTGCCTTTATGATTCATGATTTCAGAAGTTAGGATTCCATTATTTTACTTTTATGCTGCAAAACATTATGATCTTTTTTTCTACTCCTCAAACTCCTTTTCATGGTAGAACTGTGTATACCAGTTTTACCTTCTTAAAATTCATTTCTTGTAACAAGCACATTAATTTGAAAATAGGTGCATTTGTGCAGATTTTTTTACTCCCATTTTTTTATAGACATTAATAAAATGGATTAATAAATGTTTTAACTTTGATTTACCATCTATCTGTTGTATAGCTATGTGTATAAGGATGTACATTTTGTCTAGAACTATACTTGGGCTATGTAATTAAGAGCTTACATGACATGGAAGCCAGCATGCATTGAGGTTTGACAAGATACTTGAAAACCACTGGTCTACTAAAGTGTTTGGCTTTTAAGCCAAAGTGGACATGTTTTCTATTACACAAAGTTGCATCGCTGATCCCAAAACTCTGGGTTGTGACAGTAAAGATTTCCTCAGCTGTTGATGTGTAAATATATCTGGATTTGTGTCTTTCATCTTTCCGTATGTCAGGTTTTTCTGTTGTGTAGGGTTTGGAACTTTACACACGTTGGATATCATTTTGGGTGTAATGTTGAAAAAAGACAAAATTATTATTACAGATTTCACTGATACTTCTGTTGAAGTATTTAGCATTTCTTTTTCAAAAAACATGACTGGGATACCAATACAAATCATGCACCAAACCATTAACCACAAACACTTAAAGCTGGTTTAATTTTTCAAGAGTGTAAGAGAAGCAAAGAAATGGTGAACAAGCTGTAGATGATCATATGGCTTCTACAGCTACCAGTTCTGAGCAATCAGGGAAACACTGCCTCTACATCATCCTCCACTTCTGAGGTCATGTGTAGATTATAAACAGGATTTATTAATATGCTTTCATTTCATATGATGCTTGTATTGGGTGTGGGTGAACTTCATGTGATATTTGGAATAAGAACCACAGGTCAGCACAAACACTGTGATGGACCACTTTATTGCAATTTTAACATCATAAATGCTGCTTCCAGAGGGCTTGGAACGTACAGGCACATGCTCAAGTTCCTGACTCAGAAGAGGGGAGTAACTGGTTTCCACAGTGAGCTGAGTGAGAGACAGAGAGACACAGATTTAGGCATTTTAAAATTGCATGTATTTGTTTTCAGATGCTTTTTTTCCAAAGCAGCATGCAACTCTGCCTCAACAACAGATATAGACACAGAATTATCAAAACGGTCACTTATTCTAATGCCACCATTTTCACTAACGCGTTACTGTAGTAACTGCATATAGAATTGATGATGACCCCCAGACCCACTCCGTGTTAAATTTGACTAATGGACTTTTTCAGTAACAAACCAGTTCTGAATATTAGTTTTGATTTTTTTGAAGTAGGGTACCCGCTATTTTTTATCAAAGATGCAAAATGTTATCAGTGGTAGGGCTGTACTGTACTGTGGCTGTTTTGATCAAGCAGTTAATGCACAAATGATAGGAGAGCACTATGAGGCTTTCTCATAGGTACCTCCTCCTCAGTCTTGGCAAAACAAATATTTTCATGAGATTTAAGAATGAATGTGTATCAGATATGCCTGTGCTCCAGCATACACAATCACTGTACTGACTACGCATGTATGTCATCTTTAAAACAGATTATAAACACGTTGTAAGTAGAATTGAATGTATTGTCAGTGTTAATAGTTAGTTCCACTATTTCTTAGTAATTTTGAGGGAACCTGTTACTAAACGTGTGTCACTTTGTATGAACATTTTCTTATGTGAAGTGTTGCATTTATTAAAATAGAAGCTAAGGCTTTCTATTATGGGGAATCCACTAGGATGTTTCCTAGTTGGTGACTTGTCCAGATAGCCTTGTGCTTCTTTAAACCTGCATGTAGTACACATTGAAAAACCTTCCTCCATTTTGTACTGGGTAGCAGCCTAGCAGTTTCAGGTCCGTAAACTACTTACTGCAGTTGTACCATCCAGAAAAAAGGGTCAAAGGGCAGTAATTGCTAGTAACTGTTGGTTCCACTCTCTATGTGTTGTTTGACTCAGCACACCGCCATCCCTCCAAACACACATCTCTTAGAGAGGTGTGTGAGCCTGCTTTCTGATGTTGTGACTGTTGTTTTAGATTGCAATTTTTTCCAAATTATTTTTTATTGGCTGTTCTATGTGTCAAACTGTGATAGTTCCTGTGTCCCCGGAACAGTTTTATTCAACTGATCTGTTCACCGGCTAATGGTCTGCTCCCCTCTTGCAACTCCTGTGTCTATAGATGGGTCTCCCAGGGAACAACAGCCCCTTTGGACAGTCCTATGGCCAGAATGCAGTGCAGCAACAACAGCAGCAGCAACAGCAGCAGCTGTCAGGTGTTGGGGTGGGCCCTCAACATCAGAACAAAGCAAGCCTCCCCAATAGCCTACCCTCTTTCCCTGCAGATATGAAGGGTGCTGCCAACGTGCCAAACCTGGTGAGAGACCAACACATATCCCCAATACATTCATCAGCATCACTAAACCAGTGGAAGTAGACAGTCCAAAAAGGAAATAATGCATGGAAAAGAGAGACAGAGTATGGCACACACAAAATTGTTTCCCTGGTTCGTTTGTTTTTTCCTCCACGTGTAGGCCCAGCAGCCGATGCCCTCGGTCGGCATGGTGCCAGGCCAGGGAGTGCCTGCGGGACCCACGGCTGACCCTGAGAAGCGCAAACTGATCCAGCAGCAGCTGGTACTCTTGCTCCATGCTCACAAGTGCCAGCGCCGAGAGCAGGCCAATGGTGAGGTGCGGCCCTGTGCCCTACCTCACTGCCGCACCATGAAGAATGTTCTCAACCACATGACTCATTGTCAGGCTGGCAAATCCTGCCAAGGTGAGTGAACATACCTGTAGCTCCTTTTCTGGCTCCTTTGTGAGTTGTAGGTGTTTCATCCAGGATGTTGAACAGATGAAACTGGGAAACTGATCATTTTGTGAAATGGCACTGGTGTGTTCACATCACATTTGCTGCCACCAGATATCTATAGTGAGGAAGCTTCCATGTGGTACTAGACAACCACTTTTCGGTTCGCATTTCTCTATTGTATATTGGTGAGTACCATTTAACACATCCCCCATTAGCTGAACAGGGGATGGTGCTTAGCTGGGGCCGAATTTAAAATGCCTAAAATCAGTCTGCCTTGGTTATGTTGAGGTCAGTTTGAATCCAGTGATTCACACCTTGTTATTGAGTCACAGTAACATGAAGCCAAGGCCATCATATGTCACACTTCAGGTGTTTGATTTTTTTTTTTCTCTTTTTTCGCTGAACAGTTTCTGATTTGTTTTTACCTGCTTTGTATAGATTGTAGTTTTGCAATAAAGGTGGAATAAGTTCTGACAGGATTTATCTTTGTTTCTTTTTTAATCACACAAAACCTGTCATTTTGGCAGGGGTGTGTAGACTTTTTATATCCACTGTATATCTAGCTGCTAGGTCAAAATCAGTAAAAGCTTAATAATGGCATGGATATCTGTTGATTTATTCACAAGATGTATTATATAAAAACCTCAAATAAAACTATAATGGCTTAAAATTTATTGCTGTAGGACTTGTGCTAATGTATTCCATTTTTGAAAACTGCTGCCTGATGCAGGGTTGCCATGTTCTAAAGCTTGTTCTATAGATGTGTGAAGTGAATCAGGGAACACCATGAACAGAGCATCAGTCTTTTGCAGGACTTTTATCATCTTTTTTTAACTTGAACCACCTTCTGCATCATATTTAGGCACTTTTTCTTTATTATATAAGCAATCAGTAAAAGCAGAATAATATACAGTACATTAATTGTTGGTAGGTTTTGTTGAAGTCTTGGATATAACTAATTATGAGGTACCTTTAAAGTTAAAAATATTGACTACAAATTGCTGTTTAATGTTGATGGTTGACTGATTTATTCCATGCACACTATTCCTCATATTTTTCACAAGGATTCAAACCAGCCCTACTAGCAAATGCCAGATGTGATTTGTAAACACGGTGGAAATGAATGGGATTTTACTGAGTGGAAAGAGGTTATACTGTCCTGGTCAAAGTTGTACATGTTTGAAAATTGACAAGCAAGGAAAAATACATTTAAAATAGTAAAAGTAAGAATTTTAGTATTGTTTTGCTACTTAGGTGTTTTCAACGTAAGCATCCAGTGTGTTCAGAACATTAGTCGTATCCTATCACAAACACATTTTGAACTGGAACTGTTTCTAAGTTCACCTGCTAAACCACAATTGAAAGTTTAATATGGCTTAATCCCTTTATTTATGCGTTTAACAAATCCTTACAAAGCATACATACAAGTTATACTCAGGTTTTATGTATTATCCCTTAATGCAAAGACAACGGAATAATGGTCAACACAGTATGAAAAATGAATCTACAATTTGACATGGTTTTTCATAGCACCTGGGTTATGCAGTTGGGTGTAGTGCATTTATTAAATTGCACAATATAGATTGGTTAGTAACTGTAGGTTGTGTAGTTCAGTGCATCTTATTTTGTAATGTCAGGTAAATACACTGTATGGCCAAAAGTTTGTGGACACCCCTTTTAAGTACTTCTTGAACTGTTGCGGCTACATCCGCACAGTATACAAACATTCTAAACAATTGTGTGCTTCCAACTTTGTGGCTCCTTTCCTGCTCCAGGATGACTGTGCCCCTGTGCACAAGGCGAACTCCATAAGCACATGGTTTGCCCAGGTTGGTGTGGAATAACTTGAATGGCCTGCACAGAAAGAGCCCTGACCTCAACCCCACTGAACACCTTTGGGATGAATTGGAATGCTGACTGTGAGCCAGGCCTTCGCCTGAATTTGGTGACCAATCTCACTGATGCTCTTGAGGCTAAATGGGCACAAATTTCCACAGCTGTACTTCAAAATCTGATGGAAAGCCTTCTCAGAACAGTGAAGGCTGTGTTGGCAGCTGGGGGGGTGAATGACAACTCCATATTAATGCCTAAGGGTTTGGAATGGGATGTTCAACAAGCACACATGGGTGTGATGTTCACATATCCACACACTTTTGGCCATATAGTGTACTGTTTTGATAATCATTGTAGGTGGCTCTGAAGAAGTGTCTATTGAACGAGTAAGTGTAAATGTCATGTCACTACTCAGGTGTTCATAGGGATGCAAATTCCAAATTTAATCCTTGTAAATGTGAAGAAATGGCTTTTTAGGCTGAAGTAGAATTAAGAACTAGAACATCTCAAAGTGTTTTTTTTTTTTTTTTTTTATCTTGATTGGTTGTATGTTGATATGACTGAAATGGGGGAGGAACAGAATGTTTGTGTGTTTGTAGCTCAGATATTTATAATATGAGGTTCAAGTGTCTTTGTTTACTTATGTTGTGTTTTGTTGTTCACTATCCAAAGTGTCAGATTTATGTGGTTTGTCGTTTTGCTGGAGTAATTCAGAGTTTGTACCTTAGAGTGGGTTTCTGCAGCACAACTGTTCCTGGGACTTGATCTGGCAACCTTGGGGTTCCAAGTCTGTCTTTAACCACTATGGTATTTACTGCCCCCTTCTGACATGTCCTTCTTAATCCTTTGTTCCTACAGTGGCTCACTGCGCCTCTTCACGGCAGATCATCTCCCACTGGAAGAACTGCACACGCCATGACTGCCCTGTCTGTCTGCCACTCAAGAATGCCAGTGACAAGAGGAGCCAGCAACGTGAGTATTTTATCTTTAGAATCCCTCAATTCCTGAGCCCTGGGGTTGGAGTTCATGCCTATATGTCTTTTACTTTTTTCAGCCGTATTTGATAAACCTGTGGCCTTAGAACTTTAGCGTTCACCACACCCCGCTACCCATCAAGAGGTCTGCTGTGCCATGAACACTTACAAATATATGTAACGAAGAGTATATGGAATTTTGTTTGTGTGAACATGTCAGAGTGCTGCCAGCAGTGCCCCCTGCTGGATCAGGTTTTGTTCTGGCATCTGTGAAATTGTGAGGGGGTACAGCTGACAGTACAAGAATCTGGGGGATTTCAGTTGTAGGCTTTAGAACTTTATTGGGTTAGGGACTCAGGCCTTAAGTGGGGAGGGGTCTCAAATACCAATTTAAATTCACTGCAGCAGCTGGGCAACTCATTCACTGATTATTAGTTGCAAGGCATATGTGCTTTAGAAGTTTTGTGAATTTGTCTTTCATGTTCAAAAATGAATCACTGGATGTTCATTTGTAGGGATGGTTGTTATTTGAGTATGCAATTTATGAGGTGAACTGAGAAGTGTTGTTTTTATGTGTGTTCATTTATTCAATGGCATCTGTCTTGCTGTCTTCAGCTGTGATGGGCTCCCCCAGTGCCAGCCTGCAAAACCCAATTGGTCCAGTGGGTACAGGTCAGCAGAATCCACCTGCTATCAACAGTGCTGCATCCATCGACCCCAGCTCCATGCAGAGGGCTTACGCTGCTCTAGGCTTGCCTTATGGCAACCAGCCACCTGCTCAGGCACAGCCTCAGGTGCCTGGACAGCAGAATGTGCAGACCCAGCAGCAACAGCATCCACAGCTACGCTCCATTGGTGCCCTCGGTAAAGATCTGTCGGTTATGCACACATACACTCCTGCATGCTCTTACCATAGTGCTACCACTCTGCAAATGTAGTTGTTGCCTACTTCGTCATATGCAGGCAATGTCAGCACACTTTTTTACTACTGTGTCAGTTTTGGACTGTTCCCTACTATGCAGTAACTATGTTTTTATTAAAACTCTGGCCTTTTCTGGAAATAGTTTTGCGTACCAATCATATTTGCTTATGGATGGCACATATAAGAACAAAGAGAACTGCATTATCAAAACTACACCACCAATCTGAGTTCCTCAGTGTGACAACTCCTGTATTCATTCAGACCTTTAAATCTGATGAGCAAACCTGTGGATGACAGTGCTAGAGAGGGTGTGGCCTCATTCTATGGCATGACAATTCTCCAAATTTATACTAAAATAATTTACTATTTCTCAATTGCATATCTAAAATGGTACCAGTCATATGACCTCATATGAGGGTATTTTTACTCCTAAGTGTGGGTGCCAGCAGAGCTTTGGTCCCTCACCCTGATGGTAACTAGGCAATGAGTGTATGTACGTGTTGATACAGTTTAAGCAGTCTGTTAAGCAAACAAGCGTCTGATTTGTAAAGTGGTTTTGCATATGCAATAAACATTATCTGGAAAAAGAGAAACTACTGTTTGACTGAAAAATTGCACAGTTAATGCATTTGTAAATTTGGCCCAGGTTAACCAGCAGCTTTTGTCTTCTCAGGGACTGGTCAGCTGAATTTGGGAGGTGGAGCAATGGGTGTCCCCACATCAGAGCAGTCAAACATGCACACTGATTCCAGCCTCCCTCCCTCGATCAACAATCCCACGTGAGTGCTGTCATATAAGGTCATGCTTTGTCTCACTAATTTGACTCTTGAGAAAAGAACCCTTTAGTAAGTGCAGTATTGCAGTTGGCTAGCCCAACCATAGTAATTTTTTGGAATTTGGGTCTTGCTTTTCACAGGCAGCTGATGGCAGATGGAACAGCCCAGCTTGCTGCCACTGGTGTGAGGAAGAGCTGGCATGAGCATGTCACTCAGGACCTGCGCAACCACCTGGTGCACAAGCTGTAAGTCTGGTCCTTCCCATTTGCCATTTTACACATGGGTCATGGGTCTAATCTGATACTAACCCTGTCTGCCCCTACTCCTGTAGTGTTCAGGCCATCTTCCCCACCCCAGACCCAGCTGCTCTGAAAGACCGGCGCATGGAGAACCTGGTGGCTTATGCTCGCAAGGTCGAGGGGGACATGTATGAATCGGCCAACAGCAGGGTGCGTTTTTCACATGACCCAGGTTTAGGTAGTTGATTAAACTGGTGTCATTCAAATGTTGTGTGCTCATTGATATTAAGCATTTCAGTGTGGCTTTTTGGAACTTGTTTTTTGCAGTTTCATGGTCATGACTTTTTGTACTTCAGTATTGTTTTTTTATTGCATTTTTGGTTAAGAATTTCTTTTGCTTTCTGCAGGATGAATATTACCATTTCCTGGCAGAGAAGATCTATAAGATCCAAAAAGAGCTAGAAGAAAAGAGGCGTTCACGACTCCAGGGGGCTCAGCAACCAACCCACCCCCAGCCCAATGCTCCTGGACCAACACAGGCTGTCCGGCCACCCAGTGAGTCCCCTCCAATGGGTTCCTTTTTCTTTTAAGCAGATGTCATTCACTGAACTCAGCTCATGTTTATTGATTCCCTATGGAAAATGTAATTAAAGCTTTATGTTTTTGGATTCTCATGGTGAGGTCATGGTTGTCATAACTTAAGTTCTTGAGAACATCTTTTGAATTGACAGCGAAAGAAAAGATTTTGTGCATGACATTTCAATTAATACATCTTTTGCTTCCTTCTATCTACTCTTCCTGTCAGATGGACCTGTGCCCAATGTGCCAAATCAGATCATGAATCGCATGCCAGTCTCTCAAGGTACTTGGTGACCTGACATTTACATCGTTTTGTAATGTTCATTAGCAAAGTCTGCAGTTCTCTCAGGTTTTTTCTTAGTTAAAAGCTCACTGGTTAACAATGTGCAGCTGTAAATGTATATGTCATCACAGTAGTCCCCTGTCTGTTTTTCACTGTTCTGCAGGGCTCAAATCGTTCAGCACCATGACCATGCAGAACATGTCAATGAACCAGACCCCCATGGGGGCCCGTGCTGCCTCCCCCATGAGTCACCCTGTTCAGATGAACATGGGCTCCATCCCACCGGTAAGAAGATGATCACAGTTTTTGTCATTCTACAGTTGTTGCCCCTTAACTGTGTTTTATTATTAGTGCTTTTAATCAGTAATGACTTGAGAAAATGTGCATTCATTGCTTGCTGCTTTTTTTAAACTATTTATTGAATACTGTGTCTTACAGTATATTGAAAATTGAAGTTTTGTTGCTTCTTTTCCTTACTTCTTTTCCACACATTTTTTTCCTAGATGGGCATGTCCCCTTCCAGGATGCCACAGCCTCAGGGCATGATGGGGAACCATGCTAATAATATGGTAGGCCAGACAGCCAACCAGACCCAGTTTGTGCCCCAGAACCAGTTTCCCCCATCCAATGGGGCCATGAATGTGAATGTAGGACTGGGTCAACCTGTGGGCCAGGCAGCTGTCACGCAGGTGAGTTGGACTGATGAGAGGAGACTGGCTGCTAAATGGAACAGTAAGAATAATTTTCACTGATGACATTCACAAGTGAGAGAGAATGTACCACTTTTCTAATGGAGCCAGTATGCCATGTGTTCTCTTTCTAGCCAACACAACAGCAGGGTTCTAACCTTCCAGTGAACTCCCTGGGCTCCCAGCTGCCCTGCGGTCCCACTGGGCAACCTCCGCTGCGCGTCACACCACCACCCCCCGCCTCCTCAGCCACTAACCTGCCTCAGCTCCAGCACCCCATCCCCCCACAGAGCCAGCCTTCCACGCCGGCTTCCTCCACAGGCCAGGCCACCACCCCTGTCCCACTGCCCAGTGCTCTCCCTGGCCCGGCCATTGGCACCCCACCTGGCTCCACCCTCTCCCAGCCTCACACGCCCCTGCAGCCCCAGCCGGAGCCCCAAGTGCAGCCGCAGCCTCCCACCACTCCGGTGAGAGTGATTTCGCTGGCAGCATAGTGCCAAGGCTATCGACCACATGGTCGTGGTACTAAAGCAGCTTTACCCCATTTAACTTCAGCACAGCAACCACAATGGATGAACATATTGCCCTATACATCTCTATCCCAGAATCATTTTGGCTCCACGTTCTTAGGTGTAAGTGGGCTGTTTGCCAAATTATATCTTTGTTCCACCCCTTTCCAGCTTTCACAGCCAGCAGCCAGTGTTGACAACTGCGTGCCCACTCCAGCTTCTGTGGCTGAAGTGCACTCCCAGCAAGCCCTACCTGATGCTTCTGCCCCTGAAATCAAGCCTGAGCCCCGACCTGATGACCAGGACTTTGACGCTGTTAAAACAGAGGCAAAAATGGAGGTATGTGTCTGTGCCTTCAGGTTTAAATTCAGCACCTGTAAGGATTTCTGTAGGTGTGTTCACTAGATATCTTTCTGTCCCATTTAGCCAGAGGATGATTCAAGATCCCTGTCAGGGAAGGTCAGAGAGGAGCCAGACAACTTAGAGTCCAAGCAGGAGCCCATGGAGCTGGAGGAGAAGAAGCCAGATTTGAAGGCAGAGCCAAAAGAGGAAGAGGAGAGTGGAGGCAACAGCATCGCCACCTCATCGTCTCCTTCTCTGCCCCGACGAAAGAGTGAGCATACTTTTATTTTCATACACCATCCTGGTGTTGAGCTTAAGCTCACTCAGGTAAAAAGATCTGATATGTCAAAGCTTTTGTGAACACTCATTTATTAGCAAGTCCTCTCCTATATGATCAGCTCCAATACTCTTGCCCCTGCCTGCAGTCTTCAAGCCAGAAGAGCTTAGGCAGGCTTTGATGCCTACCCTAGAGTCTCTGTATCGCCAAGACCCCGAGTCACTCCCTTTCCGCCAACCTGTGGACCCCACCGTGCTTGGGATACCGGTGCGTACTGCTCTCTGTCCTTCTGGGATGTTGGGCTACTTGGTCTGTACACAGTTCATTGTGAAAATGCTCCTCTATATTAAGGTATTTTGAAACCCCATAAACAGCCTCTTCCTATTGCATATTGATAGGATGAAGCTTATCTTTTGGAATCTGTCTTGCAATTTGGCTTCTAGGACTATTTTGACATTGTGAAAAACCCCATGGATCTGTCAACCATAAAGCGCAAACTGGACACAGGCCAATACCAGGAGCCCTGGCAGTATGTGGATGATGTGTGGCTCATGTTCAACAATGCCTGGCTCTACAACCGCAAGACCTCTCGTGTCTACAAATACTGCTCCAAGCTGGCTGAGGTGTTTGAGCAAGAGATTGACCCCATTATGCAGAGCTTAGGCTACTGTTGCGGCAGAAAGGTGAGAAGGGTAGAAAGAAATAGTTTAATAGAAAAATTGGGAGGTTGGGGTTAGTTCTTGGGGGATCTGTGACAGTGTTACTATTTTGGAATGTAACATGTATATTCACATGGTAGGGCTGTTTGGTTCAGCTTTTGATTAACCACCTCTCTCCTTGTTTCTACAGTATGAGTTCTCTCCACAAACACTGTGCTGCTATGGCAAACAACTGTGCACCATTTCCAGGGACAGCACATACTACAGCTATCAGAACCGGTAAGAGTGATGTGGGGCTGCAGTGGTTTGGTGGATTTTAGAGAGATCAGGGAGTCCTTAACCCTGGTGTCAGAGCAGTGGTTGCAAAGATCTGAGTTATCTTAGACTACAGACTCAAGAAAAGTGGCAAGGGCTTAAAAATGATGCAAAACTGATTTTCTGAGAAACAATAAGATTCTTGCACTCGTAGCTAGAAGAGGTTATAAATCTGACAAGTACAGCATCTGTGGGTTGTGTGTTTTGAAAGTTTTAATGTTGAGAAATTTTGTTGGGATGGGATGAACGCTGTAATTCATAGCAATTGTTTGTTCAGCCAACGACAATGCCTTACACTTATTTGACGATGCCATGCTTTAACTTTTTATCACAAACTAAACTGTAGACACTGTGCCGCATCACTGAGTATCAAGCGGGCAGGAGGGCAGAGACTTTTCTAGAATGAGCAATGTCATTAGCCATTGATGGTCTGTGCATCACATAAGGTATGCTTACTATTGGCTACCAGCATCCATGGTTATAGGTGGAGCCGGTGATGGGCAGGCAGGACCAAAAACTTGCATGCTTATACTCAGAACATGAGCTTAATGTTGGTGCTTATAAACAGAGTTAACTGCCTGAATTCAAATGGGACCGGACATGCAATGTATATATAAGTGGATTGCACTTATAACTGATGTGATTATAAATGGAGTGCACTGTACAAATTAGACATGCATTTTATTTCTTTGCAAAATACGTTATTCTCTTGCTAGTCTTACGCTACAGTTCCATGGGTGGTGGTGGCGTGGTGAGGGGGTGGGTAAATGGTTTGGAGGGTCAATGTTCGTGTTAGCTGCAGTGCAACCTGTCCATTCCGTAACCCTGGCTGATCCCACCGATCATTCATCAGCCTCATGGCACTTTCACACCAATACTGCTTGTTTATACCATCAACAAAAATCCATCTACCTTTATTCTCCAGTTGGGTACATAAATATTTTTATTTATTTGTTGGATTGAATGTTTGCTTATTCAATGCATATGCATGATTAAATGCATGTAAACTGTGTATTTCTAAGATTTAAGAATGTAGTTGCTTGGCCGCTCAGTTTCACCAGAGGACATTTTGTAGTGGTCAGATATTTTCACCTTCTTAAAAAGCATGTAAGAAATCTCATAACCAGTTACCAGTTTAGTCATTTGACACCATTGTATCATTGTACTCAGAAGACAGACTTAGGGTGATGTGAAATACAACTGCTAACCTGTCCTTTGCTTTGGCTGTCTGCTGTGTGTTGTCCCACCCCCCAACCATGCTGCTGTGCTGTGCTGTGCTGTTCTCTCTCCCCCTGCCCCCCCCCCCCCGTACGGGTGTGCCGTGTGCGGGTGTGTGATGGGCGCAGCTCACCCAAACATGGCCTTGTCGCTGACAGGTACCACTTCTGTGAAAAGTGCTTCAATGAGATCCAGGGCGACAGCGTCACCCTGGGCGACGACCCTTCTCAGCCACAAACGTACGTTTAACTTTTTCCCTCCTTTCTGCCTTATTCCCCCTGACAGCTGCTGATATGTTAGTTGGTAGCCCTTAAACCTGGCAAGTTCTAATGTATGTTTTGATTATATGCTGTAGAATTTCAGGCCCTGTATGATGTGCTGTGTTTTGCTTTCTGTTGAGTAAAAATTGGTTTAAAGATGCAGTATTGCTAACTGTCTACTCTGTATTCTCTCTCCAGCATGATATCTAAAGACCAATTTGAGAAAAAGAAAAACGACATGTTAGATGCAGAGCCGTAAGTGTATTGCACTTGCTACCACTGAATTAGGACTTCTTCCCTGTTTTAGCAAAATTCCCCCTTGTTGACAATAAAAAAAAAAATTTAAAAAAAATCTTGAACTGATTCATGCTTAAAAACAAGGGACTTTGCTCTATGCCACGTGCTTCTTGGTTGACGTGTGTAATTGTTAGGACACTTTTATTGTGCTGGTAAGGTATCTTGCCTTTGTTTTTGTGAAACAGCGCCACCTGCTGAGCACCTACTCAGATACCAAGAAGTTCTCCTTATGTGATTGTAGATTAGTTGTGCCAGTGAGGTTTCTTCACACACTGACACTTGTTTGTACAGATGATGTGGCTAATAAGTGTATCCATAATCAAATTTAAAAAAAAAAAAAAAAAACTCTCCAACGCCCTCTAACCAGAGACCTCTTCCCCATTGTTCCAGGTTTGTTGAATGTAAGGACTGTGGACGCAAAATGCACCAGATATGTGTGCTGCACTACGAGGTTATCTGGCCTGCTGGGTAAGCTGCCCTCTCTGTTGCTAGCCTACCTGTGTTGGGACTGTTTGTTTCAGAATGGGGGGGGGGAAAGACAACCTGTTATATTTTCTGTCTCACATTCTTCCATGATTTTGTGTTTCCAGTTTCATTTGTGATAATTGCTCAAAGAAATCTGGCAAAACAAGAAAGGAGAACAAGTTTACAGCCAAAAGTGAGTACATTTATTTGCATCATCTTTATTCCCAGTTTTAACTGATATAGTATCACTGTGAGGGAAAACATTGTTTAAGCTTTGTGAGATGTTGTGTACTTGCTAAGTAAATAGAAGGTAGAATGAGATGGACATCCATTTCACAGCTTATTATTTACCTTTCACTGTATATTAACAATACCTTGCATGTCAAACGATGTAAGTGCCCAAGTTTGCGTCTTGCCACCTTGAACTTGTCATTCCTAGGATGCCTTGCAAAAGTGTCATAGGGAGGATATAGTCTTAAGAGTTTCAGGTGCTGAGTCTCCTGTTACTGCTCTTATTTTAAAACAAGTACAGCACTACTACAAAGATGTTTCTGGCTGGTGTTTGCAGAGCTACAGACGACCAGGCTCGGGACATACATAGAGGACCGTGTGAACAAATACTTGAAGAGGCAGAACCACCCAGAGGCTGGTGAGGTGTTTGTGCGGGTGGTGGCAAGCTCTGACAAGACCGTAGAGGTCAAACCCGGGATGAAATCCAGGTGAAGCACTCCAGCTGACCAACTTGCATGTATTCTAGATTTGCAGTTATGGGTAAACTCGTATGTAAATTTTTGCTTGTCAAAATATTTTTATATATTCATGAAACTGTTATCCTACACCAAGCACTGCATTTTATGGAAAAATGGATCTGAAATCTTGAAATATATATAGTTGCAACAATTATCCTGGTAGTGTAGACTTGTTAATATTTTTATGGTAAAATCAGCAGCTAGTCAGATGATGTCTGATTGTATCTTTCTGTTCAATAGATTTGTGGATACAGGCGAGATGCCGGAGAGCTTCCCTTACAGAACCAAAGCACTTTTTGCATTTGAAGAGATTGATGGTGTAGATGTGTGCTTCTTTGGAATGCATGTGCAGGAGTACGGCTCAGAATGCCCAACACCAAATACAAGGTCAGTTTACATCTTGCGCTGTAGTTTTTTTTTTTTTTTTTTTTTTTTTTTTTTTAATTTTTTTTTTTTGGTGGGTTTGCCAGATATGATGTAATTGCCTTTCTCTTCCACAGACGGGTATACATATCATACCTTGACAGTATTCACTTCTTCAGACCGAGGATCCTGCGAACCGCAGTGTATCATGAAATTCTAATTGGGTACCTGGAATATGTCAAAAAATTGGGGTATGTTATGGTGTTTAGCTCTGACTTCTGTTAATCTCAGTATAGTCAAATTATAGCATGTTATAGCAGCTGTTTAGCCTTTTAAGTTAATCGCACATTTCACTTATTTTACTTCGTATGTGCAGATATGTCACAGGTCACATCTGGGCCTGCCCCCCAAGTGAAGGGGACGACTACATATTCCACTGCCATCCTCCAGACCAGAAGATCCCCAAGCCCAAACGCCTGCAGGAATGGTACAGGAAGATGCTGGACAAGGCCTTTGCAGAGAGGATCATCCACGACTACAAGGTAGATGGGAACGTGGATGGCGCTTCTTATTTCACAGACAGTGGTGAAGACCACTCTTGTTAATTAATGAGTCTGACCCCAGAACTAATGGAAAGTGTTTGCCTTCTCTACATGGTCACAGGACATCTTCAAGCAGGCAACAGAGGATCGTCTGACTAGTGCCAAAGAACTGCCCTACTTTGAGGGTGACTTCTGGCCCAATGTGCTTGAAGAAAATATCAAAGAGCTGGAGCAGGAGGAAGAAGAGAGAAAAAGGGAGGAGAACACAACCTCCTGTGAGACACCAGAGGTATGAGAAAGTAGAATTTGGTTGTAGAAGGTACAAGGAAAATGCATTTCCATGTAATAATATAGTTCATTTATTGTTTTTAACTTTACTGCTTTGGACAGTATTACTGTGAATCTCACAACTTCAGTGGAGCTATCCTGACTTTGTATTTTGCATTATTCATTTCCACCCTCTGAATTCTAAAGGGAACCCAGACAGACAGCAAGAATGCAAAGAAGAAGAACAACAAGAAGACAAACAAGAACAAGAGCAGTCTGAGTAGAGCCAATAAGAAAAAGCCAGGGATGCCTAACGTCGCCAACGATCTGTCACAGAAGCTGTACGCCACAATGGAGAAGCACAAAGAGGTGGGCTACACAATCCATTTTCAGAGTTGTTTAAAGACTGCATTTCTACATTCTATAGTATGTTTATCTACATTTTCCTGTAGGCTGAATGATGTTCCTATTTCAGGTGTTCTTTGTGATCCACCTGCATTCTGGGCCTGTAATCAATACTCTGCCACCCATTGTGGACCCGGACCCACTGCTGACCTGTGACCTGATGGATGGGAGGGATGCCTTCTTAACGCTAGCAAGAGATAAGCACTGGGAGTTCTCGTCACTGCGGCGTTGCAAGTGGAGCACCATGTGCATGCTAGTGGAGCTGCACCACCAGGGCCAGGACCGCTTTGTATACACTTGTAATGAGTGCAAACACCATGTGGAGACACGCTGGCACTGCACTGTCTGTGAGGTCAGTTCCCAGAGCACTCCTTAGTGCTTATTGCATGGAGTTCACTTGCCTTTAACAGACTCGACTAAATAACTTTGAATTCTGTTTTCTACAATGTGGTCATATGAGTAAGATGGCTAGGGTTGAGTAATTATCACATATCCTTTTGGATGCTTCAAGTCCAGTCACATCTCACTTTACCAATTAGTTGTTTGCTTTTAAGAGTTAACTGGTTAAACACAAGATATACAAATAACTCTGTACTTGAGGTGGAATGAGATGGAAATAGGATCATTTTTATGATCCCATAATTTTTGCCTTGTATTATGTTTTGATGGTATATTTGCGTTTATTTTGCCTTTCAGGACTATGACCTGTGTATCAGCTGCTATAACACTAAGGGCCACGAGCACCAGATGGTGAAATGGGGCCTGGGCCTGGATGATGACAATAACAGCCAGGGCAGCGAGGCCTCCAAGAGCCCACAGGAGAGCCGGCGCCTCAGTATCCAGCGCTGCATTCAGTCACTGGTGCATGCCTGCCAATGCCGTAATGCTAATTGCTCGCTTCCGTCCTGCCAGAAAATGAAACGTGTGGTACAGCACACAAAAGGCTGTAAGCGCAAGACAAATGGTGGCTGTCCTGTGTGCAAGCAGCTGATCGCTCTGTGCTGCTACCACGCAAAGCACTGCCATGAGAATAAGTGTCCTGTTCCTTTCTGCCTCAACATCAAGAACAAGCTGCGTCAACAGCAGGCACAGCACCGTGTACAGCAGGAGCAGATGCTACGCCGCCGTATGGCAGCCATGCAGGGTCGGGGTGGACCCCAGAGCATGCCATCCCCTCCTACCTCAACTGCACCTGGCACACCCACCTCAATCCAGCAGCCCAACACCCCACAGACCCCCCAGCCACTGCCTGCTCAACAGCAGGCCCAAGCACCCAATGCTAATGTCCTTGCACCCACCTTTTCCAACACACCCCGTACCAACCAACCACCAGTCCCTGCCCCCCAGGGCAAACCAGGGCCTCAGTCTTCACCACTTCACCAACAGCAGTCTCCCCTCCCTCAGCCACCTCAACAGCAGCAACAGCAGCAACAGCAGCAGCCCCCTCTGGCTGCTCTGAAGGTGGCACGCCACATTGAGCGGGTTGCCCAGGCTCAACAACACCAACAGCACCAGGACTACCGGGTTAACTTGAATGGGCTGCATATGAACCACCCACATATGCCTGGGCCTATGCAGCCACCCATGCAAATGGTTGGACCCCGTGGGCCCCCTGTGATGCAGCCCATGCAGCCAGTACAGTGGCCTCAGGTGTCCATGCAGAACCCCCAGGCTCCTCTGCAACCACAACAGGCTCCTCCACAACAGAATCAGGGACCCCAGCAGGCTCAACCTATGGCACGTCCCATGATGCAACATGGGCCCCGAATGCCAGGAAGTGTGCCTCTCCAGGGTCTTCAGCAGCAGCAGCCACCACAGCGGCCAGGTGCAGGCAGCATAGCCTCAACTGCCCTGCAGGAGCTCCTGCGCACACTCAAGTCTCCTACCTCCCCCAAGCAACAGCAGCAAGTGCTTACTATTCTTAAGGCCAACCCGCAGCTCATGGCTGCCTTTATTAAGCAGCGGACTGCCAAGTACCAGGCCAGTCAAACCCCGCAACAGCAGCAACAGCAGCAGCCACCGACGCCACCCCAAGCCATGCATGGGGCTCAGCCCAACCTACAAGGCATGGCTCCCATGCAGGGTGGGCCAGTGCAGAGACCAGGCATGGCCTCCCAGTTGCCCCACCAGGCTGCCCCTCAGGGCATGGGTCCACTGGGCCCACAGGGGCAAGTGATGAACCCTGCCCACAATCCTCAATTCCAGGAAATGTACCGACGCCAGTTTCTGCAGCGGCAGCAGCAGCAGCAGCAGCAGCAGCAGCAGCAGTTCTCCCAGTCTCAAGCATCTGCTGCTAGCTACTCGCAGCTTCGCATGCAGCAGCAGCAGTTAGCCATGCAGACTGGCGGTGCACCCATGGGTCAGCTGCCTCCTATGGCACAAATGGGTCAAGCAGGCCTAGGTTTGGAAGGGCCTCAAAACCTGATGCATCAGCGAATGCTCCAGCAGCAGCAGCAGCAGCAGCAGCAACATCCCCAGCAGCAACCTGTGATGAAGCCTCAGATTGGCTCTCCTGCTCAACCTGGTGCCATGAGCCCACAGCCGCACATGCTCACTGGCCAGTCCATGGCTGCCACGCTCCCTGGCCAGGTGCTGTCTCCGGCCCCTGTGCAATCCCCCTGTCCACCTTCTCAGCAGCCTCCATCGCATTCCAGCCCCTCCCCCCAGCACCCACCACCCCACTCTGGCTCACCCCACCCAGGGCTGGCTACAACCATGGCTAACTCCATGGAGACAGGACATCTGGGCACACCTGAGCAGAGTGCAATGCTGCCGCAGCTAAACACACCGGGGCGCGTCAGCCTCACCAATGACTTAAGCATGGTGGGGGACCCTACAGGGGATACGCTGGAGAAATTTGTGGAGGGATTGTAGCGTCTTGAGGCTAAACACACAGCCCCTTTCCTGAGGCTTCATGTTTGCTCTCGACAGACTTTTATACTGATGTGTAAAAAGTTAAAATGTAAAAGAAAAATGTCCAGGAAATGTGATCGTTTCCTAAACCATGAGACTGCTATTTCTCCCTTACAAGTTGAGGGGTTCTGATTCGCTGTTCAAAGGATTAGAAAATTAAATCACAAAGAATATATATATTTTTTGGTTTAGGCCAGATCTGAAAAAATGTCTTGGTCTGTTTTTGTTTTTTTTTTTTTTTTTTTTTTTTTCCCCCTTGGTTTTTTTTTTTTCCCCCTCTCCTTCCCTCCTTCCCAGTATGGACTCATGCCTTTTTTTAATGAAACTGCAAAATGAAAATTTCATTCTATTATTCATACTTTTTATTTTGTACTTTTGCAAACTTAATGCATTTTTGTTGTGTAAAAAAAGGAAAAAAAAATCTGGGATTAGGCCAAGTTTTTGTTTCTCATTTATGGCAAATGCATTCAGATGTTGTACCAATTTTCATACTTGTTGAAAGAGCATTTTTTCTTTCAGAATTGTAAAATAAGAAATGTGGGGGATTTGAGTATTCATTTGTATAGATAGGAATAGACGGTTGTGCTGACATTTACACACATACAGCTGCACAGCATAAGCAAAGAAATGATTTTCACACTTTTGAAAATGTACAGTTCACTGTCCAGGATCCAGAATGTGTCTTGAAGATGTAGAGAATTGCTTTGTTTCTGCTTTGATCTTCAGATTTGTCATTTTTTCATATCAAGCCCTCAGATGTCCCGTGGTGGGGATTATTGATCAACTGCTGATTTAAAAAGAGAAAAGGCCACTTGTCATCCTCAGTGCTCTTAAACAAAACTTGAATTGAGGGTGAGCTTTTCTCTGATGCAAATCACACAGGTTGTTCAAATGCTATAAATATACGCAGAAATCACTGTATAAAAGGTTAAAATAACTCATTTCTTACTTATATACCATATTGTTAAATAAACTGTGTGCAACAGACTGAAGTATTGTTTGTTTCTTGTTTACAGTTTTTTAGGCCTTACTAAATGGAATTTGCTTCTCTAACCATAAGATTGAAAAGTGAAATGGTGTAAAGGTGTAAGTGAAAGCACAGTTATTTCACTTGCAGACCTTTATCACAAGGCCACTGAGCACTGTTCTTGAGGAATTAGGAATGTTCATATGTAGGGCAACATGGTAGTGCAGTGGATGCCGTTACTGTCTCACAGCACCTGGTCTGGCACAGGTCTGTGAAACTTGACCATTTAAATTTGTGTGTGTGTTGTGTACCATGGCGCTGCTGTATAAATGGATGAATGACTTGGGAGTTGCTCCGAAGAAAAGCATCTGCTAAATGAACATGTAAATGTTGCTTTAGGTTAACATATTAGTATCCAAACCTACTACTTTACACAACTGTACTTTGTTTTTATTCAGATACAGTGGTCATGGAAGATCAGAGACCATTGGGGCCCACATCATCATTTGTTTCTTTAGGGCTGGCTTCAAATAAACTTTGTGAGTACAAACTGACAGACTGAAAAGGTTAATGGAGCATTGTTGTTTGGGGGGGGTGGGGTCCAAAATGTGTTTTTGTAATGGAAAGGTTTATTGGTGCAGGGAGGAAGTCTGTTTCATTGGGAAACACAGCCCACAAACTGAAGTTAGGATAAACAGCACATCTCCCATCTCCACAGTCCAAAGTCATCCTGTTTATCAAGATATGCAGTCCTGATTTAGAGATCTTAGCTAAGAAATTAAGTAGTTTTCTGGGTTTTCAAATGTTCAGTGGAACAGAAAAGGTAGTTTAAAAAAAAAACTGGCTTCCTTATTAGAGGAGACACTTTTAAAGTGCACAGATCATTAGGCGAGCTAACTAAATCAATAGATGACCTTCAGCTTCACCGTGACCTTTACCGCAATTAAAAGACGGTTAATAAAAAATGAAATACATGTAAGTTAACTTAAAATTATACGCACTGGCGAAGTAAATATTCTCCTCAAGCAGTATAACTGCATTTCTGCAGGAAAATGAAATACTGCGCACCACAATTCTGAGAAGGCAACGACGCGGTCGCTCCCGTGACGTCATCGGAGCTCGTCTGCGCCGGAAGCGGCTGCTGCCCGCGCGTCTCGTGCGCCTCGCGCCTCTGTCGGACATCTTAAGCGGGGCGCGCGATGTACCGCTGCGTGAGCGTCACGAAGGCCGCCTGTGGCGCGCTTGCATCCCGGGGACTCCGCTCCGCGGGGAGCAGGACTTTGGCAGCGGCCTTTAATTCGGCAGGTACTGTATTTTTGTACCTGGAGGTGCAGAGTGAATTACTACTTGGGGGACTTGGCTGGGAAGCAAGCGCGCTGATGTCTGTCTGCTGGCCTGTCTTCTCCTCCGTAACCCCCTGCGCGCTGACCCCTGCGTCCTTTTAAGACGACCAGTTAGACCGCTGACTTCATGTCATTCCACAAGACTTATTGGTCATAAACTTTATTTAGCTGAAGCCTCTGTCCCAGTAAAAATTCACTTTGTCAGTATTCCTAAGTACGGCGACGTCTGTACGTCTTTGTTCGTTTTTGTGACGTGACCGTCGTTCCATTTTGCCTTTCTTTCCCCCTCACCGATTTACTTCTCGCTCCTGTGCATCGCGGGCAGCCGTCCCGTCCGCCTCGCCGTCGCATGGCGCGAGAAGACACCCCGCATGGTGCCGGCGCGACCCGGGCCCCGCACTCAGCCCCGCGCTGCCCCACGCCCTGTGCCGGCGCCCCTACAGCTCACAGCAGGCGGATGCGGTCGAGGAGGAGCCCCTGCACACCATTATCTGCGACACGGAGAAGGTCCAAGGTCAGGCGAGGGGGGCAGGGTGTTAAAAGATGAGCCTATTGTTTCATCTGTCAGTTTTTACTAACTACTTTTGTTACATTTTGCAGTTATTTTGAGCTTTAGTCCTGGGATGCAAAGTGTATGATGCCAGGTAGACCCTAGATGGGATGCCTGTCCATTGCAAGCCAGTGACACCTACACACACTGAGGGTAGTTGGATTGGCTAACTCACCCGAAACGCATGTCTTGGTCTTTAGACCAGGGGTATTGAACAAAAACGCAATGATGTCCGTTCAACAAAATTTTGTCCTATCAATGGTCCGAATGTTTTTGGTAGCTATGGTGTCTGCCCGTGGGGGGGGGGGGTCTAAAAAACAGCCATTTGGGAGCCACTCTCGGTATGTGGGAGACTCCCGGAACTTCCGGCGGTCCGCAATTTAGCGATGGCTGTTACGTCTGGGTCCGGATCCGGACCTCGGTCTGCCTATTGGTGACCTAGACTTTAAACTGTAGCAAGAACATAACTTCACAGAGATGCAGACTCAAATCCCAATCCTGTGAAACACCAGCACTACTTGCTGTGTCATCATGATATTCTTTTTACTTAATAAATTTACAGCCCCATGAAGTCAGGAGTTGTATATTAATTTTGAAAATAAGTTTTACATCCTCAATTATAAAATCATCAGAATTATAACTGTTGGACTACATCCCAAGTTATTTTACATTTACATTTGCATGATTCCCCAAAGATTACGTATGTGGAATGCATCAAGAAATTATGACCTATTCTGTATTTTTACTGCTGCTTTTGACAAATCCTTGCATGTCAGTCTTGAAAAAGTATGCACACACAGCAAAACGCTTTTATAATCACTTTCTTAATCCCAAATCCAGAACCCAAAAAAGTTTTCAAACAGTCAGACTGCTACACTACAGTCTCCGCAAAGCAAGGCCTTCGTCACAAGTCTTTTTCTGTGTTGATCAGGCTCATTCTCAAAGCATGAATTCCAGGCAGAGACAAAGAAGCTGCTGGATATTGTGGCCCGGTCCCTGTACTCGGAAAAGGAGGTAGGTGGCACTACCATAGACCACAACTGCATGTACCTCTGAAAACTCATTGACAGGAGCCCCAAACTTGTGTTCCTCTGAGCTGTAGTGTGAGCTTTTATTTGGAAGCATTTGTCAGATGCTTTTATCTAAGTGGGAGTTGGTGCCACAACACAAGTCAAGATTTAGGACTTGTAGGCTTTTTGAGTTGTAAGCTTGGCCACTTAAAAATTTTCAGGTTTTTCTTTCTGGTGCAGTATGATTTAATGGACAGGTTTATTTTACCTCAGTTCATTTTGGTGCTACAGTTGTAACTTAACATCACCAGTAAAAACCAGGCAGCCAGTTCCAGTGCAGCCATGCGTGTCCAGGCCAAGACACCGCTGCCTTCATGCTGCACAGTTGAAGTGGCATACTTAGGATCATTTGTAGACCTTTTTATTCTCCACACCTTTCCTTTCACACCATTTTGAAGAAGGTTTATCATCTCTTCCTCTGTCCATAAATGTTTGCTCCAGAATTATTCTGGCTTACCTTTGTACTTATTTGCAAATTTCATCAGTGCTGGAGCTGAAACTCAGTTGTAAAATATTTGATTAAACATTGTTTTTCTGGCTGTCAGTTAAATGTTGATGTGCACCATGGTTCAGAGTCTGAGCCATAGGTGACCTGCGCCATATTCTTCCTTCTCTCCTGCCCTGCTTCAGGTGTTTATTAGAGAACTTATCTCCAACAGTAGCGATGCCCTAGAGAAGCTACGCCATAGGCTGATATCAGCAGGTGGTGACATGGCACCCATGGAGATCCACCTGCAAACCGATGCTGCCAACGGCACATTCACTATACAGGTACTTGATGCCGACTGCCAGCATGGGTTACTGGTTCCAGCTGTTTATTACTCTCTATGCCATGGCTGGTCAGTGTAAGGCATTGTGGCTGCTGTGGGTTAGCAGGACTTTTCACCTCATCAGTGCAATCGTAGCTATGACTTTGCTAGACCTTTTGCAGTTACCATCGCTCATACACAGTAGTGTTGTCTGGACCATTCATCATTCCTGGCAGCTACCACCACTGTTATGATATGTGTTCATATAGACAGTTTTACTGTTGCTTTTTATGAGTTTATAAGTTTGGTGTTCATTCTCTTACATAGTTGACTCATTACTATTACTGTAGTGTATGTACTGCTTGGATTTACAATCTCACAATTTTAGCACAAATTCTAGGTTACTTTAACTGTGCATTTCTCTGTTGTGTATCCTTTATTGTTAGAAGTTATTTTTAATCCTCTGTTTTAGCAGTAGGTGTGTTTGTAGTTTTTAGTCGCAGTTGTTGGTCAAATATGCTATAGCATCGTGTTGATCATAGGACATGCATTTCTTTTCTCCTCAGGATACAGGTGTTGGAATGAGTCAGGAGGAGTTGGTTTCCAACCTGGGCACCATAGCCCGCTCTGGTTCTAAGGTATAGCAGCTGCCTTGTATATTTCAACTTCTGTATCTTGTATGTGTTTAGCACCAAGGTATTAATCAAAATATTAATCTGAATTGTGTAATTCATCAGCATGCTCTCTCTTTCCCTATGGGGGAGAACACATTGAATATTACTTTGTGTGTTCTGCTGAAATGTTTTTGCCCTTCTCTGCCAGGCATTCCTCGATGCATTGCAGAACCAGGCTGAGGCCAGCAGCTCCATTATCGGCCAATTCGGTGTGGGTTTCTACTCTGCTTTCATGGTTTCTGACCAGGTGGATGTTTATTCCCACTCTTCTGAACCAGGAAGCCCTGGGTGCAAGTGGTCCTCTGATGGGTGAGTAAGAAATTGGATTGGAGTGTGAACATGGTATTTCATGCCCTAGGAGTGTTTTGGGGACACTGATTGCCTACAGAATGCTCACTGATGTGTTGTGCTCCAGGTCAGGGGTATTTGAGGTTGCTGAGGCCTCTGGAGTGAGGCAGGGCACCAAGATTGTGCTGCACCTTAAAGAGGACTGCAAGGAGTTTTCCACTGAGGACCGTGTCAAAGGTCAGGGGAATACATATTTTGTCACTTGCGTTTTGCATTCATATGCTGAAGCTGTACCAATGAATTGAAATTATTGAAGGCTCTGTATTTCAGAAGATTTTTTTTTGTTCCTCATAATCATAAAAAACCATTTCCATATCAAATCTATGCATTCTATAACTGACTTCGTATACAGTTTTTTATGTCATTGTCTTTTACACTCCTGATGCAGGTGATAGTCAGGCCATACTGTATGATGGTATTTACCCAACCTTCTAATTTTGCTTACTCTTCTAGAGGTGGTTAATAAATACAGCAATTTTGTCAGCTTTCCAATTTTCCTAAATGGACGACGGCTGAACACACTGCAGGTAAGTTTGCATTTTTCCCTCCTCCAAATGATGAACGAATGAGTGGATGAATGGATCAGCCTGTGTTCCACTAATCTGTATGATTGATGCGGAACACATGCATGTGCAGACATCCTCCCTCTTACTTGTCACCATTTCTTCCCCAGGCCCTGTGGATGATGGATCCCAAGGACATCAGCGAATGGCAGCACGAGGAGTTCTACCGCTATGTGGCACAGGCGTATGACAAGCCACGGTACACGCTGCATTACCGAGCAGATGCACCCCTGAATATTCGCAGCATCTTCTATGTGCCAGAATCTGTGAGTGGCCAGTTGATGCAAATAAGAAGCACAGTGGTTGATAAAGACGTTCAGATAGAAATGTTTAGTTATGCAAAGCTTTCTGGTGACTATCAGTGTACATACACTTCAGTTTTGGTTGAGAATTTTGTATAACCATCTTGAAGGGCATACTATATGTTGCGTGTGCAGAAACCTTCCATGTTTGATGTGAGCCGAGAGATGGGCTCCAGTGTGGCGCTGTACAGCCGCAAGGTTCTAATCCAGACCAAGGCTACAGACATCCTGCCTAAGTGGCTGCGCTTCCTGCGGGGTCAGTGTTCCATTTTGTTCCATCATTCCACTTATGAGTAGACCTGGTCTTCACCTTACTCTTTTCCTAATGTGTTCCAATGTACATCACTCCACATCCATGATTCTCTCGAGTAACATTTAGTCACTGCCTGGCTCTGGCACATTTGTCAGATATGAATACTGCCTTTAGACTGCTGTCGTCTATTTCATTTGCATTGATTTTAGAATAAAAATCTTTGTATATGTGTGCAGGAGTGGTGGACAGTGAGGATATCCCTTTGAACCTGAGTAGGGAGCTGCTTCAGGAGAGTGCCCTCATCAGGTGAAATTTGGAATTGCATACAGCTGTTGTCATTTGTTTTCAAAAGTTTTTTTTTTAATTATTTAAAAAAAAAATTTTTTTATTTGTAGCATTCTACTGATTTTATTTTATTTCTAACCCCCTCTCTTCCAGGAAGTTACGGAATGTCTTGCAGCAACGTGTAATTCGCTTCCTACTAGACCAGAGCCGGAAGGAGCCAGAGAAGTATGCCCGCTTCTTTGAGGACTACGGGCTGTTCATGAGGGAGGGCATTGTCACAACAGCTGAGCAGGACGTCAAGGTACTGGGGTGAAAGGGGGCTGGAGAGCTGTGTAGCTCGGGATAGTCAATGGTCAGGAAGCATGTGACACAAAGTCTTCATCCGTCCTCATCCTCCAGGAAGACATTGCCAAACTTCTGAGATTTGAGTCCTCAGCATTGCCCGTAGGGCAGCAAACCACCCTGCAGGAATACGCCTCTCGTATGAAAGCCGGCACTCGCAACATATACTATCTTTGTGCCCCAAACCGCCACCTGGCCGAGCACTCACCCTACTTTGAAGCCATGAAGCAGAAGGACATGGAGGTGAGACTCCCTAGAGGAGTAATGCTTCATATGATTATAGCAACACCGCACTATCATGTTTTTTGTTAGTAATTTGATATTTCTGTGGTTTTTTTTGTGTAGTTGGAATGATATGCTATGGCTCTCTTCCTCCCCAACCAGGTGCTATTCTGCTACGAGCAGTTTGATGAACTTACCCTTCTGCACCTGAGGGAGTTTGATAAGAAGAAGCTCATCTCTGTTGAGACTGACATTGTAGTTGACCACTACAAGGAGGAAAAGTTTCAGGATAATAGACCAGGTCATTTGGGCAATGCATATGGATTCTGGCATGTATCTTTTTATCAGAGAAATTGAGATTTTTTTTTCTGGCTTTTAATAGTGACCTTTCTTCTTTCCATCCCACTTTCCTTGTTGCAGCATCTGAGCGCCTGACTGAACAGCAGGCAGAAGACCTTATGGCTTGGATGAGGAATTCACTGGGCCAAAAAGTGTCCAATATTAAGGTACTGCGCACCACTTTTATTCTGTGCACAGCATATGTGGATGTTTTTATGCTTTCTGCATTCGTTTTCTGGCTTTAGGCTTTGCTACTCACTCTTCACTCTTTTAGGTGACCCCTCGCTTAGACACACACCCAGCTATGATCACAGTGCTGGAGATGGGTGCTGCCCGACACTTCCTACGCACCCAGCAGCTGGCCCGCAGCTCTGAGGAGAGGGCCCAGATACTGCAACCCACTTTGGAAATCAATGCTGGGTGAGAGTTGCTGGAAGAAATTATAAGAGGCTTAAGAATTAGGGATTGGAGAATGAAAGGATTTTGGAGACCATTACTAGTGAGGGAGGGGGAAAACTGTGTTGAGGGCTAGGGGATGGTGTTAGTTGCCTAATGCAGCAGGGCTAAAGAGGACACCCACTGCAGAGATGGGCTCCAGATGAGAGGGTAGTGGAGCAGTGCAGTGTTGGGGATGAAGAGAATAAATCAGGATTGTGTTTCACTATCCTGAGGGGGGCTGCTTGTTTGTCCTGATATGAACTTAAACAGAAAGCTATTGGTGATGCCAGCCCAAGTTGATTTAAATGGATGAGCCTTCATCTATACCACTTCTTCTGTGTCATCTGCTGTATTGAATATTCAGAATGACAGTAATCTAAAATGCAGCAGAGTACACTAGTTATCAATCAGGAAATTTAAACTTTTTCATTTACACCAGAATAAAAATGGATCCTTTTCAATAAATTGTATGTAATCTTTCTCTGTCTTCATAAAGTTCTTCATCAGTCCAAGTTTGATATGTAGTGGTGGTAACAAGGTCTTATCCTGATCAACTAGTTTCATGAGACATTTTTTTTCACAAGGCATTAAACTTTGTATCATAGGCTTTGTTTTCCTAATTCTGCTTCTTAACCCTGCTTTTCCCACTTGCAAATTGTATCCTATTTGTGTTCCCACCAGGGAGGCCTGAAGAATAAATACAACCACATATTTTTACTGGTGTTTTGCACAATTAACATTTTTCCTTTTTTCTCTTCATGTTGACAAGAGTAGGATACTAGCCTGGAGCTTGTCTCTTGTTTAGCAGCACTGCTGTTAAATTGAGTTTAGATGCGCTAATAAAGTGTCGTCATTCTTAAGGGCTGTGGTCTCCGCAGCTTCTTAGTCAGTCCAGATATTGTTGCAATATGCTAGATTATCATTCATCAAGAACAACAATGAAAGACTGGTGATATATTCGGTATTATCTGCTTGCGCCTAATTGTAAGAGATACCATGTTTGGAGTCAACAGGCCAGCTGCTTGGTTCTTGCAATGTTAAGGTCTCTCACTACATTAATTCAAAAATCTTTTGTAACCTACAGTCACAGCCTCATCAGAAAGCTGAACGAGCTAAAGGATTCAAACCCTGACCTTGCCCAGTTGCTTCTGGAGCAGGTAATGTTATCACTGTCACTCCTAAGACCTGCATTGTTATTAAAGATGTCTTCACATGTGTAATTCGTGCATTTGCCTGTTTTACCCCTTAATATTTACATGCCTGGTTCAGTTTAGTATTACTGCCTGTTGAGCAGGCGTGTTTAATGTTATTTATGTGTATTGTCTGCTTCACAGATCTATGACAATGCCATGATTGCAGCGGGGCTGAACGATGATCCGAGACCAATGATCTCACGCCTGAATGACCTGCTGACCAAGGCTTTGGAAAAGCACTGAGGACAGTCACCCTGTAACTCTCATCTATTATGTAGTGTACTACGGTCCCCCTCTCATACCTGATCTCAAACCTCTGATTAGTGCCCATATTCTCCAGACCATGTCCTCTTTATTGAGGAGGAAATGCAGACCTTGGTGGAGAGCGCGGTTGTGCTGAAAAACGTTGAGAATGTGAAATGGCGAAGGAAGACTTACCTTCCACCTTGGTGCCTCCCATCTTCTGGCAAGGACGAGACTCCCAGGTCTTTACAGCCACAGTTCCCTACAGACTGCAGTACTACTTTCACTTCCCAGCTGGTTGTACATCTGTGTACATCAGGTATGACCTCCTCATGGAAACACTTGTTTTAGTCATTAGCAGAATTTGAATATTGTAAACCGGACCCTTTCCCACTCTGTGCCAGTTCAATGCAACTAAATCAGTTTTTTTTTTTTTTTTTTTTTTTTTTTTGTAAAACAAGACGGTATGATTTTTAAATACCCTGGTAGACATATAGTTAACAACTATTAATATTCTGTATGGTAACTAAACTTGCAGGAAACAATGAATGATCTTTCTGTTCACCCCCCACCCCATCCTCTTAAAATATTTACTACTTCCACAAGCTCAGCCCCTCTTTAAATACATGAGACCCTAATGGCAGTTCGTGAAGGTGAGCAGTGTTGTGGGTGGGGGTTTATTCTGATTTACTTTTTATTTTGTAATGTAAAAAACATTAGGTCTAGATCTGTCAAGGAAATGATGCTTCAAGGAACTGAAGTTCAAATGAATCTGTAAATGTGAGTGTTTTCCCCATAATATTATTGAACTACCAGAAACACCTTGATTATTCCAACAGGTGAGCTTTATTGCCTGGAGATGGTTTGTGGTGATTTTGTCTGCATTGTAAAGACTGGTTCTTTGTCTGGTGCTGTGAAAATGAGATCCTTGTAGTTCTCTGCTCAGAGCTCAGTAGAATTGCAGAAGTTTATACTGGAATGAGAGGTCTGGAAAAGATGAAACAGTCAAAGGTACATTCAGATGTCCATCTTCTGTATTTATTTTTATCACTTGAATTAGTTACATTTTCTTGTACTGAAAATAAACATGTGAACCCGTTGCAGAGCCTGCCTATTAAGAATTATACATTTTTTAATGTGTTTCAACTGGATTTTGTCTAGTTTCAAAAATTATGGAGGGAACATAATCTGCATTTACACAAACAGACATTATCTGGCAACAAAACACCTTAGTGGAAAGTTGATGTGGGTGTGGACTCATTCAGATGGTTTACACTATGTTTACAGTTCGTGCCTGATGCTGATGACTAACAGCGTGATGAATACTGTAAATTTGTGGACATCAGTCACCACCGACTAGGAGTTTGTGGATACAGTGTATTTTCCAGTTATGTAAAATTAGATATAATTTTAGTGTAGCTAAAATTTAACATCTTATTAGTTATATTTTTACAAAACCTATCAAATTGAGGCCTGCCTTTATTACTGTACTCTTGTCTTCTGTTTGCACTGAAAACTCCCATAACCAGAATTCTACTTGGCATTTAGAATTTATAGCGGAACACTTATTTTTTTAATGTATAAAACAAACTCAAATTTTACAACCAGCTGCTGTCCAACAGCATTAGCTTGCTTTTCTGAAGGAGTTGGACTCTGGAATATAAACTTGAAAGTACCGGTAAGAACCCAGCATAATTTATTTATCCCCCCCCCCCCACCTGAAGATTTGTGTAGTTGAATGATGCTAACAATCTTGATATATTTCTGTTCAGAAAAATAGAGGTTTTTTTTAAAAGTATAATTTTACTTTTTATATTCTCACTGTAAAAGACATTGCATAGGGCTGGTAAACAGAGATGTATCACTGGCCATCCTACATCTGTAGTGTCTAGCTGGACAACAGTTGGTCACTGGTTGTGTTGCAGTAGAGACCAGAGTTCAAACAGCATGGCAGTGACCTCAGGCCCCCCCTCCACCTCCTGGACTTAAACTGACTGAGCACCATGAAGTCGTGAATTCCCTCATGCCAGTTTGGCGATGTTGGCCAGAAAACGCTGGGCCCACCACTCCTCCAGGTCAATGGGGACAAAGTCTGCAGGGAGAACACAGAGCGAGAAGGTGAATTCTCCTCCTTTTACATGTGAGCTAAAGGCCTTTGAAGGACTTTGAGTCCAGTGATAAAAGATGTTAACTTGCCCAAAGTCAAACATATTGTAAGCCTGTGGGTTAAATACAGCAGTTTCACTTCTAGCTGGCATTTTTTATGTCTGGCCTCTCCATATACTTTTAAAACAAAAAAATTGGTTTGGATTTGACTGCTAGGCACTGATCATACATGTTTTATCTGCTCCATAAATGTATTGCATTTGTAGTAGTATTTAATCAGCTGTAATGTAAAGACAGTGACATTGCAAACATTAGTCACCAGAGGTTCTTTACTTATGCACTAAGATTAATTTAGTCTTATTCCATTTTAAGAGTGCAGCAGACAACCCCATCTTGTCAACTGCTTGTAATACAAATGAGGTGTTTGTATGGGTTCAGCCTGTGGGGTGAACTTGGGTGTGTAGTCACCATAATCCCTAATGAGATGAGAGTCCAGGGCACAAAGGAACTGAAACGTAGGGAAGGAGCACAACAGGAGGACTGTATGGCAGGATAAATATGGGAAGTGAGATGTTACCTGAATTAAAGAGCCTTGCTATTAAACTAGTTTACAATCTGAGCACACTACATCCTTATTTTATTGTATAAGTGCTGGTAGAAAAACATAGTTCCTGCTCAAGGCGCCATTGGCTGATGGAACTCTTGCATCTGCAGACGTGAAGGTGGAGGTGTTGCCGCACTGTTTTAATTAAAACAGTTGAATATATCAAAGGGCCTTTTTATTTGAAAAATTGGTGTGTGATACTTTGCTGGCAAGTCTTTACCCGAAACTCTAAATGGTTTCCCCAGCTAGCAGTCTCGGCCAGGTTCCTTATTGGATTTTAAATAATTGAACAATTAAGAGGGGCTAAGCCAAGCTGTTGGTTAGAGCCTCTGTGGCTGTCTGCATTAGTACTTATGTTCCCAGGCATTGGGTTTATCGTCCCTTATCTGGCAGCTTCTTTCTCATTCAGGTGTCAAGGACTAGCTGTTTTCTGGACTTGGCTCAAATATGGCTTTCATAAAAGCCATTTCTTGTTCGTTTCCCTTCATTAAGCGAATGCCTACCATTTTCTGACGCTGCTTAAGATGTATTTATTTAGCATTCTACGGAAACAAATACATATTGTGACAAATTTTGCATCTTTGTTAGTTGTCGGAGCACAGAGTTTATATTAATTTGGGCTACGGAAATGTCCGATTGTGCAAGATGAGATCAGATGAATGTGTGAGAAGTTGGTTGCCGGATGGCCTAAAACAGACTTGGCCCACAGCTGTATGTGTGGTGGGAAAGAAGAGTTATGAGGATTTAAATATTTTCTTTCTAAAAATCCAGTAATGGTGTAAAATCATTTACAAGTGTTGCAAGACCTACTTAATCCTTTTCCTTCACAAAGTATCACAGCTGTTATAGTTTGACTGGAAAACATCTTGAGAACATGCCTAGTCACAGTGAGTGGTCAGAATGTGGGCCAAAAGGTAGACAATCGTGGCGAAGGAGTAAAGAGGAGGATTAAATGCTGGAAAACAAATTATGACCGAGCAGAGGGAGACTATTGAAGCAGAGAAAGCCCCAATGACCCAAGTTCCAGTTGAGGGAGCGACATGTGACGACTCACTTTTCATGCTTAGGTTGGGGCTCTTCTCAGTGTACTGCACTGGACCCAACCCCCTCTCCAACTGGTCACTGTTTCCCAGCTTCTGTTTCACCTCCTGCCAAGCTGTGAGGGGACAAGATGTGAACGTGTGACCATTGACAGCATTGAAAGCAGGTGAGCACACAACCAATGACCGCTTGAGCACTTACTCCTATGAGTGCTTTTTATGTTGCTCCTGTCATGGACTGAAGTGTCTGAAGTGCGGTGATGATTTCAGGTGTCTCCTCATAGGGATATCTGGGGTTATTTGGTATCTAAAGTGCTTATAGTGAGTTTACGTGTCCAGGAAAAAGTGTTTTCATAGCCTTTTACCCCTCGTACTTCCAGGATAGGCCCTGGCCTACTGCATTCCCTGCTCTGGACAGAGAGTTATTGATAACGGATGCAAGAATGAAAGGACGATCAAATCTCAAATTCCATTTTAGTCCCTTCCATTAACTGAATTTACACTCAAGGCTTGAATTAAAGGTAAAAACTTTCTGCTTTACCATCTGTGCAGGTTTATGCGTAAATCCAGAGGCATTAACCGCTAATCCGTCCCCAGTCCCGCAACCTTTGACATCCCTCTTCTGTCCTTCAGTGTTGTAGGCAGCGTGGCCTGGCGCTCAAGTCCAGTGGAGCACTTTTTTTTTTTTTTTTTTTTTTTTTTTTTTTTTGGTATTTTCTTGAGATTTCCAGCACTGAAGTTGTGCATGTTGACACGGATTAACCTGAACTAGTATGTATCGGACTATTATCGACTGAACAGATATTAAACACGCAGCAGACCAGTTGTGAGGTCTATGGGCAGCTACCCTGATCTATCGACGACCTGATCGATTATGTTTATTTCCTCACCTTCGTTCACGAACTTGACGTTCGCCTCGTGCGCGGCCGTGAAGTTGTCCTCGCGCGCGTCACCGTGCGGCGGGCCCGTCACGCGCGGCCTCTTCCCGCTCAGACGGTGGAACACGAGCTTCGGCGTTGGAGAGCTGCACCAAAAACCGCAGAAAAAACACACACACACACAGGTAAAGCGACAGGTTTCGTTTTCCGCGAGTGCGGACAGGTGCAAAGTGTGCACAAATGTAATTTTTTGCTGCGGACGCTCCTCGCTTGCGGTCCTACTGATCGCGCCTCCTTGACCTGAGGCGATTTCTGTAGCCGCTCCGAAGTGCATAAACACCGACTCGTGTTTCTGTGAAAGGGGTTTGCTTCAAACTCGCATTTAATTCAGAATGGTTTTATTTGCAACCCAAGTCACGTACTTATTCCCCCCCCAAAAAACGATGGTTTTTGTGCTTGAAAACTGAATGTCTGAGCTCGAGCATTTTGGGCCAACGAGGCTTCCGTAACTCCTATATGCCTCGCGGTTGCCACGGTGACTGCGACAGGCTTACGAAAGACTTGGTGGCGAACAGGTTGTAACTGGGACAACATGGCAAAGTTTTGAATGTGCACTAACTGCTGAACCACTCTGCATGATTTGGCATCAAACGATGCGGGCAAGTGTTGAAAATGCTCGTGTCTAGTTCGCAGAAGAGGGTAACGCCAGATGAAGTTTAGCATCGGCGCGCTTCACTTTTAGAAAGGAGCGTTTCTTCTGTGACCTTAAATGACATCTTTTCACGAAAAAGCAGCTCGATCTGATGTCTTAAGTTGGGTCTTCAGCTCCCTCTTTCTTACACGCACACACAGCCTTACATGCCGTCACACTCAAACGGACGAACGCCCCGTTTAGATGTCCGACCGATTGTTAACGCCGCACTTCTGGAAGTTTTAAGCACTTCCCCCGCCTCACTTCCCGCGCGGTGACACTGTGACAAGGGCGCTCCGGGATTCGAGCGGCTCCATCCCAGCACGGATGTCCGTCCGCACGCTTACGTGCACCTACCTGGGCAGCAGCCAGGAGCCTGTTCTCCCTTTGGAGTCTCCAGCTTTGCTGTCGATCTGCTGCGTGGGACCTGCGTGGACGTGCAGAGGACGTGGGTGGATAGGAGACGCAAGCACACGCATACACGCGCTCACACGCACGCCACAGCGGTCCTTACCCGTCCTTCGCCGCGTCACCAGCTTGCTGGGTCCTCGGCTGATCGTGTACATGTTGCGCCCACGAGGGGACCCTCTGCGTGTGAGCCTGAGCGGGACAGGTGTGAAGCCACCGAGTGTGACAAGTCCCCTCCGAGTCGTCCTCTTGCGGGCGTGGCGAGGAAAGTTCACGGTCACGGAGTGCGACCTGTACTCGCTCCTCCTTAGGTGAAGTGAGCGGAGACCAACGGTCTGTAACGGCGGCTGTAACGGACCTTTCGCTTAGGCCACGGCTGAGCTGCTGCAACAAACCGAGCGGTGCGGTTCACTTGCGGAGACTCTGCTCCCCGGCGATGGGGGTTAGCCCCCCCCTCCGCCCTTAAAGGAGAACCGAGCCCCTCGCCGCACCCCACCCATAGGAGACCGCTGGGAGACATCACATACACAGGGGGCTGATCGGTATGCCCATTTCTTACTCTTACTTAAACTCTCAGGTTGTGTCATTAATATGTATTATTGTTATTATATTGTTGTTTGATTTTATCTTCATTATTGTTCACTTAATTTCCAGCTCAGGCAAGGATCTCTGTCTGTCCTGGAGCCACAGGGTTGCAAGGCCAAGCAAAGGAACCTTGAACTAGATGCCAGTTTACAGAACGGTACCTGTGTGCACACGCAGTCAGTCACACACTATGGGGAGTTGAGTGACCAATTAACCCGAAACACATGTCTTTGGACTGTGAGAGGAAACCCACATAGACAGAGAACAGCAATTATTATTGTTAATTTAAGCTTTATTGACTGGACACCTTTATCCAAGGTGTCTTACAGTGTTACATCATCAACTTTACACTGATTTAAGTTACACAGCAGGGTATACTTATTGTATCAATTCAGTAAGAACTTTTAACAGAGACTACATTAAGTGGTATTAGAACCAGAGACCTTCAGATGACAAACGTGTTTAGTACTAACCATTACGCCAACTGTTGCCAAAATGTGTTCATGGTTCTACACTTGTACTGATCTCAGAGGCACAGAAAAACCTTGAAAGCTGTACAAACATCCAGTGTTTGCTGGTTCCTTTGAAATGTTTAACTGATATGTGTGTGTTTGGGAGGCCTAGTCTGGATCTGATACAGATGGAAGAGATTTGACATTAGTAATGTAGTTGCATGTTATTTCCATATACAAAGATTAATGCTACCTCCATTCATACAAAACAAATGTAAATAATTTATATTCTCAGTTGAAACCAATAACTACTAACAGGCCCTCACACTCTCAGAACTCATAGTTCCCCAGTAAGGTTTTCATGTAAAATCCCAAAAATGTACCTGTTCCTACAGACCTACTGGCAGGCACAATAATACAAACTTTCAAATGTACACATTTTGAACTCCCACTTTCCTTTGCATGTAGCTATAAATGGTTTCAACTCCTCCAGAAAAGTGTTTTTGACAATCCCATTCATTTCAAATATTTCACTTTATATAAAAATAGGTCACTTGCCATTTTGAGGTCACTGCCTAAGCACAGGAGGCCTGGGAGATGTGTGGCCCCCATGTCCGTGCAGAACTCCACTGAGCGCCATTGTTAGTGTTTTTCTGGCTTCTGAAAAATAGCACTCGTGTGTGACTGAATATAAACACTGTTACTCACACAATGTGTACAGTTTGTTTGTAGGGCATCAGAAACTGACAATTTGTAATTTTATAGATGGATTAGTTACTGTTTAAACAGTTAGCCTTTAAAAATGACCAGATGAAAAAATCATTAAAGGTAATATTTTTTTAGTGCCCTTTTTAATGTCATCTTTTCATACAACCATTAGCTACATGGACTTTCTTAGCATTAATTCTCCGTGATTCTGTACTGAAATGAATCTTTTTCTAAATACAGTTTATACAGTAAATGGTTGTTAATTCAATATAAAATACATTTACCATTTTTTAACATAAAAACATACCCTGTTTAACACATTCCTCTTTTAAATTTGTTTTAAACATTCATGTTTGAAATACAATGTCCTGCAATGACCAAAAATTTCAAGTAATTTCATGTTGCAAAAAAAAAAAAAAAAAAAAAAAAGAGTTCGTAGCCAAGACTGAAGGTTTGTGTCCAAGAAGCTTCTTCATGACTACCACGACTGACGTCAAGATCCTCATGGAGATGCTGAAAACTTATTGCTCCTGTTTATCCTGAATTAAAATGCCCCAAATGTCAATGTATACCTGATCACCATCTTTTTTCCCCCCAAACAGCTCCTATTCATGCTAGTTTAGCTCTTTATGGGAAAGAGAAACATTAAAAACTGATGTGTGTGATTTCAGTTCCCGCAAGATGGGCATCATACTTCCTTAGTCCAATGCGTAACACTACCCAGTGATGTATTCTTATTTTCACTCTTTCAAGACAAAAAATGGATTTTCCTGAAAAAAATTAGCCATGGAGGAGCTGCAAGGTGCTGAAACGGGACTGTCAGGGTTGCGGTGGTGCAGAAAACATGAAGATCGGAGGAACATGGGAGTGCAGATCTTTGCAGGTGAGGTTAGGAGTTGGTGCACAGCGCTCTGTGGTGCACAGCTGTGGTCCTTGAGGGGTGCAAGAGCTGCAGCATAGCATCTCAACTGCAGAGCTGTGTGTTACAGCACCTGCCTTGTTTTCCCAGAGTGAGGGTGTGTGTTATAGTACCATGTTCTCTGCCACTGTGTATGTGTGTGTGTGTTCTTCACTATGCTGTGTATCATTTTCAACTGTATATGAGTGTTTGCTCACACACTGCATTTGTACCTGTGTTTTTGTCCTGCAGGCTGTGTGTGTTGCTGTTCTGTCTCAGTAGTGAGGCTCACAGTCCTCTTTGAGACTGTCTGTGAGGTAGGTGATCTTCAGCATGTTCTCATAATACTGCTTCTCCACAGCTGTGTTGATGGTCCAACCCACCACCTCAATGCCTCGCTCCGCCCAGTACTGCACATAGTCTCTGCAGAGGAAGCAGGCCAGGTCCACAGGTATCAGAATAAATAACTTCACAAGCTCAGTGTCATTTTAGAAAAATTATTGTTCTATGTGATGAGAATATTTAAGCTTTGCTGTGAGAACGGTAGTGATACCTTGAAATTGATACAGGTCGGGTACGAATCACACATTTAGTAAATAAAGTGACAGAGGAATCAAAGTGCAGTCCCGCAGGTTTCGTTGGTGAGTAAACCTGATTCTGTGGTGTATCAAGACTCTGGTGTAATTCACAGCCTGCACCATCACAGGGCTTCATTCCAGAGGTTCAGGTTATGGCTGTGCACTTACGGGGAGATGAAGCTCTTCTGCACCAGAAAGGCCGACACACCGCACAGGTTCCACAGCAGGTGGTGGTGCGCCCAGTCCAGCAGCACATCCAGCAGCTGCATCCAGTGGTGCTTCCACAGCGATTGGAACCGCGGTGTGCCGTCGCCAAAGCGGCTCAGGCTCCAAGGCCGATGGGTGAGTGCCGTCACCACCTCGGGGTCAGCCTGTCGCATCTGCGTTGAGGTGAGCAGACAAAACGCGTTGCAAAGGAGCAAACAGGGCCACTAGAGACTGACATACAGAGTGAACAGCGGCATCAGACAGATCAAATATACTGACTTACTATAGGCAGCAATATGGTGATATTAATATGCTGTGTGCTATAAAACTGTTGAAGTTTGGAAGTCAAAGTCAAAAGAGTTTATTTGTCAAGTACATGGTTGTGTACCATGTGTTGAAATGTGCTCAGTGGGGAAGTTAGTGCTGTAGCTGCAGTATTTGACTGTGAAGCTGTTTACATTATGCTTGGGACTGCCACAAGGGTACCTTGTAGATGACCTTGGGTTCAAATGAACACACGATGCTGCTGTTGTACAGGACCGGATAGTTTTTGTACAGCTCCTTGAGAGCAGCAGCTGCCTGGAGTGAGAGAGGTGTGAAACCGGTCATTGACTTTTTCTGAAGAGGCCACGTGACACAATGTGACAACAGTATGCACCACTGAATGACAGTTGGTTAAAGAACATTCGTGTCCAAATATGGCAGCTGTCATATCAAAGCTGACTCAAAAACAGCAGTTGTGAAGGCATGGTGGACTCTGAAGCTGATTTTGATCGGACTGTTAGCAGCTGCAGTTTCTCTCTCTCCCTCCTTGGGCTGGCAAGGTGAGGAGGCAGTGTGGGCTGAATTCCACTCAGATCAGTTGTGCTGGGCTGCTGAGCAGCTTTTTATGTCCACCCAGTTGCGGTGGATGAGAACCTCAGAAGACCTGCTTTGGGGTTGTGTGTATTTTCACAAAAAAGGGAGGTGACGCTCAAGAGCTGAGATCTGCAGGCTATACTCACCTCATCAGGGTGACCTTTGACATCAAAGTAGATGGTCAGCCGGTGTTTGATGCACTCCGTGATGGCCTCCTGCAGGGTCGGGACCCTCTCTCCGCGGAACTTCTCCCTAAAAGAGCACACAAAATGTTTTCCTTAATATATTTGCGCCACCACTGCTGAGCCAGTTCCTACCTTCTCCAGTTTTCAACTTTTAATTTTACTCACCACATCGCTAACCCTTCGCTTGTCGGTTATGTTGAAAAAACAGACCGAATCAAGGTGTTACACCAAAGTGCTGTCATGTTTTTCAGATGAATCTCATTCACTTAAGTCCCTTAATGTTTACAGGGGGTCTGCAGGGGTCCCCGCAGAAATCTCCACAAATAGCTCACATTACCTTATAGATCCATTAAACCTTAAAAAATGCAGCTATAAAATTAACCTTGAACAATCACTAAAGTTTCTACATTTATAGGGTAGAAGAAAAAAGTTAAAATATAATGAAATAAAAAGAAAAATTATTGCCTCAAATGTAGAATGTGAGGAATCCTTTAAAATATTATATTGTCTGCTTTTATAAGGGATGAATGAGATCAACTGATAAACTGCATCAATCACTGAAATCTTTGCAAATGTAGTCAAAAGGAATCTTTATACTCTTATTTTCTTACAACACCCCAGGAAAGGTAAAACTTAAAAGTATGTAAGCATAAAGGGCTAAGGGTAGCTGTGGATTTCGAACGGGGCTTCTGCAAAACCCTAATTAGGTGAAAACTTAGCTGAAACAAAATCCTTATGCATCTTTCGTTCAGTGTCCCTCCGTAGCCACTGGAACCGCAGCATAAACCGACCTTCCCGGTACCTGACGCCACTCACTTGAGCCTGTGTTTGGCCGAGGCGTCCAGCTTGCGGAGGTCTGAGAAGCGCATCCGGCTGATGGGTCCCGACCCGTTGGTGGTGCGGTCCACGGTCTCGTCATGCATGAGGACTGGAACACTGTCAACCGTGAACTCCAGGTCCAGCTCCACTCCAGTGGCACCATTCTGACTGGCCTTAAGGTGTGAGGGGAGATGAGCAGAAAAGTTAGACAACAGCAGCAGTAAAGAAATGGCTGAGGGCTTCAGATCTGTTAGAGATACTTTTGGGTTTGGCTGCTTTAAACACACCCCCAGTGTTGCTCTTTACAATTGCCCCAATGTCTTTTCCTGTTTTCTACGATCAGGTTTGGCAACGGGACCTTTAACTTCCTTCCTATCTTCCTCACTTTCCAGTGTCCCATCTGTCTTGTCACTAGTGTCACCCCTCCATCAGTTAGACCCCACAGCCTTCATCCTGAGCTCTGTTTTCACATCCCACTCAGTTCTGCTAATTTTGTGCCATTTACCTTCGAACGCAGCCCACACCAGACAATTCCCCATTCAGAAAAAAGGTGCCCAGGGTCACCTCTGCGCTTTGTTTCAGGCTCCGTGGAGGTTTATAAACCACACCTCTTCAGAGCAGCTATTTTAGATCCCTTCCTGCCTGCCTTCCAAAATTTTAATGATGCAGCTGTCAGCTTCTGTTTGGTTAAATAAGCACAGTACAATTTACTTTCTGCTCTCTGCGCCCTTTCCTCTAAGTGGAAGCAGCAGCCCGAGCTCAACTGCAGCGCCCCCTACGGGTCAAGTGGCTTCATTTCACGCTCACAGGTCTCCGAACGTCAGGGTGGACTCAGTTGTCCAAAAACGGTCCAAATCGGATCCGTATTGTTGTTTTTGCTATAAAACGAAGCCGCCGCGTCGGCTCTCACCTCCCGAATGGCGGCGAGGGTGTTCTCGGGCGCGTCGTGTCCCCCTCCCCGGTGCGCCACCACGGACACGGCACCGCTCCCTGGGCCGCGGGGTCGTAGCACCTGCCTGGCTCTGCTAGGCGGAACCTGCGGGTAGCGGAACGCGAGCAGGAAGAGGTAGAGCGAGGCCGTGAGCGCCGTGGAGCACAGAGCGCTCCGGGTCCCCAGCAGCACCAGCACGAAGAGGGCGGTGAAGCCCGCCAGGCCGTCTCCGAGTTGCAGCATAGCGGCCACGGGCGCGGCGCGGCGCGGCTGCCTGCTCGGTCATTGGGTTCCGTCGGGCTGCGTCGCGGCAACGAGGCCGGCCGTCGGGGCTTTGCGATTGGACGGGCACCTGGAAGTGGACGGTCACGTGACAGCGGTGGCACTGCGGCGTAGAGCGCAACACATTAAAGGCGCAGCCGCTGGAGAGCCCGAGCACTGCGCGTCGACCGCCGGTCCGGTGCGCCCCCTTTGTTCAATGTCAGTTAACCACGTTCGTTTGCGCCTCGTTTTTAGTTTGAAGAAACGCGTCTGATAAATGTGTAAAAGCAACAGCAGCTGTGATGGCCGCTCCAGCAGCATCCAGATCACGCACATACATTTTCTGTTTATTTTTAACTTGAATTTACTATCTAAGCTTTGAGGAAAAATTAATATTTTTTGAGCTACCAGTTTAGCTGGTGGCTTCTGGGAGATAGGCCCACCCAGACAAAAGATTGGAAGAGGGAAACCAGGCTATATAAAGCAGGAAGTGGATCCAAGGCTCAGACAAACCTTTGCTACGGCATGGGGGGGATACTAGTGTAAAAGTTTAGTTGGTTTAATCTTCTAACTTGTATTCTAATAGCATTTTGATTCTGTTTGATTTTATAGAGCGATTCGGCTAACTGACCAGTGTGTTGTATCTTGTCAATTTGTGTTTGTATAGTCCTTGTGTTCCCCTGTTGTATGTAGTTGCTTGCGTGTGAATGGTCAGATCAGCCATTATTTAAGTCCTATTGTTTGAGTGTTTGTTGGGTCAGCTTACGTTCAGTCGATTTCAGTAAAAAACGCAAACAAACGTGTCAACTCACTGTCACTTCTCTGTCAGCTTGGAGATGGTAGCTGCTGAAGCCACAGGGTCATCACCTGCTTGTTCACCAGCTTTAGCTGGCAGTGCGTGGGGTAAAGCTTTGGCCTGCAGTTGGAACGGCAATGCTCACTAAATTTTTCCAAAAAAATACTTCTCAATAAAGTGTGTATCATTGAAAAGTGTATGATGAAGCCTGTAAGTTTGGGATAAGCTGTATATGTGTTTCAGTTACGCTGTTTTCCACACGCACAAAAATGAAAGAAATACTTTAGACATTTCATTGCAGAAGTTTTGTACCAAAAATCTATGCAAGGAATCATTTGAATCTGAACAAATTAAATACAATATGCACATTACAGCCTTTCCAAGTTATAATACTACAGCAGACAAAAACTGTGCATAATCAATACTATCCCAAATGGGGGAGAGAATGTTAGACACCCTGCAGCTCTCTGCTTGTGACTATTAGTTTTTCTGTGTTTCTAATTGTGGCTTCCTCAGGCTGTCTCCCATCTCGACTGGGTCCTGCGACGACGAGCGGATGCGTTCCAGCAGCCGGTCACAGTAGACGGGGCTGCGCTGTTTGTCCCTCACGGCCTCCACTTCCCTGGTGAGGAGCGCCGGGTAGACCCTGCTGCTGGCATGGAGAACCTCTGAGAACAAAAGGCACAATGCAGGCAGTCAGCTTTTATTTACACTCTCACATCTCACTGTGTCAGCTGTGCTTGGGAAAATATTGCCTGGCAGAAATGGTGTTGGTGCCCTCTGAGGTGCGGAAATGACAGAAGCATGCGGCACAGTAACGTAAGCGCATTTGTCCACTGTCAGCCTCCATTGTGCTATAATCTGTTTTTGAGATCAGGGTCTGTCAAAAGTTTCAACAAAGGGGAAAGTGTTTATGCAGCTGTACAGTCCATAACTTTCATCAACTGTTTGTTCAAATTTTAAAAAATGTGCTCATTATTTATCAAGCTGTCCTTTTGTGTTGCAAGGGAAATTCAGTACCAGTCAAAAGTTTGGGCACACCTGCTAGAAACTAGGTTTGATGTTTCAGGTGCAGCTCATTTTAGTTGTCCTTTAGAAATTATTCTTTGCTAGTTATTGTTTTGAGCTGATATCCGCCGCACGATATGGTAGCTGTGCCAGCTGGACTCAAGGTATTCATATATGGAACAGTCAGTCCATAATTCCAATTTCCACTCCTCAAACATCTAGGTGTGGTGTTTTTGTTGGTGCTGGAAAGTCTGGTTTTGGGCAGGTATGGTCAAATTTTCACCAGTATTGTGAGCAGCTCCCATTCCCAGCAGCTCTACAAGGCAATGGTGGCCCAGTTGTTCAAGATATTGACAGTAGGTGGCGCCCGAGTGCCGTGCAGCCTGACTGCTGGGCCAAGAGGAGTCACAGCCATTCGATGACAACTTCAGAGAGGATCAAAGCTCCAACCACATGAGAGAAGTGATGCCTCGGCTGTGATGCACCCGCAGCCAAAAAGAACCCCCTAATCTTAACGTTAGGTTAACCTGATACTTGAGGAATCTGCTTTGTAGTTGTAAAGTCATACATTTATTGGTTGTTTACAGATGCTGCCACAGCGGGAATAGTGAAGGGGGAACTCTGGCCGCATGTGCAGCGGTGATGCCCGTGTCAAAGCTCGGCGGTGGTGCCAAAGATGACAGCTTGTCACCACCACAGGGCTGCTGGGATTACAGAACCGGGGGAGCCTCGGGTGTGGGCCCGCGAGTCAGGGAGCAGGAGCCGCTCGTCACGCTCACAGGAAATCACCAGACAGCTTACCTCGCGGACGCTTTTGAAATTTAATAACCATATAAGAACAGGTTAGAGAATAATAGAAACTGGGGAGGGGACTTCAAACGCCTGGGTGCAGAATGATGAGCTCTCTGAGGTTGTGGGCAGTCAGATATGTATGCAGTCAGCACCCGCCATCCATCTGCACCCTCTGATCTCATTACAGGGACTCTGGCGAGCGGACACACACACACACACACACATAACCCTTACAGGGCAACTCCCCTCAACCAGATGGGATTAACTGTAATACACGGTGATGGTCGTTTGGGAAACTACAATTGAGGTTTCGGATCCTCAAACATGCAGCCCCAACAGGAAAGGTTATTATTGTTGGAAGAGTTTCAAAAGAATTCATCCCGCTCTCCTCAGTCGATGGAATTCATGGTATGGTAACTGCTCCTGGGTCTGCCAGACTCTGGAGCTTCTTTTTTTTTTGTTAATAGCAGTGTGGAATGGGAGATGTGGTGCTCCACAGTCCTGGGTGCAGGCCTCCCTCTCACCTGTTGCTTGATGCAACTGATCATTGAGGAACGAAAATGAAAACAAAACTCAAAGACCTTCAGTCCAGCACAACCGCTTTTAGAGGTTCCACGCTAGACCCCAGATCTAAAAGCACTGAATGTGAGGAAGAGCAGAGTGATAAAAGGGATGGATTATCTAGGATGGATGTGCTGAGAGATGGAGAGAAAGACTCCATGTGTTGCTAATAAAAATGTCTTCTGGGGGGGGTTTGCCCCCACCTACCAACCCCATAGCAGTGCTGACTGAGTGCTGCACTCAAACGCCAATGCACCTCTGGTTGAGCTCCTGCCCTCTGCAGGGGGCCCGGGCTGCCCCAATGGCTCGTCCATCACCCCCCTCTGACTCAGTGGGGGTGATAAATTGAGTGGAAAAGGTGGATTGATGATTCGGTCTCGAGTTACACAAACGGTTCAATGGTGTTTTTCGGGATAACGCACAACCGTTGAATCATTTTGGTACTGCGATCAAAGCACGGTCGACCACTCTGACTCACCGATCTGTGACTGTGAGGAACGTAATCATCAGTTCCATTCTTAATACTCAGTTCTATGTCTCTTTCGAGCCTGGGGACTATAAATGCCCTCTCTCATTAATAAATTGCTTCAACGATTTAAAGGCATGGATGAGCAACAATTTCTTATCCCTAAATGCCAACAAAACTGAGGTCCTTCTGGTAGGCGCTAGCAATGCAGCCCGCAGTGAAATCGTATCTTTTTGAATCCAACGGCCTGAATTTTAATATCAGACTGTAAGGGACTTGGGTGTGCTCCTAGACACAAACATGTCGTTCGTATCTCATACAGCAGCTTTAACAAGGTCGTGCTGGCTACATTTAAGAAATATAGCTAAACTAAGGCGATTCTTGGATAGAAAGGACACTGAAAAATTGGTCCACGCCTTCATCTCAAGCAGGACTGATTACTGTAACACTGCTTTCTGGCTGCCCCTCTCAGATTATCTCTAGGTTACAGATAATAATGAATGTTGCAGCAAGGATACTTGCAAGAACCAATAAATACGACCACATCTCACCAGTCCTCCAGTCTCTGCACTGGCTACCAGTCAGATTCAGAATCGATTACAAAATCTTACTGCTGATATACAAGACAGTGAAAGGGACTGGACCAGCATACCTCAAGGAAATTCTTGAGGATTACGTTCCAGGTCGAAGCCTTCGATCATCGGAAGCAGGTTTCCTGGCAATTCCGAGGATCAACAAAGTTACGGTAGGCGGACGTGCATTTGGCCACATGGCCCCTAAACTCTGGAATAGTCTGCCAGATGAACTACGTTCTATCACCTCCTTACCTCTCTTTAAATCTAGTCTGAAAACCTACCTTTTTGATCCAGCATATCATGCATGAAGCCTGTTGCCAAGCCTCTTGAGTATGTACCTTGCCTGATGCCCCCTATGTTTTCTGAGCCATTTGTGCTACAGGTCACCTCGCAGTGTGAATAGACCCGGGCCGGATGGGACACTGGACCAGAACATATGAAGGGGACAGGCGGCAAGCAGACCAATCTGATTACAATGATTTGGATGCTGCGGACGCGGTAGGCCGTGCCTGACTGAAGTGGAACTCTAGCTATACCATACCCCATGCATCACATTGATAAAAACCACAACTCTTATTAATTTATCATCATGAACTGGCTATTACCTATGCATAGAATGCCCAGGAGGGGTGGGCTTCCACTGGCACATGGACCCCCAGAGGTTTATTTTTCTCCTATTCTCTTGTAGAAAGGAGTTTGTTTTCCTCTCCTGCGTGACCTGATACAAACTGTACATGTATACTACCCCTGTCATGTCTGTACAGTGCTCTGTGTCACTGCAGTAAGAAGAGCGCTATATAAAAATAAAATTGAATTGAATTAATAATCACCACCCCCCCTCTCTCTCTGGCAGCTCACCGAGCACAGCGTCCTGCACGCGGCTGTCCTGGTCGTCCATATGCAGCAGGAGCTGCTGGAAGAGGAACTGCAGGTGTGGGCGGCAGACTTGGTTGTCGTAGTTCTTCCCCAGGCAAGACAGCCATTGGCCCAGGCCTGCGAGGGCCATTGCCCGCACCTCCTCGCTGCTGTCATCCAGCCGTTTCAGCAGCTCTGCAGACAGACACACGGGGTCTGCACACTGGCATCAGTAGGTACTGACATCGTCATCACAGTCATCGTCGCTACACACCTGCTTTGCTCATCTACTGGTTGAGGAACTGGACACAGCCTGCTTTGAGGTTCTCTACGCCACTACAACATTACTGTTGCTGAGTAAGATAATAAACTGCAAGTTGATGTGGAAGAACATATGCTATGCATGTATGCTGCCCGGCCCCAAAAAAAAGTCATCACCTGGATTTAACTAACCAAGTAGGTAAGAGCCTTCCACTGGATAATTACTGCAGTTCAGAAACATGATGTGCCCAGAAAATGAGGTTAGCTGACTACCTGAATATACTGAATGACCAGGTTTTTCCATCAATGCATTTTTTCTTCCAAGATGACAATGCCAGGATTCATGGGGCTCAAATTGTGAAAGAGTGCTTTAGGGAGCATGAGAGAGACATCATTTTCACACATGGATTGACCACCACAGAGTCTAGACTTTAACCCAATTGAGAATCTTTGGGATGTGCCGGAGAAGACTTTACGCGGCTAAATGATGCCAGGTCAAATGCGTGCCATAATCAAAGAAATATTAGAGCGTGTGACTTTTTTTTGGCTGGGCAGTGTATATCAGCTATTTTAAATAAATGTGCCAAAATGCAGCCTGAGAAGAACAAGTCCTTCAAAGGCCCGGGCTGGGTCCAGCAGCCTCAACCTGGTAAACGGTTCAGCTGTCTTGTTCCCTTCTCTGTGACCCACAGCTCACACACACCAGGGTAAATCTTGTTCAGAGCGTCCGCGCGCAGATGTTTCCCGATAAGAGACAGCAGAGCAGACAGGGAGCGGCAGGCCATCAGCCGGGAGAGCTGCGCATCCTCGTCGAGACAGGCCAGGACCTGGGGGGTCAGCTTCTCTTCCACAGTCATCAGCTGCAGCAGAAACCAGAGTGGCACAACCTCATTCAAACGAGACTCAACACAGGAAAAAAGGTGCAGAACTGGAAAGCTACGTGCGCATCGTTTCGTCTGAGGAGCACAGGCAGGGGGAGTAGAAGATGGAGAAACAAAGAGGTGTGTGAAACAGGTGGTGGTGCAAGGAAACAAGATGCAAGAGAGTGCTTGCAGTTGGAGTAGACAGCAGCTTATGGGTGAAAACACAAGATGTGGCACAGAGTGCAGCCTTTGGTACTGGAGGCCCCACACGCTGCTGAGGCTCAGGAGGTCAGGGTCCCCTGCACGCCAATCCACCGTCCTCGAATGTATCCGTCTTTCAGGGGAAATCACTTGCAACAAACCCTCAACCACCGCTTTCAAGTGCAATGATCTGCCGATATTGCGGATCTTATCACTGGGAAAACGGATAAAAAGGAGCCTTGGCAAACGGGGGCAATAAAGGATCAAAACGGCGGCCGCAGATGATCAGATAGGGACACAGATTTCCCAGTAAGGAGCAGAATAGCTGCGCTTTTCACAGGAACGTGACCAAGGCAGAAGAGCACACAAGAGATCTTATTTGTCCGACTGCGGAGTCGTCAGGCACGTGCGGCTGTCGCTCTCCTCCCGTTTGCTGAATCGGTGTTGCTCGACAGTCAATAGCACAAGAGGGTGTGGTGCCCGCAGGCCTGGTTAAGTGAGGACTGAGCTCAGAACAAAGGGTCCCGACACTGCAGCCAGGCAGCTCTGTTCTACAAGGGCAAGGGCCGGTCACCCCCACACCTGTTATTTGAATCGAGACCCAGGGATAGAGGAGCAAAAGCGCTGTCCCCAAGCTACTCGAGCAGAAGAGGGTTTAGACGAGGAAAATACAATTGTTTTCAATTTAAAATGCATCATATATCAGAGGGCGCCCTTGAAAAAAAAAAAATATATTTATACATCCCCAACATCAAAGCAGAACTGTATACGGCATGATCTCATTCATCTCACTCAGCAGGCATAAGAGGCATTTTTCTTCTTTTCAAAGACCTCCCTGGTACGCTGAACAAGGAATGAGGTTTACACACACGCACAGCTGTGTGTTTCTGCAGCATAAATCACGACAAGCTCTGCGCCACAAACCGTCTGGCTCATGCTGGCTGTGACTCGCGTCTGTTGTGCCTAGGTTGGACGTGCGAGTGGAGTCCCTGCATGGGAGTTTCCTCTGGGTGCGACGCCTCAGCGTTGTAGGTGAGCAGTTAGGTTTCCGTGTGTCGGTGTGCAGACGAGTGCCCACCTGCTCTCCTGTCAGAGCGCCCCCTTGCAACAGTGCCACCAGGCAGCTGAGGGCAGAAGCCCGGATGGCTCCGGCGGTTCGTCCCGCGTGCCACACCAGGTTGGGCATCAGCAGTTCCGGCAGGAACACCGTGAGGTGTTCGGAGAACTTCCTGTTGCATTATACAGATGGGGATCAGAATGAGGTCATTTCTTTCAGCCCACATACACATTTATGTCCACAACTCTTTTCTCTTATTATTCCTTATGTCACAATACTCCACATTACCATTTCTGTTCCCTTACATATTAACGCTATCATTTGAATACAAACTGGAGTTTGAACACAGACCACATGTGGCAAAGGCTGAGAACATATATGCTGGGTGGAGTGCTGCCACACAGCTTTACGCTCACAAATTTCAAATATCTGGTTCATCTTTGCTCGGAGAGAAACAATTATACTGGGACTTCATGACTCAGACAGTAATTTGGGTATTAATATATTCTGATTATTATATTGGGAACTAGGAAACCAGGAGCTCAAATACAAGTATACAGGCTGAAGTTATTTTACCACACACTCAGGAAATAATGTGTTAAACATTGTATTTTAACAAAAATGTGCACAAAATGAACAACAAATGGTTACAGATTAAGGCAGGAACAGGGTTTGCATGAAGCAACCAGACAGGAACTGAGGTTTACCTCCAGGGACCTGTACAGCAGAGGAGTTACTTAAAGGGTGTTTTTTTTTAATCCTAGGGAGGAGAATGTAAGCGTGCGAATTGGTTCAAAGTTTGTCTTTTGCCCAACTCTGTCCTTGTTGTGGTTTGGGAAACGCTCACATCGTAACCTTATAGGCACCGTGAATGTGGGGGCATCGCGGACCATCTGGAAGTCCTTCACTTCCCTTCCTTCCCGATTCTTTTTCCACCCACCTTCTCCCATTGAAGTTTCCGTCACTGTTTTTGCCCCACTCGTTGTAATGTGTGAAATATGGCCATTGAATTTAATATTATTTTGTTCAAAACTTTGTAACACGGCTACAAATTTTACTCGTATTCATTTTTCTACTGCAGCATAATTCCTGCAACAGTGGGGACACGTTTCTGACTGCGTGGAGTACTGCTGAACTGCCGCCAGGGGGCGCGACCGCCACACGTTATCACGACAACATACGAAGTCCCGTCCTTGGATGAAAAGGTACAGTTCATCGGCAACATCTGTAACATCAGTGTTGAAGGAGCTCATCCTTAGTAGGGCAAACACCTGGGACTCTCCTCATAGAAAAGAGATGTAGGTGGCACAGGGAATGGGCACCTGGACTTCTTATGAAGCGGCTGCAGATTCAAGTCCCAGCAGGGGTACTGTGTTTTTACCCTTCAGCTGGGTACTTAATGTGAATTGCTTTAATAAAATCTCCAGGTGTCCAACTAGCTGTAGTTCAAAGGGAAAAGATGGGCATGAATGTCACTGCAGGCCTCCAGCTGCACACACCCTCACTAGAGCCTGTAGTCCTCTGTCCACTGCGGCCCTCCGCGCACCTCAAACCCAGCCCGGTGCTCGCCCACTCACCTTCCTCTGCACCCAGCTATAGACGCCTCTCCAAAGCAGTGAGAAACCTGCAGCGCCACCCGCTGCTCCAACACCCGATTCCTGTGCTGCTGCTGTGTTTCAGGTGCCGGGAAAACATCCTTCTGCACCGCGTCTGCTTATCTTTCCGGGCTCCCTTCAACAGCGCCAAGTCGGTCCACATTAAACAAAGCAGCTCGGCACTTTTTGAAAAAGCCATCTTGTTCTTTTTCTGCTTTTCCTTGCATAACTCACTTTCTGACAGAGGTATCATTACTCGGCTCTGGCAGCGGAACAGAGAGCCGACAGGGGCCATTACTGTCACCCTGGCCCCTGTGTACAGGAGGCGCGTGTGTTTGATGTGGGCCGTGTCTCAGCCATGTGCGGGGAGATGTGCCTGCTGATGACTGAATGCTTGGAGGCTGCTGCTCCTTCAGAAGGTCACTTCCCTGGAAGGCTTCAATGGAGAAACCATGCTGCTCCTAGGCTCGCTGTCAAGGAGCCCCTAGGGGGGCCCTCTTCTCCTCAGTTGCACTACTCTGCACAGCATACGATTCTCCCACCACTGTGAAATGTAGTGCTTATCTCACAGGGCAGGGAAGTGAGGCCCAATTCCCAGCTTGGGACTGGCAGGTTCAGCCCATAGTTCCCCGTTTCACTGCTTGGATTAACAACAGCCCGTCTCTCTGCCGCAAATGACATGGTGCTGGATTGTTCTGGAGGGACGGGTGTGCTGCATGAGGTGCAACTGAGGTTTCACTGCTGCAAGTCATGAGCCATCAAGACAACTGTGCCAACTGCAGGAGCCGCAGCGCACAGGTCAATGTTAGCGCCATCAATCCCCCATCACAGCAAATACACCCCTGGGGGCAGGGAGAGGCTATCCTGCAGTCCCCTCTTTGCAGGAGAAACTGCTGGGAGCTGAGGTGGGGAAGACAGAAGACCTGCTGCATCAGACCCTGTCAGTATGTCACAGAGCAGAGTGCTGGCCACCTCTTCTACGTATGGTGCATGTGGAACACAGTCAGAAGCTTACAGTTAAACTTCTATTGTACCTTTCAGTAAACCGTAACATGTAAATTAGTATCTGCAATATGAACAGAAAGCTGGTAGCTGTGCAAAGAGTTACATATGTTTGGAAGAACATCTTATTGGAAAATTTATCGTAGACATTACAAGTGATCCTCCTCCTGTCTGAGATTCCTGCTGAGCCGTGCGCCCACGCTGAGTGGACTGCTCTCAGGTGGTAATGGGGAAAAAGTACCACATCGCCACTCTGGGACTCTCCAGTGTCCCCACTTACTGGGTTATTCCAGGCTAATGGGGCAACCTGGAAAATCGCTCACCACCATCATAATGGAAATCAAACCTGGGTAGATGTGCAGCTTTCAGCAGTGAAAATAAATATAAAGAATGAGGGTAAGGGCCCACCCTTCCTAATGAGCCTGCAGACAATAGAGTAGTGTGTGTGCGCGTGTGTGTGTTTGTGTGTTTGAGAGAGAGAGAGAGCACAGCTCATACCCCTGAGAATCTAGTGTGTTGCTGGCATCCAGCAGCAATTTGGACAGCAGAATGAAGATCTGCAGCCTCATCTCAGGGTCCCGGCTTGGCTGCAGACTGGCCTGCAGAAGGGGAAACAGCTGGGGGAGAAACTCCCCTATTACAGGTCCTGCAAAACGCAAAAATAAACACGCACGCTGTGTGTCATTACCATGGAAAAAGATCCCGACATCCACAGCATGAAATGATACCATCATAAAAAAAAGAATCATCAACTCCTAAGATGACAAAACCCTTACAGAAACTCAAGAGGAAGGCTGGTGGGGTACAGTCTTCCCAAAATCCCCAGTTCCTGTAACTGCACTGAAAGAGAGTATTTTCACCACACTGCACTCTGTCACATGAGAGAAGCGTAGGGGAAATTCACAGTGAAGGAATTCCCAGCATCTGAGAAATGCCCGGCCTTCTCTGCGGGTCCTTCGCTAAGGGACTGAGGGCCCGAGTTGTGCTCTGACAGAAGAGGTGACACACCAGGACAAATAACACACAAGATGGGGACTGTGCATTAACATTCCCGAAGCATGAGTAAGGAGACGATGAGGGTGCTGTCGCACAGGCACAGTTCTCACACTCCCAGTAAGACCACCAAGTTCCCAGCATTCCATGCGGTGATGGTAAATGGAGAACATGGGGTTGAATCCCAAAATCCTTCTAAGAACCTCCTTGGCCAGGAGGTCAGTAAAAGGCTACTTGGAAACGGACCTCTCAGGTGGCGTTTGTGAGTTCAGAGCCCACCACTCACACGTAGCCAAGGGGCTTGGGGGAGGGGGGAGACACACCTTGATGCTTATGTGTTCCTGTTCATCTAACGCATGGGGCAGGAGTGGGGGTGAAGACCTTCTTAGGGATGTAAGTGTCAGGCAGACAGTGATAAGGAAGGATTTGTTTTCATGTTGAAAGGCAGAAAGACCCCCCTACCCCCCTGGCTCAAGGGGCCTGACCTGACCTGATAATGACAGGTTAAGTCATAGTTTAACTGGTGCTACTTTTTGGATGAGGGCAGTGAGGTAAGTGTCCCACTCTCAGCTTCGATAAAGCACAAGGCAGGATAGGTGGAATGTGCGCTACTAAAATATTTCTGTTTGTAAAGTGGATAAAAATGTTTTGGATAAAGGAATTGGCATGTTGCAGGTGTGAAATCCACTCTTTATCCATACACCCCCCCGACACCCCCTTACCCGACTGAAGGATGACAACTTCCAGCTGCAGCCTCTGGATGGAGTGAATGGTCCAGGACGACAAACTGTTGAACAGCCAGGACAAGAGGTCCTCCATATGCAGACGGTAGAGCTCCTCCACGTCGGCCAGGGTCTGTACTCCGCACAAGGTGCCAACAGCCTCCTGCGCCTGGGCACCCGAGGTAAGACCACCCATTAATTCACATTTTCAGCCATAAATCAGTAGCAACGTCCTACTCAGAAATGAACCAAAATGCACAAAAACTTTATAAATAGACAAAAAGCGAACATCCTTGCTTAAAATAATCCCAAGGCAGTGAGTCACTGTACGCTGGGAGGGCGGCGGACTGTGTGCACGACACGTTTCCTGGGAATACAGCAGTGTTCCCTGGAGGCGCCAGTGTGTGTGGGAAGGCTACCGGTTCCCGTTCAGATTAACTCCCTCCCAAGCCAGGCCTGTCCATGCACCCAGGTCATCAGAGGTCACCTGCTGACCATCCCTCCTCCTCCTTTCCCATACGAACTGAGCTATTGCTAAGAAGAAGAGGGTTCAACCCTTCATTTAAACCTAACTTTCCAAATGGACATTTTCTCTCTAAACAGGTATTTTTCTTTCACTGTGTCCCCCTCCTCAAAACATTTGAGCCATGAAAATTCCTCACTGGCTCCTCATCCATCGCCTTCTGACTCCTGTGTAATTGTTGCTGACAGTGGGGCGGCACCAAGCCCGCAATTCTGAAGACCCTAAACACCTGTTGTGCCAGGCAGGCCCCCGAAACGCCTCCCCGCACCCTCCGGTTGGCTTTAAAGTTCCATTCCAAAGCTGCAATTTCTGCTCGCTCCAACTAAGTGGATAATTGCACTGTTGTGTGCCCTCTTTAGAACTGGAGGGAACATTACATTCTCTAAATAGCTGTTCCACCTTTCGGCGCTTTCCACACTTATGCGTACAATAAAACGGAGAGCGGAAAAAGGACTGCGGAGGGGAAAAACAGGTTAAAAACAACTTTGCTGAACAAACCTATGGAAAAGAAAAATACAGCTTCTCTGTGTGTATATGGAACAGCAGGTCACGTAGTGGTTAGTCACAAGCCTTCAGACCCTGAAGACCCAGGTTCTAATCCTACCTCCTACTGCTGTACCCTTGACCAGTGTAGGCTTCTCCCACCACACAAGGGTAATTTGTTTCTGAAAAAAAACTTTTGGGTTTGCCTTGTAAGGTGGGAGAAGCCTACATTGATCAAAAATAGTTACCACTGATGTCAATAGCGAAAATGTTCATGCATACCTGTGCCCAAAAGTGACACCAATATATGCTTAAAATACGAAATCCCACTCAAATGGATACAATTACTTATAATAGTTCACTTTAATTACTATAATATAATAAGACCATTTCTTTTCATTAATCTATTAATTCTGTACGGCTGTCTACTTGCGCTCGTTCGGCTGTTTGTGACTTATGTGCTGTACGCTTAAATGGTCAGAAAAAAAAAACGTAAGGATGTACACATTAATGCATTAATTCAACCTTTAGTGCAAAATAACAGAACAGAAATGAGCAAAGAAATCAATACACAGAGGAAGTGAAGTTTATGTTGCTTTGAGAGTCCAAACAGGGATTGTGACTAATGAGATTTTAACAGGCGAAACTGGCAAACAAGGGGTAATGGAGGTTGAGAACCGAACACAGCATAAACCAGACTATGACAGGGTGGGAGGTGGCTACGTGGGCTCGATGCGTGGCAGGGACTCACCTCTTTGCGCAGTTCTGGCTCAGCGGTGGTGCTCTGCACTGTCACCAGCACTTGCAGCAGCTGGAGGCTGATGGTCCTGCAGTCCCCCTCGCACCTGCTCAACAGGGCCTGGACACAGGCCAGCAGCTGCTGCAGGTACAAAGCCTGAGGAGCCCAAAGAGAGAGGCCATCATAAAGAGGGTGCACACCTGTCAATGCCACAGGGAAAGACCTCTCTTCTTCAAATTCCACCTGGTGCTGAGGTACCCTTGAGCAAGGTACACACTCTAACTTTCCACAGTAAAAATGACCCAGCTGTATATACGGGTAAATGATTCCTAGTCTAAGTAAATACTAGAGTAAATAATAAAACTATAGTGCTGCTGACCCTTAAGTACTCCACCCATCACAGGGATGAATAGGCTGCCCTACACGTGCTACTTTCTCTCTTCCACCACGGACCCTCTTGTTGCCCAGGCTCCACTGGTCACTTTATGAGGCCACGAAGGAAACGGCCATATTTTTTTCAGCACACAACACTCCATAAGACAATATTTTTCGCTCCCCTTTTCCCCTTGATTTGCTGCTTCTCATGCAGGCCTGTGTTTGGATAGAGGTTTCTCACATAACTCTCGAGGACATCATTGGGTTCATGCCCCCCTTTCCTGTTTTTACTGCAGCCTTTCGTTGGGGGGTGGGGGGGTGGGGAGGGTGTCTTCCAAGTGCCAGAAAGGGACCACACGAGAGTAGGTGTGAATGAAAAACGAAGGTTTCCTCACCCTGAGTGGGGGGGGGGGGGGGTGGAAAAAAAAAAAAAAACATCCACTTAAGGTGTGAACACCTCCTTACAAGCAGTCAGGGTGCACTGGGTCACTGACAGGGGGACCGGAGGAGAGGAGTGGATTCTGGCAAAAGTATAGCAGGGCTGCTGTGCTAGAGGGGGAAAAATGAGCTCATAACCACAACCGTGTGAGATATGCATGAAACCGCACACGGGAGTTGGCTGTTGGAAAGTGACGGTAAACACAGGTCTGGAATGGGAAGAGACCAAAAGTGCATGTGAAATCCTGGTGCAGTGAGATCAACCTCTTTCTGCCCGCAGCTCCTCACTCCCCCATATCACTCCCCGTGACCGCCCTCTACCCTGGGCTTTCCCTGCAAGCTCACTATGACTCTTTTTGCATCATAGGGTGAGTAACAGTGCTCTCTCACAGTGGCTGGCATATCCCGCTCCCCAGTGCTTGGTTTCCCCACTAACCCAGAGTGTTTGTGCTCTATCCATAGGAGCCTAGAGGTACAGGGTGACAGGTTGTGGCAAAGTAGTGGTTTTGCGTGTATGTGGGGCTCAGGGCTCATGCTTCCATGTTAGCACAACCACTGGAGTTGAACACTGCTGCTGCATGCGTTTCTACAGCAACACAAGGCCACTCATATCAGCCTTGACAATATTCTCCAGAGTGCCTCCACCTAACATCCCCTGGGGTCAGGCATTGTTGTCAGCAAGTAAGGACCATGCACTCGGCATTGCATCAACCCGTCCCGCCACAACAGCAGCTGTCCAGATGTTCGTCATTTGCAGACAAGACAAAAAGCAGAGCCTCTGAGCCCGAACGGCTCCCCACTCTCCTACTGTAGGGCGAGTCACAGCACTCTCTCACAGCAGCTGGGATATCGCACCGCTCTCAGTGCTGCAGAGAACTCAGCTGAGATGTTCTCTTTGAACAGCCGCAGTGTACGTGTCAGTTCTGCACCTGAAGCCTGCTTGCTTGGACTCAACAGATGTAGGGATCCCCAGTCACTACAGCAACACACCCCGCAAAGCTGGATCCTAGTCATTCTTCAGCTAAAACGGAATTCAGGTACAGTCCATAGCAGCTGTCACAAAAAAAAAAAAAAAAAGGCAAATGTATTATACATTAATATTATTACTATTATCATATATTTTTCATCATCCCATGACAGCATCTGTGTTCCAGAGTCAATGTTGGTAACATGGGCCATGAAACATGGTACACTATGGCTAGAGTACCAAGCATCTAGCCACTAAATTCATTTCTGGCTGTGAAATGCACACTAACACACACACACACACACACACACATATATATATGTATGTTAGTGTGCATTTCACAGCCAGCCAAGGATGAGTAAATACATCTAATATTCATTTTGCAACAACTTTTTTTAAAAGTACTTAAGAAAACTGAAATAATAAATGAAAAGGTGCATTTATCTAAATTCATTTCATTTGGCTATTAAAGTGACAGCAACAAAAATTTCTTTTGTCACCCCACCCCCCCCCAAAAAAAAGAAAAAAGAAAAAAAAAAAAAAAAAAAAACGCACCAAAAAGTGCAAAAGGCTGAGAACCAGAAACGCTCCGTTATCACTTTCCAAATCTCCAAGGCACTGCCTATCTTGGTCTGAACCAGCATGGTTAGTACCGGGCTTTGAACATTATTTATATTTTGTTTCTTGGCGTGTTTTTTGTTAAAAGTCAGACTCACTCAAGAGATGAAAAGGAGTTGTGTTTTTCCCCATGTTAGTTTACTTTTGATTTCTCATCTGAATATTAGACTGTTGGTATATATTTTTTCTTTTAAGTACTTGTAGTCCTGCAGCTGTGAGCAGCAGCAAGGCCAGCTGTGGCACCTCCACCAGGTGGTGCCCTTTGTGAGTCAGCCTATGGGCGTAGACAGGTGCTCGCCATATACAGGTGGGCTGTGCGGCTGGCTGTCACATGGCTTGGCCTCCCTCCTTCCCTGCCTCCCTCTACCTCGAACCCCCCACCACGTTCAGAGGTCCGAGTCCATCTGTGTGAGAGCGTGTGACCCGTCTAGCCTGGTCTGCCCAGGTTGTCTCCGGTGGAAGGGGGGGGGCGAGTACTACCCCCACACTTCTGTCATCAACCCCCTCAAGCCTTTTAAGAGAAGGACGAGGAAGCTGGTGGCGAAGTCTGGGGCTGGGAGGGTAGACGGAGAAAAACAACCCGTCTGAGCCCCCCCTCCGATGGGCAGGGGTCAGCAGAAATTAGCTGCTTTTATTATTATTATTATCTTAGAGAGGAAATTCTTTGAGGCCCCACCGGGGGTCACAGGGAGGGGTGACTCATCACTGCCTGTTCAGAAAATAGGCCTGGGCCAGAGGACTGTCGCTCTGATATCAAAGGAAAATGTTTTTAGGACAGACTGAGAGGAAGTGGGGATCTGCTCCTGCATTTGTGCAGTTTTGTGCAGGGATGTTATTCACAGTCCTATGAGTCCAGCCAGGAAAAGGAACATTTTGTTTTCCCCTGTAAAATGTCATCCTCAGCGCATCTTCGGCTTAGACGCATGACTGATTGGAGAAACTAAGTCCTGCCAGCAGTGTCCTCGAACAGGACTACGGTTAAAGGAGTGAGGTGACAAGGAACCATGAAGTACAGTGTGGAACTCTCCCTATATGAGAAAGACAATTACAGCCATATTTGTCACTCATGAGCTCACTGGAGTGGTATGTGGCACAGTGGGTAGCCTCTCAGCTCCTGGGCTGAGGGTTCCTATCTGGGCTTGAATCTGGTTCAGTTCATGTGCGGTTTTGGATGGGTTTCTTCCCAATGCTCTTGGTTCTCTCCCACAGTCCAAACACATGTGCTGCAGATGAACCGGCCTCTCTAAATTGCCACTGTGGTGTCAGTCACCACTCTGCTACATAAACAAGAGTGATTGGGTGAAGACGTTAATGAATCTTAGGAAATAGAGGAGGAGCCAGAGCGGCGGTGGTGAGCATTCTGGATGCTTTTGCTTGAAAGCAAGTTTGGGAGGCATCTTGAAGTGCAGGACCTCACCTGTTGGGACTCTTGACAGACATCGGGGTGCGCGAGGGTGTCACCGATACGCTGGAGATGTGGCCGCAAGGCCTCGCCAGAGCTGCCCCTCAGCACTGCTGCCAAAACCCTGAGAGGGGCTGCTGGGCAGGACGAAGACTTGGAGAAGGAGTTCTCCACATGGGGCAGCAGCAGCTTGAGGAAAACCTCAGGGCTGATGAAGGCTCCAATCAGCGTTGCCGATTCCAGACACTGACAGGCAGGGAAACAAATGGACAGACGCACCCATGTGAATGCTGAGGCATGAAAGGGCAGCAAATAGTTGCTTAAAGTCCAGGTGCATCCCCAGGCCTTGAGCTTATCCTCCTTGTCGGAAGGGTGTGAGAATCATTCTTTGCTCAGACTGGAAGCAGCTGTGTCCTGATTCGGACTGCTGCTGTCTAAAATATCAATTTTACACAAGATTTCCGCCATAAAACAGCCAAGCCGTCCATCCTGTGCAAAGAATGCTTGCATACCTTAACTCACTATGGAGATAAAAAGCAGCCAGCCCTATACAGTTATTTTTATTGCAGATATTATTAACTAATTAAAGAAACTGGGCAAGGGCAAAAGAAGTAAACTCACGCCGTGGACAACTCCGGGCTCGCTGTCTGCGCAGGCACGGTACAAAGTACACAGCAGCAGCTGCAGATGCTGTGTGCTGTAGTCCTCAGCATGCAGGAGCAACACGCTGAGCAGCTGAGCTGCCTTGACCCGCGTGCTCGCCAGCCAGTCCGTCATGTCCCTGCTGACTGCCGGCAGCACCTTAGACAGGTTCCTGATCACCAGTTCCCGGCAGCCCAGGCCTGGCCTCTCCACTGGGGGCAAAGAGAAGCACGCTGTCACGGAGAGCAGGTGCCTCAAGCACAACAGCACCCAAATCTCATAATACCATTTACACCGCATACAATGAGTGGTCACTCATGAGTGTTTTACAGAGTTTTATTTTTAACAAGGCAGTAGCAATCACAGTGTATAATTCATCTGCAGAAAACAGGTGTGACGTGCAGCTGGTGTGTAGTTCTGGAAAGATGGCCCACAGCTGGTTTGTTACAGTGGGTAAAGTTGTAATTCCTGTAATCCCTAATTCCAACGTCCAATTTTGCATTACATGCACTGGGGCCAAAATTTCCCATCAGGAGGGCCTTTTGGAACAAGTGAGGTGCATTGCCAGATAGCCCTGTACCCCTCTTGCCCAGCCCCCACTCCCTCTACTACATAATCGGTAATAGAAGACCAAATCATGTTCGCAATGTGCGAATTAGCAGGCGTAGAAAGGGGTGGCTATAAATCAGGGCGAATGCACGTGAGCACAAGATGGGGGGAAAAAAAAACAAACATGCTTATAAGAGGATTTAAATGGATGTTGTGGACCTCTCCGCATGGGTGGTGTGGATTTATTGAAAAAGCATGAGAGCCACAACCATATTTCTCAATTTGACTGGGGGGGTCCAAACCCATCAGCCTGCTGCAGCCCACAACTGCACCTGCATCGTATCCCACTGAGAACCAAACAACACGAATGCCAGCACCCTATCCTCTCCATTTCACTTTCACCTGCACACAGTGTAGGGTAATCCAGCACTTGCTCCTTAATGCCCTCACTGCCCCCTGCCCCCCCCCCGACATGAAGCCAAACTGAAAAGGAGTGAGAAGAAATTAAAGAGCTGGAGGAGAAGGGGGTTATTAAAGCTTTTCACATCATCACCTGCTACCTCGGAGGGAAAGTCGCGGCCCAGATTTCCCCTTCCTGAACCTGGGGCCACATGGGCTTCCTCATTACAGTGCTGACACATGTTATTAATAGGTGGTAATAAGCAGCAATGTGGTAAAACCTGGTGTTTTGTCTTCCCGCAGGGCTTGATCGCAGCAGGGAGGTGGGGTCAAGACAGTGGATGCCGGTTCGGCAGGAAGCCCTAAAACCATCCACGGCTTCAGCCCCTGGCCTCAGGCTGCACCTTAGAAGTGGAACCAGTCCTAAGGTACAATAAAGCGTCATCCACGAACTCCTATCAATCTTTTCCCTGTGGTTGTAATTAGCGTGCTGGGGCCAAGAGCCGGCAACAAGCAGCCATTCATCACGCGCAGCATCACAGCGCAGCCACAAGGCTGAGCGGCGCCTTTGATTTTCCTTAAGGACTTGAGGTACAATCAAGAATGAAAGTAAAAACATACCAGCAACCACAACATGATACCACGACCCTCGCCTGTGTAAGGGTTCGGGGAACGTGACACTACCCTTTTGTGTTGCGAATCAAAAGAAGCCTTTATTTAGCAAATAAAACAATCCAGCAGAAGGACAGAGTTTGAGAGCACTGGCAGGAGGTGGGGAGAGACACTGACACTGAGTGGGAATAGACAGGATGCTCCGGAGAGCAGCAGGGTTATGTTTTCCAGCACCAAAGAGGCCATCGGCTCTCACCCACCTCCTGCAGGGTACTGCGCTGGGCGTGCCACAGGAAAGTCCAGCTTGTCCTTCAGATCTTCCTCGTTCTCATTTTCCCACTGGGCTCCGATCTGCTTCCACAAGTCTGCAGCGAGGAGCCTGTTTAAAGGAAGAGACCTAGAGGTTTGAACATCTCCACCTGCAACCCCACACTGTGCAGCCAGTGACAGAGCACCCGGTCAAGCAGAGGTCAACCTACTGCTGCTGTACTAGTTAGACAGCAAGGCTTGTAACAAAAAAAGCTGCAGGTTCAAATCCCACCAAGGGAATTGGTAGCGATTAAATTTACATTACTAACCCTGAGGGTTCCACGTGTAGAGAAAATATAAAATTTCATAATTTTGATGAAAACCTCAGGTGTAAAAAAGCAGCACCAAAATACAGTGCATGTTCTAGCATTTCTTCAGCATCTCATTTCATTATCACTGGTCTTTTTCATTCACTTAATCAGACAAGTGGTTCTAATATTAATTTTACTTGAATAATTAGCGATTTTCTTATTATTTATTCATTTGGACATTTCTAGCATTAAAACGTGCCAAGGCCATTAGTTACCTGATCTCTGGGATCTGGTCATTAAGGCTGCTCAGGAGCAGGGGAATGAGCTTCTGGAAGTAGGAGTAGCGGTCTCGCAGGTGCAGAAGCCAGCCTCCGACCACCTGGGTCACACCTTTCCTCACCTGCAGGCAGCCAAAGCCACTATTTAGTTTTAGAACGATCTTATGCCGTTATCTCGCCAGCATTGCGTCTCGCGGCGCACACACTAGTACAACACATGTCCCACCATGTTATTGCTCCAAAAAAGCCACCAACCTCGCCTCCTACCTTTGCTATCCAGGAAATGTGTCGCTTGTGCAAAATTACCCTGTTATGCTGCCACTGGTGGCAAACAACAGCCTCTGATCTCATGCTAACTATCTGGTGTAGACAGTCTTCCAGCACCTTCGCCTCCAGACACTGCTGCTCAAGTCTCTTTCATGGGTCTTTCTGGTTCAGTGACTTGTAGCATTAAGTGCAGTTCTACTTAATCTCTTATCATTTGGCAGTTAAAAAAAACAAAGGCTGTTTTTTCCGAGTGCTGAACAGAAGAGAGAGATCTGTACGTTATCTGCGTACAGCAATAACCTTTCAGAAACACAGCAGGAAACCACAGAATTGTTTAATGAGTGCTTTAGCCAGACTGCTGGCAGCGATTCAGCAGACGATATTCTTGTCTATACTGTGCACACATAACCGTATGTAGCTGTACAAGCTGTGGAGCATCTGGCTCGCACCATACTGACATGCCCCCGTTAAGCAGCCAACCTTGCCTCTTGCCAAAAATGTATGTTTTAATCAGATGTGGATGACGTAATGAGGAAAAACTGCATAATAAGGAAATGTAGAATAAAACTCCCTTTAACCTGCCCATTAGATTCATCCACCTTTAGTGGATATTTGACAGCACCGGTTAGCAATGTCTCAGTCCCCCGATTTTAATAGTGATCCCCTGCAATGGACTAACATCCTATCCAGGGGAAGTTTCATAGCCCAGCACCCTCTGCTTTGGGTTAGGCTCCGGTCTGCCACAACCCTGCTTAGAAAAAATGGTTTATGAAAATAGGATGTATGGATGAAAATTCAGTAATTCCTCAGGATCTGAATTAATTTATCCCTGAAAATAAATGTTGACACCGAATTCCCATTATTTGAAAAGTCACAGTCTATACCACAAATATATACAAATATTAACCCATGATTTCAGCATGACAAAAAAACTGTGAACACCAGTTACCAAATTAGAAAACACAACGTTTGCATGTTTGTAGCATATAGTACAGTATGTACAGTACAGGAATCTGTACTAAGATAAATTAGTAACAGTATAGCATACAGTTTATTACAATGCATACTGTTTTTTTTTATTACTGTACACACTGTACAGTATTTGTTGATTTTTAACATTTTGATTTTCATTAGTAATTTGATTTTTTTATTATGGATAAGCTTTGGCTAAAGATTCGTTATAATAAAAGTTTCTGTTTGGATACCAATATTTAGGCATTCATTTTCAGGGAAAATGTGAATAAAGAGAGTTCAGATACCAAGGGACTGCTGTAGGAACTGCCTTTAGCAGCACTGAAATGAACCTATGGACCTTGACAGCTGTACCTGCGGCGAATCATCAAACAGCCTCTGGGCCAGGTGTGACAGTACATCATCCACACTCTTCCCGGTCCCGTACTGGACGACTGCACCCGTGGCCTCGATAGCGGCCAGTCGCACCCGGAAATGTTGGTGGCATAGGGTCTGCATCAGGGGCTGCACCAGACTCTCGGCCTGCATGTGGAAATGATCTGGAAGAAACACAACGAGAATTTCAAATCAAACAGGAAGGAGGAGACTGCAGGTACAGTGAACTTCCACAATACACTAAAACATACAAAGAAAACTTAACTGATACTTTTATTCAGGCCAAGTTACTGAGCAGTTGACTTGTTTAAAGGCGAGTACCTTGATCACAGCATAAATTAAAGAGTCAAGCCAGTGACTTTAATCTGGCATTCATTTAATCCTCATCCACTGAAAGAGGTTCTGTTGAACCTTTGCTTTCAGAGCCATGCTCAGTTTTATTCATTTACACACAGCTGGGCATAATTCTGGACCAAATTACATCTGGTAAGTTGAGGATCTCTGCTGAGTTTTGAACCTAACCTGCCTGGCCAAAAAAAAGGGTCACCACCTGGATTTAACTTCGATGTTATGATGCGGAGTTGCTTCAGTTGGTCTGGTCTAGGTTCAGCAACGTTATGTGCCCAAAAAAACAAGCTCAGCTGACTGCCTGAATGTACCGAATGACCAGATTTTTCCATCAATGGATTTTTTCTTCATACTCCAAGGTGACAATGCCAGGATTCATTGGAGTGCTTCAGGGAGCACAAGACATCATTTTCACACATGGATTGGCCACCACAGAGTCCAGACCTTAACTCCATTGAGAATCTTTGAGATGTGCTGGACGAGACTTTACGCGACAGTCCGACTCTCCCGTGATCAATACAAGATCTTGGCAAAAAATGAATGTAACTCTGGACGGAAATAAATGTTGTGACATTGCATAAGCTTATCAGAACCATGCCACGGCAAATGCATGACGTAATGAAAGCTAAAGGTGCTTCAATGAAATATTAGAGCGTGAGACTTTTTTTTTTGGCCGGGCAGCGTATAACCTTCAGGTTAGGGGGGGGATGTCACATCCTTAACCACCAAACCACCATGCCACTGATGTTTTACTATATCATGTGAGAATTTTAAAATGCACACTAACTGGCAGAACATGAAAATTCCATTGACTGACTGACTTTTCTGTACACAGCTAAGCATTTTAAGTGAAGCCTAGACGAGTAAACGGATGCGAGGCTCGACTGCAGCGAGGGCAATCGGTGCGGAGCTAAAACCATGGCAACGGACAAACCGCCCAGGTGCTTCACCGCTTCACGGGCGACCACCGCAAAGCCCCCACCTGGGACGCACTGGGCGAAGCTGACCGCGCATCTGCAGCTCTCCTTCTTGACCTCGGGAAAGGGGTCCACGACGGTCCTGCGCAGAATGGTCACCATGTGGTCGAGGTAGGGCGCGAGCCGCGCGCCACACAGCTCCACGCTCAGGCCGAGCGCCTGCACCATGGCGAGCCGCAGCTCCTCCGACGGCTCCAGGAGCTCGCCGCTCCCGAGGCGCTGCGAGAAGGCGGGCATGAGGTACGGCAGCGCTTCCTCGGGCCGGGGCACGCTTCTCAGGAAGTCTGCAATCATGGCCACGGCGGCTTCGCGGCATCGCTCCGCCGGGTCCGTCAGGCACTTGAGCAGCGGCCTCAGGAGAGCCGCGAAGACGTCTTGGAGGTCCGCGCTGGACAGCCGCCGCTCGAGCGTCTCCTCGCGGATGGCCTCGAGCGCGCGCCTCCGCGCGGCTTTGCTGTCCTCGCTCAGGCAGTTCGCGTGGCGCGCGAGCGCCCGCAGCACCTCGCGAGCGCCGCGCTCGTCGCCCGACTCCATTGCCATGCGTTGTTATGGAGACCGCGTGTGCGCGACAAGCCGACTTCCCTTTGCGTGCGCGTCACTTTTAAACGTGCAACAACTTTATTGCTCGCCGCGCTCGGGACACAAACAAATGTCGGGCGGTTGTGAGCCAGAGGGTGAGACTAAACTCTCCCCGTTGGACCCAGTGGGTCGTTTCTAGTGTCGCTTTATTATATCCTGTAGTACCTTTCCTAAAGATGCAACAAAGGCTGTCCCACACTACTTGAGTGAAGTTACACTGAGCCCTACTGATGCTGGTGGTTTCCCTGTTGGCGGCCTGGCAGGTGTCTCACCTGTGCAGAAGCCCCGTCTGGAAAGTGGTCTCCTTGTTTCCTTAAATAAAACTTTTTTTTGGTCATGTGAGCCCAGAGAAGCGGAGCTGTGGAGCACAATTTGCTGTGAAAAACGCTCACGCTTTGCATTTTGCCCTTTGCCAAACTGCCTTCGGTCATCCATATGGTGCAAACTAGAGCTACGAGGAAAGAACAGACTTTTTCTGATATAAAGCCCACAGCAAATCTCAAACTATTTTTCATTATACTGTATATAGTATTGCGTAGGCTCTTAACATATATATTTATATATGGCAATCTGTTTTCAGTCTGTTATGATTTCTACACTTCCCAGTTAAAGCTGAAATGTAAAAAAAAAGCGCGATCTGATCTGAGGGCAGAGCTCAGGCTCGTTTGCAGTAACATTTTTTTTTCAACCTTTCGCCACAGGTTTACTGTAGGTATAGCAGATAACAGACAATAACGGTCGTGCGAACGTGTATAGACAACTGTACCAAAAAGCTCATTTAAAATGTAGATTTTTAAAAAAAACTGTTTCAGTACACATTTCTACTGCATGACATGGTCGACGTAGCCTCAGAGCAGCACAGGCCCAGCATCCGCACACGTGTGGGCGCAGCAGGTTCGCTGCCCCCAGAGCCCCTGCTTATATTAAACTGCCAAGTTAATATTTAAAGCAAATAAAATAAATAAAAGGCAGGAACGAACGCACACGTGCCCGCGTACGGCACGAGTCTCTGCAGTCGGGGCGGGGGGGGGGGGGGTGCTCGGGGATGCGCGGCGGGGATGACGTCATCAGAAGGGAGGCAGAACGCAGCTGAATGAAATCGACAGCATCACCATCATCCTCATCCTCGGCGACATCGTCAGCAGCAGCGCAGGGCACAGCAGCCTGTCTATCTGCGAGCAGCCATCGTCCACCTGCTCGCATCGGCGGCTCGGGCAGCTCCTCCCCGGAAAAACGGTAAGAACACGGCTGAGGCGATCCGGCGCTTCGCAGTGCAGTTCTACACTGTGTGTGCGTTGCGAGTTTCCATGTTGAAGCCGCTACTGTAAGAGGCATCCGAAACGAAAGGACGCGCTATTCTGAGGAAACGTCGCAAGACCCCCCCCCCCCCAGTCCATCTAATAACCTGTATATTAAAATTCCCCACCAAAAGCCGCCGGCCAGTGTCCGTTTATTATTTAAAACATCGATTTATGAATTCGTGTGGATGCGTAGCGGTGATTTTCGTTGCGACTTCAATGGCGGAAGTGAGCCTGTATGGGGAGATGTAAAATATTTTACGCATTCTAACTGTTTTAGCTGCGCATTTTATTTTTTTGTGCTCACTAAGGTTATCGGTTTATTTGACAGCATATATTGGTATCGTCCCAACATGTGTAGTGATGATATTTCATGGGTCTGAGATGTGATAATAAAGTACTAGAGGAACAGTACTATCTGCCCTAATCGATTTATAGCATATTTATTTGCCAGATGTTTTTAAAATGCTTTTCAAACACATCCCCCTGAGTTGTGTGTCTTTAGGCAGCTAACAGGTGCCTGGAGGCACAGCACCTTCACCTGAAGAAAAGCAGTCCGCAAGTGGACGTGTGTCGCCGAGGTGCACTTTGTGCACAGGGAGGAGTAAATGCAGAAAAAATAATAGCAGCGGGACAGAAATAGATCCGAATCGCCCTCCTCTTTTTTTTTTCCTGCAGCGCAGATAAAAAGTAAGATGGCCACCTCCTCCTCCTCCTCCAACCTGGAAGAAGACGAGAGTCTGAAGGGCTGCGAGCTGTTTGTGCAAAAGCACAACATCCAGCAGATCCTGAAGGAGTGCATCGTGAACCTGTGCATCGCCAAGCCCGAGCATCCTATGAAGTTCCTGCGGGAGCATTTCGAGAAGCTGGAGAAGGTGGGAGAGCCTCGCCTGCATGAAAAAAGGTTTACCGGCAGGAAGGAACGTTTCCAACTGTGCACGATTTTTTTTATAGGCTTTGTGCTTTTTCAGTCTTCCTTCTAATTTCTCGTGCAGTTATAAATTTTACAGCATTGTTCGTTCAGAATAAAAGATTACAGCCGGTGCTCTCTTAGGGAATCGGGCAATGATTACCGAGATTTCTTGACAGCGCAGCTTTGTCTCAACACTACAAAGGGTTTCCTGTTTTTTTTTTCTTGAGATGTATTTTCTTGAGGTTCTCAAAAATCTTGCTGTTTGAGGGTGTACGACACCGCGTACGCATGTTATATGCTGCACGTTGCTGTTTTTTCACAACTTTTAGATCAGATCACTTACTGTTTCGAAGACACCGTGCTCTGACAGCAGCTCGGCTTGCGGCGTTTCTGACGTTACAATGCCTGCCGTTGTCAGGGTGTTGTTTTGTATAGTAGAGTTCTCTGAAAAGATGAGCTGTAATGGCCTTGTGCATTGAGGAGGAGTCACTGCGGGGGTGTTTCTGGGACTTTTCTCTAACACACAGGTCTTGTGATGTCCTGAATAAGGCGTTTTGTATGATATCGATTCACGTGGTGTATAAACAGAAGGGCCTTATGGTTAGTTGCCTGAGGACATTCAGTAAAGCAGGCCAGGTCTTCTGCCCTTCCTTTATTGGTTTAGTATGGGGGCAGAAGTTGGGGGAGCTGGAAATCACCTGGACAGATGAGGCCCTTCCCGCTGTGTGGTGTTGCACTCCTGCACAGATGTTGACTACTTGTGAATGCACCATGGGGTGAGCACACCACAGTTCTTTTATGAGCAGACTAACATCCCTCACAGCTCTGTGGAAGGTGCTGAGATGTCATTGCCTTTGCCGGGGTCACTGGTGTGGGGTGAAAGATGTACAGAAAGCCAGGCCTCCCTCCACAAACCACCAGCTCCCACTTGAACTGCGTAATGAAGCATCCTGGTGGCTCCTAGCACAGAGCACTTCACTATAAACACTGGGATTCTCTTATTTGTGCTTCTCGGTCATCAACGTTGCTGAAGCCCGCAGTTGTGCGCTCACTTATGGTTAATTTGTTGTGGGACGTAATTGTTGAAAAGATTACCACCAAAGTATGGAATTGGGGTTGAACCAGATGGCTGTTGTAAGGCAGATGCATCAATGTAGTGTCAGTTTAAAGTGGTTGAAGAGAACCTCTTAGTCTGGGCATGAGGTGAGCTCTTAAACAGGTGTTATGGCAAGTATTTGTCGTCCCCCCCACCATAAGCTAATAAATGTATGGCCATATTTCGTATCAAAAGATTTTACTGCTTCTGTGTCAGTTTTTGTAATCTTTATAATACTTTAATGAAAGATGTTGATTTATTATTTTTTCAAATTTAATTGTTGTTCTGCTGTTGACAAGTAAGGCTTGGTTGTGTTGGTCTAAGAAATGTTTTCTGAAATGCCTTTGGCTGTCCAGAAGCAGTATGATCATTTTACTTTACTGTCAGCAAAAAAGTTTACAATAAATATTGTTTTTGCTTTTTTTTTGAAGCTACAGTGGATATTTTTCAATTTTTATCATTAACTGCTTGTTCAAATCAGGGTCATGGTGGTCTGCAGCCTATCCCATAAACATATGGTTGTAGGTTCAGCAGGGTTACAACCTGGACAAGATACCAGACCCTCATAAAGTAGTCTCTCTCTCTCACACACACACTCATGTATTTTACACATACACTGCAGGAAATTCAGAGGCTTCAGTTCACCTGAAACACATGTGTTTGGACTGTGAGAAGAAATGGGTACACTTGGCAGAAACCTACAAGGACATGAGAGAACTTGCTAACTCCACACCGATTGAGTCAAATTTGAAACTACAGCCCAGCCAGAGGGCCACAGCGTTACCTGCTGCGCCACTGTATCATCGTGGCCGTCTTTGCCGTATAGGAAACTTGAACTGTGGTTGGTTATTTTATTGACTTGCATGCACTGGGCTAGATTTTGTACTGTACCTGATGCACAGATGCAAACTCATGACCTTTTTGTTCACACATACCATCCTTAGTCACACTGCAGTACAGTCTTAAGAAGGACACCCTTCCAGTGAAGTGCCCCTAAGCACCATCCTCAAAATAAAACCAATCTCGTGCTCTCATCTTGTTTTTGTCCCATCATGTGCTTTCGAACCACAAGCCTTTTCAAGCACAAATGGCTGGAGGTGTCAGCAGTGACTTTTTTTTTTTTTTTTTTTTTTTAGGGTGGCTGTAAAGCAGGCCCTCCTGGTAACTAAGGTGTCTGCTTGAAATCTTAAACATTTGCTGTGTATCAGCAATTTTATGCACCTTGGTGATGTTGAGATGTGCGTTTTAGAGTATTGCGCCACTTCCTCTGACAGCAGTGTAATCCTTTCTTAACTGTGGTTGTCGATCAAACAAAAATTTGGGAATTGGGTGATGGTTGTAGTGACTGCAGCCCATCACTAAATCCTCACTGACCCAGTTCCATAGGAAGCTGCCAGAATCTCTCCTGCCAAAACAAATTGTGGGAATTTCATGTGCTGTGGACTGGGAACAGTGGAGAGGTCCCAAATTTCTTGTTTCCTGGTCACTACTTCTGGTCAGTTAACCACATAAACCTGGATGTGAATGCAATTAATAAGGGGCATCTACTTAAAAAAGTCAATTACATCTGTTCATGTATCTGATGCTTTTCTCTTAAAGTGACCTGCAGTGTAAAGCTCCTTACATTGATTTACACGGCTGGACAACTTTTACCTAAATAGTTTTAAGATAAGCACCTTGCTCAAGGTTACCGGAGCTGGAGGTGGGGATTTGAACCAGACAGCTTCAAGTCCAGAGGCAGCAGCTATAACTGCAGCGTTTCCCTTTCATCCTCCATTTGTCTGCATCTCTCTCCTGATCTGGTGTAGGTGTGCAGTTCTGCTGGGCTTTCTGTGTGAGCAAGGCATGGAAAAGGGAGGAAATTGTTAGCTTTTTATTAGTTCTTTTGTGAGGAACTGGGATGTTTTCCAGAATGTCTTGAGAATGCCACATCCTTGCCTTTTGGTAGCCCTTCGCTGCTGCTACTTTTGCCCCAGTGTGCATGTTGATTTTTTTTTATTATTTTTTTTTTTTATTTAAATTTTTTATCATACTTATTTTGCAGAACTTTTCTCTGTTTCGGTCCTCCTCTCTCTGTGAATAACAGATCCTTCGCTGGGTCCGTTTGTCTTGCCGTTGCGTTAGACATAGGTTGCTACCTTGACTCATGACTTTTCCACTTGACATCAAAAATACCTTCTTTATCTTCTCTGTCAATGTGATTTTATTTGTCATCTGAGGAAAAGTCTCAGTGCTCAGTCATACCGCCTGTAAAATAGTGGCCTGGCTTTTCGCTCGTAACTGGAAATCGTTTCAGTAGATGGGGTGAAAGGGATGGAATTATTTTCTAGAGCTGAACCAAATACTCAGACACATCTCTGCTTTGAATGCAATTGCTGCTACATTTATTTTCTTGCCTTTGCATTTTGCAACTTGTGATCCGCAGGTGGGTCAGCGTTTTTGGAGATTTAATCCTTGTTGGGATCTTGAACATCCTAATCTCTGCTTCCTGTTGTCTCCTGTCTTGTTTTGCCTCTTCCTTTTCCCACCTCTGCATCGTCTCCCAACTCAAATATTGCTCAGATATGGCAAACATTTTGTTTATGAGCAACACTGACCCGCTCCTCTCATGAGACATGGCTGTGCTTTGGCACCAGGCAATTGGAAAGAAGTGTTGAGTGTGACTCGATGACATCACCATGTCACGTTGTGTTGGCCTGTCTCATTTTAAGGGATGAGTCAGCGCTCATTTGTGTTGCGCATCAGTGTGGATGCAGCTCTGTGCGTTCTTATGTGCAAAGTGGTTATATGAGAGCGTTCAGTCGAGTTCTGCTCTCCATTTTGCTGACTGAGAAGATCGGTATCTTTGTACATCAGGAAGAAGGAACATTTTGAACAAATCTGCCAATGCTAAGGACACCCTCCCCTCCCCTGGTGCCTGATGACGTGGGTTTTGATCTGACAGCGTGTTGCTTGGGTCCCTCTTGCCTCCTTGATCTGAGTCTGTAACCTAGGCGACAGGATGTGACGGCTTGCCAGCTCAATGGACTCCTTTATTCTTAACTTCCAGCCAACACCGCGATCAACGGGTTCATTTAGGCGCCCACCCTCTTTGCCTCCTTTATTACAGAGACACGAGTGTCACCGATAACCGGAGCTGATGAACGGCCCATTTAAATGATGCTCGATGTTTAAGCCTATGGACCCGAACACGTACTCCACACATAAATAAGGCTGCTGTGTCTTAATCGCACCCAGGGCGATTGAGTCCTTTCAAAACGCTTCCCTTATGACTTTCATACGACAATGTATTAACATAACAATTTTAACTTGTACTCAAGTGTTTTTTTTTTTTTTTTTAAATTTTTCTCCACAATGTAGGCCTTTAGGGATTATGTTTTATATTTAGCTGTCCTGTAAAAAGGAGATGGTCTCCATGATAATATGAACAGGACTGTGGCTGTTGGTGGCCCCTCCACCACCAGTGAGGAATTCTTGATGCTCTTCACAACAGCTAAACGCATGGCTTCCAGTGTCCGTAGTGACTATATTTCACAGTCTTCTGTTTTAAAACAAATGTATCTTTTCAGTGCAGTTTTAAACCTGGAACCTATACTTATTCTTTAATTTTATTGCTTTAAACTTAGGTATTTTTTTAAGCGGATATCCTTATTTAAATGGATATAAATACAGTGTGTTCATAAACTGGTAAACATCAGGCCAAAATTTATGTCCTTGGTACCAAAAAGCACAAAACCAGAAAGGCCTTCAGAACCTCTTCTGGGATGCTTTAGAAGATACAGTCTGAGAGTTAGTGTAGCGATTAGTCATTTGACCATTTGTACACCTCTGCCCCCTTCCTTTTAGAAACTTTCTGTGTGTGTGTAAGTGAGAAAGACTGATCTTTGTGGATGGGTTCTTGTGGCTCTGTATGTCTGTCTGTGCTTCTCTGAGTCTTTATGGCTCTTTTATGTGTGCTTTTATCTGAATTTCTATGTGTGTGTTGTGTACATCAGTGTTTGTGTGCATCTCTCAATTTTGAGTGTGTGCTTATGTCTGTATTTGTTGGTTGTTGCACTTGAGGCGTTAAAGCATGATGGCCCCCTCCTAAAAAGTGCATTTTCATCAGCCTCCCTGATGTGTGATGCATTTGGTGGTGGGTGGCATTAAATGGTGGAGGGCTGCAGGGAGTCAGCAGGGTGTCTATGCAGGTTTCAGCACTTCTATCACTTAGTTGCATCCAGCATGCATTCCCTGGCTGAGAGATTGTAGGGCCCAGTCAGCAGGTGCACTGTGAGTGTGCACAGTTGCCAATTTATTAGGTACACCCTATCTTGTCATTTGTTAAGCTTCCTTTATCCTTCACTATGCAGGAATGTTGTGTCATATGGAAATGATTGGCTGCCCAGTATTGCTGTGAACAACCCATTGCTTGATAGGGTTGAGATCCAGGGACAATGAAAACTTGGCGGACATCTGCACGCGCGCGCTCATTGCTCTTGCAGGTGCTTGAAGGTGAGAATATTGGAAGGTGTACAGATTTCCCCATAAGCAGCTTTATGGGGATTATTAAAGGCCATGTTATCACAGCCTGCATTGGCCTGTCGATATTTGATATGTTTCACCTCACAGTTACCAGGTGGTTTGCTAAGAGGACACACACACACACACACACACCTGAGAAAGAAACAGCCTTTCCCCCTCCCTACTGTGCATCACAACAGCCTTGGGAAGGAGGCCCCCCAGCTGCTCTCTCTCTTCCCTGGTTTCTGCACTGGCTTATATAACAGTACCGCAGCGTACCCCCCTTCCCTCATGCCGGCATCCTGCCTTAAGCCTAATGGTTTGACTCCCTGTGGCTGTTACTGCTGTGCAGTTCTTGCGTAGAGCTGAGTTTGCTATAAATGCGTTAATAACTTCCTGTTTGTGAGTGCGGTTGTAATAGGAAAAAAGCAAGCAGGTGACGGCGTATACGTATATATATATATTTTTTTGCTTTTTCCACCATCTTTTTTGAATGCTGTAGCATGAAAACTGGCTTTGCCATTTTCAAATTTTGACAAAGAGGAGAGAAAGGGCTTCTCAACTTGTTGATCACATGGCTTCCAGATGAACCAGCTAGGCATTGTCAGTCAACAACCAGAACTCATAAGTGATTTAGAGTCACTGGCAGTTCCACCAGCCACTTGGTCCATCCAGTATCTGTTGCTGTGTCTAGACTGAAGGGTGTGTGCTTAGTATCATCTTGGGAGGCGATGATTTTCTCCTTTCCACACAAGGCAAGGACCAGTGCTTGAACTTTGACCCCGAGGCTCTTTTTCAGGGTCACCTTCATAAAGTAGCAAGGCTTGGTGGTGCTGCAGTCGACAGGCTCTATGATAGACCTGTAGAGGTGGGGGACAAATGGGCCTTTTACAGGCAGGGTGGGTTGGGATGTGGTGGTGGGTTACACTCGCTGACCCGACCCCCTTGTCTTGGAGACGCTTTACACCTGAATTCTACTACCAGTAACAGGATGCTCCCAACACGCTGGTGGTTGTCCTGCTTTGTGTTCGGTGTTGTTAGTGACGCTGGGCCCCCACATGTGTACAGTTTTGGTGGCCCCTTCTCTGCTGTAATAAGACCCCCCCTCACCATTAACAAGTGTGGGCTCTGTGGGTGGTAACACCAGCTTGTGTGTGTGCGCGCATAAGCACATGCACCACACTTTCCTATCCTTCAGCGCTTATGCAGACATGTCTCAGTCAGGATTTATTATAGCTCATGTTCACCATGGAAGCCAAAGGGGTAAGAATATCATTTTATTGATTTAAAACGGAAGCAAAGTGCCTCCCCACCACATGAAACGTCTCAGGACCTTCTACATCTCTGTCTGTGTTGTGTCTTCACAGTTACGCTGGAATGTGTACGTGTTAACCCAGGGGCCTGTCATCTCAGAACCATTTAAAGCTGCCCACACACACACTCAGATGCACTTATACACATCAGACTAATGTGAAGCAAGCCGGATGTAAGAGTAGCTCTTTTGGGTGGTAGTGCAGCACAGTGATGATGGGACATCAAGGTGACTTCCAGTATGTTGACAGTCTGGCCTTTGCTGGGTTGCCACTGTTTCTCAAATCAGTCTTGTGTGATGGGTTGAGTGCTTGTGGTGGTACTGGTAGCCCCCTGTGTGGTGCTGCTGTTTTTTCATGGGAGTCCATGTTACACCCTGTTAAAGGCTCCTTGTGTGCTAGGGAATTGGAGCGGTTTCAGATGATGGTCTCAGTGTCTGAGCTCTCTTGTGGAGGCAAGGGGATCTACTCCGTGTTCAAAAATGGGTTAAACATGTTTATGAATCACATTTATTTTAATGTGCTCCTCGGTGCTGGAACCGAAGGTGATGATAAGCAGGGAGGTGGCTGCTGAAGTGGGGCCATGTTGCTGGGCGCTGGCCATCATGCAGCAAGGGGACATCTCTCCTGCATTGCGTGCCTCGGTGACGTGCAATCTGCTCCTGAGGGGGGTGCCGCTGCTGCAAGCTCTGCTTTGAGGACACGAACGGGTTGGGCGGGGTTGGACTCTCTGCAGTCATGCTGGTTTTTATTCCGTATAATGTAAGGCAGGAGGGGTGTGTGCTTTTGTGTGTGTGTTTGTGTGTGTGTTTGTATGTTTCTCTGTCTATACAGTCATTCCCTCCCGGTTCAGTGCTCTAGCAGAGGTGTAATGATGCCTGGTTGTCATAGCAACTGGGGAAGCAAAAGAGTGTGTTTGTGCGCAATCGGGGAGAGAGAGCAAGAAAGCGAGGGAGGGAGGGAGGGAGAGCGAGGCTGGTGCAGGACATAGAGCAGGAAAGGGTCTTTCTGCACACTATTATTTTTTCAGTCTAGTTTTGACAGCAGCCTTCCACTTCTGCTGAGAACCGCAGTCTTTCTTACACACACACACGCACGCACGTTCGTTCGCACTGAAACAGTCTCATGCAAGCAGGCATGGCGGTATGGCAGGCCGCTGTAGAGCTCAGGCCGCAGTGATGGCAGGCGGGTCTAGTGTCATACTGCCCCTCTCGTCTTCCCACGCATGAGCGAGCCGTGGGGACCCGCCTCCGGGAGACCAGCCGGGGCGAGCGCCACGCAACGATGGCCGCTAGGCCCGCAAGGCACGGTAAACAACCGCCGTTTCTGGAGTTGCTGCGTCTGGGGACCTTTGATGACGATAGCTGTGATTATGGTCGTGATGCTGTTTCATGAGTGAATGAATGAGATGCTGTTGACATGTGCGCTTTCTCACTATTCTGCAGAGATTATTATCATTTATTTTTATTATAATACTATAATTATTAAGTGTGTGTCCTTTGGCATTCACAACTAGCTAGCGTATGCTGAGTTCTTGAGGAAAGTGAATGGGATGTTGGCTGAGTTTTTGAATGTGTGCGTGCGTGTGAGAACTGTGATAAATTTGACTTAAGGCAACAGTGACAGTGGTTTTCCCATAACTCTTTGGAGGCAGTGAGTCCTGTGCTGGGTAGGAGGGGAGCACACACAGCTCAGCTGTCAGATGGTGTTTTGTAAGCTCACCCTTGGGGGCCGGGGGCCGCTGGTTGAATGGAGATGCAGGGAATGGCGATTGAGCAAACGGTCCACATGTCCCTGCGGCCCATGGCAACGCCTGACCGAGACGCTGCACGACTTTGTGTGTCTGTATCTGGCTGTCACTTAGCACAAAAGACACACAGATATGCAGTTAAGCTGAAGGAAGGAAATGCACCACCTCTGTCTGTAGATACAATTATTTAGGAGAAAAAAACCGATTTTAAGAAATTTCCCGGTGCTCTGATTTCTGTGTTGTAAGCGCGTCATGGATTGTTGTAGAATGTCAAAGTCAGCTGATTTTTATCGTGCTGTGTTCTGCTCTAGTAACTGCATCTCTTATTGACGTTGGCTTTAGTGTGCTTTCTCCAAAACTGGTTGCATTTTTGTCTGCGTTCTTTGTTGGTTTCTCGAATGTGGTTTCAAACCGTACAGTCACGGTCCACGATGGCTCAGCAATTGCTGCCAAGCAGTGTCTGATGGGTGTCAATGACTCAGGGCATTAGCAGGCTGATGTTCTACAGATTCTTTGTGCATGTGAAAGCTTTGTGATTTATTAGGCTAAAATGTAAGCAACAGATTTCACTTCCGTAACCACGTCTAGACATCACCAGCTTGTGGTAATGAAGCCGACTAGTTTATGACGCATTTTTCAGCTCATCTGTGACAGGATGCACAAATGGATGCAAAGCCCAATCCAGGAAGCAGAACACCTTTTTATTTCCACCAGTAGGTAAAGAAGGGCCCAATTATTTAATGTGTCATATAATTATGCATTGTTTTTGAATCTCATGTCTGTCTTCTGCTCACTGCAGGAAGAATGCAAACAGATCCTGGCGCGCCAGAAGTCCAACTCGCAGTCAGACTCCCACGACGACGAGGTGTCTCCACCACCCCCAAACCCGGTGGTGAAGGCGAGGCGCCGTCGGGGTGGGGTCAGTGCCGAGGTCTACACCGAGGAGGATGCCGTCAGTTACGTCCGGAAGGTCAGCTCCAGTGCTTCATGACAGATTTGACTTGAGAAATGTAAAGAGTTTTAAGCTGTGTAAAGAATTTCTTTGTGTACTGATTCAATCCTACTAACCGACTGTGACCGTGATGACTGTCACGATCACCTACTCACCGATTACGGTTTAAAATTTTCAAAGACCCGTTCATTTGATACTTGCTTGTCTCCAACTGAGAAACGGCAAAGATGTCCGGTGATGCTGAAAAGCACGCATGCTGTTGCTTGACATCTCCGAACCACGCTTTGCAGGCTATAATCACATTTGTTACAGTATGATTAACATGACACCAGCAAAATTGGTCTGTGGTGAACTTAGCGTGGTTACTCAGATCACCAGGGTGTAATGTGCAGTGACATTGCCCCCCCCCACCCCGTCCCTCTGTTGTTCTGCTTCTCTGACGTTTTTACGCAAAGTTGACTTTTTGTCGGATCACAAGTTACGAGATGCCGTTTTCACCAGACGTAATCCAGGCAAATTCTGAGCCAGAGCGCACTAAAAAATTCATAACTTTCAACTGGCATGTAAATGTAATGCAGGTGACATAATTTTATCATTTGAGAGTATGAGAGATGACTGATTCTCTCTTTTTGATTTGAATAGTAAAACACAGACACAGGTACTGTGATACAGCTCAGAATTCCTGAGCTGAGGTTTGGATTTCCTGCCATTTGGAGCACCGGAAGGTAACAAGGGAGTTTCCTGCCTGAAAGGATATTTTTTTGGTTATTTTATATATATATATATATATATATATATATATATATTGAATGTGTAGAAATGTTTTTGGATCTTTTATTCAGTACAGATTCTGTTGTCTAAGCTGCAGAAACGAATTGATTTTCCTCCTTGCTGTTTCGGTAGTTGTGACAGCAAAAGCCCTTGTAGTAACTTACTGGACTGACCCGTTTATTGTTATTGTCCAGGTTTTAGTATATTATACTAAACTACTTAGTACTTGGGTGTAACCATATGAAACTTCAGTAAACTTGAGGGGATGTAGTAGATGCTGATTCCAGTAGCCAACCTGTTGGTGGAGGAAAGGCAGCAGTTCATTCTGCTAAAGACCAACCCTTGCTGGGGTCCAAACCACCTGGCCACAAATAGCAGGCTATAGCAGCCTTTGGAGCTCTCCTCCATCATCTAGTTGCTGCTGAGAGCAGCAGTAAGGAAGTGTGGCATAGGAAGCAAATTTTTGACCAGAAGGTGGCAGTGGACCAGAAGGTCCAGGGCTGTGCACTCTTGCCATGGCTTACAGTGCTGTAGGGTTTTTTTTTTTTTTTTTTTTTTTTTTTTTTGTTAAATTGTATGTCAGAGTGTTGGCAAGAAAGGAATCCTGGCTGGGAGTTCACAGCATCCACAGGTGTGTTTTTGTTGCTCTGATATGTGAGCGGTGATGCCAACTTTTCCACCTGAATGACTTCAGTAAGAATCAGCTGTCTGTGTACAGTGGAAGGAACCTCAGTTGCCATGGATACCCATCTGCTAAGCAACCCAAGACAAATGACAGCTTGCTTCAGAGTTGGCCTCCTCCTAGGGACACTAGCAATTGAAAGAGATGAGTGGAAGAGGGTGGTTGGGTGCATGGGGAGGTCCCCCATTTATGTGGGTTTCCCAGTTGTCTGGTTTGGGGAAGGTGAATCTTGGATAGTTTTGGGGGAAATTGTTTCATGAGGTACTGAGCTGACCTCCACCACCAGCTGACATTGCATTGTACGCAAATCCTGCATCTTGTCAATGGATAGACACGCACATATACCGACAAGACCAGTAGTGGAACAAAGAGGCCTAATGGCAGACGGACTTAGTGAACTTGTCCTGCATTTGCACTCACCTTCCTGGTGAGCCATCTGCTGCCATAGCTTAATTAAAGCTGTCCTCATGTGGTCTCCAGCTCCCAGGATGCCACTCTTAAGTACACGGGTTGGATCTCTATGGCAGCCACCTTTGAGAGCTGACATTTGGAACCCCAGGTTGTTTGATTTAGTTTTTTGCCCTGCCCCAGCATCCAACAAGAAAAAGGTCTTTACCTAGAGGTTTTAGGGAGAATGAAGATAGCCTAAGATGTGTCATGTGGTATCAGCAGGCATACACAAATGCATGCATGCAACAGTATACACTGTATGGCCAAAAGTATGTGGACACCTGAGCATCACACCCATGTGTGCCTGTTGAACCTTGCATTCCGAACCCATGGGAATCAATATGGAGTTGCCCCCTCCCTTGCCTGCTATTAGAGCCCCCACTCTTCTGGGAAGGCTTTCCACCAAATTTTGGGAATTTGTGTTCATTCGGCCACAACAGCATCAGTGAGGTTGGATGTGAAGGCCTGGCTTGTGCTCGTCATTATAGGTCATCCGAAAGATGTGCAGCGGGGCAGGGCTCTGTGGAGGCCACTCAAGTTATTGCACAAGAACCTGGGCAAACCATGTGTTTATGGAGCTTGCCTTGTGCATGGGAGGAGAGGCACAGTCATGCTGGAACAGGAAAGGAGTTTCCCCAAGCTGTGGCCACGAAGGTGGAAGCACAAAATTCTCTAGAATTTGTATGCTGTGTAGGTGCAACTGAAACAGCTCAACTCAATCATTAGAAGGGGGAGCCACATACTTTTGGCCATATAGTGTGTGTATAGCAACATGCATGCGCACATACATACATGTGCACACACACTCACAAGACCTCAAGCCAGGAGAGGCTGTTTCTGCGTGGGGTGGTTACTTGTTTATCACTGGGTCTCTGCTCCCTCCTTGCAGGTTATCCCCAAGGACTACAAGACGATGACAGCCCTGGCCAAGGCCATATCTAAGAATGTGCTCTTCGCTCACCTTGATGACAATGAGAGAAGGTAAGGAGCAAAGGTGCTTTTTCCACATCCCCACTGTAGTTTTGTACCATCATCTTTGTAAAAGGTGAGAAACGTGTTCCCACGGTTTTCGCTGCGAGAGGAGCCGGCATGGATGCAGACATTTGCAGTGTGTGGCTTTAGTGACCACAGCAAAAAACATGGTATGTCTGCCTTTGGTTCAGATGGTTGTTGCTTCTGGGAGGCTGCAAAAGGGATGGTGGTCCCCACCCCGATGCCACTGGTGTGGGCAGGATCTGGGGACCCAGGCTGGTGGTGGGTTAGGGTAGGGCAGTCCTGGGTGTGGTAAGCCGTGGTGTGTGTGTGTGTGTGTGTGTGTGTGCACGCGCATAACTGTTTATCACCATAGTAACTGGAAAGTATGATAAAAAAGAGAAACACCATGCAGTCTGGTAATCTAAAGCATGTAACAGTGTGGGTGGGAGGGGAGTTATATTACTTGGAACTCAGTGATTTGCTATGGTTTATGGTGGGGCGTCGCTGTGGTGAAACAGCGGCAGCAAGAGGCCAAGCAGGTTGAACCCTCCCGCCCCTACCCTATCCACTCTTTGGCTTAAGCTCCCGGGCACGGCTGCAACGGGCCGTCGGCCTGTGGGAACAGGGTTCAGGTGTCCCCAAATGCGGTGGGGTTCTGTTTCATTGCTGCGGAGAATCCATTCGTGCAGCAGAATCCACCGTGGAATAGGAACTGGAGTTGCCCAGCGATGACGTTGGGCTGGAGGGGAGGGGTTACGGGGAGCTGGGGGTGTATGGAAGCCTCCAAAGAATAAAATGCAGTTTGCCCGTTCTTTCGTCAGCTGACAATTTACTGTGCTCCCTCCCAAAGACACTGGGTCAGGTTTCAGACCGGAGCTCCTGCCACCGATCGCAGCTGTAGATTTTGTAAACACGACCATGTCCTGCTTTTAACGTTACACTAATAAAAACCCCATACCTGCCACGGGCATCTTGTGTTTGGAGTGGAACCAGCGGATCAGCATTACTTTGGGAGAACGTGAAGTGTCTGTCGGCGTACAGGGAAAATTATCACCATTTTCCGTGCATTGCATGGCTGTCAACGATCTGAGTGACGTCACAAGCCATGTCACTTTGGGAAGGGACATGGACATGGTGACTGCGTTGTGACCATGGGGGACATGGGTCACGGTCGCTGACTAGACAGTGTTTCATGAGGTCCATAAGTGTTTCATTTTAGAAAATGGAATGTGTACCCAGTAATACGCTGTGAGATTATAATCCATTTGGCTGTGGGTTTGGAGGTGCTCAGGTGGGTCAAAGTAGATTTCATTGATTTTAATTGATGCTTTAAAACATGACTACAATATCGCAAACTGATTTGTAATGTTTTCAACCCACTTGTCAAATTGTATGAATATGATGTTGGTTTACCGGGTGCCACATGCAGTCAGAAAAACATTGACAGGAGGTTAATGTTGTCTTTCTGTGATTGGCCCTCTAAAGGGCTGTAGGCGGTGTCCTGTGGCAATCGAAGCCCCCCATTGGTCAGTTTGTCGCTGGGCTGCTCTCGTTTTGCATGAGTCACCTCCCTGGCAGGCCCTGCCTTGTGAGGGAAACATCACGATCCATTACTCACTCGGCGGTTATGTAAGCTGAACGACTCGAATTTGTTCTTCCTATTATCACTTTATTATTTTATCATCCCTTTAATGATGGTCGGGACGGAAACAAGGTCTCCCTTTGTGCAGCCCATGTGCCTCCCTGAGCACCCAGATGGGAGGGACATCGCGGGAGTCAGATCTCCCCTTGTTGGGTCTCGGCTTAGGCGTTTACGTCTCTTTTCCATTTCAACGCAGGTTTCTTTTGCCTGTTTTTGCACACGGTGCCACCAGCTCGTGCAGTATGACCCTCTGGCTTTATGCCTTCTCCGTAGGAGAAGATCATGGCTGTACGACGAAGGCATAAAGCATAATGCAGAACTGTATGCTCTTGCTGTGATGCTTCCGTACATTTTTATAAGCGTGACCAAGATGCAGATTTGACTGTGCCGTGCAGCAGTTATGAGGGGTTAGAGCGATGCAGTTTACTCTATATTCTTAATGGCCTATCTACTGGGATATGTATAGATGGCTTTACTATTTAGCGTTTTTTCCACAAATTTTTTTCTTCCCCCTTTTATGTTGGATTGTAAGCACATTGAAGTATCTTTCCTAAACGTGGAACCTTGCAATGCATTGTCCAAATCGTTCGTGTGTTGGTCTGAATGTGAGAACATGCACAATCTCTGTAGAGTAACTCGTGCAAGTTGTGCGCTTTGTGTCGCATGTAGTTGTGTTTAATTAAAAAAAAAAAAAAAAATTTAAATGCTGTTTTGAAGATTGGTACCAAGCCCTCGAGAGGTGCATCCAAGCCATGGCTCCAGCCTCACCTGATCAGCCTCAGGCTTGTCCTTTTACCTTGCGAGGTCTCTTTGGCAGGATGCCCATGTGCACCTTTTTGCTTGGACAAGGGAGCTTTGTGTCTACCGTGCAGTTCCTCTACACCCCTTTCGCGTTCACGGCCGCTGATTTGGGTCATAACTGGACTCTCAGACGGTTGGACGGTTCTCATAACAACTGAGTGGCTCTAGGAACAGACATGAGCCAGGAAGGGCCAGGGCACAGGTGAGGTGATGAGCCCTCATCACCAAGAAGCCATCGCTTGTATGACTGAACAGCACATGTAGCCTCACCAAATCCCGTTATTTCAGGTGATAAGGTTCCTACCTCAGTGCCTGCAGGGCATGTTTGACCTGTTCTGTCTTTATCCTGGTCTACAGTAAATTCTAGCTTGAGGTGCTCATCTGAGGCTCGCATGACTCCAGTGAAACCCTGGGCTAAGCTGAGTGCTGGCAGTGTGACCTCTGAAATCTAGGTTACAGCTGTAGGCCTGAACCGTAATTCCAGCTGGATTCTGGGTGCTTAGAGACACGTTCCTGACAGCTTGAAGCCTAAGTTCATGCTGCAGCTAATGCAGGAAATCTCACTCCACAAGAACACAATTGTCCCCCACCAGCTGAGTTCCCCCTCTTTTGTCCACAATACGAAGTTTCAATGGAGCAGTGTCCACTGTGTACATTTTTTTTTTTTTTTTTTTTAAACTTAGATTTTCCTGGTTCTGATTTAACCACGTCCAGCACAATGACCCCAGTGTTATTCTGTCACTCACTGTACCTTGTCAATTTTCATTTAATCTCGGCACTATAACAGGGCCCACATGCAGACGGAACGCCTTTTGAAGAATCTGATCTGTGTTTAGTACGTGCATATGACCACGTTCCTCATACACGGTTGCATACACTCAAACGCGGCTGAGGGACAGGTGTTACAGCTGAGCTTGGGTAGGTAGCGGTCACTGCTGCCTTTGATTCAAGCCCCCCGCCTCTGCCTTTTCCTCCATTCCTTATCTCCGCGCTAAGCCATTAGCTAATTGTCGTGCTTGTTTTTCAGTCCTTTGGATTTAGCGGCTTTTAAAAATGGAGAGCGCTTGATAAGACCTGACGGACACAGATGACTGTGAAGAGACGGCGACTGCGTCCACGTGCGATCGAAAAATGTTCTGGCAACGGTCGTGCAGGGTGTTATGGTGAAACAATTGTGTTCAGGTGTGCTGGAACTCAGGGTGCTGCATTGGGCCCTATCAGAGAAATCCTTCCTGGTGATGGTCGACGCAAATTAAAAAAGAAAAGGTTTGATAAACCGATCAAGTCTTTATCAAAAGTTCAAACAATGGCGTATTTATTTTCCCGCATTAGCGCTTTTTAATCTCACTTCCTGTTGCTCCGATACGATACAGGGCTATGATTGCACACCTGCAGCAGGTGCAGTGGCGATAACCTCCAGAAGCACTCTTCTGTCCAAATGTTGGATGTCTATCAGATAATTTCTCTACTTTGACAAAGTTTTGTGTTTTTATTCATTTATGTAACTGGACATTAATCAGGCCGTTGAGAGAAATGACCTTGCTGAAGGCCGCAGTGCTGTTCTTTTCCCGGGCCGTGAATGGGCATCCCGTTGGTGGCCAGTCAGGACCCCGAAGCGCCGTGTCCCCGCTCTTGGCCTGCGCCAGCACCGGTCCTACTTGAGCAGCCGCCTCGGATGCGCTCAGGAACGAGGAGACACGGTTGTTGACTTGTGAAATGAGAACAGTGGAAAATGGGAAGAAAAGAGGCTTTGATAAGGTCAAAGATGCTATGGCATGGAGGCAGGAGGATTTGGCGGTGATTCTTGGATGTAGAGAAAGTCATGTTGCTCTGACTTTTTGGTTGGAACAGATCAGAGACGATGACAGTACTTTGTCATCATTCGAGTTATGAGGTTTATCATCTTAGGTGTTTGTGCCAGGATGTGGGTGCCAAAGGCATCTGTTCTGCTCTCCTCCTCTTTCTTCGCATCTTTCTCCACCGGACGAGCCAAGCTGCGCTGTAAAACAATGCTTCCCCCACCCGCCCAAGCTGCCAAGTACTCGATGCCAGGGGAGAACATACCCTTGGCTGTGGAGTAACCGTGGGATTTTGGAGGGCCAGCAGAAGAGCAGCCTGTGGAAAAAGACTCAGGGTTTCCTTAAATTGGTTACGGAATGAGTCAGATGTAAAACCCTCGGCACCATAGGTCGCTCTGTGCAAATGAGCGAAAGCGACGCCGGTGTTGCTGACAACAATAGCCCTGTTAGTTACTAGCCAAGCATGTGTGGAATTCTGGGTTTTCGGAGTAGAGTTTTTAATCCTCCAATTAAGTTCCAATTTAAGAAGTTCACGAAGCACCACGAATGTGGGAAGCCTCCCTCACCTCTGTCCTCTGACCCCTGACCCCCTTAACCTCTGATCATTAGCCTTTACTGATGGACAGAAGACATCTTGCTTCCAAGGAACTCTTTTTAGGTGCTAATGGAAGCTGCGATACTGAATTTGTGAAGGAAAGGTGACTGCTAGCTACGCTGCCTCGGCTCGAATCCCGCAATTTCGATTCTGGTTGACTACAAATTATTTAGCAGCGTAAAAGCTCTTGTCTGGCTAAGGTGTGTAACTTTGCCGTTCGGCCTCCAGAGCTGTTTGAGATTCGGCATTGAATATAACAAATGTGGGACACGTACGGGGGTTTAGCGTTGGTGTAAAATGCAGCCGTTTACATGGTGAGCGACGTGTGTCGGTTCCATTTTGTGATCTTCAGAGGTGTCCGCATAGAACGAGACTTGAAAATTGCAGAACGGTCCCAGCCCAATATATGATGTTGTGGAAATCTCACTTCGTTCATGCGAAATAAACCCATAAAGAGGATGCGGAGAGCTGGACCAGGTGGCCCCCTGCCGACTGTAGTTATGCAAACGTATCCTTTAGGGGGTGCTGTTTTTCAGGGAAAATAAGGGGGTAAATAAATAATGAATGATGGAAAATAAAAAAATGAAATTATGCATAAAAGAAGGGAATAAAATAATTGAGTTTGGCACTTAACAATTATGTCAATTTGTTCTACAAAGAACCACGGACGGAACACTTGCTAGAGCTCTGTTTTGGCTTTATTATTCATCATTCCAGTACTTGGGTTTTTCCTGTGGGTTTTGAACAATGAACTACTTTTTCCTTTGTTCTTCCTGAGAGGCAGATCAAATCCCAGCCCTCCATACATGCTGTCAGCTTTCTCAGCCCAACACAAAGATTGTGGTTCTTGTGGCTACCTTTGAAGGACCGTTCAGTGGAGGGATGTCAAAGGCTGAAAAAGCTTTGTCCTCCTTAACATCTTGCCTTCCTGGGTCTTGCCGCAGAGCCAGGGCTCGGTACCAACTCGTCGCATGCTTATCGGGGACCGGTTGATTTCAAAAGTCACCAAACACTTCTGAGTCCTGCCTGCCACTGTGTTCATCAAAGGCACTCTGGCTTTCCAGGCCCATAGACTAGCTTTTCCAGCAGGTGTTTGCTGAAGGCTGGGAGGTTGGGGTGGCGGGGTGGGGTGCTGAATGGCTCGGTTTCTGAGCGCCTGGGAGCTGAAGTTCCAGCCATAACAAGGATAAGGAACAGGAAATGTGGTTAATGAATGTTAGCCTCACACTCTGCTCTCTGGAGGGTCAAGAGGAACTCAATCTGCGTGTGTGTGGTATGTTTAGCTGCTGTCGTGTGTTGACATAGATATGTTTGTGTATGAAAGAGTATCAGTGTGTGAATTTTTCTTGTCATTCATGGACAGCCTATAGTTAAACAAACACGTGAATGTAATATGTGTTTTTGTTACTACATGAATGAGTCTGAATACATTTGCCTGTGCCATTTGTCTGCTGTTACACTGTGCTACTGTTTTGGTGGTCTCTCCTCTGCCGTGCAACCTGTCTTTGTGTCCCCGGACAAAGCGAGGCCAAGAGATGAGGTCATTCTCCGTAGGGGGCAGCTGGGGGCAGAAATGTGCAGGCAACATTCTGGCCTGTCAGGTCTGTCCTCAGAAGCGCTCATCTGGATCACTCAACCTAGGCTCCGGTGTCCCTGATGGCCACCAACCTTGTCCATGTTTTGCTTTCCTGCCCTCTTCTGCTCCACACTTACTGCTTCTTGGTGAAATGTCTCAAGTTGTAAAGTTAGTGCGCAAAGAGAATGTTGTTTGTGGCTTGCATGGGAAATGCAGTCCTTGGAATGGTCCTGTTATGAGGGCGTCAGATTACCACTGGTTGCAGAATTATTACCTAAAATTAATATTTTTATGCATGGCAGTTACACCCATATATTTTATAAGATTTGCAATGAAATTATTGCTTCTAGCCTCTCCTTTTTTTTTTTTTTTTCTTTTTTTTTTTAAATTTTATAATCGTCCATTCATTATCGACAACCACTTCTTGAATGTAGTGATGAAGTTGTCTGGTGTCTCTTGAGACAGCAGAGAATCCAGAAGGGTACAGAAGTGCTATGTAGCATTACTAATACATGATGCCCACTTCTGCTCTAGTACCCTTAAGTCATTTCTCTTAAATGCCATGGGGAAAAATTAGCCAGGTGTATAAATGTGTAAACCGCTCCGCTTGGCTAAACGCTGTAAGTTACTTGGGAGGAAACGCTCGGCTAAATGTTAATAACTGTTGAATCAGCCGTTTCATTAATAATTATATATTTACATTAGTTGACGGACATGCTTGGCCAACATTGAGTTTGGTGGCAGGTACAGTCGTTTTTTTTACTTTATTATTAGGAGTACTTTTTTGTTGTATGGGGTGGATTGTCTGTGTGTCCCTTATGCTCGGTGAGGGAACACACTTCTGCATTTATTCATCAAGCAAATGCTTTTATCCTTTGTAGAAACACTGCACTAAGCTTCCCACCGTCACTCAAGAAATGTGACACACGCATTGAGGATGATTTAGAGACACAAATTCACCTGAAATGGGGAGAACATGCACATCTAAACACTTAACTGGGATCAAACCTGTCGAACTGCAGAGTTTAGGTACTTCGAGGCACCTCCGCAATCCGCAGTGCCGTCTTGCAGCCCGATTTATGGATGAGCCCCGTATTACAACTTGGGGTTTAGCTGGTACGGGATCTTATGCTGCCCGACACGTAGTTAGCAGTGTGGCAAAAATGCAGAGCTGGAAGGAAGCGCTGCATCCACGACTGGTCCGCCCCACTCGTGCACACAGGGCTGGAGAGCATTGATATGTCTTTCAAGGCTGAAGCAGCACTGTTGTGTAAACAGCACTCAGTGTGGTGTTGGCACCCCAACAAAGTGCAGTTTGTGTTTTGTTCTCTGGTCAAAGTCATCACCTCCCCCCCACCCCCATCAATATCATTTCAGGAGGACAGAGAGTTGGAGAAAGGAGGGAAAGGAAGACATGAACCTGCAAGTCATGCAGTTTTTTGTGCATGCTGAACAGAAAATTTTTGCCCTTTTTATTAGGGTGAATCCCTTTGCTTTACTACTGTATCTAAATACATCTGCATATGGTATATGTTTGCATGCTTGGCTGAGTCGGTGTGTGTGTCTGTGTGTGTCTGTGTGTGTGTGTGTGTGCACACATATGAGTGTCAGCGCAGGCTCTGGCCCCCTTGCCTGCCAGGCCATATGTGTCTGTGCAGGTAGAGGAGAAATGTACACCCTCCAAATCCACAGCACGTCCCCTATAGACACGTCAAAACGGCAGCAGCTCAGTCCTGTCAGCACTTGATTCATCTTGGGCTTTTTCCCACTAAGTGGGTGAAGAATCCTTTTGTTTTCCTGCCCCGGAGCGCAGGGAGGGACCAGAACGGCCTGGAGAGAAGCGGGCCAGGGTTAGAATCGCAAGGCCAGGCAGCCTGATGTGTTTGCCAGCTGACATCATGAGCCTGTCAGGTGTTTCGACTGCCCTGGCATCACCCAAGGTCGAGCACGCACACCATCCGTTCCTCCACGTTCCTCTTCTAATTGTTTAATGGCTACAAAATTAACCCAGACATGGATTCACGCTGACAGCTGAGTTTTTAAAGAGAGGGTGTAATGGAGGCCCAGACTCCACCGTCCTGGAAAAACAAATCCAAATGAATCCTACCTTTTATTTTGGCTTCATTTGACTTCCTCCTTTGTTTCTATTTTTGTAGCGCCCGTTCACACATAAAACGGTGAAATCATCGCACTTTTCCCTTGAACGTGGCTCTTTGTTTAACATGGAAATTTGCAAATGGGCCAGAGGCACAGCTGCTTGCGTGCATCCCCTGAAAGTACCGTGAGAGGTCTGCGCCGTGACGGGGACGCTTGGGACAAAAAAGATGGTGGCTTTGTGCACTTGAGATGTTTTTTCTCTTCTTGCAGAAAGTGTAGCTGTGTAGCTTTCTGAACACGGGTATTGAACAGTAGGTGTCATCGGGGTGTAACAGTCGCTTCTGAGGCTGCTGCCACCGTCTGCCGGTGCTGTCGTTGTTGTTGTCATGATTACGTTCTCGCCCAAGCAGTCACAAATGTTGTTTTTATTGAACTGTGTTAAACCATGGTTCACCAGCTGATAGAGCAGCCATCGGGATGATGATGATTCAGCAACGGTGGGATGGAGAAATCCAAATGTGCGTCCACGGCATTACATCAGAATGTCTGGCAAAGTGGAAGACGCGTGCTAGTTTTTATTGTTTTATGCGTTTATGTGTTACCTTGCTGCCATACAGATCAGCTGCTCCATAGCATTCGGGTATCGCATGTAATTTGTTCTCAGCCCACCCCAGGGCTGCACATGAACATTTGCTCTGTAGGGGAAAAGTCAGTTTTGAAGATGACACACATACTGTACGTCTTTCATAACAAAACCTACTTCCAGTTGCACTTTTCTCTAAAGCATAGTGTTAAGCTTATAATATTTTGTAGAGCTGTTTTTTTTTTTTTAGTGGAGCAATTCAGGGTGAGCACCCTGCTCAAGGGTACAACAGCTAGAGGTGAGTTTCAAATCTGGGTTCTTGGAATCCAAGGCTGCAGCTGTAACCAGCACTCCTCTGCCTGCCTCCAAGTCATTCTTCATCATCCGTTTCAGTGAAATGAAATAAAATAAATATACTCCCAGTATGAGGAACAAGTGCACATTTCAGCAGTTACAGACTGATGGTCTGTTCTAGGGGGTTGAACTTGTTTGCGTTTTGTCATTTTTTTTCGTTTAGGTGGCAGGTAACAGGTATAGAACTGTGTGCAGAGATGATAGGATGGGGGACTACACAGATGTGCAGTGCTTTGGAAATCCAGCACACTTAGGCCTGTTCACGCCAGTATCGTGTGTGTGTGTGTGTGTGTGTGTGTACACGTGGCTGACACACACCATGTCAGAGCACTACGTAGCTGTCGCTCACGTTTTAATGTGTATTTCAACAGATACACAAATGGCCTTCATTTGCTCTCTTAGATTACACACTAGCATTTCAAAGGCTTTCCTGAGCTCTTAAAAGAAATGAATAAAGATTTGGAATGGAAATAAAGAGGAGTGTGGGCTGGGCATTGACAGCTGTGCTTCAGCACCAAGGAAGGCCAGGCTTGTTTATGAGTAAGAGGACAGCAAGCGCTTTGACTAAGCCCTGTGGTGAGTGCTCTGCCAGCACAGCTTGCAACTGCTGCAGCCAAATGTCTCATGGCTATTTGGGAGAATAAGACATGTTTCTGTGTACGGGTAAATGGTGGTTACGTGTCACCTGCGTTCCAGCACAAAGCACAACCGGCACATTATGATGAAGACCTCCTAGGTGTCTGTCAGCACCCCCCAAGGTTGGTACTCACAAGAAATTGTTTTGTAAACTGCTCAAGGGGTATATCCAATTTCCACCCAAGTTTTGAGCATTTGCGTAAATATTTTCATTAAAACTTGTGCGTTTGGTTGTGTGTGGCTGCCCTCCAAAGGAAGCTGTTCCAGGTGTACCCTGACTTGCCCTGAGCTTCTGGGATGTCTTCTGGACTACCATGGTCGTGACTTGCACAAGCGGTTAAAATACTGACTGCGCTTTTGTTGGACTTTTACAAACTTAAGAATATGTCTTCATTTGGGCATTTTTTTTCCAAGTTGGATTTTGTAGATGTAGCCATGCTAGTGAGCCTTGTCAGAATGTCCTTCCGTTGGAAAACTCGGGGTTTTTACTGTGCCTTGTGAAGTGGCAATAAATATTTCAGAGTTGCTGGGTAGACCCACCCGAGGCGCATAGTTTCGGTCTGTGGGCCGCAGCCATGGTTATCAGAGCGAGAGAGGGACTTTATGCCATATGTAGACTTTGGTTCTTCTCTCTTGGCAATGACTTTTGACCTAAAGAGACAGTTACACTGAGGAATGGTGGAATCATTGTCATTTGCCAGCTGGATGATCTTTTCTCAGCCAATGCAAGTGTGAGAGTGTCCAGGTGAACGTTTGGGAATGTTTACTCCCCGATTGTCCCGCTAAAACACTTCCTGCTCATCTCTGGTGGTCTTTTCCCCCAGCCCATCGCTCTCCTCTCCAAGCAGGTGGCTTTAGCGGTAGCTCTGAACACCCACCTGTAAAGCGCCCACCTCCCCAGGTGCTCCGTTCAAGAGCTCAGCCGCACACCCCTATCTCCCACGAGGAAGCGGGCTGGCTTTTCAACTGCCTTTATAGTGCACCAGGTGTGTGAATTAGAGGTAACCAACCAGTTTACACGTGTGGTTCAGCTGCTAGATGCCGCATTTGGCACTCGCCTGGGACATCACTGTCAAGGGGATGCGCTGCTGAGGAACGACGCACTCAGGACCTGCTAGGGACACAAGCACAGGGGTGCTTCTCTCGTATCGCTGTTTGGCAGCCGGTCGTTGACCCTTCCAAGCGGCCTCCCAGGGCACGGCCCTCGATCCGAGAGCGACCGGCACACACGTATGACTGTGGCGAATGAGAGCCTAATGGGAGCGGGCCTGCCGCCGCTGGGATGTTGCAGCATCTTTATTAATCAACACAGACATTAAGAGAGAGCGCAGTGTCTGGAGGCTGCGTGGCGGCACGACGTGGGCGGGGTTGGCAAGGCCCTGTGCTCCTGTTTCTCGTTCACGTCTTCCTTCAGGGACAGCTGGCGCACGCTGCCTCCTCTCAGCTCCTAAACATTCTCCCAAATTTATTTAGTTTATAATTAAATTGCCATTGTCGGGCCTACACGTCATTTGAGCCTCATGGCTAAGAGAGCTCTGGTAAGCCCCTCTGATGCGTTCGATGGCGGTTCACTCGAAGGTGTGTTTGACGACACCCTCTCAGGAGGAGACCCCCGCTGCGGTGCCAGGGTGACAGGGGACAGAGTCGCGCTCGTGGCTAATGTTCTGCTTCGCGCCGAGCACCTTGTTAAACGGAGCGCTCCTGGCGAGAAGCCGAGAGACATCACAGCCGGAGGGGTTGCGCGTTCACGTTTTAGACGAGACATGTGGAGTCGGCGAGCTGAGCCACGTGGCTCGGGAAAGAGCTTTGAGTCTGGTTTACGGAATGATTTACTGTGTATGAATAAGATCCAAGTATCACCATTGCGAGCTGCCTTGATAAGGGCACCACTGAAAAAATAAATAACGTAATGAAAGGCACATGAATCGTCGCCAGCCATAATAAAGAAAAACAATCCTTTCCCAACTGCGTTTCATTTACTTAAGCGCTTTCTAATTCGCTCCCTCGTGTTGACGCCGTTCCTGCGGCGCGCGTGCCGGTTGCTGCATTTGGTCCCTTAGCAAAGCAAGTTTTGACCTGATGCTGCAAAATAAGGGACATTTCTACTTCTGGAGCAGTCGCTGTAAACATGCAGATTTCATCTAAAGTATTTCTGTGATTCTTTTTGTGATAAATGTTCTGTTGTTTTTAGGAAGTCTGTGAAGGTAGTAACCGCTATTTGCTCAACACATCTATGTTCAAAAGAAGGAGTCTTTCACCGTGGCAACTGAAGGCATGTGCTGCCCTGAGATCTCTGCGCTGGGCATCACGTTACCACCCAAGCTGTGAGGGTAGCTGTCGGGGTTGAAGTAAGAGATGGTAGTTTGAAGTAAAGTAAGAGAATGATGAATGAAATAAGCAGGAAGGAAGATGTTAGACGGGATATTCGGTGACACCTCAGTTAGCACTGCCTTCTATAGCAATATTTTGCCATTACATGAATTTATTTTACCACGGAGTATTTTATTATGATTATGTTTTTAAGTATTTGGAAAAATGCCATTTTATATATATATATATATATTTTTTTTAGTGGAATTTTTTCTTCCTACGAATAAAGTTATAATGAAGCCATTTTCTATTATGTTGTGCACGTACGGTTTTCAGACTCTGTTTACCCATACAGCAATCCCTTTGTATCAGAACACTATATCCAAAATTTTTGCCCTAGCGGTTCTTGAAAATTAATGTCAAAATATTGGTTTCCGTATAGACACTTTGGTGTGGTACATTTGTATCCGCAGCTTTTCTGAAATAATGAAAAAAAAATTGAAATGCAAATAAAAATCAAACTGGAAAAATCAACATTCGAAAGTTCCATTTGCACATACGCGCACACCGGTTTCCTCCGGTTTTCGGACAAGTTCTGTGACTTGCTTTGTTTGCGAATGTTTGCACAGTGTCACTGCGTTTACCGCGATTTGGGTAAGATAGTTCAAACAGTGAACCTCACAAGACTCTTTTCTTCACTTCATTCCATGCGAACCCAGTAGAAGCTGTTGGCCTTGTTTGTTCAGATTTTTAAAGGGAAACGTTTTAAACCAAATTAAACTTTTTGGTAAACGTATTCATTTAAATGCTGATGGCGGCACTAACATACGCAGTGCCCTGTACGCTACGTAATGTCCCTTGCGTTAAAAACCTACAAATGAACAACAACATTACATGTTTTCTATTTAGGTAAATAGTGTTTGGGGTGTTTATCGATGCTGAAGTCATGGCTTGGGAGTTGCAGTATAGATGTTTCTAGATGTTTGGCCACATGTGTTTCACACCGCAGGCTGCTGGTTGATTCCGAGGCTTTTCAACCCCCACTTGTGAACCTGGCTTTCAAAGTGAAGAGATGCACCTCCACTGCAGAGGTGATGGGTGAATACCTGTCTGGGACCTTCAGGGGTGTGGCAGCATTTGATGTGTGGAGAAGCTGTCAGCCTGGACGTGGTGTTCCCTGTCTCAGCGATTGCCCCAAACAATGCAGGGAAATTATTAGCGGTTCCAAACGCATGTGCGCAGTTTGTTCACATTCACTCGCACACGTGTATTTAGGGTGACATAATGTTACGCACCTCCACAAATGTGAACGCACACACGTCCACCAACACAGGCTTAGGCTTGAGCCCCATTCGCTCAGCACATTCCTTCCACCTACTTGGCTTTGATATTCATGACCCTCTTCAGTCTTATGTGGAAATATATAATAATGATGGTTTGCAGCTGATTAAATAGAAAAATAGGCCTGTGAGGTGGGGGTCCTTTCAAGTCCCGGCACATTAGCCCTTTGTCGCTTTTGCCTTTGCAGTGCGGCGCGTTTAAACAATGCCGAGGAGTTTTGCTGCTGTCATTTGCTTTTGCCACTTCCGAATTGAGCAGCGCAGCGGTGAAATGGGCTGTTTATCTTTTCGCCTCCCATCACGGAGAAACCTAATAGGGTGGCTGAGCGCTTTTGATCGCTCTGTGAGGTGACAGCAGCCATACCTGCCGCAAGAACGGCAGCCACTCTCTGAGACAGAGGTGCTGCTGGAGCTCGGTGACAGTGCTTTCTTCACGGCGGTTAGAAACTTGTCAGGAAGCACTTAGTTATGGGGTTACCAACTGTTGTCCTCTTCTAACCAGCTTTGCAAAGCCTCCATCTGTAGCTGTGCCCCTCTAGTACTCCTGTCAGCACTTTCTCTATCTCACCATGCCTTTCCTCTCCACGTGACCAACCCTTCCTTTGTCTCGCCGCCATTCTTTCCCCGTTCAGGTGCTCGCTTTGTCGACACTGTACTGCCCAAGAACCAGCTGCTACTAACCTTCCCGCTGATGACACAGGGTCACAGGCGGTGATGGAAACCGGTCCAGGTTGATGATGAGGATCATACAGGACTGAATGTGTCCAGGTGTCGGGTCCACCATGTGTTCACCCAGCTCGGGTGCTTTGAGATGACCATCGTTCGGGCAGCGTTACGTGTGCTCACCTGTTTGCCGTCTATCTACGTGCACTCTGTAAGGTAGTTGGGTTTAGGGTCCTGTCTCACCTTTTCGTTCTCTTTCCTCTCTTGCAGTGACATATTTGATGCCATGTTCCCTGTGACACACATTGCTGGCGAGACCGTCATTCAACAAGGTATGGCTTTTAAGTTCCTCCTAAGTCACCAAGCCCCCTGTTTCATTTATGGATGCACAAACAGAGCCACACAACTTGTACTCATGCAGTCATGCGCAGTTGGACGAATCTTCTCACAGCGGGTCGGCCAGTAAGCTCATTTTGCGTGGTCCACAGCTCCAGTTAGACCATATCAGCTGAATACTGACATGTGGTGTCCCACATGTGCTTATCCTGTGTCCTTCCCTAATTTGGTGATAATAATGCGCTCCCATCGGCTGACAGAACAGTGTGGTGAGCTCATGGCTCTGAGGTTGCGCTGGACCGCAGCGTTCCGCCACACAACAATGAGAAATGGCCGTTTCCTTCTGTTAGGGGAACCCCAAATAAAACCCAGCAGGAAATGCTCCATTGTTACGAAGCGCCATCATTCCATTTGGTTAAACTCTGGCAGTCAGACAGAGCCTTTAGAGAAACTCCCTCTCCCTCAGATGGCTTTTGGCTGAATTTTAATGGAGGCCGGAGGATACTGCCAGCTTCCCTGCTTTGGAGATCATGGGTTGGGCCCGGGAGCCTGCTGTCAGGTTTGAGCGGGGCACTTTGTAGAGAGAAGGCACCACCCTTCCCACCCCTGTTTTATTAATGCATCCTCATCAGGGTTCTGCAGAAGGGTGGCTCCATCCCCTGTGGCCATGGAACCTATCTGTGTACTTTAAAAAAAAAAAAAAAAAGAAAGAAAATTACTGGGGGGGGGCATCTTAAAGTTTTATGACCTTTGTGATCATGTGAATTCACACGATCACCAGTTCGTTTGCCTCTGTGTGAAAGGAAAGCCGGGGAGGCGAACACACACAGCCCGCATTCCCGCCTAATGACACACTTCAGTCACCCAGTCATAGATATGCAACCCGGGGCCAAAGGAATGTCATTATGATTTTCTCAAGAAGCAGAATTTTGAGAAACTATCTAGGGAGGTCCTGGTATAGGCCAAGAGGAGTACTGTACTCTGACGCTGAAGATGTGCCAAAAAATCTTTCTTCCCTGTTAAATGTTCATCTGCTTCAATGAATACTGAATGTGAGCAGACCTGTTAGTCTGTTAAAAGGAAATGCATGTGGTAGCGGAGCCAACTGGGTTCAGGTAAGAGCTTTAGGATATGGGTGTGGAATCGTCAGTAATTTAAATGTGGAGGTTATGTCAGTGATATTTGTTTTATTAGAAAAATTATTTGTACTTTGCTTTTATTCATTTAGAAGACATGTTTCTCCAAAAGCAACATGATTATTGGCTGGTTTGTAGTTGCCCAAAGTGACTTAATACAAGCATAAAATGCCCTGCACCTATTTATACAGCAGACTACTGTAATTCTCTCTCTCTCTCACACACACACGCCCAGACACACACACACGCTATGGGCAATTTAGAGTAGTCAGTTCATGTGGAACACATATCTTTGGACTGCAACATGACCACGGGAAGGATATGCATATTTGTGACATAGTAAATGGATTCAGGCCCATGTGCTCTGGGCCACCTTCATTACTAATAAAATAGCAATAATTATTACTGTTAGGTTAATTAGACTGAGGCTGTGCTAGGTTTTATAAGTATATCTGAGTGTGTGTATCTGTGTTAGTGTGTATGGCTTTGCATTTGTGTGTGAACTGGTTAAATATTTACCTGCACTCAAGTTCTAGGCTAGATGGAGAGGAAAACAAAGGCTGCAGTGCAGAGGAGATAACAGACAGGATGAGAACGAAGGATCAGAGGCAGGCAAGTTAAGGGATGGGTGAGGGGCCGCTGAGCGAAGTGCTGATGGGTGGCAGTGGACTCTCTTCCTCCGGTGAGATTAATCCTCCCAATGATTTATGATCCCCCCCCCCCCAAACATCACCATACCCAATATTAATTAGCCTTGTGAACTCTGGTGAACCCCACGGGGAACGCAGTCCTTTAACTCCTTCCCACACAGGAGCGCTGTGACCCTTATGCCAGCGAGTTGCTGTCCAAGCCCCGTCTACATTTTGGCTTTATTTTATTCTGTTGAAGTGTTGCAAGATGTAGGAGAGAGATGATTTCAAGCCTGTTCTTGGGCTGGTTTTTGAAAAACGAATGAAAACGAATTAGGAGCCTCGGGTTTAGCGTCCTATCAATAGTGCTGAGGTACAGTACTGCTATGTTAAGCCCTCTTTGTACGTGCACTTTCCTGGCCAGCTTCTCTGTTGCGCATTGTTTCCATCCTGTCGTCAGAGTAATTGCTCGGAGAAAGGGCCTGGGTATCCCTGAACAAGCTTCTACCAAGGCAGCCCACCTCGGCGAAACAATGGCCTTTTTCAGCCACTCCGTTGGCAAAGGCGGATGAAATATGCATTGTCATGGAGTTGGCGCTTGGCTGTGCTGCTTTATTACCCAAAGGTACTGGAGGAAAGGATAAATGGCCGCTTTTTCCTTGAAGCCACAACGGGTCTCGGCGCATACAGTGTCAATCACAAGTATGAGTACACCTGGACAACCCAAGCAGTGCTTGTATGGAGTAAGCCAGAGAAAAGAGTGAAATCAAAATAACCCACAGGTGTCTTGGGTCTGTGGGAAGCAGTGCAGAAGTGCTGGGAAGACCTGTCAGCTCATTTCCTGATCAAACTTGTTAACCAAATGTCCTGAGGGAGCAAAGATTGAGCAAGGATGCGCACTGTACATTTCTTTCTGGTGGAAAAGTCGTCTTTCAGCAGTTTGCTCCATTTCCGTACTTACACCCTCGTTGCAGGCTGTAGCAAGAAGGCGGAGAAGCTCGCAGTGACCTTACAAGTGCTGTACAAACCAGACTAATCTCTTAACACAGCAGACTGTTTACCATGGTGTTTCTGTGAATGAGGGTAAAACCCTCCACTGGATCGCAGACTGGAACAGAGGTAGCTACCTGCTGAGCTGCAAATGCCACTGATCTGACGCAACTTCTTCCTCCACAGGTGATGAAGGGGACAACTTTTATGTGATCGACCAAGGAGAAGTGGATGTGAGTAAATTTTATATTCTGAGTCAAACACAAACGCCCTTCAAAGTCACATTTGTCCCAGGCGTTCATAGCATATGTGGACCCAACTCATTTAATGTCTGTCCAGTTCCCCTTTCTTTCCTAAAAGACAGAACCTGGTTTTGTGAAGTAATGTAATGTCCACTACAAATAAACCATAACCACGTTAAACACAATATCACACTAGTTGCTCAGTAGTTTAATACACTGCACGCTTGGTTCTCTAACCCATCACTAGTTAGAAGCTGTCCATCGGGTTAGGTTCCTGCTCATCTAGAGAGGCATGACCCCAAAGGAAGAGTGGGACACTGTTGAGAAACTGAGAGAACAGACAGACCAGTGAGAAACTTGTGTTGCAGCACAAAAATGGACGAAAAAATATGAAATTCAGTTAAGTTCATAAGTCTTTATGGAAGTGAAATGTCTGCTTAAATGCATTTGGATGAGTGCAAGGTGGACATGCAGGTGGAGGAGACTGGGGTCGAGGGCAGCACCTTTTTTTTTGGACATCAAAGTGGAAGTTGACCGCTCAAAAGGGATGGGGGGGGGGCGAGCAACACAATAGGAAAGGTCTTATCGTTCTTCGTTAGAAGGCAGGGAGATAAGGTAGGATTGGACAACTGAACACAGGCTGGCCTGGAACACCGGGCAGCCTGGTAAGCTGGAGAGCTGCTGGAGGAGGGATGCAGAGGGTGCTGAGATAGACAGAGTCATGACTTATGTCGATGTGCAGGAGAGCAAAAAGCTACCTCATACTGAAGGAGATTGACTTCTAAGCAGGGGATGTTTACACAAGATCTCTTTCCCCCTGTGGTATCTACAGTGTAAATCCCAGAGGTTTTGTTTTAAAGAGGTGATAAGTAGCGAGACACTGACACAGACAGCGTGAAAGTGCATTCCTCCTCTAGTTTATCTGTTCATTCCTCTGTCGTGCTTCTTCACATTCATACACAGTCCTTCGCACACACTAATGGGTGCTGACACACCCCCTCGCCGTGCCCCCTTCTGCTGAGTGGTGGGCACTAGAGCTAAGTGGAGCCATTGCTCCCCCCATCAGCCCTGCTCACGACTGACTGCACCACCTAAGGCCTGGAACATCCTGCCAGCAGCTTCTACAGTGAGCCTCACACTCATTGGACTCATGCACACAGTGATGCTCACGCTCACTCTGGCACCTAAGTCCAAGAAACACATATTCCCTTAATCTGCTCCCGGATCTCCACTTAGCCTCGTACCCCCCGGTCTGGCCCTTTGAAGTTGGAGTGGCCGCGGCCAAGTGGCAAAGGCACTCCAATGGGAGGCGATCGAGCGCTCCATCAACTAGGTTGGGGCAGCGAAGGTCACACTCTTTTCCCCATTCATAAAGTCAGCAAGCCGATTGTGTGCTGACAGGTGAAACCGTATCCGCCCCGGAGGGGACAAGGCAGAGCGTAGACTGGGAGGCCCGCTGTGTGGGGTGGGTAGAACAGGGCGCTGCAGTATGTGTGTGGGGCGGGGTGTGAGCTCTGAGGAAGAGGCTTTTAAATGCAGTTGCACTCAACCGCAAGTTCCAAAGTCCAATCAAAGGGAAGACACTGTATGGGGGTGGGCAAGGAGGGGGAGGCAGCCAGGGGGGCTTTTAACGCGTCTCATCCCCAGGGCTTAGAAGAGGATCAAACAGCAGAGTGAATACTGCAATCAGAGCAAAGATCTGGAAAATGAGGAAGGCGGGATGAGAAACGGGCCATGGAGAGTAGTGACAGTGGCATTTGAGGTCCATTGTCCCCCAGGCGCTCTGACACTCATTGACTGATAGACAGATTTCCAAGTGTTCGGGCTGCCCAAGGCGGCTCCTAATGGTTTATCTAGAGTAAGTGGTTCTCCGATAAGAAAAAGCTTATGAGAATGAATGTATTTTTTAATGAGCTACCCCATGTCTCTGGTTTGGCCCTGCACCAGGAAAGCCACATTATGTCCAGAAGAGTGTTTGCTACACGATCAGATGCTCACTCCTAAGTAGATGTTCACTTCCTTGGGGTCTCTTCTCGGTGTCCCCATTAATGGTGCCTCTGCCTCTCTCTCCTCTCTCCTGAAGGTCTACGTAAATGGCGAATGGGTGACCAGCATCGGCGAAGGGGGCAGCTTTGGGGAGCTGGCTCTCATCTATGGGACGCCCCGAGCTGCCACTGTGAAGGCCAAGACAGACCTGAAGCTGTGGGGCATTGACCGCGACAGCTACCGGCGCATCCTCATGGTAGGTTCAGTGTGCACGCTGAGTGAATGACGTGCGTTCACACACCCACGCAGGTGGGGTCCGGCGTGGTGCCTAGTGCAAGTGTCGTCCATGTCACACTGAACCAGACAAATCCAGTCACTGAGATGGGCTGGGCCTTCTTCTCCATGGCTCTGTGTGGGGGCGGATGTGAGGGTTAGGGAGCGGGCGGGGGGCAGGTTGCACTTAATGCCCACACATTTCCCCATACAGGGTCTTATCCTCAGGAATGTCTAAATGTTTAAACTCCCCCAGCGCAAGGTGCTCTGTCCTTACCATCCAGCAGCTGCTTTGTGTAAGCATGACAGATTGAAGGTGTCGTGGGCCGTGAGCCGGTGTCTGACTGTCTGAGGAACCAGACAGGAGCCTGCGGACTGGGCTACCAAGCTTTCGTATTTCCAGTCTGTCTCGGAGCGCCACTTGAACACATTGTGCTTGTTGCTGCTGAAGTGCTGGTCCCATTGGGTGGGTTGGGCACTGATTACTGGCCACCACGACTCTGTCAATGGGCTCCTCGCACTCTGCGGACAATGGCACGAGCAACAAAGTGTCACGGTGCACAGCCCAAGTTAACCGCTAGTAGAGCTGTTTTTATGGCGCATGTGGTATTCTAGAAGCTTGGCAAACCAGGAAAGAGAGTGCAGTTCTGTGTGTGTGTGTGTGTGTGTGTGTGTGTGTGTGTGTGTGTGTGTATTTCTTCTTTAAACTTGGGGGTTTGCTGAAAGGCTGCAGCTGGATGCTTAGTTTGGAGTAGTTGGATTTAGGACGGCAAAACTTTCAGCCTCACCCCACCAGCACAGCAGAATGTGAGGTTTGCCAACTTCAGAGTTAATTGGCAAGCTCTTGGTGGAGTACTGGATAATGTGGAAGAGAGGGTGCCGGGTGGGCATGGGGGACAGTGCTGAAAGAGAATATAGTCAAAGTATGACAGGAGCCAGGAGCCTCTGGATTCCTCCTGGTTAACCACTGACCACCCCCCCTTATAAACACTAACCCCATTGTCTCAGGCACATTCTCCAAACAATGCCCACTCTGTCGTGCCCCCGATTGTCTGAACACACACGTACATGCGCCTGCACACACACATTGGGAGTTTATAAGAGACTAAACACCTGCGATGAAAGGCTGAGTTTGTTTCATGCGGTCAAGGGGTTTTGGGGGGATGTCCTGGTACGCTGCCAGGTGTGCGGAAAGCTCACCTGGGCTCTGTAATTCACACATGAGAAGATATGGGGAGAGCCATACATACAGCGCAGCCCCAGCAGAGGCATGGAGTTTCACCTACACCAGCTGTTGTTATCGCCTTGCCCAAACCCTGTACGCTTATCTGAATTTTGGACTGTAGAAGCTGTGCACCATCAGTTGTGTTGGGTTTTGGTGTGTGCATATGTGTGTGTGTGCGCGCGTGTGTGTGTGTGTGTGTGTGTGTGTGTGTGAGATATAAGCAATTTAAGCTCTTAAATCCATTTAAGGGAGCTGTTTGAGTTGATGTTGTTGCGTCGCCTCCTTCTGCAAAGCCAGACGGTGGGAATGACTGAATTTTCTCCATCTCTGCTCCTGTGTGTAAACCTTCTGGATCTCCTTCCAGCTTTTTGTTTCTCCTGGGACAGCTGTGGATGTATCTGGGGAATGATCTCTGTTTGCTTCCAGTGTGGTGGGCAAGGATGATCATTGCAACGGTCAAAGGAGCAGCTGCATGCCCTTTCATGTGCTCATGGTGGACTCTGGGTGGGTTGGGGGGGCAAGGGGCTTTGTCTTGTACCACTGTGCTGTCTTATTTGTGCAGAAAATGGGGAGGGTATTAGTGAACCAAACACAGGCTGGGCAGAGCAGGGGGTAAATCAGAAACTCCTTTAATCTTTGTGTTTATGCTTCCAGTACAGTGTCTCACACACACATGCGCGCACACACACACATACACATCAGGGCCTTTTTTTTTTTCTTTCAATTTTTTTTTTTAAATTCTGAAATTAGACTAAATTAGAGGCAGGGACAAAGTAAAGACTTAAATATACCCTCTGCAGCCGTATCATTTCCATATGCAAAAATGTTCTCTGTGAAGACTAAGCATTTTCTTGGGTTTGGTCCCAAGGGGATGTGGATGAGAAGATCCCTCCTCATGGGTTCAGGCTTGTCAGAAAGCACCTGTTCCTCATCTTGTGTGGGGGGAGCGGGACTCCCCTTTTCATGTGGGCGGGAAGTGCCACATACCTACTGCTGGATAAACCTCTTCAGGCTGAGAGCCACATAGAGGCCAAGCTGGGGAAATCACTATGCTACCCCTGGCTCTGGTGTTGGAAGTCCTTCTACTCAAAGGACCCACATTCAAACCCAGTTCCTGCTGTGATACCTTTGATTAAGGTACTCATTCTGAACTGGCACAGTAAAAATGACCCACCTGCATACCTGGGCAAATCATTATAAGCATCAAACTTACAAAAAACTGACACTGTAAGGTGTCTTTGGTAGAAATGTGTATGTTACAGCAGTGTATCATTGAGCTTTGATCTATAGATACCTTGCTGTTCAGTTACACACACAGACCCACAGGCAGACATCTTAGCGTCACAGCTGTACACATCTTGCTGTGCAGTTGTACAGGTGAAGCAGGCTCATCTCATGTCCTCTTTGTCACTCTCCAACAGGGCAGTACGCTGCGGAAGAGGAAGATGTACGAAGAGTTCCTCAGCAAGGTCTCCATCCTGGGTGAGTGGTGCACGTGCATGTGAGCCAACCAGAGTGGCAACAGAGCACACAAAAACACACAGGGCATGAAATCAGGGCTTCTGAAGTCATCCACCACGAAAACTAAATTGCCAGGTAACTCCCTGAGCAGCAACAAGCAGCAGGGTGACTCAGGCTCTTGGCGTGTGTTTGTGGTTGCCACGATCTCCATACCCACCGTGCCTTTCGGTGGGGCTAATGTGACATTGTGGCCCCCTTGGGCAAGACTACGGGTCCCCTCTGTGGGGTAATGGACTGTGTGGGAAAGGGGGTCTGGCAGGGAGAGCTCATCCAGGTTATAGATCTCACCCTCTGTGCTGTTCTTTCTTTATTCTTTGTCCCTTTTTTCTCGCCTCATTGATCCTCATTTCTACAGCTCCATTGAAGGCTGTGTTCAGACACAGAGCTCTCTCTTCACACTCCTCCACTTCTCATCCTTTCTATTCCTTTGAGGCAGCAGGAAGATTTTTGCATTTGTTTTCAGTTTTTTTTTTTTTTTTTTTTTTTTTGCAGTACCTGTAAAGAACTCGCCCTTGATGTCCAGGGGATACTGGGTATGGGGTGCAAAGACAACACATAACACAAAGGACCCCCCCCCCCCCCCTTCAACCCAAAATTGGCAGAGCAGTTGTGTGTTGCGGGTGAACATGAATGGTGGTGTGCCCACCCTTTCTGACAAAGCTGGGTCCAATTACCGCTCACGCAGTTAAGGATCTCCACCGGCTCGGGTCACTGTTTGAACTGTCTCCGGTTGAGAAGTCATCAGTCGTGGGCTCTCGGACAGGATGGCCCCATTGGACAACTTCGAACTCCACACATCCCGGCGTATATACCCTCACCGCATCTGCTCTATTTCTCCTCTGGTACCTGAAATGAAAACCATGTGAGGAGCGGTAAATGTTGCAGTTGGGTATTTTTGTTGTGTTTTATAGTTTACTTCTAGTGACTGGAAAGGTGACCGATCACGCAAGTGACTGAGGAACCAGGAGTCTACTCTGACCGAAAGGTTGCAGGTTCGGATCCCAGCAGTGGCTTATCTGCTGGACAGGGAGTGAACCTTCATGGGAGTAGTCTGTGCCTCCCGACCTCTCAGACAACCACACCTTGAAAGATCCCGTTGCTCCGTGATGTCGCCTGTGAAATAGAGCCGCTTAAGTGTTTCCACTCGGGCACACACAAAAAGCCACGTATGAGGCGCACGGTAGAGCCGACGTTGTGCTGTTTTGTCACGGGGGGGTCACGATCGTGCTGTTCTGTGAACCGCGAGTGTGTTGTTGGGACTCATTTGTTTTACAAGCCTCTGGTGTTTTGGCCTCTCAAAGGCTGGGTGCAGAGGGTTTGGGGGTTGGGGGCAGAGGTAATGGCCCTTGCTGACTGAGTGGATTAGGACAAGCTGGGGAGGGCTCCCGGGATGAGGGGAAGTGTTTGCACAGAAGCCATCCACCTCCACGACCCCCAACGCGAATGGGGAGCTTCGCTCTGACACATTCCGCAGGAGATGCGGAACGGGCTGTAAATCACTGCCATTGGTCCCCTAGGCTGCACCCTTCCCTCCGTCTGCTACCATTTTCTGTTACCCTGCCTACTGACCACACACAGGCACAATCACAGTAGCACACACACACACGCGTGTCGCTAGGCATGCCCATGCATACAGAGGTGAAGCCGTGCAGCAGGTGCTTGGCCCACACTCGATGAGTCATTTGCGTGCATGCAACAGGGAATGTCATCCTCAGGACTACGGGCAGAGATGGTCGATTGTAAAACTGTGAAAGAGTTTGTGGAGTTTGTATGCTAAAGAGTGTGTGAAAGGCAAGGTGTTCTGTCTCCCCAGAGTCCCTGGAGAAGTGGGAGCGGCTGACGGTGGCTGACGCCCTGGAGCCCGTGCAGTTCGAGGATGGGGAGAAGATTGTGGTGCAGGGGGAGCCAGGGGACGACTTCTTCATCATCACAGAGGTGCGTGTACGCGTGCATCCGTGCGATCCAAACTGAAGCACATCCATCAAGATTCCTTGCGTTGATTCTGTAAATTCTGTATCACTCTAGAATATTCCATGACTGGCTACATGTCCCCCTACCACGCCACACCACATGCATGAGACTCTGGTGTTGGTTCAGTGCTTACCCCTCATTCCTCTAGGCCTCTGCTGTACTCTGTGGTCGTTCCCTCATATGCAGCCTTTGAAAAGGTCTCTGTGTCATCGTAACTGCACCAGCAGAGCCCGGGGAAGCAACGACAGCGATATTTTTAGTATTTTTGCTCATTTCTTTTTTCCTGCCTGTTTTCCTGGT